>OX451735.1:996779842-997379842 GCA_948472305.1 Vicia faba
AAATAGTCAAGACTCAAAAGCATAGCAGAACAAAAGTTGAAAGAAGCGAGCGGTCAACTCAAGCAGTAAGGGGGGTCGGCACGACACAACCCGCAGGTGGAAGAAAACCATTTTGAAATATAGTGCGTCGACCTCTACAAGGCTTGCATCGATGAAATATTTGAATAATTTGATTCCCAGGTTAAGTCGACCGGAAGGGTCGACACGACACATCCTGAGCTTTGTTGAGAATGATGAGTCGACCGCACATATCTTTGAGTCGATGTAAACAGTGAATTTTATCAAAAATGAATGTTTCTAGAGATCTTCATTCCAACCATTCCACATCAAGATTGTTCATGAGGACCAACCCAAATGGAGAGTGAGTAATAACCATTATGACATTATTAAAACACATATAGAGGGACCTTGCCCCTCACATACTCCCCCCCTTTTTAATGATGGCAAAACTTTAAATTTGTGCTCAATGCATCCCGTATTGAGAGCCTATCTAGAGCCTTAGCCAAATATGCTCCATCTGAATTTGTGCATTCCGTAAAAACACCGCTTGCAAGCTTTTACAAAATATTCCTTGTATATTCTCTTCTCCACTTTGACAACATCAAAAAGAGAGAAAGCACGAGGTCAAGAGTAACACAAATTATTCAAATGCATAATCATCATCTATTTGTAAATTAATACACTAACAATCATTCACATAAAATGAGATTAGTGCAAAGCATAAAATGTTAATAATTATACATAAGCATTTAGTACATTACATACTGAATGAGAATAAAATACGAAACAAACACAAAGTAGGTTTGAAAGACAATAAAGATAAATGCATAAGCTAACCCCGAAAACAACTTAAAGACTCAAACTGAATTACACACAAACACGAATTAATTATCTAGGTTGTCATTGTCATGGTTTTCTGGAGCCTCTGGTGGACGATTTAGAAAGTGCTGCAGGAAGGTGGATTGGAAGGAGGCTAGGTTGTCAGCTTTTGATTGAAGCATGTCATGTAATGTGGAGTACCTCTAAGCTTGAACATTTGAATATGTTGAAAAAATTTCCCCTTGGACTTTAACAAGATTGTAGAGGTTTTAGTTCCTCTCACTTTGAAGGAACGCATCTTCCTTTTGTTGGATATGCATTTTCTCCAATAGAGTTATCGCATTTACGTTGTTGTCTTGAGGAACTTGGACATCCTCTTCCATATTTGCTGCACATTCTTCTTCCTCGTACTCTTCTTCTTCTTCTTCATCATCCTCTTCACCGTCACTGTTTTGGAGCGTAACTGAAGTGGTTCTCACAATGTAACGGTATCTCTGCTCTTTGTTATCCCATTGGAAGCCCGTTAAAGTAAGTGATTCTTTGTAAAATCTAGATCAGAAGACATACCAATATAAGAGATTCCTGGAAATGTAACCTTTTCTCGATTAAGGACTCTTTGAATGAAGGATGGATAGCATAAAGTGTTGCCTCTTCCTGAATTGTGTAGATCAAACATTCTACTAAAAAAATAATATGGCCAATGAACCTTTATCTTATGTTTCAAAACATAAATCAGTTGAACCTCAGCTTTATCCACATGAGAGAGACTTCCCTTCTTGGGTCGAATAATGTGACAAACAATCCAAAAGAGAATTCTGTCAAATGGAGCTAGGGCACCAGTAGTTACAGATCTTGGAAATAAGTTGTTATTCACAATTCTATCACTGTAAGGCTTCTTAAGCATGGAGTTTGAATTAGACTTGAATTCATAGTTAGGAGCAAGAATAGTGTCAGAAATATTAATAGCATCAGAGTCAATTGGCCACATACCAAACAGATCTTTCCAAACATGCGAGCTCACAATATAATATTTGTTGTTAATTCTATACTTAAATTCAAATCCTTAAAGTTTTTCTTGCATACCTGCATAGAACAATCTGACTAAATCCTCATTATAAGGGTTGTCACACTCAAGAAATAAATGGAATTTTTGAAATCTTAGCAATTTTATGATGTCAGGTAGGTGCATGTGACCCAAAGTTTTCAAATATAAAATTGATTGCTTAAATATACTTCTCTTACCAAATGTTTCAGCAAAAGTTTCAGCAATATCATCAGAGAGAAGTGAAAGGGCAGTTACTGGAATATCAGAAGGAATACTGGAGGAGCTGCCTCTGAATGTTCTCTTTTGGTTACCCTTGAATCCATTTGAGAAGTTTCTTGAGAGAGATTTTGAGTTTTAGGGTTTTGAGAGGAATGGGTATGTTTGGGGTTAATGGTTGAAAAAAAATAACCACATAATATATGTAATTCACGAATCAGGTATGCAGAGATTTTACGCGATGCGTCGACCGCTATAGAGATTACGTCAACACACACAAAATTTTAATGCTGAGTGTGTGATTCAGTATGCGTCGATGCATATAGGCTATGAGTCGACTTAATCATAAAAGTTTTTTATTCTTGCAACTTTTTCAATTGATTTCATGCATTTAATATAACAAGTAGAAGTCTTATGCATTTAACAATTATGAAATGGATGAGAAATACTTAAATTAGATCAAGTTTAGCATTTACACATAATCAAGAGTAGAAAATAGATGCGAACGATATTACCTTCATGAAAATTGATGAGAGCTTTCACTAAAACTATCAATAAGTACATCAAACATTAAGGGAATATATGCAATAAAATAAGGAGCATGCAACTTAATTAAGTTTCAACCTATCTGAGATATCGAGAACACCAAGTTCCTACAAATGTGAAAGAAGGGTTCCGTAGCGAGTGGTTTAGTAAAAATGTCGACGAGTTGATTTTTTCTATCAACATGCTCAAAAATGACATCACCCTTTTCCATATGATCCCTTAGGAAATGATGCCTAATCTCAATATATTTTGTGCGAGAGTGCAAAATCAAATTTTTGGTTGGGTTGATAGAACTTGTATTGTCACAAAAAATAGGAATGCGATCAAGTCAGACATTGAAGTAGAGCAATTGTTGTTTGAGCCACAAGATCTGGGCACAATAATTACCGGCTGCAACGTATTCCACTTTGGCGGTTAACAAAGCAACGAAAACTTGCTTTTTGCTATGCCAACTGACCAAAGAATTTGAAAAGAAATGACAAGTACCACTAGTGCTTTTCCTATCTGATTTGCACCCGAAAAGTCAAAATCAGAATAGCCAACCAAAGAATAATCACTACCTTTGGAGAACCAAAGTCCATACTTAGTTGTACCACTAAGATACCTAAGTATGCGCTTTACGGCTTTTAAATGTGACTCCTTAGGACATGATTGAAACCGAGCACACATGCAAACACTAAACATGATATCTGGACGAGAAGCCGTAAGATAGAGAAGGGAGCCAACCATACCTCTATACCTTTTTATATCGACGAGTTTACCATTTTCATCTCAGTCTAAGTTCACGGCCGTAGACATATGAGTATCACTTACTTTTGAGTTTGTCATGTCAAATCGCTTGAGTAGGTCAAAGAAATATTTCATTTGGATCACAAATGTCCTTTCATTTAGTTGCTTGATTTGAAGTCCAAGGAAGTAGTTTAACTCCCCCATCATGCTCATTTCAAATTCTCCCTGCATTAGCTTAGAGAATTCCTTGACCAAAGATATGTTAGAAGAACAAAAAATAATGTCATCTACATATACTTGAACTAAAATAGAATGTTTTACTTCATGCTTAATAAAAAGGGTTGTGTCAACCTTTCTTCTTGAGAATCCTTGATCTAGTAAGAATTTGCTAAGATGTTCGTACCAAGCCCTATGGGCTTGTTTAAGACCGTATAGCGCACACTTAAGTTTGTAAACATAGTTAGGATTCTCAAAATTCTCAAAATCGGGAGGTTGAGACACATAAAACTCTTCATTAATGTATCCATTTAAGAAAGCACTCTTTACATCCATTTGAAATAATTTGAAGTTTTGTGATCATTCGTATGCAAGCAAAAGGCGTATAGCCTCGAGTCGGGCCACCAGAGCGTAATTTTCCTCATAATCGATACCTTCCTCTTGCTTATGCCCTTGGGCAATAAGACGAGCCTTATTGTGAGTTATAATTCCGTTTTCGTCTAGTTTGTTCCTAAATACCCATTTATTTCCAATAACTCGATGATCTCACAGAGGAGGGACAAGGTCCCAAACCTCATTTCTTTTAAACTGATTTAGTTCCTCTTGCATAGCTAAAAACCAATGTTCATCGAGTAAGGCGTCTTTGGAATTTTTAGGCTCAATTTGAGAGACAAAAGCAAAATGATAACAAAAGTTACTTATCTTAGAGCGAGTGGTGACTCCCTTTGATATGTCTCCTAGGATGTTGTTGATGGGATGATCCTTAGAGGTTTTCCATTCCAAAGGAAGATCATTTTTATTACTTGGATGATCTTCCCCTATTTCTTTGGATACTTGATCCAACTCTTCCTTAATTTTAGTAGATTCTGAGTCCTTTTCTTTGGGATCTTTTAGTATGCTTTCCAAAGATACACCTGCACCATCATGAACACTACCCTTTCCGACTAATTTCGGATCAGATTCATCAAAGGAAACATGCAAAGACTCTTCAACAATATGTAACCTTTTATTAAATACTCTATAAGCTTTACTTGATTGAGAGTGTCCGAGAAAGATACCTTCGTCGACTTTTGAGAAAAATTTACCTAGATTTTCCTTACCATTATTTAACATAAAGCCTTTAAATCCGAAAATGTGAAGATGGGAAATATTTGGTTTTCTTCCTTTTAAAATTTCATAGGGGGTTTTGTTTAGAATAGGACATATTAGAACCCTATTCAAAACATAACATGCCGTGCTAATGGCATCGACTCAAAAGTATTTTGGAAGACGGTGTTCATTGATCATAGTTCTTCCGAGTTCTTCTAAAACACAATTTTTACATTCCACCACTCCATTCTGTTGCGGAGTACGCGGGGCGGAAAAATTATGATCAATGTCGTATTTTTCACAAAATTTATCAAAGAGATCATTCTCAAATTCACCACCGTGATCGCTTCGAATAGTAACTATACTAGTGTTCAATTTGTTTTGAGAAATCTTGGCAAACTTTTCAAATGCAGGAAAGGTGTCACTTTTATTTGATAAGAAAATTGTCCAATAAAATCTAGAGTAGTCATCTACAATAACAAACCCATAGTAGTTACCACCTAGACTTTTAATTCTAGATGGTCCAAAAAGGTCCATATGGAGAAGTTCAAGAGGTCTCGTTGTAGAAACAATGTTTTTAGATTTAAACGAGATTCTTGTTTGCTTCCCCATTTGGCAAGCATCACATAAGTTATCCTTGGAGAATTTTAGTTTGGGTAAATCGACTACTAAATATTTTGAGACAATTTTATTTAACAAATCAAAATTCAAGTGAGCTAGACGTCTATGCCAAAGCCATGAGTCCTCACTTAAAGTGACTAGACATTTATCTCCGATTAAGGATATATTATTCAAGTCAAGCATGAATACATTGTTTACCCTCAAGCCTTTTAACACGTCAACTTTCTTATCATTGTGTTCAATTATGCAACAATCTTTTGAAAAATAGACATTGTATCCTTTGTCGCATAATTGACCAATGCTAATAAGATTGTGTTTAAGACCACCAACTAGTAGGACATCAAAGATAGTAGTAGAAGAGGGATTACCTATACTACCTTTACCGAGTATTGCTCCCTTGTTATTGTCGCCATAGGTGACAAATCCTTTCTTTTTCGCCACAAAGTCAAAAAATAGGGACATGTCGCCCGTCATATGTCTTGAGCATCCACTATAGAGAAACCATCTTTTCTCCTTAGTCTCAAGATATTCCACCTACAAATTTAAATAAGGGAAATAGGTACCCAATTTTTATTGGATCCTTGTGTGTGAGTGATACTTGAGTTGCATTTTGGCAACCATTTGAAAATGCCTTGAGGAACCAAAAACCTCCTAAATCGGCATTTGCCAATGGTGTGGCCCCTTTTGCAATAATATAAACAAGTTAGAGTTTTGGGTAAGTTACTTTTTCTTGCAGGATATCTTATTTCATAAGTGTATTTTTTATAAGGATTAATCATACTACTTCTGAAATTTGATCTATCAATGCCAAAAGTAATTTTGGGTTGTAAAGCCATGTCAAGTTTGGCTTTGAGAGTTTTTACCTCTCTTTGACAAATATAACAAGTTTCACATCCAGCCCAATCATGCCAAGAAAACTTGTCATCTTTGATGTTAGCTTTGATTTTCTCTACCATAGATGCCTTGAGGGCTACCAACTCTTTTTCGGAATTGGACACTTTTTTCTCAAGGTATGAATTTTTTTTCTTGTTTGAGGCTAATAGTTTAAAAGCTTCTTTAGCCTCATTTTGTAGAGTATTAAAATATCTTTACAATTCTATGTGAGACATTTTATCAATATGATCATATTTAGAGTGACTTACATTCCTTTTCTTCTTTTGATGAGCCATGAGACAAAGGTTGACCGTTTCTTCTTCGTCACTAGTGTCACTTTTGCTTGAAGCTTCACTATCACTATCCCAAGCAATTTATGCTCTTCTATCTTTGTTAGGTATCTTTGGGAATTTTTCTTTTCCTTTGTCTTTCTTGAGCAATGGGCAATCCGGTTTGTAGTGACTGGGTTTTCCGCAACTGAAACAAGACCCTCTTGATTTAGATTTCTTACCTTCATCTTGTCTTGAAGGTTTTGATTGGCTTCTATAATTGATAATATTTTTGTCCGAGTGTTAGACTTCATTCTTTCAAAGATATCTATGATATTTCCTCATAAACAACCCCATGTCTTCACTTGAACTTTCATCATCATCACTAGAATCACTCACACATGAGTTATTGGTGGAGGACTTTGAGATTGAAGCCTTTAATGCAATAGACTTCTTTTCCGTGTCTTTTAGTTTTTCTTTCTTTTCCTTTTTCTCGTGCTTGTTGAGATTTATGAGCTCTTGCTCATGCTCTTGAAGCTTACCAAACAATGTTGTTATGTCAAGTGTAGATAGATTGTTGGCTTCCTTGATTGCTGTAAATTTAGGTTGCCATTCTCTATTAAGACATCTCAAAATTTTGTTAGTAGCAACAACATTGGGAGTAACATGACCAAGAGTGTGTAAGCGATTGATTATATGAGAAAATCTCTTTTTCATATCCGCAATGGTTTCACCATGCTTCATGTGAAAGAGATCAAACTCTTGAGTCAATGTATTGATTCTAGAAAGTTTAACATCATTTGTCCCCTCATGGGAAATTTGTAGAGCATCCCACATTGCCTTAGCAGTAGCACAATGTGAAACTCTAAAATAATCATCAACACCTAAAGATGAAATAAGCATATTTCTACCTTTCCAATCATAGCTATACTTTTTCTCGTCTTCCTCATCCCATAGTGCTTCCGATTTGGGTATGGTGACGTTATCCTCATTGGTCATGGTTATTTGTATAAGACCATCCTCGACAACTTTCCATATCTTTCTATTAACAGAGTTAATATGAACATGCATACAATCTTTCCAATAGCTATAGTTTTCACCGGTGAAAACAGGAGCTCTCATATAAGCCCCTTTTGGATCGTTCTCCATATTCTACAAAGTAATATGCGAAGCACTAGATAAACTGGCGGTCTGATACCACTTGTTAGACGGTGTGATCGATCTAGAAGGGGGGGGGGGGGTTGAATAGATCATTTAAAAAATTATTTGCGCTTTTTAAAACTGTTTTTCATAAATATATGTGAAAGCTCCCGGAATCTCCAATCGTCCAAACGATCCTCTATTGAAAAGATCGGATATGCGTAACCGTATGGGATAGGATGACAAAGTAAGAATCAATACGTTTTAATTAATTGGTCAATCACTTAAATATCCTCAATGAGTATGGATTACTTCCAATGAGTTGATTAACATAAAGCTAAACACAATGAATAATTTGTGGATGAATCAATTTGTAAAACACCTTATATGCAAAACACCTTAGGTTTGATTTTACTAAATTGTAGCCGTGAGTTTTCTTAGGTATCAATCAAATGGATTGTTACCAATGTTGTGAAATGATCTCAACACACCATAATTTCAGTACAAGCAAATTCGACAATTTAATTCCCATAAATTATAGTAGTCAAGTATGGAAGTAAAGAAAAAGAAGAAGAACACACGATTTGTTAATGTAGTTCCCCTTGTCGTCCCTGTGTAGGGTACGTCTGCCCCCAATTCTAGAATCTAGAATTGAGATATTTGATATTAAGATGCAAATGTTACAAGAGAAGAGATAGTTCACAATACAAACAAATTAATGTTGCTGATGTAACAGTCTTCTTCCCTTTCCTTGGTTTGAGCTAAACCAAGTGCCAAATACTTCAAACAAACCTCCGATTATTGCTACTTGATTTGCACAGACTCTTGTTCTGCAATACTTTGACTCGGCTGATTTCGATCGTAAGAAATTTAACCCCAAATCTTCCTTCACAATCCTCTGATTACCGCTACTTGATTAAGAAAGTCCACTGTTTCTTAATCCCTTCACTCGGCTGAATTTAATGAAGCAAATACTTGTGCAAAAACCCCCGCACCAATTGGAATCTTGGAGGATAAAATCCAAACAATTTTATTCAAGAACAACCCACAATTGCTCAACCCGAATCTGAATTGAATCCTTGATTTGAATGTTATCACCACAACACTTTTCTTGAATCAACAACCATGATTATGTGTAGATGTTGATTTTTGAGAAAAGAGAATGAAAATAATGAGCATTATGTGTATCTTTCACTGGTTCTTGTTGACTTCAAATGATGATATCCAATGAATATATATATATATATATATATATATATATATATATATATATATATATATATATATATATATATATATATATATATATTACCAAATAGTCAAGACCCAAAAGCATAGCAGAAAAATAGTTGAAAGCAGCGAGCGGTCAACTCAAGCAGTAAGGGGGGTCGGCGCGACATAACCCATAGGTGGAGGAAAACCATTTTGAAGTATAGTGAGTCGACCGCTACAGAGCTTGCGTCGATGCAATATTTAAATACTTTGATTCCCAGGTTGAGTCGACCGAAAGGGTCAACATGACACATCCTGAGCTTGGTTGAGAATGATGAGTCGACTGCACATATCTTTGAGTTGACGTAAACAATGAATTTCCCAAAAATGAATGTTTCTAGAGATCTTCATTCCAACCATTCCACAACAAGATTATTCGTAGGACCAACCCAAATGGAGAGTGAGTAATAGCCGTTTTGACATCATTAAAACACATATAGAGGGACCTTCCCCTCATAACAATAACATATCAATGGCATCATTGGATTCACGAATTTTACACACAACTACATAGAAGCAACAAAAATCACACTAAGAAGAACATTCATCAATTATTCATAACACCTAAAGTGGGAAAAGAGCCCTCACTACCCTCTCAAATACCACCATTTAGAGAACTCATTCACTCTCTTACCTTGGTTTAGAGTCTTGAACCTTCAGCAATGGTGAAATCTCTTTTTGCCCTAGTTCTTCCCTTCTCTTCTCTTTTCTCTGCTTCTACGTGACAATAGCTTTTCCCTCAAATGTTCCCACTATCCTTCTAATAATTGTTTTATTCTAATAAATAAATAATAATAATAATGGAATAATTATAATAATAATATTAACAATATTTTATTACTAATAATAATATAACTAGTGGTACTATACCATATATCTAATAATATTTTTATTAATAATTATAATATATTCCATCATTTATCAATATTATAATTATCACACCATAGATTAAGTTTGATTCTAGTTTTCTACTTAAAACTAAGCTCTCTCATACCCTTAGTCATGCCTACCTACCCTTAATTATGTCGAAATAAAACAAAGTCAACAAACAACGACTAAATATTCAAATGGGGCATTACAACTCTCTCCCACTTAGAATATTTTCGACCTCAAAAATTACCTTATGCGAATAATTCTGGATAAGACTCCCACATATTTCTCTCCAATTCCCACGTCATACTGTCTCCAGCTGCTCCTCCCCAGACTACTTTCATGAGAGGAATTTCCTTTCCCCTCAACATATTTATCTCATGGATATGGATTCTTACCCGTAAGGTCTCAACCTTAAGGTTATCCCTCACTTGTACATCATTCATCTGTATCACATGAGATGGATCCAAAATATACTTCTGAAGTTGTGACACATGGAACACATCATGAACATTTGAAAGGTTAGGTGGCAAGGCCACCCTATAAGCAACAATCCCTACTTTATCCGAAATTTGATACAGATCGATAAACCGAGGAATAAGTTTCTTCGATTTCAATACTCGTCCAACACTAGTCACTAGAGTGACTATAAAAATACATGATCTCCCTCCTGAAATTCAAGTTCTTTCCTTATCATGGCAACTATTTTGTCTACTCTTTGAAGCCTTCATCTTTTCCCGAATTAACTTCAATTTCTCTGTAGTCTGTTGGACTATTTTCGGTCCAAGCATTATGCTCTCTCTGAATTCATACCAATACAATAGAGTTCTGCACCTCCAACCATACAATGCTTTGAATGGTGTCATTCCAATGCTAGAATGTTAACTATTATTATAAGTAAACTCTATAAGTGGAAGATAACTATCCCACGTTCCTCCTTGCTCAAGTACGCAAGCTCTCGACAAGTCTTCTAACGACTAAATAGTTCTCTCTGATTGTCCATGTGTCTATGGATGGTATGCTGAATTCAATCTCAGCTTAGAGCCCAATGCATCTTACAAACACTTACAAAAACCAGAAGTAAACCATGGATCTTTGGCATACACAATGCTAGACGAAACACCATGTAGTTTCACAATCACCGGAATATAAATCTTTGCTAATCCTGGTACCAGAAAGATGATACCGATCGGAATAAAATGAGCTAACTTCGTTAACCTATCCAAAATTACACAAATCACACCATGTCCTCTTGGAGTGCTCGACAACCCTGTCACAAAGTCCATGGATATACTGTCCCATTTCCATTTTGGAACATCTAACGGTTCCAACAACCCCACAGATTTCTGATGTTCAACTTTCAACTTCTGACAAGTTAAACATGTACATACAAACCGTGCCACATCTCGTTTCAATCCGGGCCACCAAAACAAATTCTTCAAGTCTTGATACATTTTAGTCGCACCCGAGTGAATACTCAATCTACTTCTATGGCTTTCTTCTAGGATCATGTTCTTCATCTTGGAGTCACCAGGAATACATATTCTAGCTCAGAACCTCAGCACACCTTGTGTGTCTACCTTGAAATCACCATCTTCAGACTGATTACCTCCAACCATTAAATCTACCAATTTGACATCCAATTTATGGGCTTCTTTAATATTATTCTTGAAGTCATTGTTGATCTTCAACATTCCCAACATCACACTTTGTGGTGTCACTTCACGTACTAAACTCAAATCTATGAACTGCTCAATCAATTCTAATTCTCTAATCATCATGGCAGACATATGTAATAACTTCTGACTTAAAGCATCTGCCACAACATTAGCTTTACTCGGATGGTAGTTTAAGCTGAAATCATAGTCCTTCATCAGTTCTAGCCATCTTCGCTGTCTCATATTCAATTCCTTTTGGTCGAACAAATATTTCACTCTCTTGTGGTCACTAAATACTTCAAATCTGGAGTCGTAAAGGTAATGCCTCCAAATCTTTAGCACAAACACCATTGCAGCTAATTCAAGATTGTGAGTAGGATAGTTCCTTTCATGAATCCTCAATTACCTTGACACATAGGCCACCACTTTATCATTATGCACAACCACACCACCTAAACCCAATTTAGAAGCAGCATAATATACAACAAACGATTCCTTAGGATTAGTTAATATCAAAATCGGAGCTGTCGTCATTCAATTCTTTAGCTCGTAAAAACTTTCTTCACACTGGATATCCCATACAAATCCTTTGCCTTTACAAGCCAGCTGAGTAGACAGAAGTGCTAACTTAGAAAAACCCTTCAATGAATCTTCTATAATAACCAGCCAAGCCTAAAAAGCGCCTAATTTCTGTAATTGACTTTGGAGTCTCCCAGCGCAACACTACATCTACCTTGGATGGGTCTACCGCAATACACCACCTGAAATAACATGACCAAGAAAACTAACTTTCTCTAACAAGAACTCGCACTTTAGAAACTTTGCATATAACTTCTTCTCTTTTAAAACTTGCAATACAATCCGCAAATGTTCAATATGCTCTTCTTCTGATTTGGAATATGTTAAGATATCGTCAATGAATACGACTACAAACTGATCCAAGTATGTGTGAAAGATATGGTTCATATACTCCATAAACACTTTCGGCGCATTGGTAACACCAAATGTCACCACCGAGTACTCATAATGTCCATATCAAGTCCTGGGAGCCGTCTTCTGAATATCGTCCTCTTTGACTCGAATTTGGTGATGACCTGACTTTAAATAAATCTTGATAAACACGTGCGCACCCACCAATTGATCCATCAAGCATCTATCCTTGGAAGTGGATACTTGTTTTTGATCGTTACTTTATTCAATTGTCGATAGTTCATATAAAGTCTCATATTACCATCCTTCTTTTTCATATGTAACACTGGAGCTCCCCAAGGTGATACACTTGGTCTAACAAATTTGTTTTCAAGCAAGTCTTCTAGTTGTTTCCTCAATTCTACCAATTCAAATGCTGACATTCGATAGGGTGCCATAGAAACAAGTTTAGTACCCAGAACAAGATCAATAGAAAACTCTACTTCTCTTTCTGGCAGCACATTTATAATATCATCTGGGAAAACTTCAGGAAATTCACGTACCACTTGAAATTCATTAATAGCATGCTGATTCTCAATAGATAAGGACGCCATTAAAGAAAACACGTGAGCTTCATCTTGCATCAATTCATTCAACTGTCTAGCAGATAAGAATCCAACTTCCTCATCCTCATCAGGAGTAGAAAACCGAACGGATTTGTTGTAAGAGTTAATATGAACATAATTATATTTCAACCAGTTCATACCCAAAATTACATCCAGACCACTCAGTGGTAAACAAGCCAGATCAACAACAAAGTCTCTGGCATAGATGGACAAAGGACACTTCAAGCATACTAGAGAAGTAGTCAGCGATCCCTTAGCTGGAGTATTAATAACCATTTCTCCATTCATAGAAGATAACACAAGACCTAACTTTTTAGCATAATCAGCAACAATAAAACAATATGTAGCACCAATGTTAATAATAGTAATTAAAGTAATACTATTAATGAAACATATACTTCTGATTAAGTAGTCTCCACCAGATGTCGGAGTCCCAGCTAAAGTAAACACTTTCCCACCAGTCTGAGCCCACTTCGGTTTCTGCATTGAGTGCTAATGTGTCCTTCCTCTCCACTATTGAAACATATTGTCACTTTGTGTTGGCAATCAACTATTTCATGTCCTATTTTACCACAACGAAAACACCTCTTCACTTCTCCAGTGCATGTATTAATCTGATGACCAGGTCTTCCACACTTGTAACATATGATACCAGTAGGAGCACCTCCCCCACTAGTCCTATTACCATAAAAATTCTCTGCTTAACCTTGTCAATCAGAGCATTGTAAGGCTTCCCAGGATTTTGTTGTTATCTGTCTCTCTTATCATTCATAACTTTGTAGTGTGCCTTACCATCCTCTTCATAAATCCAGTAGCTATTCACCAAATTTGGAAATCTATGGATTTGCTGATACCCATTTTCCTTCTTAATCTCAAAGTGCAACCCATTTTAAAACTTGATGCACTTTGAAAATTCAGTAGTCGCCTCGCTGTAATGAGGATAATAGTTCGCTAATTCCACAAATTTGGCAGCATATTCAGTCACCGACAATTCTCCGTGTTTCAGTTCTAGAAAGTCAATTTCTTTCTTCCCGCATACATCTTCTAGGTAATACTTCATCAGGAACTCCATGCAAAATACAACCCAAGTAATAGCCTCACCTGCACCATCCAATCTTTGGCAACCCACCAGTCATCAGCCTCTCCCGCTAACATAACCAAAACACACTTTTTGAGCCTCAAAACTGTCCATAACCTGAAAGATGCTTTCAATTTCTTTGAGCCACTCCTGCGCTCCATCAGGATCATGCTTCCCTTTGAACGTAGCTAGATTGTTCCTCTGGAAAGTATCTAACACACGAGATCCATTGTTCCCGCCAGCATTATGCTGATATTGCATCGCCCGAGCCAAAGCCTGCAATGCAGTAGCAAGTGCATTACCGTTCCTTCCAGCCATCAATCTGCTTCACATCATAACATCAAACAAGGGTTAGAATGAACACATCGACAATATTAGACTATCACAGTATACTATGGACTCAACAACCTGGCCGGACGGATCGACCTGCTCCGATACCAATTGTAACACCTCACTTTCCCTTAATAACAATTATAGCATAATCTATGAAATACATATCAGATTACACAAGTAGGATGTCACATCTTTCAAAATTCATAAAGTCTCAAATCACTTTATTACTTCATTTATTCATAATAAGTTGATTTAATAATGGAATAATCAAATCACTTTACTTCCATGGCATTAAAACCTCAACAATGATAAAACTCCATAACATGTGGTCCAACATAAGTATAAAAATAAGATATGTAACAAATGAAATTATGCAAAAACATAACAAATTCCCAAAAACCTTGTTACGTATCAGAGCGACTCCTAAGATTCGATCATGTAACAATCGCTCCTAGCACTACTCAGGTACCTGGTTATCTATACTCCCCAGGGAGCACAAACACAACAACACAAAAGGGGTGAGAATTACATTCAATAAATATACAATGAAATATTACATGCTAAGGCGTAGTATAACACACAATTCATATAATTAATACTTCACAACATATTCTTCAGTCATATAACACAACATCAAATCAAAGTAGTGCAATGCGATGCAACTGACAACAACTAAATGCATGTGGTACCATCAAAGCATAAGTCCTCTCCAAAATTTCCATATAAGGCCGGGGCATAATGTAACGGCCGTAATTTAATTAATTATTTAATTAAATTATTTTTGGAATATTTGAGAAGATGTGTTGTGATTAATTGGATTTAAGTATTTTATTAAGTGGTAAAATAATATTAGAAGTATACTATTATTTGATGTGGGCTTGTTTTAAGGAATACAGGTAATAAGGGAGTGTATTAGTTTTGAGCCCAATAAGGAATAAAGAATAATAGGTTATTTTATTATGGTTAGAAAGAATAGAAAGAGGAGGCAGTAGAAGAATAAGGATTGAGAAGAAGAACGTGAAGCTGCTGGAAAAAGAGAAAAAACGCCAGAACGAGGTTTCAACAGGAAGATTATGGAGCAACCTTAAATCCAAGGTAAGGGTGGGGTTCTGACTCTATAATTGGGTTCATGATGATTGGTATGTGGGGTTAGAGGTGATTGTTGTTCATGAATTGAATGTATATGATGTTGTATGATGAGATTGATGAATTTTAGATGAATAATGATGTCCCGATGTTGTTTAATTGATGTAGAATTGTAGGATGATTGTAAGTGATGATTACCTATGATTAGATTAAGTTTTTAGGCCTTAAAGTATGAAACCCATAGTGAAAACATAGAGAAAATCACAGAATTTATGCAGGATGTAACAAGATGCGTCGACCTCAAATGTTATGTGTCGATACAAGGAGGTTGAAAGACTCAAGATGAGTCGACACAAAGAGGTTTTGTATCGATACATGAGTGCTTTTAGACTCAGGATGAGTCGATCCATAGGGGCATGTGTCGATACATGTTGTGTGTTAGACTCAGAATGAGTCGATACATGAGGGAATGCGTCGACTCATGTTGCGAATTCAGTGCAGTACGTGTCGATCCAAGGAGTTTTGCATCGACCCATGTTGTCTGGTTTTTGGAAGATTCAATTTATAAATGATGTAACTTGAGTTTTAGGATGCCGTTTGAGATGTCGTTCGAAGCGTTGAATAGCTAACGCGATGAACTTTATTCTAGAGGACTAAAAATTAGAATAGGAAGTGTAATCCTAGTAGCCAATTTAGGATTTAGTGTTAGTTCTCGTGTTGATCATTATGTTGGTTTTTATGCAGAATGATGAGGATGAAATGTTTATAGGCTGCTGTTTGATTTGTAACAGTAGGAGTAATGTTAGTAATGATGTAAGATTACAGAATAACGGTGTGAATTACTGTCGTATTAATGTACCACTGAGTTGTTGATGAGATGTTATTAATGAAGTTGTGTTTGATAATTTATGATGAGTAAATGATGTTTGATGAATAAATGATGTTTGAAGAATAAATGATGTTTGATGAATAAATGTTGTTTGGTGAATTATTATGATGATATGAGATGTTGATGAAGAGATGTTGAGATGCTTTTGAGATGCAGGCCTTTGGCCAACGGTGATGTTATATTGAGATGTTGTTAATTATGGTGTTGTTATTACATTCATGATTGTGTCACATACATTGCATTTTGAGATGGAGCTTATGCTCGTTGAGATGGCCTGTATTGGCGAACATTGAGATGAAGGCTTATGCCTTGTTGATGCCTCTATTAATTGTCCAATTTTTGAGATAGGAGTTCTGCTCCAAATGGTACCACATGCATTTGCATAGTGTTGAGTCGCATTATATGACTGCATAAAGAAGTGTGTATTGATGTAGTGAATGTGTATTATTATTATTGTTGATTTTGAGATGAGAAGTGGTGATGTTATGTGATCTAATTTAATATATTAATTATCATGCGCTTTATTATATTGTTAGATATCTCACCCCTTCTATTTGAATGTTGCCCTTATGTTGGTAACGTGCAGGTAATCGAGAGTGAAGGTTATATACCTTCAATAGTCGAGTCAGTGCCATTACTCTGATATGTAACACTCGGGGGGATGAACGCTTGTTGCTTTTAATTGTTGATTATTAAGTTTTTGAACCTTAAGTTGATTATTATTAAGTATTTGTTGGTTTGAAGTTGCTGTAATGATGATAAAGATGTTATTAAGAATTCCGCTGCGTAGATGTTGAATTAATTAACTAAAGATGTTATGATGATGGTTCATCTGATGTTTTAAAGTGTTATATATCCACGATGAATGCAATGAATTTTGATAGAAGAATTTGTGGCATCCCGATTCATTTGCATAAATGATTTTTATAACTCTGATTTATTTATATAATTTGCCAGGATAGAATTGGGGTGTTACAAAGTTGGTATCAGACAAAAGGTTGGTCCGACCTTGTCGTCGAGTCGTAGTTGTCTAACAATCAAGTATTGTTAATTTGAGTCCTAACCATTATTTATGTTGTAGTGAGAAGTTGAGATGGCTGGAAGGAATGATGTTGCACTTGCTGCTGCTTTAGAAGCAATGGCTCATGCGATGGAAAATCAGCCGAATGTTGACGGGAATGCTGGATCTCGTAGTTTGGCGACTTTCCAGAGAGAGAATTTGCCTACGTTCAAGGGAAAGTATGATCCCGACGGAGTATTGGAGTGGTTGAAAGAGATTGAGAGAATCTTCTGTGTGATGGACTGCACTCCAGCGTAGAAGGTTCGATATGGGACTCATATGCTAGCAGTCGAGGCTGATGACTGGCGGCTAGAGACTTGTTAGAAGTTGGAAGCTACAGGTGAGAATGTCACTTGGACTGTGTTCCGAAGGGAGTTTATGAGGAAGTACTTTCTTGAAGATGTTCGTGGTAAGAAGGAAATTGAATTCCTTGAGTTGAAGCAAGGGAATATGTCAGTTGTTGAGTATGCTGCCAAGTTTTCTGAGTTGGCTAAGTTTTATCTGCATTACGCTGAGGCAAATGCTGAGTTTTCGAGGTGTATCAAGTTTGAGAACAGGTTGCGCCCGAAGATCAAGAAGGCAGTTGGATACCAGAAGATCCGTGTCTTTGCTGATTTGGTTGATAGCTGTAGGATTTATGAGGAGGATAATAATGCTCATTACAAGATTATCAGTGAGAAGAGGGGTAAGCTCCAACAGAATCGTGGTAAGCCTTATGATACCCTAGCTGGTAAAGGTAAACAGAGAGTTGCTCAGAGTCAGAGGACTAGTGGGGGAGATGCTCCTGCTGGTGTGGTTTGCTTTAAGTGTGGAAAATCTGGGCACAAGAGTAATGTATGCACTACTGAAGTGAAGAGGTGTTTCCGTTGTGGTAAGAACAGACATGTTGTATCTGAGTGTGAACATAAGGATATGATTTGTTTTAATTGTAGAGAAGAAGGGAACATTGGTAGCCAGTGTCCGAAACCGAAGAGGGCTCAGACAAGTGGTAAAGTGTTTGCTCTGGTTGAGGATTAGACGGCTGCTGAGGACAGACTTATCAGAGGTACATGTTTCATTAATAGTACTCCTTTAATTAATATTATTGATACCGGTGCTACGCATTGTTTTATTGTTGCTGATTGTGTTGAAAGATTGGGTCTTGTGTTGTCTTCTTTGAATGGGGAAATGGTCGTCGATACTCCAGCCAAGGGGTTGGTGACTACTTCTTTTGTGTGTTTAAAGTGTCCCTTGTCGATCTTCGATAGAGACTTTACTGTTGATTTGGTTTGTTTACCGTTAAGAGGTTTAGATGTGATTTTGGGTATGAACTGGTTAGAGCATAACTGTGTTCATATTAACTGTTATGACAAGTCGGTGAAGTTTTCTACTCCTGAAGCATAAGAAGATGGTTTGTTATCTACTAGACAATTGAGGAAGCTGATGCAAGAAGAAGTACAAATGTTCTCATTGATGGCGTTGCTATCTGTAGATAATCAAGCTATAATTGAGGAATTGTAGGTGGTGTGTGAATTTCTTGAATTTTTCCCTGATGAGATTCCTGATGTACTGCTGGAGAGGGAAGTTGAATTTGCTATTGATCTTGTACCTGGTACCAGACCTGTGTCTATGGCACCATACATGATGTTTGCATTTGAATTGTCAAGTTAAAGAAGCAACTGGAAGAGTTACTTGAGAAGAAGTTTGTAAGACCAAGTGTATCGCCGTGGGGAGCTCCAGTGTTGTTAGTGAAGAAGAAAGATGGAAGTATGAGGCTTTGTGGTGATTATAGACAGTTGAATAAAGTAATGATTAAGAACAAGTATCCGCTTCCAAGAATAGATGACTTGATGGACCAATTGGTGGATGCTCATGTGTTTAGTAAGATTGATTTGAGGTCGGGTTACCATCAGATTAAAGTGAAGGATGAAGATATCCATAATACGGCTTTCAGAACACATTATTGACATTACGAGTATTCGGTGATGCCTTTAGGTGTTACCAACGCGCTGGGAGTATTCATGGAATACATGAATCGTATATTTCATACTTATTTGGATCAGTTCGTGGTGGTGTTCATTGATGATATTTTGATTTACTCTAAGTCAGAAAAAGAGCATGCTGAACACTTAAGAGTAGTATTACAAGTTTTGAAAGAGAAGAAGTTATATGCAAAGCTGTCCAAGTGTGAATTCTGGTTAAAGGAGGTTAGTTTTCTTGGTCATGTGATTTCAGGTAGTGGCATTGATGTAGATCCATCGAAGGTTGATGCTGTGTTGCAATGGGAAACTCCGAGGTCAGCTACTGAGATTAGAAGCTTCTTGGGATTAGCTGGTTATTATAGAAGGTTTATCGAAGGGTTTTCTAAGTTGGCACTTCCTTTGACTAAGTTGACTTGTAAGGGTAAAGTTTTTGTATGGGATGTTCAGTGCGAAGAAAGTTTTACAGAATTGAAGAAGAGGTTGATGTCGGCTCCGATTTTGACGTTGCCTAATCTAGGAGAATCTTTTGTGGTGTATTATGATGCTTCTAAGATGGGTTTAGGAGGTGTGCTCATGCAGGATGGTAAGGTAGTTGCTTATGCGTCAAGGCAGTTAAGGACTCATGAGAAGAACTATCCTACACATGATTTAGAGCTTGCTGCAGTTGTTTTTGTGTTAAAGATTTGGAGGCATTATCTTTATGGTTCTAGATTTGAAGTGTTTAGTGACCATAAGAGTTTGAAGTATCTTTTTGATCAGAAGGAGTTGAATATGAGGCAGCGAAGATGGTTGGAATTGTTAAAGGATTATGATTTTGGTTTGAATTATCATCCAGGAAAAGAAAATGTGGTAGCTGATGCGTTGAGTCGAAAGACTTTACATATGTCAGCAATGATGGTTAAAGAGTTGGAATTAATTGAGCAGTTCAGAGATATGAGCTTAGTTTGCGAGGTTACGCCGTAGAGTGTTATGTTGGGTATGTTGAAGATTAATAATGAATTTCTAAACATTATCAGAGAAGCTCAGAAGTTGGATGTGAAACTGGTAGATTCAATGGTTAGAATCGATCAATCTTAGAATGGTGATTTTAAGCTAGATGAGCAAGGTGTGTTGAGATTTCATAATCGGATTTGTATTCCTGATGATGCTGAGATGAAGAAAGTGATACTGGAAGAGAGTCATAGAAGTAAGTTGGGTATTCATCCAGGAGCTACGAAGATGTATCAAGATTTGAAAGGTTTGTTTTGGTGGCCTGGAATGAAGAGTGATGTGGCTCGATTTTTGTATGCATGTTTGACTTGTAAGAAGTCGAAAGTTGAACATCAGAAGCCTGCAGGGTTGATGCAACCATTAGAAGTTCCAGAATGGAAATGGGATAGCATTTCAATGGACTTTGTGACGGGGTTGCCTAATACTTTAAGAGGAAATGATTCAATTTGGGTGATTGTTGATAGGCTTATGAAGTTAACTCATTTTATTCCTATTAACATCAGTTTTCCAGTGTCGAAGTTGGCTGAGATTTACACTAGTGTGATTGTGAAGTTGCATGGTGTTCCTTTGTGCATTGTGTCAGATAGAGATCCAAGATTTACTTCTAATTTTTGGAAGAGTTTGCAAGAAGCGTTGGGTTCTAAGTTGAGATTGAGTTCAGCGTATAATCCTCAGACAGATGGTCAGACTAAACAGACGATTCAATCGTTGGAAGATTTGCTGAGGGCATGTGTTCTTGAGCAGGGAGGTTTGTGGGATACTTATCTTCCGTTGATAGAGTTCACTTATCATAACAGTTACCATTCTAGTATTGGGATGACACCTTTTGAAGCGCTGTATGATCGAAGATGTAGAACTCCGTTATGTTGGCATGAATCTGGTGAAAGTGTAGTACTTGGACCTGAACTTGTTCGTGAAACTACTAAGAAGGTGAAGTTGATTCGAGAAAAGATGAAAGCTTCGCAAATTAGGCAGAAGATTTATCATGACAAGCGAAGGAAAGATTTAGAATTTCAAGCTGGTGAGCATGTGTTTTTAAGAGTTACACCTGTGACTGGTGTTGGGCGAGCATTGAAGTCTAAGAAGCTCACTTCTCATTTTATTGGACCGTATTAGATTTTGGAGAGAGTGGGGAATGTTGCTTATAGAGTGGATTTACCACCTAATCTTTTGAATTTGCATGATGTGTTTCACGTGTCGCAACTCCGGAAGTATATTTCAGATCCATCTCATGTGATTCATGTGGATGATGTGCAAGTACAGGATAATCTTACGGTGGAGATGATGCCTGTACGGATCGCGGATTGTGAAATAAAGACTTTGAGGGGCAAAGAGATTGTTTTGGTTAAAGTGGTTTGGCTAGGAGCTGTCGGAGAAAGCATGACTTGGGAGTTGGAGAGCAAGATGCAAGACTCCTATCCTGAGTTGTTTGATTGAGGTAAATTTTCGAGGACGAAAATATTCTAAGTGGGGGAGAGTTGTAACGCCCGTAATTTAATTAATTATTTAATTAAATTATTTTTGGAATATTTGAGAAGATGTGTTGTGATTAATTGGATTTAAGTATTTTATTAAGTGGTGAAATAATATTAGAAGTATAATATTATTTGATGTGGGCTTATTTTAAGGAATAAAGGTAATAAGGGGGTGTATTAGTTTTGAGCCCAATAAGGAATAAAGAATAATAGGTTATTTTATTGTGGTTAGAAAGAATAGAAAGAGGAGGCGGTGGAAGAATAAGGATTGAGAAGAAGAACGTGAAGCTGCTGGAAAAAGAGGAAAAACAGCAGAACGAGGTTTCAACCGGAAGATTATATAGCAACCTTCAATCCAAGGTAAGGGTGGGGTTCTGACTCTATAATTGGGTTCATGATGATTGGTATGTGGGGTTAGAGGTGATTGTTGTCTTGTTCATGAATTGAATGTATATGATGTTTTATGATGAGATTGATGAATTTTAGATGAATAATAATGTCCCGATGTTGTTTAATTGATGTAGAATTGTAGGATAATTGTAAGTGATAATTACCTATGATTAGATTAAGTTTTTAGGGCTTAAAGTATGAAACCCGTAGTGAAAACACAGAGAAAATCGCAGAATTTATGCAGGATGTAACAAGATGCGTCGACCTCAAATGCTATGTGTCGATACAAGGAGGTTGAAAGACTCAGGATGAGTCGACACGAAGAGGTTTTACGTTGATACATGAGTGCTTTTAGACTTAGGATGAGTCGATCCATAGGGGCATGTGCCGATACATGCTGTGTGTTAGACTTAGGATGAGTAGATACATGAGGGAATGCGTCGACTCATGTTGCAAATTCAGTGCAGTACGCGTCAATCCAAGGAGTTTTGCGTCGACCCATGTTGTCTGGTTTTTGGCAGATTCAGTTTATAAATGCTGTAACTTGAGTTTTAGGATGCCGTTTGAGATGCCGTTTGAGATGCCGTTCGAAGCGTTAAGTAGCTAACACGATGTTGGCTCCTAAATTCGACACCTTTGTTTTGATTGATGTCAGCCATTAAAGCTGAAGAATGTCTTCGACTGGCTAAGTCTATCGAAATGCCCGTCGAAAGATGGCAAAGTACTTAGAAGATTTCTTCCAAGGAAGAAGGCTGATTGCCTTCGACGTCGAAGGAGTTTCTCGTCGAAGATGTCTCTTGACGAAAGTGTTCGATGGTCCAGAGTGGAGCAGTTTTGAAATTCAAGCTTTTGGAGGGAAAACGGTTTCCAGCAGTTACTACGTGCAAACGTGCAAGGATCTGGAGCGTCGAGCGTGGAGAACGTGCCAAGTGGATTGATCTCGAAGCAGTGTAACTGCCCGACGGTTACTTGGGATGTTTTAGTATAAATAGGAGTAGACATGTAGTTTCTCGCGTGTGTTCACAATTCTATACAAAGTCACTCATATAGATTCGAGTACCCAGCGTGTGAGAAAGAATTGTTGAGAAATGTATGTGTGAAACACCAATTTTATCAATTAAAGTCATTTACTTTTCCAGAAATTTACTTGCTTTCTCCTTTACATTCTTGTCGAACCTTTTACTTTAAAGCCTTGTTTATTTTACCAAGTCTTTCCTTTATGCAATTCAGTTAAAGCCAATTTATTTAAAGCCTTATCCAACTTAATCAAACTTCAGAATCAACCTATGTCCTAGGATCAATCTGATCGATCCTGCGAGTAACCAAATAAGTAACCATTTGGAGGATCAGCGGTTGTTTACCAAAACCCAAGGTAAACAAATTGGCACACCTGGTGGGACTGTGTGTTGATTGTTGAAAATAATCTCATCTTTTCGAGTTGTATGTTATTGAGAAGTGGTAGAATATACACTAACGATAACAATACTGCCAGAAGAAGGGAAGAGATGGCGAATCCGCCAAACACTAACGAAATCCCACAAACGAGTGTGGGAGCAACGGTTAATATGACCGTAAGTGAAGCGACAAATGTTGGTTCGACACCAGCAGTATCGGTCACAACCACGGGGCCAATAACTTCGTTAACAGGCCCCAGAATACCTTTGGGAACTCCCCCACCAAGGGGAAATTTAGGCACAAGGCCTTTCGTTCCCCCAGGATTCATTCCACTCTATGGTATGCCAACTTCTGAAGTGGCAAGCCTAACGAATGCTGCGTCCACTTTTTCAGACCCTTTCGTGAGTGCCTCTTCGCCACTCCAAGGTTCTGGAGTAGGCATGGGGAATAGAAATAGGACCCAACTCTTAGGAGGAACGTCCCAAGTAGCCCATGGCCTTACAAATGCCTCGACAACAGTCTTGAGGCAACAAATGGACGAAAGCAACCATGATATGGTGCAAATGTTGGCACAAACTTTGAGTACAGTGCTAAACCCTCTAATACAAAACACTACTCAATCGAATCAGCAAGTTACAGCGCAAATGACGCGTTTGGCTGACTTCTTTGGAGTACCCCCACCTATTCGACAGCCTCAAAGGGCGCAAATAAGGGGAAACCAGGGGATGTTTGTAGAGGAAGAAACCACCATTAACCAGGCTCAACAGCCTGTCGAAGAAAACCTTAGGGCACGATTGGAACAACCTGTCGAGGAACCTAGGGTAATAACCCCAGAGGTAAGGTTAGTTAACAGAAACCAAAATGCTGACGAAGTGGTTCAGCATATCCAATACCAAAACATGGGTTTGGAAAACAATCTGGCAACCATGATTGAAAGGATCATGACTCAGAATGGGATGAACATGGGCTTTCGAAGGCCCAACTTTACATCTCCATTGTCAGAATATGTGTTACAAACGGACTTACCTCCTAGATGCAAAGTCCCCAAATTTACCAAGTTCTCTGGGGACACGACAGAATCTACTGTCGAGCATGTGGCGAGATATTTGATCGAAGCAGGAGATATTTCAAATAACGAAAACCTAAGGATCAAGTACTTCCCAAGTTCTTTGACCAAGAATGCTTTTACTTGGTTTACAACTCTCCCCCCCAATTCGATCCATCATTGGACCCAGTTGGAAAGATTGTTCCATGAACAATTCTACATGGGGCAAACCAAGATAAGCCTGAAAGAACTGGCCAGTGTGAAGAGACGTTTCACTGAACCTATAGACGAATATCTGAATAGGTTTAGGTTGCTCAAGGCGAGATGTTTTACACAAGTGCCAGAACATGAGTTGGTCGAAATAGCCGCAGGCGGTTTAGATTATTCCATTAGGAAGAAGCTAGACACCCAGTACCTAAGAGACATGGCCCAACTGGCCGATAGAGTTCGACAGGTCGAACGCCTCAAAGCTGAAAAAGCTAAGGCAACGAAAACTCACAAGAGAGAGAGAATAGCGTACGTTGAGATGGATGACGAAGATCTAGAATCCTTCGACGACACTTTAACTGTCGAAGAAGGGGAAGTCGATTTAGCAGAACTAAAACAAGGGCCACCATACTCTTGTAAACTGTTAGTCCCCTCAAACGGGAAAAATCCCATTGGTCCAGAAAGGACCAACGATAGGTTCCCAAAAAAGACTTATAGTTTTGACATCACAAAATGTGATGAAATATTCGACTTGCTAGTTAAAGATGGCCAAATGATAGTACCCCCAGGGGTAAAAGTGCCTCCTCTTGATCAAAGAAAGAAGAGAGGTTTTTGAAAATATCATAATTTTTTGGGCCATAAAACTTCTCAATGTTTTCTTTTCAGGAATCTTGTGCAAGACGCTATTGAGGAAGGGAGATTAAAGTTTGCTGACAAATCCCCCATGGCTGTCGACTCCAATCCATTGAAGGCTGAAGCCCACTATGCTGAACCCTCTGAGGTGAACATGATAGAGGCAACCAGGATCCAGTCGAAGAAGCCAGGAATTACCATGGTCGAAGTCTCAAAGGACCACATCAACATGCCAATCTTTGGCAGTTTTTCTGGGAATTTATCCAGGAAGACAATTGAAGCTGTCCAGAAAGCGGTCGAGAACCCGAAGTCGGAGACTGCTGAAGCACAAAAAACTGGATCAAAATCCAGTTCCCACTTGGCCACTGTTCAGGGCCAGACGGAGAATCTGGAGATACAAATGAAGCAGTTAACTCTTGCTAACAAGGATACAATGAATATCAACATGGTCGAACTTTCTGACCCAAAAGCATCAGAAGAGGCCATGAGGCAAGAACAGGCTAATAAGACTGCTTTCCCTCGGGAAAACAAAAACTTGGCAGATTTTTTACAAAGATGCCAGAAAAAGAAATCAGAGGTGATGCTGTGTCCAAGATGCAGTTCGATCTTTGATAAAAAAGCTGCTGAGCACATTCAAGGCGTGAGAGCAGCGAATAAGAGAAGGGAGAATGCTGACCTTCGACATGATCCCAGAAGGGGTTCTAACCAAGACAAGAGGCCGTTGACTTTTAGGCCTCCAACAAATGTGCCAGTAGACACTTGGTACAAAACTTCTGGCCAGAAAAGGCCAAGTGAGGAGAAATGGCATTCTTTCGATGTGCCAAGAGGTTCTTCTTTGACTCAGAAGAAAGAGCCTCAAGTTGCTGCACCTAAGGTTGCACAAGTGTCCAGCAACTACAAGGGCAAAAATCCTATGTCTCGATCTCAGTGGAGGAGATATCAAAGGAGACGAAAAGCTGAAAGGGAGGCTGCCAACGAACCTAAGGCAGAAACTAGTTCGAATGTTCCTCAAAGGAAACAAAGGAAGCCTCTAGAGAGAGAGCCAGTTACCAACAGGCTAGTTTGGCCTAACCAAAGTGAAGTCGAAGACGAAGATGATGTTGAGTCTGACGATACTTTGGACATAATGGTGAATATCGTTTCAGTACTGCCCAGAGAATTCAATCGACAGGTAGAAGTCGAAGCAAGTGACTAGGAAGTGGAGCAAGAAATGGCCAAACATAGGCCAGTGTGCTATTTTGTCATGGACAATGGCACTACTGAGGAACAAAATGGTTTCTTCGAGCCACCTACTGAGGCGATGAAAAATCACCTCAAGCCTTTATTCATAAGGGCTAAACTCGAAGAAACTACTGTGAATAAAATATTGGTCGATTGTGGGGCAACCATCAATATTATCCCTCACTCTATGCTAAGGAAAATTGGCAAAAGGGATGAGGAAATTAAGCCTCACAACATGGTCTTGTCGAACTATGAGGGCGGCATAGGGACCACCATGGGAGTGATCCAGCTAGACATCAAAGTAGGGTCGATCCTTCGACCAACGATGTTCATGGTCATATCGGCCAAACCTAACTACAATCTTTTGTTAGGCCGTGAATGGATTCATGGTGTTGGCGCTGTGCCTTCATCAATGCACCAAAGGCTGCTGCTATGGCGTCCAGATGGGATGGTCGAAAACATAGAGGCAGATCAAAGCTACTACCTTGGCGAAGTGAATCACTTGGGTGTGGCAGATTTCGACAAAAACTTGGCTCACATAGGGCCATGTCCAACACCTGACTTCGACATGGCGCCAGCGCCAAACACTTTTTGTTCCTTATACCTGCATCCTGAGCATGGTTTCCAATGGGACAGAGAAGACTTGTCCCACATAGACTTCAGTGGGTTAACTGATGTCCAACCAACTGGTTGGGGGAGTGAATTCAGTGATAATGACTGAGTCACAATCTTTGAAGCGAATTTCGGCTTATGTGGCCGAAACCAAGATGATAACGGCTCTCGAAGCCGAAGTAAAGTACATGGCCACACAGGCCAATGATCAACAATTATCTGCTGTAGGCCCAGGAAAGGATTTCGATCCAAAACCTCCTGATATCATGCCAGAAGAAATGTAGGAACAGAGGCTCGACGCCATATATGACGATGAGCCTTTGGGCTTCGAAAAGGATCCCTTGGCGAACAACATTAAAATGTTAGCACAAGACCCTTTAGAAGAAATCAATTTAGGCGAAGGATCAGAGAAAAGGCCAACTTACATCAGCGCCAAAATCGATCCAGAACTTAGGTTGGAAGTAATCCAATTGCTGAAAGAGTTTAAAGACTGTTTTGCATGGGATTATGACGAAATGCCTGGTCTCGACAGAGGATTGGTAGAACTTCAGTTGCCAATCAAACCTGGGAAGAAGCCAATCAAGCAAAATCCAAGGCGCTTCGCTCCTGAGATACTGTCGAAGATCAAAACGGAGGTCGAAAGACTTCTGAAATGCAAATTCATCCGTGTTACAAGGTATGTCGAATGGATTGCAAATATTGTGCCAGTAATTAAGAAAAATGGTACGTTAAGGGTGTGCATAGATTTCAGAGATTTGAATGCTGCCACCCCCAAAGATGAATATCCTATGCCTGTGGCGGAGATGCTAGTCGATTCTGCCGCTGGCTATGAATACCTGAGTATGCTCGATGGTTATTCAGGATATAATCAAATATTCATTGCTGAAGAGGATGTGTCGAAAACAGCTTTTCGATGCCCTGAGGCCTTAGGCACTTACGAATGGGTAGTGATGCCTTTTGGCCTAAAAAACGCTGGGGCAACGTACCAGCGAGCAATGAATACTATCTTCCATGATTTTATTAACACTTTTATGCAAGTTTATATTGATGATATTGTTATAAAATCTGTTTCCAGGAAGAATCACATTGACCACCTTCGACAATCATTCGAAAGAATGAGAGAACATGGTCTGAAGATGAACCCTTTGAAGTGTGCGTTCTGTGTGAAAGCTGGAGATTTCTTGGGCTTCGTTGTCCACAAAAAAGGAATCGAAATCAACCAGAACAAGACGAAGGCAATTCTGGAAGCGAAAGCGCCATCGAATAAGAAGGAATTGCAATCTCTCTTAGGCAAGATAAATTTCTTAAGGAGGTTTATATCTAATCTAAGTGGGAAAGCTCAGGCCTTTTCACCTTTACTTCGACTGAATAAAGAGGGGTTCGAATGGGGGCAAGAGCAACAAGAAGCCTTCGACAAAATCAAAGGGTACCTCACTAAGCCACCTATTTTGGTGCCTCCTTGTAGCAATAGGAGTATGAGATTGTACATAGCTGCATCCGACAAAACTCTGGGAAGCATGTTAGCCCAAGAGGATGAGAATGGAGTCGAAAGACCCATTTATTATCTCAGTAGAGTTTTGAACGATGCAGAAACTAGATATAACGAAGTTGAAAAATTGTGTCTATGTCTGTATTTCTCTTGTACAAAACTCAAGCAATATATAAAACCAGTTGATGTTTATGTTTCATCTCATTTTGATGTTTTCAAATATATGTTGTCGAAACCTATCTTGCATAGTCGAATTGGCAAGTGGGCATTAGCATTAACTGAATACTCCTTGACCTTTATGCCTCTTAAGGCAGTAAAAGGACAAGTGGTGGCCGACTTTATAGTCGACCACTCAATTCAAGTTGAGGATATTAATTATGTGGAGATAGAGCCTTGGAAATTCTACTTCGATGGTTCCAGCCATAAAGATGGAACAGGGGTAGGAGTCTTGATTATTTCTCCAGATAAAATTCCAACAACATTCAAGTACAAAATAGCAGGTTCTTGTTCGAACAATGAGGCTGAGTATGAAGCTCTAATTACTGGCCTTGAGATATTGTTGGAATTGGGGGCAACTCGAGTCGAAATAATGGGAGACTCAGAGTTAGTCATTAAGCAAGTCACAAAGGAATATAAATGCATAAGAGAAAATCTCATTATGTACTTTGTGATAGCAAATCGTTTATTGAAAAAATTTGAAGCGGTCAATATTCGACACATACCCAGAGTCGAGAATCAAATAGCCAATGACTTGGCACAAATTGCATCTGGGTATAAGATTTCAAAAACGAAATTACAAAGAGCAATCGAAGTTCGAGAAAAGATAAAAGCAACTTGTCTATCACCATCAGACTTGGAATCGACGAGACTAGGATATGCTGATCACAGTAACTTTGAGATTTCGTTCATTGATAATTTGTCAGAGCAAGATTGGAGGAAACCTATTGTGGACTATCTTCAAAATCCAGGAGCTTCGACAGAACGAAAAACAAAATACAGGGCGTTGAGTTTTGTACTCATGGGTAATGAGTTATTCAAGAAGACGCCTGAAGGGGTGTTGCTGAAATGTTTAAGTGAAACTGAAGCATACATAGCCCTTTCGACGATGCATGCTGGGGCATGTGGGGCTCACCAAGCAGGCCATAAGATGAAATGGTTGTTGTTTCGACAAGGACTATATTGGCCCACTATGCTGAAAGATTGTATTGAGTTCGCCAAAGGTTGTCAAGAGTGTCAAGTTCATACAGGCATCCAACATGTACCAGCAAGCGAACTTCACTCGATAGTGAAGCCTTGGCCTTTTAGAGGATGGGCGTTGGACCTCATTGGAGAGATTCGACCAGCATCATCAAAGAGTCAGAAATACATATTGGTAGGCATTGATTACTTTACTAAGTGGATCGAAGCTGTCCCTTTAGTCAATGTGGACCAAGAAAATGTCATTGAATTTATTCAAAAGAACATTATCTTTAGATATGGAATTCCTGAGACAATAACAACTGATCAAGGGTCAGTTTTCACTGGTCGAAAGATGCAGGAATTTGCTCAGGAAACAGGTTTCAAACTCCTAACATCCACGCCTTATTATGCACAGGCGAATGGTCAAGTCGAAGCAGCTAACAAAGTGGTGATTGGCTTGATAAAGAAACATGTTGGGAAGAAACCAAAGAATTGGCATAAGACGTTAGACCAGATTCTGTGGGCTTGTCGAACGTCCCCAAAAGAAGCCACTGGTACAACACCGTATAGGCTAACTTTTGGCCATGATGCAGTGTTACCAGCAGAAATTTGTCTTCAATCTGCAAGGGTTCAGAGGCATTATGATATTCCTTCTGAAGTTTATTGGAACATGATGTTAGATGAACTGGTGGATTTAGACGAAGAGAGATTACATGCTCTCGACCTACTCAGGCTTCAGAAGAAAAGAGTAGAAGACTCTTATAATAGAAAGGTAAAACCTAAGGTATTTTTGCCTGAAGAACTAGTTTGGAAGGTAATTCTTCCCATGGATCGAAGGGATCGAAGCATGGGGAAATGGTCACCCAAATGGGAAGGACCCTTCAGAGTTATCCAAACTTTTTCTGGTGGAGCCTATGAAGTCGAAGAGTTAAGTGGAAATAAAAGGCTCTTGAGAGTAAATGGTAAATATTTTAAAAAATACAAACCTATACTTCAAGAGATAAAAATAAAATAATAAAAGAACAAGACTAAATTAACCATAAAAATGCCAAAATAGAAATTTTATAAATTTCAGCCAAGATGGCAATTGTTGTCGAATAACGATTACAGAATATGGTTACAAAAGAGAATCAATCAAAAGGTAAGAGAGTCTTTGAATCGAAGATACTTGGCTTGCTGCAGCTCCAACCTTTTCTTGCACCAGGCGTTTTCCTGCACTAGTTTGGCAATCTGAGCGTCGAGGCTTTGAGCCCTCTCAGCGAATTCCAGGCCTTGTTTGATCTCAGTTTGGCTCTCGGTGTCTGAGATGGTCGAAAGAAGTTCCTCCTTGCGTATAGTATTGGCGTTTATCTTCGCCTCTATTTCTGCGATTTGTGCCCGGAAGGAAGCATTCTCTCGATCAATGGCATCGATTTCTTCTTGCGTAGATGCTTTTTGTCTCGACAACTCTGCAATTCGAGAAGTCGAATCTGAGACAGCAGTCCACGCAGAGGAGCTTTTGCCATACAACACCTCAAGCTGACTGTTAAAACCTCTTTGGCGCCTATAGTCTGCTGAGACTTGATCAATCATAGAGTGTAACTCCATGATCAAGCTTGAAACTTCTGGGGCTACAGCTTCAAAGTCGACAGCATTCAAGACCTCCTTCAAGCATGATGGAGCAGTGGGGTCCCCCTCTAAAGCCTTCATCAAGTCCCTCTTGAAGAACTGGGCCTTAACCTTCGCCAAAGCATCATCAAGGGGAGAAGTTTCAGTAGACTTCCCCGACAGGGTAGGAACTTCCTGACTAGTGTCAGATGAACTTTTGCTCTCGATGATGGCGTTGAGATAGCTAACAGGGTCAGTTTGTTTCAAAAGTTCCAAGTCCTCTTTTGACCTGTGCTTCGAGGAGGTAACCCTTGCAACAGTATTGTCTTGGGTTTGAGGTTCTTGAGTGTTAGGTGCCTCGACTGGTTGCTCTTCGACTCGGACTGGGGCAGTACCAGCGTCGACTTGTGGTACTTCGCTAGCATCACCCTGGGGCCCTTCGCCAGCGTCATCTTGGTGTTCTTCGCTAGCGTCACCCTGGTGTCCTTCGCCAGTGCCACCCTAGTGCTCTTCGTCAGCAGCATCCTGATTTTCTTCGCTATTGCCTTGGTCCCTTTCTTCATGATTCTCTTCTGACAGATCCACCACCTGAACCGTTTCTGGCTGTTGTTCCTCCACCAGGGGTTCCTCTGTTGGTTTCTCTACCGTTTCAGCATTGGCCTCATTCTCAGTATGGGCTTCGTCATTACCCAAGCCTTTTTCCTGAGGCCTGCTAAGTTCAGCAGATTCCAGCGTTTCTGAAGTCCTTGGCGGAGAACTTTCAGTAGTGTCCTGAAAAAGGAAAGAAGACAAATCTTCAGAGATCGAAAGAGACACAATCGAATATGGGTATCTATGCCTAAATTATAAAAGGGTCTAAGAGATTACCTGTGGATTAACTTCAGCCCCAGGGCTGGAATTGTCACTTTCGACAGGCTTGTTAAGAAGAATGTTTAGTTCCTCCTCAGTTGGCTCCTCGATGATCACTGGAGGTGGCCTAGGCTTTCTCACAGCAACCTTTATTCTGACAGTTCGACCTTCAGGAGCAGGAGCAGGAACAGAAGCATCCTTCGTCAACTTTCGCCTTTTTAAGGGGGCAGGAGGGGAATCACTTTCTTTATCACTCCCAGATTCGACCACCAGTCCTGGCCGTTTCTTGGGCGAAGGTGCCTAGAAAATCAATGGGAATTCGATTTAATAATTACATCGAAAATCAAAATCGAAAGCCAGAGGAAAAATGAAGAAAGTCTGGTTACCGATATAGAAGGCCTCTTCGAAGAGCCTTCCCCCTGTTGGTTGCCTGTGGTCTTCGCCGGTGCTGTAGTCTTCGCCGGCGGTGGAGGTTTTGTTGAAGGGCCTCCTCCCTGTTGGCCTTCTGTAGCTTTCTTGGCTACAGGCTTTCGAACAACTGAAAGCAAATAAAAAGTTGACAGGCTAGCAGTCGAAGAGAAAGACAAAAAGTAATGTGAGAGAATGAACTTACATTTCTTTATTTTGTCCAACACAAGGACAAAAGACTTCTGCAACTCATCCATGAAGTCCTTCTCGTCGAAGAAGTACTCAGCATAATAGCTTCTCCACCACTCCTCGAAGGATGGTGAGCAAAGGAAATTGAGCTGGTAGTCAAACAGCGAGAGGATTGTTCGACCAGCATATCTTCCGATATGTTTAATGGCCGCTTCTTCTGTGTAATCATTGCAGAAGTACAGCATGGACTTCTCTCTTTGAAAAATCGGAGAAGGTAGGGTTTGGATAATACCAAACTGGCGAGATACCAGATTTGGTTGGTAGGCAATCAGACTCAAATGAGTCTTAGAACTCTTGAATCGAAGAGGCATGATCCTTGGTGTAAGGAACGCCTCCCACAGTATTGTATGCTCATCGACATTGGGACCACTCGACGCCTTTGGATGTGGCCTTGTGAACCATGCTGGGCCCACCCGCCGTTGAGCAAATGGAGCCATAGTTGAAACAAACTCCTTCCTTCGAGCAAACATTAGAACGAAGTTGGTGAAGGTTTGTTGAAACTCCAGTCCATCTTCCACAGGTGTCAGCAGAGCCAGCCTGATTCCTTCGACGCGTCTATTCGCTATCGCTGGAGCCTGTTCATTTATCTGAACCTTCTTGGGCAAGAAAGATTCGAAAGTGGCGTTGAGCCACAGTTGGAGTAGCCAAAAAGGCCCAGCGAGTAGCAAACTGGCCCTGTCTTCGATATGTTTCAGAAGAGTTGCCCCATTGCTGATCGAATCATAGAGGCTAGCCAGAATCAGTTCTGCCAAACAGATGTTTTGGCGGTGATGCAGTTGAGTAGCAAGAGTGACCATCTTTTTGGTCACCTGTAGAGACTTCGAGCAAAACACAAAGCGAGTCAGCCATAAGGCTAGAAACGCTATGTGTTCGACATCCGACACAGCATCTGTCGACCTGTCATGATAATGGTTGATGAAAGTGGTGTATGTTGGTTTGGTCTCAGAGAAGCCAATTTGGTCCTCCGACATCTCCTCCGGATCGAAGTAATCCCCGGTGGGTCGAAGGCCAGTAATAGCGGCCACATCGAAGAGTGTGGGGGTTAGCATCCCACAGGGAAGATGAAAAGTAAAGTGGGAGTAGTCCCAGAACAACAGTGAAGCTATCAGCATCTCCGGGGAGTAGTTCAAGCCTGTCTTCGACAGCATCACTAGGTCGAAGATTCCCATATCCTTCCAGATTGAAGTTTGATGTTTCTCCATCTTTGTTAGCCAAGCAACATAATCGGAGGTAAGGTTAGGGCAAGACCTGAAGACCCTAACACCTCTGTTGAAGAAGCGGAGGTCGATTTTTTCACGTGCAGGGTCTTCATTGTCTTCTGCGTCTTTCTTGGCGCATGCGACTGGTTTGAGTTTCTCGACTATCGGGAAATAGCTCTTGATCTTCAGAGCCTCAGAAATACTTGGATTCATGGGGCCAGACATTGCAAAGATCTGGTTGGAGTATCCAACCGGGATCATCAAGTGGCGCGAGTAAGCATCGCGAACGGCGATGTCAGAAGGTTCAGGAACCCTTCGTTTGCCTGTAGAGTTTACTACTGGGGAAGTGACGAAAACCTTGGGTTTAGCATGTTCAGTTGGTGCGTTAGCACTAGGGGCAGTAGAACCAGAGGCCATGGTTTGGTGTTGAGTTTGAAGTGAGGTTGAAGATGAAGTGAAAGAGGAAGAGTTTCTGCAAAGATAACAAGCTTGTATGAAAACAGGGAAGTTTGAAGGCTAGATGGCGTAAAAAGTCCCACAATGGGGTACTTACTACTATTTATAGTAGTGGGAAAAATCCCCAATAACGAGGACATTAAATGCCATTTAATGCTGCAGGAGTTAGTGGGACGCGTGGCAGCCCCCTGTTGTTTTGGCCGTTTCTGCAGAAATAGAGAGACGCAGCGTGCGTCCTCGTTTTTGGGAATTGTCATAATGACAAATTCTGAAATGACGTTTGGTACTGCACGCCGTACTGAAAGTGACGTCCTAGGATCAAATCAATGATGGTTTTCTTGGGATTGCCAATAGTTGGTAAAAAGCAACAAAAAGTGCACAAGTTAATTTGTGACTAAGCGCGGAAAGACAGGTGTCGAATGGCGTTTCAAAGAATGCCTTTTTCTTTCAGAGTCGAAATAAGGCATTCTTGGGGGGCAATTTGTTGGCTCCTAAATTCGACACCTTTGTTTTGATTGATGTCAGCCATTAAAGCTGAAGAATGTCTTCGACTGGCTAAGTCTGTCGAAATGCCCGTCGAAAGATGGCAAAGTACTTAGAAGATTTCTTCCAAGGAAGAAGGCTGATTGCCTTCGACGTCGAAGGAGTTTCTCGTCGAAGATGTCTCTTGACGAAAGTGTTCGATGGTCCAGAGTGGAGCAGTTTTGAAATTCAAGCTTTTGGAGGGAAAACGGTTTCCAGCAGTTACTACGTGCAAACGTGCAAGGATCTGGAGCGTCGAGCGTGGAGAACGTGCCAAGTGGATTGATCTCGAAGCAGTGTAACTGCCCGACGGTTACTTGGGATGTTTTAGTATAAATAGGAGTAGACATGTAGTTTCTCGCGTGTGTTCACAATTCTATACAAAGTCACTCATATAGATTCGAGTACCCAGCGTGTGAGAAAGAATTGTTGAGAAATGTATGTGTGAAACACCAATTTTATCAATTAAAGTCATTTACTTTTCCAGAAATTTACTTGCTTTCTCCTTTACATTCTTGTCGAACCTTTTACTTTAAAGCCTTGTTTATTTTACCAAGTCTTTCCTTTATGCAATTCAGTTAAAGCCAATTTATTTAAAGCCTTATCCAACTTAATCAAACTTCAGAATCAACCTATGTCCTAGGATCAATCTGATCGATCCTGTGAGTAACCAAATAAGTAACCATTTGGAGGATCAGCGGTTGTTTACCAAAACCCAAGGTAAACACACGATGAACTTTATTCTAGAGGATTAAAATGAAGAATAGGAAGTGTAATCCTAGTAGCCAATTTAGGATTTAGAGTTAGTTCCCGTGTTGATCGTTATGTTGGTTTTTATGCAAAATGATGAGGATGAAATGTTTATAGGCTGCTGTTTGATTTGTAATAGTAGGAGTAATGTTAGTAATGATGTAAGATTACAGAATAACAGTGTGAATTACTGTCGTATTAATGTACCGCTGAGTTGTTGATGAGATGTTATTAATGAAGTTGTGTTTGATAATTTATGATGAGTAAATGATGTTTGATGAATAAATGATGTTTGACAAATAAATGATGTTTGATGAATAAATGATGTTTGGTAAATTATTATGATGATATGAGATGTTGATGAAGAGATGTTGAGATGCTTTTGAGATGTAGGCCTTTGGCCAACGATGATGTTGTATTGAGATGTTGTTAATTATGGTGTTGTTATTACATTCATGATTGTGTCGCATACATTGCATTTTGAGATGGAGCTTATGCTCGTTGAGATGGCCTGTATTGGCGTATATTGAGATGAAGGCTTATGCCTTGTTGATGCCTCTATTAATTGGCAAATTTTTGAGATGAGAGTTCTGCTCCAAATGGTACCACATGCATTTTCATAGTATTGAGTCGCATTATATGATTGCATAAAGAAGTGTGTATTGATGTAGTGAATGTGTATTATTATTATTGTTGATTTTGAGATGAGAAGTGGTGATGTTATGTGATCTAATTTAATATATTAATTATCATGCGCTTTATTATATTGTTAGATATCTCACCCCTTCTGTTTGAATATTGCCCTTATGTTGGTAACGTGCAGGTAATCGAGAGTGAAGGTTGTATACCTTCAATAGTTGAGTCGGTGTCATTGCTCTGATATGTAACACTCGGGGGGATGAACGCTTGTTGCTTTTGATTGTTGATTATTCAGTTGTTGAACCTTAAGTTGATTATTATTAAGTATTTTTTGGTTTGAAGTTGCTGTAATGATGATAAAGATGTTATTAAAAATTCCGCTGCGTAGATGTTGAATTAATTAACTAAAGATGTTATGATGATGGTTCATCTGATGTTTTAAAGTGTTATATATCCACGATGAATGCAATGAATTTTGATAGAAGAATTTATGGCATCCCGATTCATTTGCACGAATGGTTTTTATAACTCTGATTTATTTATATAATTTGCCGGGGTAGAATTGGGGTGTTACAAAGTTGGTATCAGACAAAAGATTGGTCTGACCTTGTCGCAGAGTCGTAGTTGGTGCATGTAAGTACATTTTATTATTTTATTAAAGTCAATCTCTATTAATATGTTATATCTCTCATCACTTTGATTCTAATGTTTATTTTAAAATTATTCAGGTATATTCATCGTGTATGTCTTGAGAATTCTATTTCAGAATTATATGGATTTATGGACCCCTGCTAGGTGTATTTATAATGATAATGTAGCGAAATCTCAAGAAGATGTTAAAAATTACGTACTAGAAAAGTTACGTGATGAAAACAGAGTGGGCCACTTACTACCATTAATTCATGGGTAAGAATTTTTATGAAATTGTGTTTTATATTATTTAATTTTGATAACATATATATTTTATGTGACTTTTCTGTTTCCACACACACGTACATGAGACATTGGCAATTAATAGTCATGTGTCCAAGAGACAATTTAGTTGTCGTATTTTGTTCACTTCATCGGGAAATTGACCATCACACGAAGAAAATTATTACAAAGTAAGTTTATCTTTCATGTGACTTTCATTGACAACTAATAGTTATGTGATTTTTCATTGGCGAGTAAATTTAGTTATGTGATGTTTATCTTTATGTATTAGTTCTTTTGGGATTCATCAAATGGCAAATGGAAATAGAAAAAAGGCTACATGGCTTCATCCCAATGTAAGTGTGATGTAAATTGTAATTCTATAGTTAAATTTATGATAAATATTCACTAATTATGTCATTTAATTGTAGACAAGGCAACAACATAACTCTAATGATTGTGGATACTATGTGATGAAAAATATGTTGGATATTGTCTCTGCTAATATAACCGAGAATTGGATGCAGGTACTAAAAATAACTTTACTTTGTTATTTACTTTTTGTTTTTCGACTTAATATGAATTTTTAAAAAATAACTCTATATTGTTATATTTATGTATTATAGGTATTTGATGACCCAACAGAATTAACACCAGATGATTTGTATGATTTGCCACTCCGTTGAGAAAAATGTTTCTTTGAGTTACATGAAAATTAAGGTTATCTTGGTGAGTTTTATAGAATTGTCTAAGTTGTGGTTTTTGCACATAATTGTTATTATTGAGTTTTTGCACAATACATGTGGTTTTTGCACATGTATTGAGTTTCTTGATTTTTTTTGCTGATATTAATTGTTATTATTTATTGTCAGGCAATGTGATTTTGGTGTTGTCTACCGAATTATAACTCATCTACTTGTAGATTTTATATTGGTAATTCAAGTTTGGAAACTTAGAAATAGTTGAATATTTTTGTATATTTTGTGAATAATATGTAATTGTAAGTTTTGAAAAAGACTTATAAATAATTGAATATTTTTGTATATTTTGTGAAGAATTTGTAATTGTAAGTTTGTTGTGAGTTTGTTTGTTGTAATACAATACAAGTTTGCAATACAATTGTTCAATTTGTAAGTTTGTTGTGAAAAATATGAAAATATCGACCTAGATGTGGTCTATGTGATGTTGGAAAGCTATGAAATCTATATAGCGACATAAATATAGTCTGTGTGATATTGGAAAAATATGAAAAAATGGGTACAAATTATTTTTGTACAGGGAAACATCAAGAAAATAAATAATCTATTCTCAAAAAATTTCATACATTTTACATCGGTTATTAATCAAAACTGATGTAAAAACTTTCAAAAAGGGACTTTTTACATCGATTATTACTCTCAACCGATGTAAAAAGTTGCATCACTAGGGACTTTTTACATCGGTTATTACTTCCAACCGATATAAAAAATTGGATCTATTTTTTTAAAATATTGTCATAACTGTTTCTTACATCATTCTTATATTATAACCGATGTAAAAAAAAGGACTTTTTATATCGGTTATTACTTCCAACCGATGTAAAAAATTAGATCAATTTTTTAAAAATATTATCATAACTGTTTCTTACATCATTCTTATATTATAACCGATGTAAAAAAGGGACTTTTTACATCGGTCCCAGAACCGATGTAAAAATTACATGATTTACTATATCGCCTGACTTTACATCAGACCCAGAACCGATGTAAAAAGTCAGTTTCACCCGATGTAAAAAGTCATTTCTGCACTAGTGAGCCCTCAACATTTTGCCAATATAGGCCAGAGCATAAGCCCTTAACATTTTGCCAATACAGGCCAGTGCATAAGCCCTCAATAATGGAATGCATGTGACCCTAACATGCAATAACATGAATCATGCCACCACAAGGCATAAGCCTTCAATGTTCGCCAATAAAGGCCATAAACATCATCATTATACAACATACAATACACAGAAGATCCCATGTTTTTAACTCAAATTCTGTTATTACTAGCTTTCTTATATCTACCTAATTCTTACAAGTCATTAAGAATCAAACGGAATTGTTGTGCATGCGAGAACGGGAAAGAAATCGCAAAAAATGGATTTTCTGCACATCATCCTGCCCATACGTCTACCATACGCGTTTTGCTTCTCCTCCTGCACAATTCATACGCGTATCATATGCGTTCATCTCCTGCGTCCAGACCTCATACGTGTACCCTACGCGTACGACCAGAAGCAATTTCCCCTTCAAACTTTTCCCAAACTCCCATACGCGTATGGCCCTCCCATACGTGTTTAGCCTCTCTCCATACACGTATCATACGTGTACCGGTAGAAGGTCATGCTGGAACTGGGGGAAGGACATGTACTGTACGCGTTTGGCCCTCTGAGACGTCCCCCATATGCGTAGTGTATGACTAGTCAGTTCCATAATTTTTTTCTGCAATCGCATCAGTTTGTTTTCTGCTCATTTTGAGTACTTCCAACCTCCGATTTTGGGTCCAAAATAGTGTTTTTGCACCTAACAACATAAAGTCTTCATCTAATTTCATTATCCTACGAATCTACAACATTTTCTACATCTAACTCTTCAATTTTTGTGACACTCCCAGATCTATGATTTTTTCAGATCTGGGATTTTATGACAACACAACAACAACAAAAATCAACAGCAACGACATATCAATGGCATCATTAGATTCATGAATTTCACACACAACTACATAGAAGCAACATAAATCAAACCAAGAATAACATTCAACAATTACACATAAAGCCTAAACAGGGAAAGGAACTCTCACTACCCTCTCATGTTAATACCACCATTTAGAGAATCCATTCACCCTTTACCTTGGTTTAGAGTCTTGAACCTTCAACAATGGTAAAACCTCTTTTTGCCTTAGTTTTTCCCTTCTCTCCTCTTTTATCTGCTTCTACGTGACAATAGCTTTTCCCCCAAATGTTACCACTATCCTTCTAATACTTGTTTTATTCTAATTAATATATAATAATAATGGAATAATTATAATAATAATATTAACAACTATTTTATTACTAATGATAATATTATTAGTGGTACTATACCATATATCTAATAATATTTTTATTGATAATAATAGTATATTCCATCATTTACCAATATTATTATTATTACACCATGTTGTACCCCAAAATTTTCCCTCTCACTTATCAAGAATTTTGCTCACAAGATCACCTTTGGCTCAAGACTGCACTAGGGTTTGATCAACTCAAGACACCTCCTTAAGCACTGATGACTAAAATTAGGGTTTGAGATTGCACAAGGATATTTGAACTTCCAATGCCCCATATGACTTTCATGGATCATTATGGACCCCCAAGATCACTCATGTCAAGTTTCAAGCCTTGGATCACACTTTTGCTCAATCAATTGAGCAGTTGACCTAAAAATCAACTGTATTGGGGAAAAAGTCAACTATGACCAATTTACAGTCAAACTTCATAATTTTTGATCCACATCAACAATTTAAACACATATGTATCAATTGATCAAGTTTTAACCACAACTCCTCAAGAAATTTGATCAAATCTCCAAAAGGGCAAAATGGTCAAAATTAGGGTTTTGACTGGGAAAGGGCAATTTCTGATTTTTGACCTAGAAAATGATCAATTGGTTTAAGGCATGATCTCAAGAGTCCAATTGCATCATTCTGACCTAATGACATGACTCAAAACATTGCAAGTCCAATAGATTGACAGATGAATTTTTCAATCAACTAGTCAAAAGTCAACTGTATACTGAAAAGTCAAACTTTGAATTTTTTGTCAAATTCAAATACCAAAGATCATAATTCATCAAAACGTGTCAAAATATGAAACTTATTCATCAAGAAATCCAAAATCCAAAATTTCATTTTGAAAAGTAAAAATTTATAAACTTAGAAATTTTTCTAAGTGTTAGAAATTTCTTATTTTTTCACAACTTTGAGAAAAAATTTCACCATGATGCCAGATGATTCAGGAGAAACTTCCAACATGAAAGTTGTAGATCTCCATGAAATCTACAACTTTTCTTCACACAACTTCTTCCAAAAGTGCATGGATCTCAAGTTATAATTTTAGGCACATGTGGTCATGAAACAAAACACTTGGTGGAATTTTGCCCTAATTTGGTCAGGATTTTGACCCAACTTCATGGCACTTTTTCATATAGTTCCAAGGGGAATATTCAAAATAAATTCAAATATGGGTTTTAGAGCACATTGCAAGCTTTCCAAAATGTCCAAGAACTCCTTGATATCATTTTTGAGTAGGGAGAATCTAAGAGATGAAGTTAGGGTTTTATCACTGGAATTACAAGGCATTTTGTGATGAACAAAATTCAAATTCAAAGTTATGCTGAATAACCTCTACTTTGCAGGCCTCAAACTTGTTAGGAACTACATAATTAATGGCTTGCACAGCTGTTAGAGGTCTCATTTCAAGCATTCAATGCAAGGCCATGCTTTATGTCCATTTTGGGAAGAAAGTGTACATTGCAATTTTGATAAAGTGCTTTTTTACACAAAACTTCTTCTTGAGCCTTGCACTTGTTCTCTTCTGATCATACAAGTCCCATAACCCATAAGAAACTTGTTAGACACTTACAATCACTCAGCCCATGCTTGTACCTCATATTGAAACTTGGTTTCCCACTTTTCTTCAAAATCAAGTAACCTAGCAATTAGTTGAAAACTTGTACTTCTGATTGTCCAAACCACTCCAATCCTTTTGCTTATAGATATACAAACCAATTGCCACAAAATATACGAATTTTGAAGCCCTCAAACACTTTGAAATCAGAACTTGCACCAAAAACCTTCATTACTTGTCATTTCTGACCTTGAACTTCAAATACACAACCCACTCATGCGTTTTCATTTTTAATCAATCACAAAGCTTTTATAACTCATATAGAGGCTATCCAAACCCTTACTACACAACTGTAACACCATTTGCACCATCCTCTATTTTCAAAAACAGGGGCCTGCAAGTGGACTTCTCCAGAACTCCTTAGCCACTTCCAGCTCAAGCTAAGCATCCCTTTAGCTTCCTGGGAACTTGAGGAAGCTAACCCAATCATTGGAACTCACTGAAAGCTGCTCAAACTTCAAACCCGATACCATCTTGCAAGGTAAGTTTTCTAACTTTGGAACTTTTTATACAGGCATCATCAATGATTTATTTGTGAACAAAACCTGTAGATATCATTGCCCTAAAGCTAACCATGTTCATATTTTCCATTAATTTTGCTTGAGCTTAGAGAATTTTAAGTTTGAAATTTCTGAGATTTTTAGGGTTCAGATTAGGGCCAATGAAATTCATGTTTTTCTTTGATCTGTAGTTTTAATGCTTTACATTTCTGAAACCGCGGGGAAATTTTCTACAAGTTTCATGTTTACAGTTTTCATTTTTGTTGAGATTTGAACAAGTTACAGAGGTTCTGGCTGAGCGTGAGGTTGAAGATGAAGTTGGCCTCAGGAACGTGTTTGCCTTATGTATTTATTGTTTGATTTATATAAACGAATGTATAGCCACCCCAGTGGTAGAAGCGCGCGCCTGTAACCTGAGGGACCTGAGTTCGAGCCCCAGTGGTACCCTTTTGATTTTTTTTTCATATTTTTGCATTCTGACTCTTTTTTGGCAGGCGTTGGGTTTCATATTTGGGCCTTATGTTTTTTTTGTCATTTATCAACCCCTTGCAGGCTATTCACACCCTGACCCAGTTTTATTTTCTTTTTCTTATTTTATTTACTTATTTATTTATTTATTTTCTTAATTATTTTTCTAATATTAAAAAATCATAAAAAAATACAAAAATAATAGATTTACATTTTGACATAGTTTATTTATTTTTCTCACACAAAAAATTATTTTATTAATCATACATTATTTATTTTACTAATTATCTTTGTAAATTTAATAAAAAATAGGTTTTAGTTATTTTTTTACACCCTTTTAAATATATTATTTTAAAACAAAAAAGACAAAAAATATTTTATAATACTATAATTTATTTTCAAGACAAAAATACCAAAAAAAATAAATACTTTTCTTATAAACCTAATTTATTTTTAATCAATTAATAGATTTAGGTTTTTATTTAAAATCTTTTCTTAGTAAATTTAGGTTTTGTTTTTTTAATTAATTATTTTCTTCTAGCTAATTAGGTTAAAATCAAAACCCCTTTTCTCATGAAAAATCAAACAAATATCTATTTTCTTTGCATTTACATTCTTGCATATTTATCTATTTTTTGTACATTTATTTATTCAATTCTTGTACCAATTCAATATGGTTGTAATAGATTAATTAGGTTTATTTTCTTGCAATCCCCATTTACAATTTGTGCACCCCCTCCCACAAGTATTGTAATAGCGTAGTTACTTTAAATTCCGCAATTTATCGCTTTATATACAATTGTTAGTAATTAGGGTTTGTATGGAAAGATTAAAACCAATACTTAGAAAACCCTAATTCAAGACAAAATCAAGCGTGAAAACAATACACTTCCACACAAGCATCCCCTAGGGTAAATCCACTTGGTTACCTTTACAAAATGGCCATATTACGCATGTGAGGTATCTTAGCAAAAACAAGCAAAGTATAAGATCGTAGTCCCTCGATGGCGCTATCTAAGTTGCTTTTCAAATGATCTTAGTCCCTCAAAGAGAATGCTAAGATACCTTGCAACATTGCTAATCATGGTTATACGATGACCCACACCCGTCCCGTTTACATATAAAGATAGGGTTACTTACGAAATTAATGGTAAGATAACAATGTCAAAGGAAAAGAAAATGAACAAGAAAGACATTTGAGTAGGTAGAATGCTCATAATTACTTTCTCCATTTCAAAACAAACACCCTTGCTATTTTCAAAACAAACACCTACACTTTCAAACATCTTACAAACTTGAAAACATTTTCAAAAGATCAACACTTTGTATACATTCTTACGAACGAGAATTATTACAAAGTTTGCCTAAACGATGGCCTCTTTACAAAATACTTTCAAAAAACCACACAAAGCACCATTTCAAACAAAAGCAAGTGATCTAGAAAGTAACTAAGATCCCATGGAAAACCATGGATGAAAAGGGTGCTAATACTTTCCCTTTTCATAATCTACCCCCCGAACTCAAGATACAATCTCAAAGGTCTTTCCTATGATTTTTCACCTTTCCGTTTGGATAAAAGAAAAGTCAGTGGCGACTCTCGCTAACCGCAACATTTGTGATCAAACGCAAAACATTCAAGTCAGTTCTCCCAATGTATCACAGAACTGGCGACTCTGCTGGGGAAAATTCTAAAAGTGGGGTTACCTTAGGGTTAGATCACATTAAATTGATTTCTTTGTTTGCTTTGTATGATTTACATTATGGTTCTTTGTTTGGGTTTGAATCCTCTACCCGGATTTGTGGATACCTTATAGGTAAGTAGAAATACATCGTGGAAACTATGCAGGGTATACCGACATGGTCTAAGCAATAGCTACGTTAGTACGACATATTTGTGGGTACCGGTATCCCTTGAGTTAATCAAGGAGAATATGGGGCCGCTGAGTGATGTCATGAAGCACTAATGAACTATTAGAACCTTTACTTTACCAACTTGGCCTTTAGGACGTAGTGAGATGACTGGCTTTGGTGCAGTCCGAAGTTGGTAGATACTCGATACTACACTCATTGAGGATTGTTTTTTTGAGATATTTCGGTCGCTATTAAAGAGGCTTGTGCTGAGAGAATGCTCAAAGAAACAAATCAGTGATATTGAGCTCCTTAGAACCCGGTTACTATTGCTAGGACAAGTTTGAGCCAACTAAAATTCAAGAGGGTACTTACCTATAAGACTCCATGCAAGCCTAAAACCTAAGGACTTGTTTGCTTTGTTTATATTTACTTGTACATAACATCATGAACATCATAGCATCATACTCATTCACTAACCATTTCAAGGATCTTGAGATTTATCTTTATTCTGTTTTGTAGGACATGGATTCTATTCGCAGGAAAACCATTCAAGTTAATCTTGTAAGAATCCCTCCACAACTTAAGGAGATAGCTTCAAGGATTCTAGAAAATTATCCATTCACCGAGAGACATGGTCGCCTACTCAACTTGGTCACCTCCAACACTAATGAGGACATGATGAAGGCGCTCTTTCAATTCTTTGATCCCTTACACCATTGCTTCACATTTCCCGATTATCAACTTGTACCAACTTTGGAAGAATTCTCCCAACTCTTGAGGATTCCCATTCTTAATCAGCTACCTTTCAATGGTACGGAAAGAGACCCAAAGCCAGAAGAGATTGCTCAAGATCTACACTTGCAGTCATTTGATGTCATAACTAATTGGGAAACAAGGAGTGGTGTCAAAGGCTTTCTAGCAAAGTTCTTGTTTGAGAAAGCCTGAAACTGTTGGAACTCTTTGGATTTGCAAGCCTTTGAAGAAATTGTGTCTCTCCTCTGAAGTTGTGAAAAACACAAGAAGGGGGGGGGGTTGAATTGTAAAACTGAAAATCAATGCAATGAACAAGATATTTTTATCCTGGTTCGTTTGATCTCAAACTACTCCAGTCCACCCGTCAAGGTGATTTCGCCTCTCTCCAACGAGGTCTTAATCCACTATATTCAACTGAATATTACAAACTGCTTTAACAACTGCTAAAGCCTTCTTGATGCAAACCACAACCCGGTTTGTCAAGGAAACACTTTCTTACAAAGAAGATAAATCTAAGTGTGAATATTTTCTACAAAACTGTATCACAACTGTGATGTATACACAACTTAAGCTTATGAAACTAGATTGCTAAACAATGATTGAGTAAGGAGATATGAGGTGTTTAGCAAACTGGGAGAAGGAAGATTATGATCAGCTTTTAGGCGTGTAAGATGTTGGAGAGCATTAGCCAATTCAATCTTCATAGTCTTGTTTATATAGCACTGAGATTCTTGAACGTTGGAGTAATATTCTTGATTCAATGCTAATAACAGACTTTCCTTATTGAGCAGATCTTGTCTGGAATGAGGCCGTTGGTAATAATACGCTTTCAATGCACAGTACCGTTGCTTACTTAATGCATGTTCTGGCTTGGCTCATTCTGACTCTGCTTAGCTGCTGATGAACTGTTGTTTTATTTATCAGAGTGTTGAGCGCAGTTCTGTTCATCAAGCTTCAGCATACACGTGAGTTGATCTTCTGATTCTGGTATTCTGATATAGAAACTTCTGATGCTGATGTCAAGAACCAAATTTCTGATGCTGATTGGGTGTGATCTTGCTTATACCTATCAGAGTATCTGCAAATCAGAACGTAATAATTTAGGCAGCAAATAGTTCATACATGAATCATATAAATAATATATCTCTTCATTTTGTTATCATCAAAACTTAAACATAGGGTAGTAGATTCAAACTTTGTTCTAACAATCTCCCCCTTTTTGATGATGACAAAAACTAGATATTTTTTAATTGAAAATAACGTGAAAAGGTATCAGAGAGATGTATCAGAGTAAGAGCCTATCAAAGATAAGGGATAAGAGTTGAGAGATACTCCCCCTGAATTTATTACTTCCCTTTTTGATTCCAAGAGTTCTTCAGGATCAGGTCTTTTTGCCTTTCTTTGAACATCAGAGTATCAGAGTCTTTGACTATCAGAAGCTTTAGATCAGCATATCAGAGCAGAGCTTTAGATCAGCGTATCAGAGCTTTTCTTGTCAGAGCTTTGCTTTGGGTCAGAGTATCAGAGCGGATCAGAGTATCAGAGCTTTAGTCTTCAGAGTATCATGGTGCTTTCTTGTACCTGTAGACTTAAGCAAAACAGAAAACATTTTCAAGTATAACAGAGTTAGAATGTTCGAGAATTTCTGTCTTAGTAATCCGTTATTATTTAAAATATCATTCTTGTTCTCCCCCTTTTTGTCAGCAATCAAAAAGTGTAAGTTATGTGCTAAAACAATTAAGATCAGAAAAACTTGTCATATTAAAAGGTTCAGAATCAGACAAAACATATTAAAGCAGTACATCAGATAATCAAAGAAAACATGAAAATGACATGAATGAAAAAACTAAGGTTGGGGAGGAAAGCGTGTGAACAGGTTCTCCAGCATGGCTTTGATCTGATCAGCAGTCTCATTCTGCTTGTGTACCATGCTGACAACAGTGTCAATCTTGCTATCCTGCACATCCATCCTTTCTTTCATCTTCTGGTCGTTTTCATCCATCCTCTGCTGCAGACGCATGTCATTCAGCTTCAGCTCTTCCAGAGTCTGCCTATCCAAGGCAGCTTGGGAAACATCAGAAGTAGGAAGCTTCTGAGAGCTTTCTGCAACATCTTCTGCTTGACTTGCTTCAGCTTGAATGGTCTTGTCTTCTTCTGGTTGCACCTTTGAAGCTAGCTGTTTCTCAGACCAAGGTTCACTATCCAGAGGGAGCACGTCTTCCTGAGGCAGCTGACTTTCAACTTCCTTCAGCAGCTTGCTGAAGTTCTATTGTGCCTGCTCATAGTTGATATCCTACAACTTGAGGGCTTCAGCACGTACCCAAATTCTGAATTGTGACCAGAGCTGGTCAGAGGCAGCTGGGTCAATTATTCCAGGACAGACTTGCTTCAAAGAAGCAATCCACTGCTGCGCACCTGTTTCAAAATTCATAATACCAGAGCCAACATCTGGTTGTTTTGGTTTTGGGATGGCTATTTTATTTTTCAGATCAACAAGACGGTCAAGGCTGGTTAAGTCTATGAAGGTCCTGCTGGGGTTTTCGGTGGTTTGCTTGGCAGCAGTTTGTTTTGGAGATGGAGTGGGAGAATCAGAAATTATGATTGGACTGTTTGGTGTTTTGGGAGTATTTGGTGGTGTAGATTCTGATAAGGATGGCAACTGGGCCATTGTGACTGTTGTTCCACATGGCAGCTGGATTTCCAGAGGTGATGGTTGAGGTGAATGAGGTTCAGAAGGTGGAGGAGAAGGAGTTTCAGTGTGATGAAACTCAGGTTGAGGTGATGGTGGATGAATTTCTGGTTGAGGAGAGGGAGACAGAATTGCTGGTTGAGGAGAAGTTGTTGGAATTTCTGGTTGTTCAGGGATGAGAGGTTCTTCTGGAATGGATGAGAGAGGTTGTTGTTGTTCTGGTTCCTCAGCAGATTGCTGTTGTTCTGGTTGTGGAGGAGGGACAATTTGTGGTTCAGAGTTTGGATTGGAGGAGTGATCAGAAGTGTGTTGATCAATGTTAGACAGCACTTTGTCAATTGCTGATGTTGTTGATATTGTTGGTTTGGGATGTTTGGTTCTGGGTCTTCTGAGTTGTAGTGCCTCAAAGGGTCATCTTCTGGTTCAGTTTCATCTATTGTTGGGATGGGGATTGAGATTCTATGAGAGGTTGGAGGTGGAGTAGATGCTGGAATAGTAGAAGAATTTAAAACAGAAGCAGCAGATAAATTACCTCTTTTCTTGGGTGTCTGCTGGGATGATCCTTCTGAAGGTGCCTTCCTTTTCTTCGTCTTCTTCAGAGTCACTTCTGGTTGAGGTTGGTGCAGATCTTTGATCTTCAGATTTGGATCTGTACCATCAGCTTTGCACGCGTCCATATATCTGAGAACTACCACTGGCTTGGATTCTATCTGAGAGAATAAAGGAAAGTCACTCAGTGGAACTCTTCTGCTGGTGATATCAGCAATAGGAGTAGCGCTGGGTTCCTTTTTGATATTCTCTATCAACTTCATTTTCTTCAAGTTCTTCGCGTTCAGAGGCTTCCCAACTGTTGGTTCAATGGTGCTTAACTCTTGAGCTTCTATCAGATGCTCTATCAGCCTATTCTCTGTCAGAATATCTGATATCAACCTTCCAAAGGGAATCCAATCCCTCTTTGTTCTTTCTTCTTCCCTGGTTTCCTTCACGCTTGTTCTGAGGTGGTTGAACAGAAGATGAGCCAAGTTGATTTTTACCTTCTGATTGATAAAGTAGATCAGAAACTGCTGATCCACATTTATGTAATCAGGGGAGCTAGTTGGCTTCCTATGGTTGAAGCACCCCAGAATTATCTTCGCCCAAACTCTGTGATGATCCTTCAGATCTTTGATCTTGCTGCTGGGCACCCCATGGGTGAAAATCTTTTCAGCTATGATGCCCACGTCAGCACATCTCTCAGCCATATCAATACAGCGGACGCCACCGCCACTGTAACCAATTAACTTTGCTATGTGATCCTCAGTGATCACAATCTTCTTCCCCATAATGTAGGAGGTGACTTGATGCGTTGAAGCCGTCGCATGAATCCAGAACTCCTTCACTAACATAGGGAATGTTGGTCCAACCAACCTGTCAAAATACCTTTCCCATTTTTGTGCCCTAACTTCTTCTGTTAGGTCAAAACCGTTTTCCTTCAAGCTTCCAAAATCAATGATCAATTCAGATAACACTTCAAGATTCTTCTCATGAGTGAGGAGTGTTCTGAATGGAACTTGATACTGTTCAGATGATGCTTTCTTCTGAGAACCTGCAGAAGCACTACTGGAGGTTGCCATGTTCACACTTAAAGATTTTTGAGAAGAAACTGAGAAAAAGGGTTTGAGAGAGATGAACACGGAAAAATGCAGAGAATGCTTGAGAATTAGTGAGAAACTGTAAAAGATTGAAATGAGAGGTTAACGTGTTTAAATAGAGTTCAGAATATTTTGAAATTGTAAACGTTTTTAAGAGAGAGAAATAAAATCATGATTACGTTTTAAAAACATGATTGTTTTCATTTAATGCTTGCTGATTTTGAGGGATTTGAGAAAGATACTTAAAAACGGTTACCAGACATGTGTCTCAATGCACCCAATCAGCGTTTTGCCTTCTCAGAAGCGTGCACGCGTTCTGCTTCAGAGATTTGCTGATGATTGGATGACACTTGTTTGATGTAGTGATCAACACATCTGTCTTTGAGCTTAGACTCTCAGATCTTTAGACTTGCATCTGATACAATCTGCATGTTCTATCTTTCTGAAAGGAGATTGATCAGAAGTTCACAGTGAAACAAATACATTCTGAAGATAAATATATGGAATTAAAACCTTTTCACTCTGGGCAACTTTTCATGCTGAGATGTTTCAGAATGAAATTAAACCTATCTTCAGAAAGGGGTTTAGTGAAGATATCAGCCCATTGATGGTCTGTATCTATAAATTTTAAATTCAAAATTCCTTTCTGAATATAGTCCCTAATGAAATGATGTTTTATTTCTATATGCTTAGCTCTAGAATGTAAAATGGGATTCTTACTTAAGCAAATAGCAGAAGTATTATCACAGAGTATAGGAATGTTACTCTCAAAAATCTGGAAGTCTTCAAGCTGACTTTTCATCCAGAGCATTTGTGTGCTACATCCTGCTGCTGCTATGTACTCAGCTTCTGCTGTTGATAGCGCAATTGTTGATTGCCTTTTGCTGGACCAAGAGATCAGATTTTCTCCCAGAAACTGGCAGCTTCCAGAAGTACTTTTACGCTCCACTCTGTCTCCAGCAAAGTCAGCATCGCAGTAGCCTACTAAACTGTAATCACTAGATTTTCTATAAAACAAACCCAGATTAGTAGTACCTTTCAGATACTTGAAAATTCGCTTAACAGCTGTTAAGTGAGATTCTCTAGGATCTGATTGGAATCTAGCACAAATACAAACACTGAATAATATATCAGGTCTTGAAGCAGTCAGATAGAGGAGAGAACCAATCATACCTCTGTAGACTTTCTGTTCTACATTTTTGCTTACCTCTTCTCTTTCCAGAATGCACGTGGGATGCATTGGAATCTTTGATGGCTTACATTCTGAGAGGTCAAATTTCTTCAGAAGATCTCTGATGTATTTGCTCTGATGAATGTAAGTTCCCTCTGGAGTTTGATTGATTTGAATTCCTAGAAAGAATTTCAGTTCCCCCATGAGGCTCATCTCAAATTCTGCCTGCATACACTTAGCAAATTTTCTTCCAAGAGAAGGATTAGTAGAACCAAAAATAATATCATCAACGTAAATTTGACAGACTAAGATGTCATTCTTAACTGATTTACAGAATAAGGTAGTGTCCACCTTCCCTCTGGTGAATTCATTTTCTAACAGAAAGTTACTTAGCCTTTCATACCAAGCTCTGGGAGCTTGTTTCAGACCATATAGTGACTTCTTTAGTTTGAAAACATGTTCTGGATGTTTTGTATTTTCAAAACCAGGGGGTTGGTGCACATAAACCTCTTCTTCTATATAACCATTTAAGAATGCACTTTTGACATCCATCTGATACAGAGTGATGCCTCTATTAACAGCAAATGAAATTAAAAGTCTGATAGATTCTAACCTGGAGACTGGAGCAAAGGTTTCTGTATAGTCTATCCCCTCTTGCTGACTATAACCTTGTGCAACCAGTCGTGCCTTGTTTCTGATGACTTCACCTTGTTCATTTAGCTTGTTTCTGAACACCCATCTCGTTCCAATGACGTTGAATCCTTTTGGTCTGGGAACAAGATCCCATACGTCATTTCTGGTGAATTCATTCAGCTCTTCTTGCATTGCCAAAATCCAGTCATTATCCAGAAGTGCTTCATCAATAGAAGAAGGCTCAATCAGAGACACAAGTCCCATGAGTGTTTCTTCAGAGTTTCTGAAGCTTGCTCTTGTTCTGATTGGATATTCCTTTCTTCCTAAGATAGTCTCTTCTAGGTGATCCAAGCTGCTTCTGGGTAATCTCTTCTGAGGTTGATCAGCAGCTGTTGTAGGATTGCTAGCAGTGCTCCTTTCAGACGTTGAAGGAGTGTCTGTGTTGAGAGCTTCTGATGACTTGTCTTCAGAACCTGTAAATTCAAATTCCATACCTGCAAAAACTTCATTCTGCTTTGACTTTTCAGAGTCAAGCTTATCATCAAAACGAACACTGATTGATTCTTCCACAATCAGTGTTTCTGTATTGTATACTCTGTACCCTCGCGAGCAGCCAGAGTCCAGGTACCATGACTGGTGTTTCTGACTTGCTGCTAAAGATATCTGCAACATGTATTATTTTATCCTTAGGTACCCAGATTTTCTTAGGTCCTGATTTGTTAGTTTTACCAAAACTCTGGTTGAATTTTGGTTTCACAGAGTGCTTACTGCTAGTGTATTTAATATCATGTGTGTGACCATACACAAAATGTGAATTCAGAGGAGTGTGTTTAATAGTTAAGTCCATGACATTCTTTGGTGTAGGAACCTTACCTTGGTATCCTATTCCTTTCCTGCCATTTCTGCTAACTCCATAGATCATTGAAGCCATTTTGCTTCTATCTATGCTTTTAGCAAGGAACTTCTGGAAACTGTGATCATACTCCTTGATGATCTCATCAGCGTTGCTGGGAGTTTCAGAAATTGGTTCCTTCTGAGAGTTTTGTAAAGTGTTTTCTAATTTTGAAATCTTATTTCTCAGCTCAGAATTCTCCAATTTGAGACTCTCAGTCTTATTAGAGTCAGATTCAAGATTCCTTTTCAGGTCTCTGAATTTAACTCTAATTTGCTGATACCTTTCCAGGATTTCATTAAGGCTTTCAGCAAGTTCAACCTTGGTAAAATTAACAGCAAAGTTAGGAAATACCTCTTCAGTATCTGATTCTGAGTCTGATTCAGAAGCTTCACTATCTTCTGAAATGTTAGCCATGAGAGCTATGTTTTCCCTTTCATCATCTGATTCTGAGTCAGCTTCAGACGAGTTAGAGTCATCCCATGTAGCCATGAGACTTTTCTTCTTTTCTCTTCCAAACTTCTTTTTGGGCTTTTCCTTCTGAAGCTTTGGGCAGTCACTCTTGTAGTGTCCTTGCTCATTGCACTCATAGCAGATGATATCCTTGGTGTTTGGCTTTTTGCTACTTGAGGAGCCTTCAGATCTTCTGTATCCAGAGGAAGAATCTGTCCTTCTGTATCTGGAAGAAGACTCGTTCTGATTAGATCTTCTGGGATTCCTGAACTTCCTTTGTCTTTGCTTCCACAGTTGATTTACTCTTCTGGAGAGGAGGGAGAGTTCGTCTTCTTCTGATGAGGATCCATCAGATGTTTCTTCAACTGCCTGCAAAACTTTAGACTCAGATTTTTTGTTAGATTTTAATGCTAAAGGCTTACCTTTCTTCTGAGGCTCGTCAGCTTCTAACTCTATCTCATGACTTCTGAGGGAGCTGATAAGTTCCTCCAGCGTGATTTTGTTGAGATCTTTAGCTAGCTTCAGAGCTGTAACCATTGGTCTCCACTGCTTGGGTAAACTTCTGATGATTTTTTTGACATGGTCAGCAGTAGAGTATCCTTTGTCCAGAACCTTGAGACCAGCTACTAGAATCTGCAATCTTGAGAACATTGTTTCAATGGATTCAGATTCTTCCATTTTGAACGCCTCATACTTCTGAATGAGGGCCAGAGCTTTAGTTTCTTTGACCTGAACGTTGCCCTCATGCGTCATTCTGAGTGAGTCAAAAATGTTCTTTGCTGTGTCTCTGTTGGAGATCTTTTCATATTCAGTATAGGAGATGGCGCTGAGGAGGATGGTTCTGGCCTTGTGGTGATTCTTGAAGTCACGCTTTTGTTGGTCAGACATTGTTTTTCTATCAATCTTCTGACCGTTTGCATTCACAGGGTGCGTGTATCCATCTGTCACCATATCCCACAGATCAGCATCATGTGCCAGAAAGAAGCTTTCAATTCTGTCTTTCCAGTAATCAAAGTTTTCTCCATCAAAGACTGGAGGTTTGCCGCTGAATCTGTCTCTGTCCTCATGGTTGTCATTGCTGGTGTGAGAATAGTTTCCTGTCATTGTGTTTTTCTGACGCTGGATCTTGTACTGACACGGTTAAGTGTTTTAGCTCAGAACCAGGCGCTCTGATGCCAATTGAAGTAGTGAAAAACACAAGAAGGGGGGGGGGGGGGGGGTTGAATTGTAAAACTGAAAATCAATGCAATGAACAAGATATTTTTATCCTGCTTCGTTTGATCTCAAACTACTCCAGTCCACCCGTCAAGGTGATTTCGCCTCTCTCCAACGAGGTCTTAATCCACTATATTCAACTGAATATTACAAACTGCTTTAACAACTGCTAAAGCCTTCTTGATGCAAACCACAACCCGGTTTGTCAAGGAAACACTTTCTTACAAAGAAGATAAATCTAAGTGTGAATGTTTTCTACAAAACTGTATCACAACTGTGATGTATACACAACTTAAGCTTATGAAACTAGATTGCTAAACAATGATTGAGTAAGGAGATATGAGGTGTTTAGTAAACTGGGAGAAGGAAGATTATGATCAGCTTTTAGGCGTGTAAGATGTTGGAGAGCATTAGCCAATTCAATCTTCATAGTCTTGTTTATATAGCACTGAGATTCTTGAACGTTGGAGCAATATTCTTGATTCAATGCTAATAACAAACTTTCCTTATTGAGCAGATCTTGTCTGGAATGAGGCCGTTGGTAATAATACGCTTTCAATGCACAGTACCGTTGCTTACTTAATGCATGTTCTGGCTTGGCTCATTCTGACTCTGCTTAGCTGCTGATGAACTGTTGTTTTATTTATCAGAGTGTTGAGCGCAGTTCTGTTCATCAAGCTTCAGCATACACGTGAGTTGATCTTCTGATTCTGGTATTCTGATATAGCAACTTCTGATGCTGATGTCAAGAACCAAATTTCTGATGTTGATTGGGTGTGATCTTGCTTATACCTATCAGAGTATCTGCAAATCAGAACGTAATAATTTAGGCAGCAAATAGTTCATACATGAATCATATAAATAATATATCTCTTCATTTTGTTATCATCAAAACTTAAACATAGGGTAGTAGATTCAAACTTTGTTCTAACATCCTCATCTATGGGATGGTTTTGTTTCCAAATCCGGACCAACTCATAGATGTAAACACCGTCAAAATCTTCATATCCCGTAACCCGATACCTACTTTGCTAGGAGACATTCTACATTCTTTTCACACTTGCACTATGAGGAAAAGAGGTGTCCTTATGTGTTGCACTCCTCTCTTGGAAATATGGTTTATTTTGCATCTTCCCTAATCTGTATTAAAGAACGAGCAAAGTTCGAGGTGGTCATAAAGGTTGATGACACTCAAATATTTAGACATTCATTGGTGTTCCCGATCTATAGAGAATGTTACTATTATCGACCGTTGTGGAGAATTCCATAATGTCCCTTTACTTGGCTTTAGGGGAGGTATCACTTATAACCCCTGCTTAGCCTTAAGACAGTTTGGTTACGCCCGAAGGGATGACCCTCATGAGATTCTCATTTAAGGTTTGGTATTTGACTACGAGAACAACGGTCAAGGTCTTCGCCAGAGATTTATCCGATCTTGGAGGATGTTGAACAAGGTAGATAGCAAGACATTGGGGCATAAGAATTCCATCCCTCTTGAGCCTTACCTCAAATGGGTACGAACTCGTGCTCAGAGTCTTATGGTTCCTTATTCTTCCATTCTCCTGGTAATTATTGAGCCTGTTATGGAAGGAGATGTTCCATACACTATCCTACATCTTGACATGCCCACCTCTCTTGAAGACTTACAAAGAGATTGGATACAACTCAAGGGGGAGCGGGATACTTTCGAAACCCAATTCTACGCTAGCGAGAAGAAGGTTTTGGAACTTACTAAGCAAATTCATGAGGAGCAGACTCTGAATGCCTACATCGCACCAAAGAGGATGCATACAACCTTTTTGTCTTAGAGTTTTTGTATTATTTTTCCCAAAAAGGCATTGATGTACTCAAGCTTTAATTTATTAATATAACGCGTGTTTCCTTTTTGTCTAAAACAAATTTGAATCTTCAAAATCCTTGAAATCATTGCATATGCATTTACCATTCATCATAACATAAGCAGGTTTCTCGCAACAAGTCTCCTCATCTTTCTACTGTTTATTTCAGTAAGATGGATCTCGAGCAAACGGTGAACGACCTCCAAGCACAAAATGCCCAGTTTTAACAAATGTTTTTAACTCTAGCCAAAGGACAAGAAGAGTTGAAGACCTTGCTGGTTGAAGAGAAAAAGAAAATAACAGGAGTTCTAAATATGGGAAGAAGATTCTAAGGACAAGCAAGAAGGGCTTTAGACTTTGCTACATCATCTGGTGAGAAAGACAATTAAGATGGGAAAGGCAAGGAAGCAGTTGTTTAGCCAGATTCAGAAGAGGAAGAGGAAGAAAAAGATTATTCTGAAGAACAATACCCTCCGGCTGACGACAAGTATAAGCATCTAGAAGAACGATTAAGTGCAATGGAAATCCAAAAAGTTCCTGGATTGAACTTTGAAGAGTTGGGGTTAGTATCTAGGATAGTCATCCCTCCAAAATTCAAAGCACCGGTGTTCGCCAAATACAATGGAGTTTCATGTCCTAAAATGCATCTCCGGTCCTATGTGAGGAAAATCCAGCCTCATACCGCTGACAAGGATTTATGGGTACACTTATTCCAACAGTGTCTGTCTAGAACTCAACTTGATTGGTTTTATCAGTTAGAAAGAGCCAATGTTCATAATTGGGAAGATCTGGCTGCCGGCTTTTACAAATAATACCAATACAACACTGATCTTGCACCCACCCGTACTCAACTCCAGAGTATGGCCATGGTTTCAAGTGAGGTCTTCAAAGACTATGCGCAAAAGTGGAGGGACTTAGCAAGAAGGGTCCAGCCTCCCCTATCTGAAAGAGAATTAGTAGATATGTCTTTGGGTACCTTGTCCGGACCTTTCTTCAATCACTTAATTGGGAGCTCTTCGATGGGTTTTACTGAATTGATATTGACCGGGGAAAGGGTGGAAGCTGGGATAAAGAATGGGAAGATTCAGAAAGATGCATCCTATGCTCCTGTAAGGAAACCATTCATTGGAAAGAAAGAAGTTGTTGCTGTATATACTCAGAGAAATCAAGATAGGACTAAACGTCGTCCAATGGTGGGGGCGTCATGATTCCTAAACCTGCGCCGGCTCAGCAAAGAAGCAACCAGCCAAGAATGGAAAGACCAGTCAGGCACTTCACCCGAATTAATATGACATTATCTCAAGTATTGCCACATTTGTTAAGATCCAATCTAGTGACTTTGAAAGAAGCTTCAAAGAACCCTAACACAACCTCTCCTCACTATCATCCTAATGCTCGTTGTGCATACCATTCTGAGAGTCCCGGACATGACACTAACAACTGTTGGGCTCTAAAGAACAAAGTACAAGACCTCTTTGAAGCCAAAGAGATTGAATTCTACGCGCCAGAAAAGCCTAATGTCATTACTACCCATATGTCCAAGCACGACCGTGATGTCAACGCCGTTGAGGAAGACATGTTTGTTACTTTGGTTGATGAACTTATGAATCCACTCCTTACTATCAAAGAAAACTTGTTGGATGTCGGTGTTTTCCCGGGCTGTGATGAAAGCTGTCATTTATGTTTGTCCTTACCAACCAACTGTCCTTTGTTGAAAGCAGGCGTTCAGTGCCTAATAGATAACAAGGAAATTTTGTTCGAAACGACTTCTGTTCCAACTGTTTCTTATAATGATGTTTCCATCGTGACCATTTTTGATAATTCTTCCAGGGTCTCCACCAAAAGACCCGTTAGAATTACATCAGTTCCAAAAGTAGCTCCATTGATAATTACAATGCCTGGACCAATCCCGTATTCGTCAGACAAAACCGTACCATGGAATTATGGAGGGGATGTCTACTACCATGGTATCAAGCAAGATTGGCCAGCTGCTGAAGATTCAAGTTCTGAGAAAGTTGGCTCCAATGTCAGTAATATTGCAGGGACTAGCAAGATTACCCGAAGTGGAAGGGTATTCTCTCCAGAAATTGCTCCTCCAAAATCTATTTCTGGACCCGTAATCATTCCTGTTGTTGTTGCTCCTCCAAAAGTTATTACCAGTCCTACAATTATCTCTGCCAATACTCCTATTGACAAAACTGTTATAATCCCTGTTATCACCCCTACTGACATTCCTGTTGCCGAGTCAACCGAGACTCGAGGTAAAGGTATTCTGGTTGAGCCTGTCCGGAAAAAGGCGCAATCATTAGCTATCCCTGAGACCTGCCGCAAAGAGATGGAGGAAATTCTAAAGATCATAAAAAGAACCGACTACAATGTAGTCGAGCAACTAGGGTAAACTCCATCAAAAATTTCCATGCTGGCTTTATTTTTATGTTCTGAGGCTCATGCAAAAGCCTTGGTAAAGTTCCTGAAAACTGCCCATGTACCCCCAAGAAACATCTGCCGATCAGTTCCAAGACTGCATAGCCAGCTTGACCGCATATAATGGCTTAGGTTTTTTAGATGCTGATTTAATGCCAAGAGGGAGGAAGCATAATGAGGCATTACATGTCTCAGTTGAATGAAGGGGCACGACCTTGGCTCATGTTTTGGTGGACACTGGTCCGTCTCTGAATGTGTTGCCTAAGAGGGCTCTTGATAGGCTTGATTGTGAAGGATTGACATTGAAACCAAGCAACATAGTAGTGAGGGCTTTCGACGGCTCAAAAAGGATGGTACATGGGGAAGTGGACATCCCCAAAAAAGTTGGAACCCAAACATTTGATTCAACTTTTTATGTAATGGATATTCGCCCTTCATATTCCTACTTATTAGGCCGACCATGGATCCACAATGCTGGTGCAGTCACCTCAACGTTGCATCAAATGCTGAAATACCTGATTCAAGGGAAAATCATCACCGTTCATGGAGAAGAAGAGTATATGGTCAGCCATCTAAATTCCTTCAGATATGTTTAACTAGATGGTGAATTTATTGCAACTCCATTCCAGCACTTTGAAGAAGTCCCGCAAGATGTGGCAGTAACCAAGGTTGTGTCTCAAGTCCCAAACATTACAAGGCCTCCGCTCAAGATGTCATCTTTGAAGGATGCCAAGGCAGTGATAGAAGAAGGTGGGTGCACTATTTGGGGTCAACTCCCAGATATCCCATACAAATCTGACAAATTCGGTTTGGGTTTCACTTCAGGAGCCCAGAAAGCTGTACATCATGCTCGTGCCGAAGGACCACCCTTGAATATCAACAACCGTGAAGTCAATGCAGTGGAGGATGATGAAGACAACTATAACCTGGAGGATTGGATTTTCCCAACTGCCAGTGGAGGGCTCAGCAACTGGGAAGCTAGAGATTTTGTCTCGATCACGTTTATCCAACAGTAATTTGTCTTTACATTTTGTAGGATCTGTAATATTAAAACAATTCAGACTCTTAAAACCTTGTGTCTTACCCGAGGCACAATGGTCCATTTGTAAGGGTTATTATCTCATTTCCATATGACATCAATGAATCATGGACATTTTTGCATACAAACTTTGTGCTCATTGTTTTTATTTTTACATTTTTATCCTTTTCAAAGATAGCTATACTCTTACACACACTCACAATACAAGTCTACATCCACTCAGGATCCCACGGGTAACGATTCTGCTATGGCTTTCTGTGATTATGAAAATCTAATCTACCAAGCCAAAGATGAAGGTGAGGAAGATTGTGAAGTACCAGGGGAACTCACCAGGTTATTGCAACAAGAAGAGAGGACCATTCAGCCCCATGAGGAACCAGTGGACACAATCAACCTAGGTACCGAAGAAGACAAAAGAGAAGTCAAAGTGAGTGCCAATATGGAACCTAGTGTCAAAGAGCATCTGATTCAGCTGCTACATGATTATGTTGAGGTATTTTCCTGGTCGTATGAAGACAATCCAGGACTTGATGCAGATATTGTAGTACATCATCTACCTACAAAAGAGGACTGTCCTCTGGTAAAATAAAAGGTCTGTCGAATTGATCGCGACTTTGTATGTCTATAAATCTGGAGACTGCAAGTGCACAGTCCTATCGCGTAGTCTTAAAAGATATCGAATCCACAGGGACTATGAATCGATCTACCGTAATTTTGGTTACTGGGTAAAGCTAAGGCTAATATTAATTTAATTAACGAAAGGGATCTAATTACTAAATTTAGTTATAAAATTTTTAATTATAAATACCGGTATGTATTTCACCTAAATTTTGGGTTCCGAATTTCCACTGGCTTTTACTTAAATTGGTCAAAAATTATCTTTACGCAAACTTTATTTGTCTAAAAACCTTCCCCTCACACTTCCGTTCTATTAGTTCAGGTTATACGATTAATACCCTAACGTGTGCTTCCGTCACTCCGCCGGATTCAAAAGTAATTTTTGAAAACAGAATAAAATTTAATTGTTTTTAAAATGCTTCCGCCTCTTTAAAAACAATGCCTAATAATCACTATCTGGTTTTAGCCTCAAACTTCCGTTTTATTAGTAAAAACCTTAATCAATTCTAAAACCTCACACTTCCGTTCTATTGGTTTGTAAAATCTTAAACAATTTAATTGAATATTAAAACCATGAAAGAAGTTTCTTTTACAAAATAATTTTAAGCCAGTTTATTTCGGATCCCGTTATTTGGTTAATTTACATACCGATATTTAATCGGTTTAGCCAGACATGTTCATACAATTAATCATGCAAGGTTTATTAATTAGGAAACGGCGAAATAAAAACATACTCAGAACAGAGATCATACAAATATATTAAATAAAGCGTATAAATGAAAACCTGATGAAAATGTAGAAATACTTCAATAGCTTCAAGTAAATATTCGTTCTTCAAATCCTTCGAGTATTCCACCACAAGTCGGCTGGATCTACCCTTCGAATCTTGAATTTCGTAACAACAAGAAAAGTAAAAATACCGGATCTAACGTAAGGTTAAACCGGATAAAATTGCACAACAATTCCCGGTGTAGAAATTGTTGTACGGAAAATAAAGGCAGAAAACTGGAGAAGAAAAGAAAATAAAAACAATGCGATGAAATAAAAATAAAGGAAAAGGGCAGAACAAAAATTAAAATGGAAGGAAATTTGCTCTGCTGAAAATAGTACGATCTTGCAAAAATTCTCCGACCTTTGGGATTTGGCTTTCACTTCTATTTATAATGCTTGTAAAATAACTGTATCCCAAAAGGTCAATCCACGTAAAACTGAATATCCAAAAAATATTGCTAGTGGACTTTGTTGCATAACGTGCTGAAGACGTGTACGGAAATATAGCAAAAGTTGGTTTCTTCATTGACTTGGGACCGGTCGTTCCGTGTGAGGAGAAAATGGCGTGAAAATAGGAAAGGGGAGGGAACGGTCGTTCCACTCAGCTGAAGTGGGCCGGACCGGTCGTTCCCCTTAGTGGGCCGGTCGGTCCCTTCAAGCTGAAGTGGGGAACGTGTGTTCCCTTGGGCCTCTGCGCGTTCTTGGTCTTTTGGGCCTTGGAAAAAATCATTCTTTTCACCCCCATTTAGTATTCTGCACCACATTAATCAATTATCTTCATTTTTGTACTAAATTGCATCTATTTCTTCATTTTTCTTCACATAAGCTTATTTAAGGCAAAATACCTGAAACAAAGAAATGCCAGCGTAATATGGAAATAAAATAAAATAAAATAAATAAAAACATGAATTATTTGCATTAATTAAGTTGATTTATACGATATAAAATCGTGTTATCAAACTCCCCTACACTTGAACCTTTGCTTGTCCTCAAGCAACAAATATATATCTCTCTAAATGCGGGTCAGACGCAACAAAAATTGCCACAAGTCAAAAATGTATTAAGTTGCACATTGCTCTTGAGCTCTCGACTTCGATACTAAAGTCACCGTAACAATACTAAATAAACTCAGGTTCGAAGAACAATTCTAGTGACGCCATTATAACTTAACTCTAAATCCTACATTTTGTTTCACCTTTTTCATTCAGGCGCAATCACATTAAGCCCTTTGCCCTTTCGCGCACATAGTGGAGTGACCGGTTAGTGAATTTGATCTTTTAAGCCTTCTAGGAGTTCTGGTACTTAATAGTTGGTAACTCCTTTTTGTTCTTTTGTAAATTGCGGGGAATCGAACCGTAGTCGCCCTACCAAGTTCAACACCAGAAACCGCTGAACCAATTTACAAAGAATTCATTAATTGATAATTTATAAGGTTCGCGACCGTTGGGCTAAATAGTCTGGTAAGGACTATCTAACTTAGTTAGAGCGTTTCTACAAATTTAAATTTTTTTTATTTTTTTATTTTCGATCAATCACTTATATTCATCGATCCTCCACGTAGTTTTCTATTTAGACGGTGCTGACTGCGTGTATAAACTACTAAAGGTTACTTTAAAACCTAGAATTTAAATTTTCGGTATATAAAGGGTACTAAAATTTTAATTCATTTTCCTGAGATTTTAAAGCGTTGAAGTGGCGACGATATTATTTCAATCGTGTTCAATTTATAAATATTTTCTTCTAAAGAAGCAACTTTGATACACTTTTTGAGTGTGTATAATTGTGCGTCTGACCATAAAAAAAAAATTTTTATGGCTCAAGAATTTGGCGAATTCGGATAATCATGAATTTATATATGTATATAAGACTTAATTTAATAACAAATTTTTATTAATTAAAATTTTAAAGTACAAAAGGGAAATTACAAAAGGGAAATTTGCTTACTTGAAGAAAGATAACAATAGTTAATTCGACCCCCCTACACTTAAATTGAGCATTGTCCTCAATGCTTAAAAATGGGGAATCGAAAAATACAAAAATAAAAAGAAAAGAAATATTAAGAACTAATCGTTACGATGTGGACGACGTCCTCTTCCTCGAGTTCTTGGACGTCGCTCATCTTGGCGTTGTGGAGGCACGAATTCGTCCAAGCGCAGGTGAAGTGAGTGCATAGAAACTCCAAGGTCAATAACATTTGCATTCAAGGTGTTGTAGTTGTTATGCATTTGTTGTACCAATGCAAATGTTGCGTTTTGTTGGTTTTGCATCTGTTGCATGGTTTGGTAGAGAGTTTCCATGGTGAGATGGTTTTGTTGATTGTTGTTCATTTCTTCTTCCATTTCATCCACGGGAGCATTATTCTCAGCTTCGGGTGCATTTAAATCGAATAACCAACGGCTTCGATTTTGCACATTAATAAGATGAGGACATGAGAGGATAATGCTTGGTACCAAAACTTTATTGACCAATAAAGTAAATCTGTTCTCACCTTGCCTTGGGAGGATTAGATGGGAGTCTCTGCAGTATACCTCATCTAGAAATTGGGCTGGCATGAGGTGTTGAGCAATAGTTAGGATCTCGTCAGCCAATCCTAGCGAGTAAGCTATCGCGGTAATAATGCCACCGAAAAGAAAAGGGTTGTTTCCGGCGGTTTGAGCACATAGTTGAAAGTGTGATAGCATAAATGGTGCGGCGTTGACACGGCTCCCAGTTAAGGCACAATATAAGAAAAATAACTCATTTTGGGTTACCTTATGGTTGTAGGTGCGTCCAAAGATAGTGTGAGCCAAAATACAGTGAAAATACCGTATTGCTGGATTATGAACGTGGGACGCATATAATAGTCTCCAACCATTTGCGGCTTCCCCGCTTATCTCCTCCCAGAATTGTAAACCTTGCTCCTCCCAGGCTGGAATATCATCTTCCGCTTCAAATGGCTTGTAATAAATACCATCCCCTTGTGAGAATCCTAGTGCCTCAGCAATTTGTTCTTGATCTAGCGTATACTCACGGTTGAACGTACGGAAACTAGCAGTTCCCGTAGTGTATGGATCTTCAATATCTGTTGAGTAAGAAAAAGAACTCAAAAACTCCAACACTAGAGGTTCAAAGGTTGGGTTTGGTTGGGTACAGAGATTGTATAAACCAGTATTATTTAGCAACCATGACACACTTTCAGTGAGTCCTAAAGTTTGTAGACAATTTATATCTACATACTTTGTCGGAACCACCGAGCGTTTGTATAAGTTGAGATACATGGTGCGTTGCTTATCATCGCGGAAGATAATGTTTGAAAGGTCGGGTTGTTGTCTTTCGGGACGGATGGTTCTCGGAGGCATGGTAATGGTAAGAAAATGGTGGTAGATGTAGAAGGAGGTTAGAGAAGATGAAGATAAATATGAGAGAAACGTAGTAGAAAGTAAGAAATGGCGTGAAGAGATAGTAAGAAATGAGGGGTATTTATATTGTGAGGGTGGTTGAATGGTGATAATGAGAATTTAATGAGAGTTAATGGGGGAGTTGGAAAGGGTAAAAATTTGAAAAAAATGAGATAGTGGAGTAATGGGAATTTAAGAGTGGTTGGAAGTTGTTTTATGGAGAAGATAAATGGTAAAAATGAGTTATGAATTGAATTTGGCGTGGGAGACAAAGAGACACGCTTTACAACATGTAACAGGGGGCCGGTCGTTCCCTCTTGTACTAGGACAGGGGGACGGTCGGTCCTGCTTTTCAGTCAAAAAGGGGACCGGTCGGTCCAGGGGGCATGGTGTGCGTGGGACCGTCCGGTCCTGTGCCTGCGTGGGAAATTCAACTTTTCCTTTTGTTTTCTTTTGATACAGTACGTTATAATATATATCTCAGGCACAAAATGCATAGTGTTTGCAAACAGTATCATTTCAGCTTTATTTGATACCACTTAATAATCTAATAACTAATATAAATAACATTGAAACAAAACAAGAAGATAAATAATGTTGAACTTTAAATTGCATAATTCAAATTGTACTACAAAGAACATAAAATAAACCAAATTGCAAAACATAATTCAAATGAAATCCAAATGCAAATCAAATAAATAACTAACTAAAACTAACTAATTAAATAAATTCTCTCATTAGCCACTTTTATTATTATCGTCTCCGTTATTCTTCTGCATGGAATAGATATGTTGAAACACTTCATCAAACTGCATAGCTACCGTGTCGACGAATCCAAAATGATCCATCCGGAGTGTATTAACTTCATTGTTCGCAGCTGTGAGGTTTTCTTTCAGATTCTTCACTTCTTCCTTCAATTCCTTAATTGTTTCTTCTTGGTTCATGGGTTCAGATCCTTGCCTATTTTCTTCAATCACCGGAGTTACAGGTGGTGACAAAGGTTGCTCAGGAAAGTCTTGGTACCCAGGTGGTGTCTCAGGATCAGATTCAATTTCATAAATCTCAGGTATCTCATAATCCTGGATTATTTCAGTGGAGCGAGCAGGAGATGGTAAACCATCCAAATTATACAGCCAATTACCCTTATCGTGAACACTGGTGCGTGGACTAGGCAAGGTGAAGAGGTTAACTACCTCATTATTAATCAGCAATTCAAACTCTCGTGGACCATGGTTTCCAATTAATCTTCTGTTGAAACAAAAACTGAGGTCCATTGGTCGGATACCTCCGTAAGGATGGCAACTCAACAGTGGTTGCCGCAAACCCAAAGCATTCACTATCATTGTTACCATTCCTCCCATCATGATGGGCATATTATCATCTTGAAGCATTTTCTCAATGGTAACTAATAGAAAAGCGACACCGTTCACGGGCCGATTCTGTACAGCACAAAGCATAATAAACAGCTCATCTCGAGAAACAATAATGTTATTCTGTTCCTTTCCAAACAGGGTATGTGACAGAATATGGTGAAAATAGCGGAACGCCGGATTATGAATATAATCCGCATGTGGCTCAGGATGCTCAAAGCTACTCAACCCAGTCAATGATTCCCAGAATATGTCGAGCTCGCGGAAATCAAACAATTCTTCCTGCCTTGATGTAAAAGTATCAAATCCATCTGGGAATCCCAGCAAAGCAGAAAAGTCATGAAGATTATACCTATACTCCATTCCAAATAGCCTAAAGAAGATAAGACCTCTCTTCAGGCCCCTCCCATAATGTGGGAGGTAGTTAAAAGAGCTCAGAAATTCCAGAGTCAATTTGCGGTAGGTACTGAACCGCCTCAAAATATGAGCATCTTCCCATCCAATTTGATTCAGCAGAAACAAAACACTATCATGAATTCCCAAAGTAGTCATAGCAAAAAGATCAGGATAATATGTCAGGGACATATTCCTTGCAGCTAATAAATTGTATCTGCCTCTTTGGCCTCTTCCTCTGAAAGCTATTTCCATAGTATCTTCCATTGTTAGTTGGTCAGCTTAATTTTTATATTAATTAAGTTAGCCTGAAATTAATTAGATACAGGAAATTTAATCAGATTTTTGGCCAGATGCCGAAAAGAAGAAAATAAGAATAAGCATAATAGTGATAGAATGAAGAAGAAATATAGATGAAATAGAATATTAGAGAAGATATGTGTATAAGTGTTTATGAATGAGAAGAATAAAGAGAAAAATAAGAATAATAATAATAGTAAGAATGATAATAAGAATAATAAAACAAAAAGGTAAATATAATAATTAATCATAAAAAGGTGGGTTGTCTCCCACTAAGCGCTTTGTTTTATGTCGTAAGCTCGACAAATAAAATCAAAGTTTTAAATTTCTAATTGAGCAGGTGGCTCTATTAAAGTTATTTCTTGAAAGTATTCGTTACTCTCTGCGCTGTGATATGGTTTTAAACGTTGTCCATTAACTATAAAGGGTTCGGAAATCTTTCCTTTGATTTCGACCGCTCCATTAATAAACGTGTTTGTTATTGTGAACGGACCAGACCATCTGCTGCGTAGTTTTCCAGGAAATAATTTTAATCTTGAATTAAACAGTGGTACGATATCACCTATTTTAAAATGTTTTCTATTTATTCTTTTGTCGTGCCATGTTTTCGTTCGTTCTTTATAAATCTTGGTGTTCTCATACGCATCTTGTCTCAATTCCTCTAATTCGTTTATATCAAGGATGCGCTTCTCGCTTGCGGTTGTGTAATTCAAGTTTATATTTTTAATAGCCCAATAGGCCTTGTGTTCTAATTCAACCGGCAAATGGCAAGATTTTCCATAGATGAGCTTAAACGGGGTGGTTCCTATTGGTGTCTTAAATGCGGTCCTATATGCCCATAGAGCTTCAGATAGTTTTGAGGACCAATCCTTTCTCGAAGTTGCTACAGTCTTTTCTAATATTTGCTTGATTTCACGATTAGAGATTTCCACTTGTCCACTCGTTTGTGGATGATAGGGTGTAGCTACTCGATGTCGGACACCGTATTTCCTTAGGAGTTTTTCGAATATCTTAGAAATAAAATGAGAACCTCCATCGCTTATTACTAATCTTGGTATACCGAATCTCGGAAATATCACGTTTTTGAAGAGCCTTAATACAACTCGGGTATCGTTTGTTGGAGAAGCTATAGCTTCTATCCATTTAGATACATAGTCAACTGCCACGAGTATGTATTTGTTACCAAAAGATGACGGGAATGGTCCCATAAAGTCTATACCCCATACATCGAAAATCTCTACTTCCAGAATGCCTTTCTGTGGCATCTCGTCGCGTCTTGAAATGTTACCAGTGCGTTGGCACCGGTCGCACTTAGTGACTGCGACATGAACATCTTTCCATAGTGTTGGCCAATAAAGACCTGATTGTAGGATTTTCGTACATGTTTTAGAAGTACTCGTGTGTCCTCCGTATGGTGCGGAGTGGCAATGTTTAATCACGCTTTCGACTTCTTCTTCGGGTACGCAACGACGGAAAATTCCATCGGGTCCTCTTTTGAATAACAAAGGTTCGTCCCAGTAATATTGTTTGAGATCGTGAAAGAATTTTTTCTTTTGTTGGTACGTTAACTCTGGTGGTAATACACCGGCAGCTAGATAATTTACGAAATCTGCATACCAAGGGACATATGAGATTGCTAAGGTTGTTTCAGAATAGTTTTGAGATTCACTTGCTTCGAAGTGGGCGATTAATCTATCATATTGAGATTCATCATTGATTGGAATTCGTTCTTGTTTTAGATTTTCGATTCTTGATAGATGATCAACCACTACGTTTTCAGTTCCTTTTTTATCCTTGATTTCTAAATCAAATTCTTGTAGCAACAAGATCCATCTTAGCAGTCTAGGTTTAGCGTCCTTTTTGGTTAGGAGATACCTAATGGCAGCGTGGTCAGTATAAATTATTATCTTAGCTCCTACTAAATAAGATCGGAATTTATCGAGTGCGAAGACTACAGCCAGGAGTTCCTTTTCGGTTGTTGCATAATTCATTTGCGCTTCATCTAGGGTTCTACTAGCGTAATATATGACGTGTAATTTTTTATCTTTTCTTTGTCCTAGGACTGCTCCTACGGCATAGTCACTTGCGTCACACATTATCTCAAATGGTTCACTCCAATCTGGGGTCTTCATGATTGGCGCAGTAATTAATGCTTTCTTTAATGATTGAAAGGCTTCAAGGCATTTTTCGTTAAATATGAATTCAGCATCTTTCATTAAGAGTTCTGTTAATGGCTTAGAAATTTTAGAGAAATCTTTAATAAAATGTCGGTAAAAACCGGCGTGTCCTAAGAAACTTCTTATTTCTCTGACAGTTCTAGGGGGTTGAAGGTTTTCGATAACTTCTATCTTGGCCTTGTCTACTTCGATTCCCCTATTAGATATAATATATCCTAACACAATACCTTCTTGAACCATAAAATGGCATTTTTCCCAATTTAATACTAAGTTTACCTTTACACATCTTTCTAGTACTTTTTCTAAGTTTGCAAGACATCCTTCAAAACTACGTCCACAGACGGAGAAGTCGTCCATGAATACCTCCATAATATTATCAAGAAAGTCTGCGAAGATTGCCATCATGCATCTTTGAAAAGTTGCAGGTGCATTGCATAAGCCAAAAGGCATTCTTCGATATGCGAAGGTTCCGAATGGACAGGTGAAGGTAGTCTTTTCTTGGTCATCGGGGTGTATTGGTATTTGAAAGAATCCGGAGTAACCGTCCAAGTAACAGAAATATAAGTGTCTGGCTAGACGCTCCAGCATTTGATCAATGAATGGTAAAGGGAAATGATCCTTCCGGGTGGCTTTGTTAAGTTTCCTATAATCAATGCACATCCTCCATCTTGATTCGATTCGCTTTGTTATGGTTTCTCCTTTGTCGTTTTCGATTACCGTTACGCCTCCTTTCTTGGGGACTACATGAACGGGGCTTACCCATTTACTATCAGATATTGGATAAATGATGCCTGCTTCTAACAATTTTAATATCTCTTTCTTTACTACTTCACTCATTATAGGATTAAGTCTTCTTTGGTGTTCTCTAGAGGTTTTACTATCTTCCTCTAGCATTATGTAATGCATACAGATGGAAGGACTTATTCCTTTAAGATCAGTTAAATTGTATCCTAAAGCAGTTGGATATTTCCTCAGTATATGTAGTAATTTTTCAGTCTCGATTTTTCCTAGATTTGCGTTGATTATTACTGGTCGTTCGAATTCTGGGTCTAAGAATTCGTATCTCAGGTTTTTGGGTAACGTTTTGAGTTCAATGGTTGGTTTGTGTAAACCTTGTGTAGGATCGGGTGTTATTGCTAAGCATTCATCTAAGGTTTTATCTGGATGATCTTCTGCTTCTTTTATACATTCTTCTATCATATCCATAAAGTAGCAGTTGTCATCTATGGCTGGTGCTTTTAGAAATTTGGAAAGAATGAATTCAATCTTTTCTTCGCCTACCTCAAAGGTGAGTTTTCCTCTTTTAACGTCTATAATGGCACCGGCAGTTGCTAGGAAGGGTCTTCCTAAAATGATAGGTGTGTTCGTATCTTCGTTAATATCCATTATTATAAAGTCGGTTGGGATGTAGAATTGACCTATTCGAACGGGGACGTTTTCAAGTACTCCTACGGGGTATTTGACAGAACGATCTGCTAACTGAACAGACATTTTAGTTGGTCTCAACTCTCCCATTTCGAGTTTCTTACTGATGGATAAAGGCATCACGCTGATGCTTGCTCCTAAATCACATAAAGCTTTGTCTATGACGAATTTTCCTATTACACATGGTATAGAAAAACTACCAGGGTCTTTCAGTTTGGGTGGCATCTTATTTTGGATTATTGCGCTGCATTCAGCTGTAAGAGTAACTGTTTCATTTTCTTCTAGATTTTTCTTATTAGATAGAATTTCTTTTAAGAATTTAGCATATGAGGGCATTTGCGTTATCGCTTCTGTGAAAGGAATTGTTACGTTTAATTGCTTGAGAAGTTCTACAAATTTCTTAAATTGCCCTATGTCTTTTGTTTTAACTAGTCTTTGAGGGTAAGGAATAGGTGGTTTATAGGGAGGTGGAGGTACATAAGGTTTTTCTTGTTCTATTGTTTCTCCATCTTCCTTTCTTTTAGGTTCGTTATCCTCTTCGGCTTGGTTTTCTGAGTTTTGGTGCATGGTCGGGTTTTGGGTTCTTGGATCTAATGGTTCTTCTATTTCTTTACCGCTTCGTAATATAATTGCGTGAGCTTGTCCTTTCGGATTAGGTTGTGGTTGTCCAGGGAAAGTACCGGCTGGTGCGGCAGCAGGCGCTTGTTGTTGAGCCACTTGTGAGATTTGAGTTTCTAACATTTTATTGTGAGTGGCTAAGGCATCTATTTTGTTCGATAGTTGCTTAATTTGCTCGTTAGTGTGTATGTCTCGGTTTAGGAATTCTTTGTGAGTTTGCGCTTGGCTTGCTATAAAGTTTTCCATCATTATTTCGAGATTAGATTTCCTAGGTGCGCTCGGTGCGCCAGAAGGTGCTTTTTGATATCCAGGTGGAGCAGTTTGCGCTTGAACAGGTGCGTTCAATGCGTTATTATTCTTGTAGGAAAAATTTGGGTGATTCCTCCAACCTGGGTTGTACGTATTTGAATAAGGGTTTCCCTGAGCGTAGTTTATTTGGTCAGTCGGAGTACCTAACAGAAATTGACATTCGGCGGGAGCGTGACCAGATGTTCCGCATATTTCGCAGTCAGGAGTCACTGCAGCTACGGTAGCTGCAGGAGTTAACGTAAGGTTTTCTATTTTCTGAGTTAGTGCGTCTACCTTAGCGTTTACTTGATCTAGGCTACTAATTTCGTACATTCCTCCTTTCGTCGGAGGTTTTTCAACGGCAGCTCTCTCGCTTCCCCACTGGTAGTGGTTTTGGGCCATATTATCTATCAGTTCGTAGGCTTGTACATAAGGTTTCTCCATTAGCGCACCTCCAGCAGCAGTGTCGATTGTTAATCTCGTGTTGTACAAAAGACCATTGTAGAAAGTATGTATCACTAACCATTCCTCCAGACCATGATGTGGACAGAGTCTTATCATGTCTTTATATCATTCCCATGCTTCAAATAAAGACTCGGTGTCTTTCTGTCTAAATCCGTTGATTTGAGCTCGAAGCATAGCCGTTTTGCTTGGTGGAAAATATCGGGTTAGGAAAACTTTCTTTAATTCATCCCACGTAGTGATTGAATTAGAAGGTAGAGATTGGAGCCAGGCTCTAGCTCTATCTCTAAGGGAAAAAGGAAATAATCGTAAACGAATAGATTCCGTGCTGACCCCATTAGCTTTTACGGTATCTGCATATTGTAGAAATACGGATAAATGCAGGTTCGGATCGTCAGTTGGATTTCCAGAAAACTGGTTTTGTTGAACTGCAGATAATAGCGAAGGTTTCAGCTCGAAGTTGTTTTCCTCGATTGCCGGAGCGGCAATACTGTTATGAGGTTCGTCTTGAGAAGGGATTGCGTAAGATTTTAGAGGTCGTGGCGCAGCCATCTCAGCTCGTCTAAGATCAGTTATATCAGGGATATTCGTCGGGGGTAAATTGTTTAGTAGACGATATTCCTGAATTCGGCGTCTCAATCGAAGATAACGCTCGATGTCGTTGATTTGTAGATGCAAGGGTTCGCCTTGAGAGCGAGTGTTTGGCATACAAATCAGAAAGAGATGAAAAGAAGAAGACCTTAGTCTCTACGATGTAACTAAAAGAGTTACGATATCGACTTAAATAGTCCCCGACAACGGCGCCAAAAACTTGATCGCGACTTTGTATGTCTATAAATCTGGAGACTGCAAGTGCACAGTCCTATCGCGTAGTCTTAAAAGATATCGAATCCACAGGGACTATGAATCAATCTACCGTAATTTTGGTTACTGGGTAAAGCTAAGGATAATATTAATTTAATTAACGAAAGGGATCTAATTACTAAATTTAGTTATAAATTTTTTAATTATAAATACCGGTATGTATTTCACCTAAATTTTGGGTTCCGAATTTCCACTGGCTTTTACTTAAATTGGTCAAAAATTATCTTTACGCAAACTTTATTTGTCTAAAAACCTTCCCCTCACACTTCCGTTCTATTAGTTCAGGTTATACGATTAATACCCTAACGTGTGCTTCCGTCACTCCGCCGGATTCAAAAGTAATTTTTGAAAACAGAATAAAATTTAATTGTTTTTAAAATGCTTCCGCCTCTTTAAAAACAATGCCTAATAATCACTATCTGGTTTTAGCCTCAAACTTCCGTTTTATTAGTAAAAACCTTAATCAATTCTAAAACCTCACACTTTCGTTCTATTGGTTTGTAAAATCTTAAACAATTTAATTGAATATTAAAACCATGAAAGAAGTTTCTTTTACAAAATAATTTTAAGCCAGTTTATTTCGGATCCCGTTATTTGGTTAATTTACATACCGATATTTAATCGGTTTAGCCAGACATGTTCATACAATTAATCATGCAAGGTTTATTAATTAGGAAACGGCGAAATAAAAACATACTCAGAACAGAGATCATACAAATATATTAAATAAAGCGTATAAATGAAAACCTGATGAAAATGTAGAAATACTTCAATAGCTTCAAGTAAATATTCGTTCTTCAAATCCTTCGAGTATTCCACCACAAGTCGGCTGGATCTACCCTTCGAATCTTGAATTTCGTAACAACAAGAAAAGTAAAAATACCGGATCTAACGTAAGGTTAAACCGGATAAAATTGCACAACAATTCCCGGTGTAGAAATTGTTGTACGAAAAATAAAGGCAGAAAACTGGAGAAGAAAAGAAAATAAAAACAATGCGATGAAATAAAAATAAAGGAAAAGGGCAGAACAAAAATTAAAATGGAAGGAAATTTGCTCTTCTGAAAATAGTACGATCTTGCAAAAATTCTCCGACCTTTGGGATTTGGCTTTCACTTCTATTTATAATGCTTGTAAAATAACTGTATCCCAAAAGGTCAATCCACGTAAAACTGAATATCCAAAAAATATTGCTAGTGGACTTTGTTGCATAACGTGCTGAAGACGTGTACGGAAATATAGCAAAAGTTGGTTTCTTCATTGACTTGGGACCGGTCGTTCCGTGTGAGGAGAAAATGGCATGAAAATAGGAAAGGGGAGGGAACGGTCGTTCCACTCAGCTGAAGTGGGCCGGACCGGTCGTTCCCCTTAGTGGGCCGGTCGGTCCCTTCAAGCTGAAGTGGGGAACGTGTGTTCCCTTGGGCCTCTGCGTGTTCTTGGTCTTTTGGGCCTTGGAAAAAATCATTCTTTTCACCCCCATTTAGTATTCTGCACCACATTAATCAATTATCTTCATTTTTGTACTAAATTGCATCTATTTCTTCATTTTTCTTCACATAAGCTTATTTAAGGCAAAATACCTGAAACAAAGAAATACCAGCGTAATATGGAAATAAAATAAAATAAATAAAATAAAAACATGAATTATTTGCATTAATTAAGTCGATTTATACGATATAAAATCGTGTTATCACGAATGCGACCAGACATGTCAGAGAAGATCAAAGAAGAAGTCATGAAACAATTCAATACTGGATTCTTGATCGTCACCTCCTATCCGCAGTGGGTTGCCAATGTTGTTCCCGTGCCTAAAAAGGATGGCAAAGTACGAATGTGCGTGGACTACAGATATTTGAATAGGGAAATCCATAAGGATGATTTCCCACTTCCCCACATTGATATTTTAGTTAACAATACAGCATATCACAAAGTGTTTTCATTCATGGACGGTTTCTCGGGCTACAACCAAATTAAAATGGTGCCTGAGGACATGGAGAAAACAACATTTGTCACACAGTGGGGCACATTATGCTACAAGGTTATGCCATTCGGACTGAAGAATGCTGGGGTAACCTATCAGCGCGCCATGGTAGCTCTGTTTCACGACATGATACATCACGAAATAGAGGTCTATGTGGATGACATGATAGCTAGATCTCAAACAGAAGAAGAGCATCTTGATCATTTACAGAAACTGTTTGAGAGACTAAAGAAATACAAGCGGAGGTTGAACCCAAATAAATGCACTTTTGGAGTGAGGTCTGGTAAGCTCCTAGGCTTTGTCGTCATCAATAAAGGTATCGAAGTGGATCTCACCAAGGTGAAAGCGATACAAGATATGCCTGCTCCTCGTACTGAGAAGGAAGTCAGGGGGTTCTTGGTACGTTTAAACTACATTTCCAGATTCATTTCTCACCTAACAGCTACTTGTGAACCAATCTTCAAATTACTGAAGAAAGATCAAGTAGTCAAATGGAATGACGAGTGCCAAAATGCTTTCGATAAGATCAAAGAGTATTTACAAGAGCCTCCTATTTTAATGCCACCAGTCGAGGGATGGCCATTGATCATGTATCTAATTGTTTTGAAAAACTCAATGGGGTGTGTGTTGGGGCAGCATGACGAGTCTGGCCGAAAAAAGCATGCTATTTATTACCTGAGAAATTTTTTTACCGACTATGAAACAAGATATTCACTGCTCGAGAAAACTTGTTGCGCTCTGGCATGGGTTGCTCGCCGGCTAAGACATTATATGCTGACCCATACTACCTTACTGATATCCAAAATGGATCCAATAAAATACATCTTCGAGAAGCCTTCCCTTTCTGGGAGAATAGCATGATGGCAGATGATCCTGACAGAATATGACATACAGTATACTACCCAAAAAGAAATAAAGGGAAGTGTACTAGCTGATCACCTAGCTCACCAAGCTGTGGAAGACTACTAGTCCATGAAGTTCGAATTCCCAGATGAAGACATCATGATGGTAAACAACGGTGAAGAATTCAGACCATATGACAGACCTGAACACGGATTCCGATGGACCCTGGTTTTTGATAGGGCGTCCAACGCGCTCGATAATGGTATAAGTGTTGTACTCATATCTCCTGAAGGATGTCATACTCCCTTTACGGCCAGAATCTGCTTCAACTGTACGAATAACATGTAAGAGTACGAAGCGTGCATTTTTGTTCTCAAAGCTTCAATAGATTTGGGGATCAAATCCTTAAATGTATTCAGAGATTCAGGTTTGGTCATCAGCCTTATCAAAGGGGAATGGGACACCAAACCCCTAACCTTATCCCTTACAAAGAACATGTACCAACATTGATCCCACATTTTGAGAAGATTACCTTCGAGCATTTCCAACGCGAGGAAAATCAGCTAGCAGACGCACTAGCCACAATGTCATCCATGTTTAAACTTAAATGGGATAACGAGGCTCCCCAGATCACCATTGAACGAATGGACGAACCAGCTCACTGTCACGAGATTAATACTGAAGAAGTAGTGGACCAACCTTGGTTTCACGAAGTCAAGAGGTATCTCGAGGCTCAAGAATATCCAGAAGGAGCTTCAGTCAATGATAAGAAGTTCTTAAGGAGATTCTCTGCTAAGTTTTTCCTTAGTAATGGCATTCTCTACAAACGCAACCATGACTCTGTGTTACTTCGGTGCGTAGATAAGGTTGAAGCTGAAAAGATCATGGCTGATCTACATGAGGGCACTTTTGGCACCCATTCCAATGGGCATACGATGGCAATTAAAATCCTATGGGCAGTCTATTACTGGTCTTCCATGGAAGCAGATTTTTATCAACACTCTTGAACCTTCCATAAGTGTCAGATTTATGCTAACAAGGTGCACATACCTCCGGTTCCTATGAATGTCTTGACGGCTCCTTGGCCCTTTTCTATGTGGGGCATCGATATGATTGGGGAAATCAAACCAACAACCTCTAATGGACACTGCTTCATCTTAGTGGCCATTGATTATTTTACGAAGTGGGTTGAGGCAGCCTCTTTCGCTTCCGTTACCAAGAATTTTGTAGCCCGGTTCATTAAACAGAATCTCATCTGTCGATATAGTATCCCAGAGAGGATCATCACAGACAATGGTACAAATCTAAACAATACTATGATCACCGTCCTGTGCGAGCAATTCAAGATTCAGCATCCCAATTCTTCCCCTTACCGGCCAAAGATGAATGGTGTTGTCGAAGCCGCAAATAAGAATATCAAAAAGATCATACAGAAAATGACAGTCACATACAAATACTAGCATGAGATGCTACCATTCTCTCTCCACGGGTATCGTACCACAACTCGCACATCAACCGGGGCAACACCCTACTCTCTGGTTTACGGCATGGAGGCTGTCTTACCTATTGAGGTCCAGATCCCCTCTCTGAGAATTATGAAGGATGTAGGGCTGAATGAAGAAGATTGGATCCAGACTCGACTTGATCAATTAAACTTGATTGATGAGAAAAGGCTTAATGTTGTCTGTCATGGTTAAATGTATCAAAAACGAATGATCAAGGCTTTCAACAAAAAGGTCAGACGCCAAATATATCAAGTCGGGGATTTGGTGATCAAGCGCATCATACTGCCGCAAGGTGATCCCAGAGGCAAATGGACTCCTACATACGTAAGAACATTTGTAATCAAAAGCATATTCTCTGGTGGAGCAATGATCTTGAGCACCATGGATGGTGACGACCTGCCGCACCCTGTGAACACAGACATAGTCAAAAAATACTACGCATAAGAGACCCGCTAGGTTGACACACCTAGGCAAAACAAGGGCATCCCGGAGAACCAAAAAGGTTCGGGAAAAAATTAGGGAAAACAAAAAAAAATTGTACACCCGGCAAGTTGAAAACCCAAAAGGGCGACTTGGGAAAAAAAGGGTATCCCGGTGGACTGAAAATCCGAAAGGGCGGTCCAGGAAAATGTTAGGGATTTAAAGCGTATGACTATGTCCTGGTGGATCACCTTACGGACAACCTTTGGTTTCTACTGACAAACTCAACGATTCTGATCAATTCAATTAACTTCGGACAAGGCAACAAATAGACAAGATGCTCAGAGACACGAAGGCTATAGCGGAATGGGAACCCCATGGGAATATTACACATAGCTATCTTTTCTTTGTGTCAAATTTCATTTTTTTTACGACAACGTTCTCTTACTAGAATGTTTGTCTCATTGCACAAAAATACTTACTCAAAATAAATACAAAGATATCCCTTTGAAAGTGCAAAACTATCTGTTTTTCCTGACTCTTGTGTTTTGTTTACAAAAACGTCCAATGATTTATTTTTGAACATATGCATTTGAACATAATTATTGTTTACATATGAACAAAATAGAAAGACAATCACTGATGGCTTTAAGAGATAGGGAAATCTCTCCAAGTTATTTCCATAAAGTCCCCCGCAGTGTGCAATTTAATCCCCAACAGAACAAAGCTTCCAATTATCAATCCCTAGTAGAAGTCGTCCAATTTCTCAGGTTTCCACAACAGGTTTTTACAAGCAGTACACAGTGTTTCCCTTATAACAGAGTTTATTTCTCTAAGCAGAAATTCATCAACACTTAAACTTCAAAACATGAAGACTTATACTCCATATTCTCAGCAGCAGTCAAGAATTTATTTTCCCCAATCCAATATTAGTGCAGCAGATTAGCTCACATACGCATACATCACATCTGTGATCGGTGGATCTGGAACTGACTGTTTAACGCTGGTTCGCGAAATGTAGCGGAAGCAAGAGTCGCCACCGTCTTTTATTTTCTCCAAATGGAAAGGACAAAAGCACAAAAAAATTCCTTATAGAGATTGCTCTCGGTTCGGGAGGTAGATTATAGAAAGGGAAGGTGCTAGCACCCTTTCTATCCATGGTTATCCATGGGCTCTTAGATACTTGCTCATTTGTGTTTTCAAAAATGGTTTGTTTGCTTTTCAACTGTGGGTTTTAAAAAGTTTCTTTGAAAATTCCAGTTCGACTCTTGTATCGGTCCTCAAGAGTGTTTGAAAAATTTGCTTTCGAAAGCTTTTTGAAAAGGTGTCGGTGTGAAAAGTATTTTTGATTTGTTTTGAAATTTAGAGCAAGTATCTAGAGCCCATGGATAACCATGGATAGAAAGGGTTCTAGCACCTTCCCTTTCTATAATCTACCTCCCGAACCGAGAGCAATCTCTATAAGGAATTTTTCTGTGCTTTTGTCCTTTCCATTTGGAGAAAATAAAAGACGGTGGCGACTCTTGCTTCCGCGACATTTCGCGAACCAGCGTTAAACAGTCAGTTCCAGATCCACCGATCACAGAACTGGCAACTCTGCTGGGGAAGTTTTGAACTGCGGGGGAAGTGATTCCTTTGAGTGTTTGATATGCCGCCGGGGAACAATCTTTAGACCAAGATTGCCGGGGATGCTTGTTAAGAATATATGCATATATGCTATTGTTGTTTTTTTAGGGTTTGTGAAGCTTCGAATTAGGGTCTTTTTATTAAGGAACAATTGGCTCATGGGACCTAGGCTATCCTACTCAGCGCTCTTAGACGAACACAATGGCACCCTCACGCCTAATTTCTAATGCGAGGACACCTATTCGCTATTTTCCAGAAACGTGCCTAAGGGAACGTTTGTAAAACCGTTGCTTCTTCTTTTCATGTTTCAGGAAATAAGCAAAGCGAGGAAGAAGATGCTGAGTTGTAAAGCAGTGGTTGGCTGGTTCAAAAATTCGCGCTAAAAGTCCACCAGCGCTTTAGTTTTATTTTATATTAATTGATTGTTAATTGATAAACAAAGAAACAAAGTGGCACAGTTGGCAGGCATATACGTTGATAACCAAGAGGACCTGGGTTCGATCCCAGGTCCCTCACTCTTTCATATTATTTTGTTATTAATGTTTGTGTACAGGTTCAGCACTAAAGTCCACCATGCACCCACAAAATCAAACCTGCCACGCGTATGCCTAGATCAATCCAAGGGTCACAGTTTGAGGAATATCATGGACGTGAGTCAATGCACTCTCACGCTGGCAGGAGAAGTCAATCAGGCCAAGGTTTATTGGGCCTGAATTACCAAGGTCTCACCTCCAAAATTAGGGGCAGACCCCCTTAGGTTTGGCAAATTTCTTTACATTCTTTGTTTTTTTATTATTTTACATTCTTTTAATTATTGCTTTCTTTTTATTTAATATTTTCACAATATATAAAAAACATCAAAAAAAATCAAAAAAGATGAAAAATAATAAATATTTTTATTTTATTAATTTTTGTAAATAAATCCCATAATTAATTTAGTTTTAATTTTAGGTTGTTAATTTAATTCTTTTTTTCTCAATAACCAAAAATAATAAAAATAGACCTTTAGCACTTTTTACCCTTTTTTTTAATTAATTAAATATTTTTATTATAAGTATCATTAACCATTAATTTTGTAAATAAATTTTATAATTAATTTAGTTTTAATTCTAGGTTTTAACTTCAATGCATTTTCTTTAATAAATAAAAAAAAACAATTAGAATTAGAATTATTTGACTTTTAATTAATTTAATTTTCTTTAATGTCATAAAAACAAAAAACATAAAAAATAAGTTCTTTCTTTTTATTTAACTTAATTATTTTAATAATTTTATTTTAATTCCTTCAAAGGGTTCAACGCCCTCGCATTCGATTACATTTTTGTTTCGCGCGTTTTATTTATTTCTTTTTGTGAATATCATGTACTTGCTCCAAAGCCCTGTAATAGTTAATTGGACATTTATTTTCCGCACTTTACTTTAAATCGGGTCTGGATTAATTTGGCGATGTAGACCCGCGCCCTTGTAATAGCGTAGGACCTTTTATCTTTTCCGCACTTTAAATTCCCGCACCTTTAACTGTTAAACAATAACATGAAAGAATGAATGCCCAAAAATAAAATCAAAGCGTAGATCACCAATACATGACAAGATAAAAATATCTGAAAATGACACACAATTCACACACCACCCCTAGGGTACGCCTCACTGTTGCCTTGCCTCGAAAGGTGATCGTCGAGTAGAGGATGTCTTAGTAAGTCCTCATGATCCGGGAACCTGGCATGAGGGTAGCTTCTAAGGTGTCTTCCTATTGCTCCGGTGATCACCATGTCCCGAACCTCGAATTGACCCGAACACCTCCAACGGTGGTGCTACCTACCTCTCAATGGTGGGATGGCACTACTTTAAAGGACATTTACACAGACGAATTCCTTAGGGTAGGTAGATGACTCGTAGATACTTGCTCTAATTTCAAAACAAATCAAAAACTTCTTTTCACACCGACACCTTTCAAAAAGCTTTCAAAAGCAATTTTTCAAACACTCTTGAGGACTAATACAAGAGTCGAACTGAAATTTTTAAAACGAAACTTTTTTAAACCCACAATTGAAAAGCAAACAAACCATTTTTTAAAACACAATGAGCAAGTATCTAAGAGCCCATGGATAACCATGGATAGAAAGGGTGCTAACACCTTCCCTTTCTATAATCTACCTCCCGAACCGAGAGCAATCTCTTTAAGGAAATTTTCTGTGATTTTGTCCTTTCCATTTGGAGAAAATAAAAGACGGTGGCGACTCTTGCTTCCGCGACATTTCGCGAACCAGCGTTAAACAGTCAGTTCCAGATCCACCGATCACAGAACTGGCGACTCTGCTGGGGAAGTTTTGAGCTGTATCGGGGAAGTGACTCCACTAAATGTTTGATATACCTCCGGGGAACAATCTTTAGGTCAAGACTGCCGGGGATGCTTGTTAAGAATGCCTGTATATTGTTGGGGAATGTTGAGATCTGTTGGCGGATACTCAACTTCCTTAAGGTTGACTGTAACTTTGCTTGGGGAGAGTACACTGACTTGCTGGCTCACTCTCTGGGGAATTAAGATGTACTGGTTATGTTCTTCAGCCGAACTCACCTTGGTACCTTGATGGGCAGAGCAATTAGATTACTTAGACGACTCGTCATTGCCCCTGTTTCTGAGGTGGGAGAGGAAGACCTGTGGGGTGCTGATAGTTGTTGATGGACAAACCTTCTCCTGGTAGGCAGGTGACAAGATGCCGGGACATAGTCGTACGCTTTGATCCCTAACTTTTGCCTGGACCGCCCTTTCGGGTTTTCAGTCCACCGGGATACCCATTTTTGCCCAAGCCGCCTTTTCAGGTTTTCGACTTGCCGGGTGTACAGATTTTTTCATTTCATCCCTTATTTTTGGCCGAACCCTTTTGGTTCGCCGGGAAGCCCTTATTTTTGCCTAGGTGTGTCAACCTAGCGGGTCTTTGATTATGCGTAGTATTCTTTCGACTATGTCCATGCTTTTAGAATGCAGAGGGGTGCCCCTGGCTACTTGTGTTGCCGTATTACCAGAAGATGTCTGATCGCGCAAGATTCGTTGCTTGAATGCCCCAAGTGACTCAGGCAGAGATTTGCCCCAGGCTATTTGGCCTTTGAGAGATTCTCTGAATCTTGATTGGATTGCCCCAGATGATGGACCATGATCATGTCGTGCCCCTTGATCGGAAAGGCTTTTGTTCACTAGGTATTCATCGTGCGAATTTCTATGCTGTTCAAACAAAAAGTCATATGCAAACAAAGTTATGTTAAAAATGCAAAGCTTATGTCTGTCTTGAAGATTTTGAAAATGCAGTTTTTTTTTTCATAAAACAAGTGAATGTTTGTAAAACATGATGTCAACTCCGTATTTTACTGCGAGCCTTAAGGAGTCAGGATACCTTTCGTAACAGTATGCTTTCGAACTAACCCATGCTTCAGCTAGGACTTTTAAGGGTTATAACGTGGCCTGGTTCACGGTTTAAGAAACAAAGGATAAAGGCTCAAATTTTATTTATACCCACCCGCTCTTCGTGATGTTCTCCAAACCTAAACTCAGTTGATCGTACGTTAGACCTTGTTTGAGTCTTTACTTTGATGTACCAGTGATGGTTCGGATGTTGATAATTTATTCTGAATAGACAGTCATTCCTTTTTTGTTGAGGGTTTGTAAGACCTCTTTCTTGTCTGATTTTTTTTTGTTATCCCTTTCTTTTTTGCCTGAACTGTTTCCCTTTTTTTTTTGGAATTACAGTCAGCGGGATGCCCCAGTTTTGTAAGTCTCCTTTATAGGTTTTGAATTATTGGGCTTTTATTTTTAAGAGATAATGACTGCCTGTCTTTATGATTATTCAGAACCATCACCATCTTTCTTTGTTTTGTAAGGACCTCTTTGGTGCCGTTCGTTATGCACTTGGATCAACTGAGAGAACTACCCTGCCCCAGGTTATGATAAAGGGTTTTAATTTTCGAAAAGAAAAACTCCTACTTCTTTGGCTCAGAGGGGTTGACGAGGGATTATCTTCCTTATAACTCCAGTGTTTAGGGATTGAAACAATGCCTGTACCTCATCAGCGGGGTCTGTTCAAAAGCATACTGTAGATTATGGTATCGTTTTCGTCATCCTCCCTCAAGAGGCTTAGCATTATTAATTGAGAGTTGATCATCAGAAAAAAAATATGAAAATAAGTTGCGTATAGTGAATACGAATGTATTGCTTCAAAACAGACATATGCGATGCATTAATGAAATAACATTGTTTAACATGAGTAAATGTTTGAACAAAAGAAAATTGCAACTTGAACATTTGAATGAACAAAAATTTCTCAATCCTAGCCATGATTTGGCAAGGGAGCAGTGATTATGTTCGGAGTCTCAGGCACTTCAAACTGAAGCTCTCCGGCGTCGATCATGTCTTGAATCTTGTTTTTGAGAGGCCAGCAGTTGTCCGTAGTATGCCCCGGGCTATCAGAATGGTATGCGCACCTATCGTTGAGATGATAGTTAGGAGCAGAAGTGTTTGGATTCCAGAGAGGAGCCCTTAAGGTGATCAGCCCTGCCTCCAACATTTGTTGTAGTGCTTGATCCAGCGACATGTTGATCTTGGTGAACTGCCTTTTAGGCTTGTCTGGTTTGCTTTGATCAGCCCGTTGTTCTGGGCGAGGTCATTGTTGGACCTGTGAAGTAATAGCAGCTTGGAGAGGCCCAAATCTTTGACTTCTTGGAAGTTGATTAATGACTGAGTCCCTGACTTGGACTGGTTGCTTCATGTCTTGATGAAGCTGGCTGATCATGGCTCTCAGCTCTCCTTGCTCCTGAGCTAAACCTTGAATGAGGGCCCTTTGCCCCAGCATCTGGGTTTTCAATGTGTCTACCTCAGCTTGTAGACGCTTCAACTGCTCGCCCTTGTCCTCTTCAAGACTCTTTCTGATCAGATTCCTCATGAGGAGTGTCCTCAACTCTTCCTGCCCCTTGGATAGGCTTAGGAAGATCTCCGTGAACTGAGTCTCTTGAGTGTGAAGGTCCTGGTTATCTTGTTGGGAAGCCATGGCTGAAATAAACAGCAGGGAGGGTAAGTGACCTGCAACAAGGGTAACTGTTATGCAATGATATGTATGATATGCGTGCAATGTTTTCAAGGATCTCGCGGGATGAACAAGAAATTTGTTAGAGCTGGAAACTGGTAACTTGATTGAAGGAACTGCATATTGTTGAGAGTCCTTCTTCAAGGGTCAAAGGCTCACCATATCCAGTGGGTCATAGCCCCAGACAACCTTGGCTAGAGGAAAATAAATCCCCTTTTGCCCATTGCTAGACAGTTTGGTTCATCGTGACCTGCACCACAGACCCTTGAGATCCTTGAAATGGATTAGTCCTTATGTAGGATGCATGCAATGGTATGATGTTATGATGTTATGCTATGCGTGGCGTAACATAGGCAAACCCTGTTATGGGTCCGAATTAAGGACTGTAAACAAAACCTGCAAGAAACTCAAGTGTCAGATAACAAGCATGCAAGTAGTCAAGTATGAAAGCACACAAGTCACACCACAACCCTTAGAGTTTAGGCCAGCATGGGGTGTGGGTATTACCCTCTTGAACTTGGTGGGCTCAAACCTGTCCTATCAAAGTAACTGGGTTCTAAGGGTCCCAATATCACGGGATTACTTTCATTGTTCATTGTTTCGATTTAGCCACTGAACTGGCGACCGAAATATTCCAGGAAAGCAACCCTCCATTGAGTGTAGTATCGAGTATCAACCAACCTCTGACTGCACCAAAGTCAGTTATCTCACTACCCTAAAGAGGCCAAGATAGTTCAATTAAGGTTCCTAAGGTCTGTTGATGCTTCACGACACCACGCGGAGGCCCCGTACTCTCCTTGACTGAACTCAAGGGTTACCGGTACACACCAAAGTGCCACATCAACGTAGCAAACTGTTTCAACCATGTCGGTATACCCCGCACAGTTCCCTCACAGCCTTGTTGCTACTTTCTAAGAAGGTATCCCCCCAGATCCGAGTTAGGATCTATAGAACTCCCAAGACAGTCCCACAATAATAAAGCAAGCAAGTCAATACAATTGAAAACACAGTTATGAACTACCCTAAGGTACACCTCACTTTAAGTTTGGTCCCCAGCAGAGTCGCCAGTTCTATGATCATCTTATTATTCAAATTGGTACCGTTATCTGTAATAATTCTTTCTGGGACGCCGTACCGACAGATCAGATTATGCCGAATGAACCGTGCCACGACATTCTTGGTTACCGTAGCATAGGATGCTGCTTCGACCCATTTTGTAAAGTAATCAATCGCTACAAGGATGAAGCGATGCCCGTTAGATGCCGTAGGTCTGATCTCACCAATCATATCAATGCCCCACATTGCAAAAGGCCAAGGTGCAGTCAGGACATTCAGAGGAACTGGAGGAACATGCACCTTGTCTGCATAAACCTGGCACTTGTGACACGTCCGAGAATATTGGTAACAATCAGCTCTCCATTGTGGTTATCCATGGGCTCTTAGATACTTGCTCATTGTGTTTTCAAAAATGGTTTGTTTGCTTTTCAATTGTGGGTTTAAAAAAGTTTCGTTTTAAAAATTTCAGTTCGACTCTTGTATCAGTCCTCAAGAGTGTTTGAAAAATTGCTTTTGAAAGCTTTTTGAAAGGTGTCGGTGTGAAAAGAAGTTTTTGATTTGTTTTGAAATTAGAGCAAGTATCTACGAGTCATCTACCTACCCTAAGGAATTCGTCTGTGTAAATGTCCTTTAAAGTAGTGCCATCCCACCATTGAGAGGTAGGTAGCACCACCGTTGGAGGTGTTCGGGTCAATTCGAGGTTCGGGACATGGTGATCACCAGAGCAATAGGAAGACACCTTAGAAGCTACCCTCATGCCAGGTTCCCGGATCATGAGGACTTACTAAGACATCCTCTACTCGACGATCACCTTTCGAGGCAAGGCAACAGTGAGGCGTACCCTAGGGGTGGTGTGTGAATTGTGTGTCATTTTCAGATATTTTTATCTTGTCATGTATTGGTGATCTACGCTTTGATTTTATTTTTGGGCATTCATTCTTTCATGTTATTGTTTAACAGTTAAAGGTGCGGGAATTTAAAGTGCGAAAAAGATAAAAGGTCCTACGCTATTACAAGGGCGCGGGTCTACATCGCCAAATTAATCCAGACCCGATTTAAAATAAAGTGCAGAAAATAAATGTCCAATTAACTATTACAGGGCTTTGGAGCAAGTACATGATATTCACAAAAAGAAATAAATAAAACGCGCGAAACAAAAATGTAATCGAATGCGAGGGCGTTGAACCCTTTGAAGGAATTAAAATAAAATTATTAAAATAATTAAGTTAAATAAAAAGAAAGAACTTATTTTTTATGTTTTTTGTTTTTATGACATTAAAGAAAATTAAATTAATTAAAAGTCAAATAATTCTAATTCTAATTGTTTTTTTTTATTTATTAAAGAAAATGCATTGAAGTTAAAACCTAGAATTAAAACTAAATTAATTATAAAATTTATTTACAAAATTAATGGTTAATGATACTTATAATAAAAATATTTAATTAATTAAAAAAAAGGGTAAAAAGTGCTAAAGGTCTATTTTTATTATTTTTGGTTATTGAGAAAAAAAGAATTAAATTAACAACCTAAAATTAAAACTAAATTAATTATGGGATTTATTTACAAAAATTAATAAAATAAAAATATTTATTATTTTTCATCTTTTTTGATTTTTTTGATGTTTTTTATATATTGTGAAAATATTAAATAAAAAGAAAGCAATAATTAAAAGAATGTAAAATAATAAAAAAACAAAGAATGTAAAGAAATTTGCCAAACCTAAGGGGGTCTGCCCCTAATTTTGGAGGTGAGACCTTGGTAATTCAGGCCCAATAAACCTTGGCCTGATTGACTTCTCCTGCCAGCGTGAGAGTGCATTGACTCACGTCCATGATATTCCTCAAACTGTGACCCTTGGATTGATCTAGGCATACGCGTGGCAGGTTTGATTTTGTGGGTGCATGGTGGACTTTAGTGCTGAACCTGTACACAAACATTAATAACAAAATAATATGAAAGAGTGAGGGACCTGGGATCGAACCCAGGTCCTCTTGGTTATCAACGTATATGCCTGCCAACTGTGCCACTTTGTTTCTTTGTTTATCAATTAACAATCAATTAATATAAAATAAAACTAAAGCGCTGGTGGACTTTTAGCGCGAATTTTTGAACCAGCCAACCACTGCTTTACAACTCAGCATCTTCTTCCTCGCTTTGCTTATTTCCTGAAACATGAAAAGAAGAAGCAACGGTTTTACAAACGTTCCCTTAGGCACGTTTATGGAAAATAGCGAATAGGTGTCCTCGCATTAGAAATTAGGCGCGAGGGTGCCATTGTGTTCGTCTAAGAGCGCTGAGTAGGATAGCCTAGGTCCCATGAGCCAATTGTTCCTTAATCAAAAGACCCTAATTCGAAGCTTCACAAACCCTAAAAAAACAACAATAGCATATATGCATATATTCTTAACAAGCATCCCCGGCAATCTTGGTCTAAAGATTGTTCCCCGGCGGCATATCAAACACTCAAAGGAATCACTTCCCCCGCAGTTCAAAACTTCCCCAGCAGAGTCGCCAGTTCTGTGATCGGTGGATCTGGAACTGATTGTTTAATGTTGGTTCGCGAAATGTCGCGAAAGCAAGAGTCGCCACCGTCTTTTATTTTCTCCAAATGGAAAGGACAAAAGCACAGAAAAATTCCTTATAGAGATTGCTCTCGGTTCCGGAGGTAGATTATAGAAAGGGAAGGTGTTAGCACCCTTTCTATCCATGGTTATCCATGGGCTCTAGATACTTGCTCTAAATTTCAAAACAAATCAAAAATACTTTTCACACCGACACCTTTTCAAAAAGCTTTCGAAAGCAAATTTTTCAAACACTCTTGAGGACCGATACAAGAGTCGAACTGGAATTTTCAAATAAACTTTTTAAAACCCACAGTTGAAAAGCAAACAAACCATTTTTGAAAACACAAATGAGCAAGTATCTAAGAGCCCATGGATAACCATGGATAGAAAGGGTGCTAGCACCTTCCCTTTCTATAATCTACCTCCCGAACCGAGAGCAATCTCTATAAGGAATTTTTCTGTGCTTTTGTCCTTTCCATTTGGAGAAAATAAAAGACGGTGGCGACTCTTGCTTCCGCGACATTTCGCGAACCAGCGTTAAACAGTCAGTTCCAGATCCACCGATCACAGAACTGGCGACTCTGCTGGGGAATTACTCTTAAAGTGAGGTGTACCTTAGGGCTTAGTTCATAACTGTGTTTTCAATTGTATTGACTTGTCTGCTTTAACTTTGTGGGTTGCATGGCAGTTACATAGATCCTAACCCGGGATCTGGGGATACCCTGTTTAGGTAGCATAAGATGTGAGGGACCTGTCCGGCGTAGACCGACACGGGTGAAACAGTGGCTACGTTGGTGTGGCACCTTGGTCTGTACCGATATCCCTTGTGTTGCAACGAGGAGAATATGGGTCTTCTAAGGAGTCATTAAGCACCAACAACCTTAGAACCTTAAATGACACAACTTGGCCATTAGAACAGTAGCAGTATGCTACGCCCATTGAGGCTAAACTCTCGTGATGGTTCTGGCCACAAGAAAAGATTGCGTTGCTGGGGTTATGACCGATTGAGGGTAGTCAATGATATTGGGATCCTCTAAGAACCCGGTTACTTTGATAGGACAGGTATGAACCAACAAACTGAAAGAGGGTAGTACCTAGACCTCATGCTGGCCTAAACTTTAAGGGCTTGCTTTGTGTGACTTGTGTGCCTTACCATGTTTGCCTTTGTATCTATTTGTGGTGTGCTTTATCATAGCATCATAACATCATGAGCATTGCATGCATCCTGCATAAGGACTGACCATTTCAAAGACAAGAGGGTTTCACCTTTGCTCAGTTTTGTAGGACACCATGATGCCTGTGCGAAGGAATACTATCCGGTTCAACTTTGTTCCCTCACCTGAGTTGCTTGAAGAGTTGGTTAGCAGGATTCCAAATACCACTTCCTTCATTCAGAGGCATGGTTCTCTTCTCAGTTTAGTCACTGCAAAGCGGGATCAATAGTTGATGAGTGTTCTGACCCAGTTCTATGACCCTCTGTACCAGTGCTTCACCCTTCAAGACTTCCAGCTGGTCCCTACCCTAGAAGAATTCTCTGATCTGCTTGGTATCCCTATCTTGGATCAGACTCCCTTTACTGGTTGGGAAAAGACCCTCAGGCTTGAGGATGTTGCTGCAGCCCTTCCCTTGACACAGCAAGAAGTAATGGACAACTGGGTAACTAGAAGCGGAGTTAAGGGTTTCTTGGCCAAATTTCTGGTTGGTAAAGCTAACAGTTTCTGGAATGACCTGGACTTTAGGGCATATGAAGACATCTTGGCTCTCCTAATCTATGGGTTAGTTTTGTTTCCCAATCCTGACAACTTCATCAATGTCACTGCCATAAGGATCTTTATGTCTCAGAATCCCGTACCCACTCTCTTGGGTGACATCTTGCAACAACTTCATGCTCGTACTTCCCGAAGACGAGGAACCCTATGGTGTTGTATCCCTTTATTGGTGAGGTGGTTTATTTCGCACCTCCCTAAGTTCGTACTGAAGAACCAAGAAGGAAGAGGTTGGGCTCATAGGTTAATGTCTCTCACCGATAAAGACATCATTTGGACTTACAGAGGTTTAGATGAGATAGCTATTATTGATCGATGCGGGGAATACCCTAATGTTCCTCTGATTGGTACCCAAGGAGGAATCTCTTACAATCCATGTCTAGCACTCCGTCAGTTTGGAAGAGCAAGAAGAGCAGGGCCTCATGAAATGTTGGTGCCTCACATCAGTTTTGAGTTTCAGGTGGATAGTGACGAGCTGCGTCGTAGGTTCATCAAGGCTTGGGACAAAGTTCATAAAGCTGACCCACAAGAGTTGGGACCAAAGACTTCTTTACCTATGGAAGCCTACTACAAATGGGTTCGCATCCGTGCTCAGAAGTTAGGTATGCCGTATGAAGCTGTCAGACCCGTCATTCTTGAGTGTCCTGACAAAGATGGCGTTCTTCCAACTGTCCTGCCTCCCCAGACACCCACTGATTATGAGACATTAAAAAGGTCTTGGTCGCAACTGCGAGAAGAACGGGATTCTTACCGGGAAAAGTTCAATGAGCAGGAATTGAAGATCCAGAAATTGACAAAGCAGTTGGAGAATGAGCGAGCTCTGAATGCTTACATCCGTACTGAGAAGAGGAGACCATGGGATCAATAAGGAGCTCTGGATGTTCTTTTTATAGTTTTACTTCCCTTTTCAGTATTCCCTTTCATGTAACGCCTAAAGGCAACCTGTTGAATAATTTCAGTTTCAAAGTTGAATCTAATGAAGTGTGTTCCTTTTTGTTTACAAAGTTGATTCCCGATTGTCTTTGAAAACATAAATCATACGCATTCCATTCATCATATGCATCACAGGTACTCTTCTTTTCAGGTCGCTGACTGTTCTTCGCTGTTTATTTCAGCATCATGAACCCTGAATCATCAACCGAGACATCTATCAAGGCCCTTCAGGCGCAGAACGCCCAATTTCAGGAGCTGATCATGGGTTTGGCTCAAGGTCAAAAAGAGCTGAAGGCTATGCTTCTGAAGAAGAATAAGAAGAAGAAGAGGACTGTGCTATTTAACACTGGGCGCAGACTCGGGAACACCTTGCAAAATGAGGCTGAGAGGACTACTCCATCTGTGGGGGAAGGTAGTCACCAAGAAAGGGAGGTCCCTACTCCTGTGGTCTCTGATACTGAAACAGACTTCAACGACGAACAGTACCCTCCTGCTGAAGACCGGTACAAGCAGCTAGAGGACAGATTAAAAGCTATGGAAATTCAGCGTGTGCCTGGACTGGATTTCGGAGACTTGGGGTTATCTACTGGGGTGGTGATTCCACACAAGTCCAAGGCACCTGGCTTTGTGAAGTATGACGGGGCTTCCTGTCCCAAGATGCACCTCCGTTCTTATGTAAGGAAGATCCAGCCTTACACAGCAGACAGGAACTTATGGATCCACTTCTTCCAGGAGAGTCTTTCAGGGACTCACCTCGAATGGTTCTATCAGTTGGATGGAACCAACATTCGTAACTGGGAGGATCTGGCCACTGCTTTTTACAAGCAGTATCAATATAATTCCGACCTCGCTCCTACGCGTACCCAACTCCAGGGTATGTCGCTAGGGTCGGGCGAAGGTTTTAAGGAGTACGCCCAGAAATGGAGAGATCTGGCTGGCAGGGTGCAGCCACCATTAACGGACCGGGAGCTGGTGGATATGTTTTTGGGGACCCTATCTGGTCCATTTTTCAATCATCTCATTGGTAATTCCTCTGCTGGGTTTACTGATCTGATCCTAACTGGTGAAAGGATCGAGGCCGGTATAAAATCGGGGAAGATACAGAAGGTTGCCTCATCCAATGCTGAAAAGAAACCCTTCAAAAAGGAGGCTAGTGCTGTATATAGCTCCCGGAGACCAGAGAGGTCTGAGCGCCGCCAATCTGTCAGTGCGGTAATGATTGCCAAGCCTGCTGCCGCTCCTCGGCCGACCAATCCTCAAAGGGCTGAAAGACCCCGGAGAGAGTTTACCCGTTTGAGCATGACCTTATCACAGATCCTGCCACAGTTGCTATCCACCAATTTAGTGACTATCAGAGAGGCTCCGAAGGGTGTGAATACTACATCCCCCAGGTTCAACCCCAACGCCCGTTGCGCTTATCACTCTGATAGCCCGGGGCATAACACAGATGACTGTTAGGCCCTAAAGAATAAGGTTCAGGACCTTATTGATGCAAAGGAGATACAGTTTGAGGCGCCCGAGAGGCCAAATGTTGTAACCGCTCCCATGCCCCAGCATGGAGTGAATGCTGTTGAGGAGGATTTGTATGTAGCTTCGGTGGATGATGTTGCTACTCCGCTGCTGACGGTCAAGAGGAACCTGTTGCTAGCCGGTTTATTTCCGGGATGTAGCAAAGGTTGCCCTCTATGTGTTGCTTCCCCTGCTGGTTGTTCTTTGTTGAAGTCAGGCGTCCAAAACCTGATGGATAGTAAAGAGATTTTGTTCAGAAAGACTGTTGTTCCTGCTGCTCCTGTTGAAGAAGTCTCAATTATTACCATCTTCAACAACCCTTCCAAGGCTCCTTCAAGGAAGCCTGTCCAAATTGTGCCTGTCCACAAGATTGCTCCCATTACCATTACTGTTCCGGGACCCATCCCTTACAAATCTGATAAGGCTGTCCCATGGCACTATGGGGCAGATGTTTATGTTCTGGGTGTGAAACAAGAGTTCGACGCTGATACTGGTGTCACCAACATCACCGGGCCCGCTAAGGTCACTCGTAGTGGAAGACTATTCTCACCAGACATTGCTCCTCCGGTAATTCAGAGGCCTTTGATCATCGCACCTGCCAGTGTGTCTGTCTCTTCCCCTGACCAAGTTTCCACCCCTGCTGCTGAGTCATCTAATGCTCGGGGCAAGGGGATTGCTGCTGATATGCCTTCCCGGACGGAGGCACCAAAGACCATTGTTGAGGCTTCCAGGCAGGAGATGGAAGAAATCCTCAAGATTATAAAGAAAAGTGATTTCAACATTGTAGAACAGCTGGGGCACACCCCCTCTAAAATCTCCATGCTATCACTGCTGCTGTGTTCAGAGGCCCATGCCAAGGCCCTGATTGCTTTCTTAAAGACGGCCCACGTACCCCAAGAGACATCTGCTGATCAGTTCACCGACTGTGTGGCCAACCTAACCGCTGATAATGGCCTGGGTTTCTCTGATGCCGATCTGACAGCCAAAGGGAAGAACCATAATGATGCCCTGCATGTCTCCATTGAATGCAGGGGCACTACTCTTGCTCATGTGCTGGTTGACACTGGTTCTTCATTAAACGTGCTGCCTAAGAAGGCTCTGGATAGGCTGGACTGTGAGGGTCTAGAGCTCAAACCAAGTAACATTGTTGTCCGGGCCTTTGACGGGTCCAAAAGAATGGTACATGGTGAGGTTGATATCCCAATCAGGGTTGGGTCACAGGTATTTGATTCAAAATTCTATGTGATGGACATCCGTCCATCCTATTCTTGCTTGCTGGGTCGCCCATGGATCCACAAGGCTGGAGCTGTGACCTCCACGTTGCATCAAAAGCTCAAGTACCCGGTCAGGGGGAAGATTGTAACAGTGCAAGGGGAAGAGGAATACATGGTCAGCCACCTCAACTCCTTCAGGTACGTAGAAATGGATGGGGAGTTCATCGAGACCCCCTTCCAACATTTTGAGGAGGTACCACAAACATTGGCAGCAGCAGAAGCAGTGGTCGAAGAGGTTTCTCCTTTGAAGATGGCCTCCTTAAAGGACGCCCAGGCTGTGATTGAAAGAGGTGAATGTGCAAACTGGGGCAAGCTCCCTGATTTTACTCCCAAGACTAACAAGTTTGGGCTGGGTTTCACTACGGAGGCTCAGAAGGCTGTGCGCAAGGCGAGAATTAGAAGACCTCCTGTGCTCATCACCTACTCAGGAGTGAATGCTATTGGAGAGGAAGACGAAGTGGAAGAGTCAGAGTTCGATAGCTGGATCTACCCGACGACTGATGGTGGATTGACCAATTGGACTGCTAAAGACTTTACACCCATAACTTTTGTTCCCCAGTAATGAACTTCTTTGTTTTGGATTTGTAATAAACAATAATTTGAAACTGTATGGCCCGGTGTCTTACCCGGGACACCGTGGTCTTATTTATGAGGGCTTTTGTTTGTCACTGTCATATATCATAAATAAAAGCATTGGACGTTTTTCACATTTCAAATCTTGCGCTCTTTTTCTTTCCTTTCTTTATATATTGCAAAACAGCTGTATTTACACACACTCACTCATACAGGTTTCAATCCACTCCGGATCTCACTGGTAACGACTCTGCTACTGCCGATTTTGACTTCGACAATCCGATCAACTTAGCCGAAGACGAAGGTGAAGATGATTGCGAAGTGCCTGGCGAGCTTGCAAGACTGTTACTCCAAGAAGAGAGGGCAATTCAACCACATGAAGAGCCAGTGGAGACAATAAATCTGGGTACTGAGACTGACCGTAAGGAAGTCAAGATTGGCGCCAAGCTAGAGCTCAGCGTGAAGCAACGGTTGACCCAGATGTTACAGGATTATGTGGAGATCTTTGCCTGGTCCTACGAAGACATGCCCGGGTTGGATACCGACATTGTAGTCCATCATTTGCCAACCAAGGAAGATTGCCCTCCGGTTAAGCAAAAGGTCCGCCGTATGCGTCCAGAGATGTCTGAGAAGATTAAAGCCGAGGTTATGAAACAATTTGACGCTGGGTTTCTTGTAGTGACTTCTTACCCTCAGTGGGTTGCTAATGTGGTGCCGGTACCTAAGAAGGACGGTAAGGTCAGAATGTTTGTCGATTACAGGGATCTGAACAGGGCCAGCCCCAAGGATGACTTCCCTCTACCTCACATTGATGTCCTTGTTGACAATACATCTCAGCATAAGGTGTTCTCCTTCATGGATGGCTTCTCAGGTTACAATCAAATCAAGATGGCTCCTGAAGATATGGAAAAGACTACATTTGTTACTCAGTGGGGCACCTTCTGCTACAAGGTCATGCCTTTTGGACTAAAGAACGCTGGGGCAACCTACCAACGTGCCATGGTTGCTTTATTTCATGATATGATCCATCATGAGATAGAAGTGTATGTTGACGACATGATCGCAAGGTCCCAGACTGAGGAAGAACACCTTGATCATCTGCAGAAATTGTTTGACCGTCTGAAACTGTACAAGCTGAGGTTGAACCCGAACAAATGCACCTTCGGGGTAAGATCTGGGAAGTTGCTAGGCTTCGTTGTAAGTGATAAGGGTATTCAAGTGGACCCTGCCAAGGTTAAAGCTATTCAAGAGATGCCAGTTCCTAAAACAGAGAAAGAGGTCAGAGGTTTTTTACGACGCCTGAATTACATTGCTCGATTCATCTCACATCTGACTGCTACCTGTGAGCCAATCTTCAAGCTGCTGAAGAAAGATCAGGTAGTACGTTGGAACGATGAATGTCAGGCTGCTTTTGACAGAATCAAAGAGTATCTCCAAGAACCACCCATCCTTATGCCACCGGTTGAAGGGAGACCTCTGATACTTTACCTGACAGTACTTGACAATTCAATGGGGTGTGTGCTGGGGCAGCATGACGAGTATGGCCGAAAAGAGCATGCCATTTATTACCTTAGCAAAAAGTTTACCGACTGTGAGACCCGATACTCACTGCTTGAGAAAACTTGCTGCGCTTTGGTATGGGCTGCTCGCCGGCTGAGACAGTATATGCTGACTCACACTACCTTATTGATCTCAAAGATGGATCCTATAAAGTACATATTCGAAAAGCCTGCTCTGTCTGGGAGAATTGCAAGATGGAAAATGATCTTGACGGAATACGACATTCAGTACACAACCCAGAAAGCCATCAAGGGAAGTGTATTGGCAGACCACTTGGCACATCAGGCCGTAGATGACTATCAGTCAATGAACTTCGAGTTTCCAGATGAAAGCATCATGATAGTAACTGATTGTGAAGTACCTAGACCGGATGAAGGACCTGAGGAAGGGTCCCGATGGTCTATGCACTTTGACGGAGCCTCCAATGCTTTGGGTAATGGTATCGGCGCTGTAATCATATCCCCTCAAGGCACTCATACTCCACTCACTGCCCGGCTATGTTTCAACTGCACCAACAACATGGCGGAGTATGAGGCGTGCATCATGGGACTCAAAGCTGCAATTGACTTAAGGATTAAGTTTCTGAGTGTCTTCGGAGATTCCGCTCTCGTGATCAACCAGATCAAAGGTGAGTGGGATACGAAACATCCGAACCTTATTCCTTACAGAGAATGTGTGTTGACAATGATCCCCCACTTCACAGAGATAACCTTTGAACATTTCCCGAGAGAGGAGAATCAGTTAGCGGACGCGTTAGCCACAATGTCTTCTATGTTCAAGGTCAAATGGGATAATGAGGCTCCCCGGATCATCATCTGGAAACTGGACGAACCGGCATACTGTTGCGATCTCGAGACTGAATTAGTGACTGAGAAGCCTTGGTACCATGAGGTGAAGAGATATTTGGAAGCTCAGGAATACCCTGAAGGTGCATCTGTCAATGATAAGAAGTTCCTGAGGAGGTTCGCGGCAAAGTTTTTCCTTAGCAACGGCATCTTGTACAAGCGAAACCATGATTCAACCTTACTGCGTTGTGTGGATAAGACTGAAGCAGAAAGGATTATGGCAGAGCTACATGAGGGTACCTTCGGGACACATTCCAGTGGACACACTATGGCTAAGAAGATCCTTCGGGCAGGGTATTTCTGGTCCACAATGGAAGCTGATTGTTACCAATATTCTCGGACGTTTCACAAGTGCCAGGTTTATGCAGACAAGGTGCATGTTCCTCCAGTTCCTCTGAATGTCCTGACTGCACCTTGGCCTTTTGCAATGTGGGGCATTGATATGATCGGTGAGATCAGACCTACGGCATCTAACGGGCATCGCTTCATCCTTGTAGCGATTGATTACTTTACAAAATGGGCCGAAGCAGCATCCTATGCTACGGTAACCAAGAATGTCGTGGCACGGTTCATTCGGCATAATCTGATCTGTCGGTACAGCGTCCCAGAAAGAATTATTACAGATAACGGTACCAATCTGAATAATAAGATGATCACTGAGCTCTGCGAGCAGTTCAAAATACAGCACCACAATTCTTCTCCTTACAGACCGAAGATGAATGGGGCTGTAGAAGCAGCAAATAAAAACATTAAGAAAATCGTGCAGAAGATGACAGTAACTTATAAAGATTGGCACGAGATGTTACCGTTTGCTCTACATGGGTACCGTACCTCAGCTAGGACGTCAACCGGGGCAACTCCTTTCTCTCTGGTTTATGGTATGGAGGCAGTCTTACCAATCGAAGTACAAATACCCTCTCTCCGGATAATGAAGGATGCAAATCTGAACGAGGATGATTGGATCCAGACACGACTTGATCAGCTCAACCTTATTGATGAGAAGAGACTTGCTGCTATCTGCCATGGTCAGACGTATCAAAAACGGATGATCAGGGCATTTAACAAAAAGGTCAGACCGCAGGAATATCAAGTTAGGGATCTGGTAATCAAGCGAATCATCCTTCCTCAGAGTGATCCAAGGGGAAAATGGACCCCTACGTACGAAGGGCCATTTGTAGTTAAGCATGTGTTCTCAGGAGGAGCCATGATTCTAACCAACATGGATGGTGACGACCTTCCTCACCCCGCCAATGCAGACATAGTAAAAAGATACTACGCATAAAAAAAAAGACCCGCTAGGCTGACATGCCTAGGCAAAAATTAGGGCTTCCCGTCGAACCAAAAGGGTTCGGGCAAAATGAAGGGATGAAATGAAAAATCTGTACACCCGGCAAGTCGAAAACCTGAAAGGGCGGCTTGGGCAAAAATGGGTATCCCGGTGGACTGAAAACCCGAAAGGGCGGTCCAGGCAAAAATTAGGGATAAAGCGTAATGATATGTCTCATTGGATCACTTTGTATCCGGAATCCGGTATCGACATCAAGTTCAGACGGCATTGATCAATCAGCTTCATCTTCAGCTAGGTCATCAAGTGATGAGACGCTCGAAGATATAAAGGCAATAGCAGAGTTGAAACCCAGTGGATCATTAATTTCACACAGCTGTTTTATTTTCTCTTGTACAAACTTGTATAAATTCTTTTGTTCGGCGGCATTCTCTTACTAGGACGTCAGCCTCTTGTACATAAACGCCTATTTTACAGGCAAAATTCAAAATCAATACAAAATTACTTTTCAGACAAATTGCCTTTTGTTTTTTCCTTTTCTGTTTTGTTTTGCGAAGAACGTCCAAGTTTCAATTTGTGATATATGCATTGACAATAATTTGCTAACTCATGAATATTTGCATACAAAACAAAGGATTAATTACGGGTAACATTAGAAACAGGGGCAATAAAGAGTTGTCTAAGCGATCTAATTGTTCTATCCTCCAAGGTACCAAGATAGGTTCAACTAAAGAACATAACCGGCATACCTTAATTCCCCAGAGAGTACGTCAGCAAGTCAACATACTCTTCTCCAGCAAAGTTACAGTCAGTCTTAAGGAAGTTGGGTATACTCCCGTAGATCTCAACATTCCCCAGCAGCATATATGCATATATTCTTAACAAGCATCCCCGGCAATCTTGGTCTAAAGATTGTTCCCCGGCGGCATATCAAACACTCAAAGGAATCACTTCCCCCGCAGTTCAAAACTTCCCCAGGAGAGTCCAATCCAGTTTCCCCAGGAAAATTGGAATTCATCTCCCCAAGCAGTAAGCTTATCCCCAGTAAATTCTGGAAGCTTATCCTCGCAGAGCACGAACGCGTCGTCCGGCTTTATTCAAAGAGTTATTTCCTTAACAGGATATAACTGGGTTATCCTCAGCCAAAAGCCACAGAAAGGTCGTCGTCAACACAGTTCTTTCTTATCCCCAGCGAAGTCTATCAGCACTTCCAATACAACAAGGGTATCCCCCAGCAAATTACCATCAACATTTCAACAAAGTCTCTCTCCCCACAGAGTATTGCTCCCCAGCAAGATTACTAGAGTACTTTCCTCCCCGCAGAGTTATCCCATTCGCCAAGTTTATTCCCCAACGGAGTCATCTTCTCCTTCCGGTATTCTTGCAATTATCATCCCCAGCGGAAGCAAAATCTATTCTCTAACATCAGCCCGGGAGTGACTTCCCGGCACCCGTCAAGGATTTACTTTCCTAGACGAAAAATACATCCATAAACATCCCACTTCCATAAATCATTATAGCATGCATAGACGCATCATATCTTACAAATCTCATTTATGTTGAGAGCATCATTGCTTGATCCGTATCATGCATTGCATATGACTGACCTTTACCTTTCAGGAAAGATTCAGTTAAATTCTCAATCATATTTCAAGACCTAGACCGGCTCAGTTAATCGACTCCAAAGATTTCCTATCCAGTCAAAGGCCTTCTCTGGTCCAGTTAAATCGACCCCAAACAGATTTTTCTGATAAAGACCCAGTTGAAGACATTCCAAGACCCAGACCGGTTCAGTTAATCGACCCTAAGATTCTCTGTTTCTTATCCAGTCCAAGGCCTTCTCTAGTCCAGCTAAATCGACCCCAAACGGATTTTTCTGATGAAGACTCAGTAGAAGTTATCCAGGTTTTCTCAATGATTGCTATTGAGACTGTAATTTCCTATGGTTCTCTCCCTGATCATGCGGAGACGATAATTCCATCCCAGGTTTTCTCAATGAATGTTATTGAGATTATAATTTCCTATGGTTCTCTCCCCAATGCTGCAGAGACGATAATTCCATTCCAGGTTTTTCTCGATGATTGCTTTTGAGATTATAATTTCCTATGGTTCTCTCCCCGATCCTGCGGAGACGATAATTCCATTCCAGGTTTTTCTCAAACGTCCGCTTTTGAGATTATAATTTCCTATGGTTCTCTCCCCGATCCTGCGGAGACGATAATTCCATTCCAGGTTTTTCTCAAACGTCCGCTTTTGAGATTATAATTGCCTATGGTTCTCTCCCCGATCCTGCGGAGACGATAATTCCATTCCAGGTTTTTCTCAAACGTCCGCTTTTGAGATTATAATTTCCTATGGTTCTCTCCCCAATGCTGCGGAGACGATAATTCCACTCCAGGTTTTTCTCAATGTTTTCCTTTGAGATTATAATTGCCTATGGTTCTCTTCCCGATGCTGCGGAGATGGTAATTCCCACCAAGATTCTCTCAACAATTGCTGTTGAAGTCGAAGTCGCCCAAGGTTCTCTCACCGTTGCTGTTGAGGCAGTAACCATCCCTGGTTCATTCATCATCTTTTGAAGCTCCAGATCCAGATCCTGTAACCAGTCAGGACACATCTATACCAAGCATCTGAGAACCAGCTCCTGCAACATGTCAGGTACTCATTTTTTTCTTTTGCAGGTACGCAAGTTCTCGCTAAGGAATCTCTTACGCGATCAACATCCAGATGGCATCTATAAGCCCATCATCCTATTCACCAATCTCTAAATGGCATCTATAAGCCCATTCCCATCATCACACTGCTACTATGTGAGCGCAAATTTCTGGGCACTCTAGTGTTCAATCATCTTCTACCCTCGGATTACGAAAGACACGTCAGCCAATCTGCATCCTCAGGTCTAAGAAGATTGAACAGGGGCAACTGTTGTACCCCAAAATTTGCCCTCCCATATTCTTCAAAAAAATTGCCAAGTCATGCTTCAAAATTCCCCAAGGGTTGCACAGTGTAAGAGCCTCATGAACAGTAAAAATTAGGGTTTTGTTCTGATCAAGAAAATGAAGTTTCCAAGGGTCCAATCAAGTCCCACATGCCTACAAATATGGTCAAGCATCCTCATACAAAGTTTCAAGACTTTCAGCACAAAATTGCACAGTCAAAACCCTAATTGCACTACAGTCAACTGTAGGGGTAAAATGGTCATTTGACAGTCAAAAGTTCAAATTTTTGGTCAACATCTCATTTTGAAGCCACAAACATCATTTGATCAATGCTTGATCATGATTCTCAAAGCTTGGCTCAAAAAGTCTCAAGATGCAAAAGTTTCTATTTTTGGACAGCTGAAAAGTCAACTGTAACTTGACCAAGGCATAACTTTTTCATGGTTCATCAGAAAAATCTCATCCAATGCTCATTTTGAAGAGGAAGACATTTCCTACAACTCATCTTCACACTCCAAGTCCAAGAAATGCTCTGACAAAAAATTATCAATTTCAACATTATAGGTCATTTTCAAAAGTCAACAAAAAGGGACTTTAAGTCAAAGACCATAACTTGAGATTGGTAAATCAAAATGACATGGGACCAAAGACATTGGTTAGAGGACTTCAAGACCTTTCCAAAATGTCAAAGAACATGATCAAAGCTTAAAAATTGAGAAAGTTATGCATTGGAGAAGTTGGGAAATTTTTGTGAAATGGCCAAAATCATTTATCCTTGAAATTTCATTTTTGACAAAAGGGCCCCACTTTTTTCACTTGAATTAACTTGGCCATGCTTCCCACGTGTCCCACCTTTTATTTCAAATTTTTTAATTAATTTTTTCATTTTTAATTGATTTTATTAGATTTAATTAATTTTAAATCTTTTAAAATCAATGGAAAATCAAAAAGCCTAATTAAAGAGGATATCTGACTTTTATGGACCTTGAACTACCATTAAGCATATGCCAAATTCGTGCAAAGGGCCAAATAGAGCAAGAATTCAAAAATGAGTCAAAAAAGGAAGTTTGGTTATGGAGGTTTATGGAGGATTTTGAACTTGAATGCTATACATTATGGAGCCATAATTCCTCTTCATACACATTGCCTAATGTATATACAAGTGATCAGAAACCAAATTAAGGGCTAAGCTGCGCAGGAACACTAAAAGAAAACTCACACTTTTAGCTTGAAAACTCAAATCTGAAAACATACTTGCAGTACGATTCAAGGCAAGATTCTTATCTCATTAGCTTCCTGAGGCTTCAAGAGGACTTTTCCAATCAAGAACATCATCCCTAACCCTTTGAATCACTGTACAGAAGCCAAACTTTTCTCACTTTTTCTCATAATCGCATTTTACAATTTATGCATTTTCATGGCATTTTGATTGTGTATTCATATTGAGTAATGTATTCTGAAGCTAACCATATGGAGTAATTGCATTTTTATACCCTATATGCAAATATGCCATTGTTGTTTTTTTAGGGTTTGTGAAGCTTCGAATTAGGGTCTTTTGATTAAGGAACAATTGGCTCATAGATACTTGCTCTTTTCAAAAACAAACAAAATACTTTTCACACCTACACTTTCTAAAAGTTTTCAAACAAATTTTTCATACACTCTTGAGGACAGATACAGGAGTTACTTAGAAATTTTTCAAACGAAACTTTTTCAAAACCCACTCACAATTGAAAAGCAAACCCTTTTGAAAACACAATGAGCAAGTATCTAAGAGCCCATGGATAACCATGGATAGAAAGGGTGCTAACACCTTCCCTTTCTATAATCTACCTCCCGAACCGAGAGCAATCTCTTTAAGGAATTTTTCTGTGCTTTTGTCCTTTCCATTTGGAGAAAATAAAAGATGGTGGCGACTCTTGCTTCCGCGACATTTCGCGAACCAGCGTTAAACAGTCAGTTCCAGATCCACCGATCACAACATCCATATATCATAAACATCAATAACACAAATGCATATATCACAATCTCATTGTACCATGCATTTCATACATCAAGACATTGCATACAGCTAATGTTTTTTACCCTTTTCAGGATAAGATTAATCAATAGCTACCATTAACAATGTTCAAAGGCTTCTCAGATACAATTCAGATACACTCCAGACATGGATGCCATTCTGATACTCATTCAAACTCAACTTTTGATACAGTTCAGATACACTCCAGACACGAATGTCATTCTGATACTCATTCAGATACAACTTTCAGATACAATTTAGATACGCTCCAGACACGGATTCCATTCTGATACTCATTCAGATACAACTTTCAGATACAGTTCAGATATGCTCCAAACACAAATGCCATTCTGATACTCATTCAGATACAACTTTCAGATACAGTTCAGATACGCTCCAAAAATAGATGCCATTCTAATACTCTTTCAGATTCAACTTTTAGATACAATTCAGATAAGCTCCAGACACAGATGCCATTCTGATACTCTTTCAGATTCAACTTTCAGATACAGTTCAGATACGCTCCAGACACGGACGCCATTCTAATACTCATTCAGTTTCAGCTTACAGATATGGTTCAGTAATCATTTCCGGATGGCATCTACAAGCCCATCTCCAACAACTTTCCATCATTTCTCCAAATGTCATCTTCAATCCCATTCCCTACACCATCAACCATCACATCACCGAGTGCAAATTTCTGGGCACTCTAATGTCCAGTCATCTTCCACCTTCGAGTCACGAATGGCAAAAAATCGCCAATCTAACTCTTTAGGCTTAATAAGATTGAACAGGGGCAACTGTTGTACCCCAAAATTTTCCCTCTCACTTATCAAGAATTTTTCTCACAAGATCTCCTTTGGCTCAAGACTGCACTAGGGTTTGATCAACTAAAGACACCTCCTTAAGCACTGATGACTAAAATTAGGGTTTGAGATTGCACAAGGATATTTGAACTTACAATTCCTCATATGACTTTCATGGATCATTATGGACCCCCAAGATCACTCATGTCAAGTTTCAAGCCTTGGATCACACTTTTGCTCAGTCAATTGAGCAGTTGACCTAAAAATCACCTGTATTGGGGAAAAAGTCAACTATGGACAATTTAAAGTCAAACTTCATAATTTTTTATCCATATCAACAATTTAAACTCATATGTATCATTTGATCAAGTTTGGACCACAACTCCTAAAGAAAATTGATCAAATCTCCAAAAGGGCAAAATGGTCAAAATTGGGGTTTTGATTGGGAAAAAGCAATTCTGATTTTTGACCTAGAAAATGATCAATTGGTTTAAGTAATGATCTCAAGAGTCCAATTGCATCATTCATACCTAATGACATGGCTCAAAACATTGCAAGTCCAATAGATTGACAGATGAATTTTCCAGTCAACTGGTCAAAAGTCAACTGTATACTGAAAAGTCAAACTTTGACTTTTTTGTAAATTTAAATGCCAAAGATCATAATTCATTAAAACATTTCAAAATATGAAACTTATTCATCAAGGAATCCAAAATTCAAAATTTCATTTTGAAAAGTAAAAATTTCTAAACTTAGAAATTTTTCTAAGTGTTGGAAATTTCTTATTTTTTCACAACTTTGAGCACAATTTTCACCATGATGCAAGATGATTCAGGAGAAACTTCAATGATGAAAGTTGTAGATCTCCAGGAAATCTACAACTTTGCTTCACACAACTTCTTCCAAAAGTTCTTGGATCTCAAGTTATAATTTTAAGAACATGTGGTCATGAAACAAAACACTTAGTGAAATTTTGCCCTAATTTGGTCAGGATTTTGACCAAACTTCATGGCACTTTTTCATATAATTCCAAGGGGAATATTCAAAATCAATTCAAATATTTGTTGTAGAGCATATTTCAAGCTTTCCAAAATGTCATTGAACTCCTTGAGATCATTTTTGAGTAGAGAGAATCGAAGAGATGAAGTTAGAGTTTTATAACTTGAATTATAAGGCATTTTGTGATGAACAAAATTCAAATTCAAAGTTATGCTGCATAACCTCTACTTTGCAGGCCTCAAACTTGTTAGGAACTCCATAATTAATGGCTTGCACAGCTGTTAGAGGTCTCATTTTAAGCATTCAATGCAAGACCATGCTTTATGTCCATTTTGGGAAGAAAGTGTACACTGCCATTTTGATAAAGTGCTTTTTTACACAAAACTTCTTCTTGAGCCTTGCACTTGTTCTCTTCTGATCATACAAGTCCCATAACCCATAAGAAACTTGTTAGACACTTACAATCACTCAGCCCATGCTTGTACCTCACATTGAAACTTGGTTTCCCACTTTTCTTCAAAATCAAGTAACCTAGCAATTAGCTGAAAACTTGTACTTCTGATTGTCCAAACCACTCCAATCCTTTTTCTTATAGATATACAAACCATTCTCCACAAAATATACGAATGCTGAAGCCCCTAAACACTTTGAAATCAGAACTTGAACAAAAACCTCCATTACTTGTCATTTCTAACCTTGAACTTCAAATACACAATCCACTCGTGCGTTTTCATTTTTAATCAATCACAAAGCTTCTATAACTCATATAGAGGCTATCCAAACCATTACTACACAACTATAACACCATTTGCACCATCCTCCATTTTCAAAAACAGGGGTCTGCAAGTGGACTTCTCCAGAACTCCTCAGCCACTTCCAGCTCAAGCTAAGCATCCCTTTAGCTTCCTGGGAACTTGAGGAAGCTAACCTAATCATTAGAACTCACTGAAAGCTTCTCAAACTTCAAACCCGATACCCTCTTGCAAGGTAAGCTTTCTAACTTTGGAACTTTTCATACAGGCATCATCAATGATTTATTTGTGAACAAAACATGTAGATATCATTACCCTAAAGCTAACCATGTTCACAGTTTCCATTAATTTTGCTTGAGCTTAGAGAATTTTAAGTTTGAAATTTATGAGATTTTTAGGGTTCAGATTAGGGCCAATGAAATTCATGTTTGTCTTTGATCTATAGTTTTAATGCTTTACATTTTTGAAACTGTGAGGAAATTTGCTACAAGTTATAGAGGTTCTGGCTGGGCGTGAGGTTAAAGATGAAGTATGCCTTAGGAATATGTTTTCCTTACGTATTTATTATTTTATTTATATAAACGGATGTATAGCCACCCCAGTGGTAGAAGCGCGCGCCTGTAACCTGAGGGACATGGGTTCGAGCCCCAGTGGTACCCTTTTAATTTTTTTCTTCATATTTTTGCATTCTGACTCTTTTTTGGCAGGCGCTGGGCTTCATCTTTGGGCCTTATGTTTTTTTTTGTTATTTCTCACCCCCTTGCAGGCTATTCACACCCTGGCCCAGTTTTATTTTCTTTTTCTTATTTTTTTATTTGATTTATTTATTTATTTTCTTTAATATTTTTCTAATATTAAAAAATCATAAAAAATACAAAAATAATAGATTTACATTTTGACATAGTTTATTTATTTTTCTCACACAAAAAATTATTTTATTAATCATACTTTATTTATTTTACTAATTATCTTTGTAAATTTAATTAAAAACAGGTTTTAGTTATTTTTTTTACACCCATTAAAATATATTATTTTAAAACAAAAAAGACCAAAAATATTTTATAATACTATAATTTGTTTTCAAGACAAAAATACCAAAAAAAGAAATTTCTTATAAACTTATTTTCTTTTTGATCAATTAATAGATTTAGGTTTTTATTTAAAATCTTTTCTTAGTAAATTTAGGTTTTGTTTTTTTAATTAATTATTTTCTTCTAGCTAATTAGGTTAAAATCAAAACCCCTTTTCTCATGAAAAATCAAACAAATATCAATTTTCTTTGCATTTACATCCTTGCATATATATATATATATATATATATATATATATATATATATATATATATATATATATATATATATATATATATATATATATATATATATATATATATATATATATATATATATATATATATATATATATATATATATATATATATATATATATATATATATATATATATATATATATATATATATATATATATATATATATATATATATCTATTTTTTGTACATTTATTTATTCAATTCTTGTACCAATTCAATATGGTTGTAATAGATTAATTAGGTTTATTTTCTTGCAATCCCCATTTACAATTTGTACACCCCCTCCCATAAGTATTGTAATAGCGTAGTAACTTTAAATTCCGCAACTTATCGCTTTATATACAATTGCTAGTAATTAGGGTTTGTATGGAAAGACTAAAACCAATACTTAGAAAACCGTAATTCAAGACAAAATCAAGCATGAAAACAATACAATTGCACACAAGCACCCACTAGGGTAAATCCACTTGGTTACCTTTACAAAATAGCCATATTACGCATGTGAGGTATCTTAGCAAAAACAAGCAAAGTATAAGATCATAGTCCCTCAATGACGCTATCTAAGTTGCCTTTCAAATGATCTTAGTCCCTCAAAGAGAATGTTAAGATACCTTGCAACATTTCTAATCATGGTTATACGATGACCCACGCTCGTCCCGTTTACATCCAAAGATAGGGCTACTTACCAAATCAATGGTAAGATAACAATGTCAAAGGAAAAGAAAATGAACAAGAAAGACATTTGAGTAGGTAGAATGCTCCTAATTACTTTCTTCATTTCAAAACAAACATCCTTGCTATTTTCAAAACAAACACCTACACTTTCAAACATCTTACAAACTTGAAAACATTTTCAAAATATCAACACTTTATATACATTCTTATGAACGAGAATCATTACAAAGTTTGCCTAAACGATGTCCTCTTTACAAAATACTTTCAAAAATCCACAGAAAGCACCATTTTAAACAAAAGCAAATGATCTAGAAAGTAACTAAGAGCCCATGGAAAACCATGTAATAAAAGGGTGCTAATACCTTCCCTTTTCATAATCTACCCCCCGAACTCAAGAAACAATCTCAAAGGTCTTTCCTGTGCTTTTTCACCTTTCCGTTTGGATAAAAGAAAAGTCGGTGGCGACTCTTGCTAACCGCAACATTTGCAATCAAACGCAAAACATTCAAGTCAGTTCTCCCACCGCATCACACACCGTAAACTAAGTTTGATTCTAGTTTTCTACATAAAACTAAGCTCTCACATACCCTTAGACATGCCTACCTACCCTTAATTATGTCAAAATAAAACAGAGTCAACAAACAACGACTAAATATTCATATGGAACGTTACAGTGTAGATTGTGACTTCAACATGGGAAAAAATTGAATCATTGTATATAACCAAGTTTTGACCCATAGGTTATGTATGAAACAATTACTCTACTCATTATGAATGGTAGAGAACAAATCCATATTGGAGCAGTTGATAGAATTTCAAAATATTATTGATGATCTTAAGAATATTGAAGTGAAGATTGAAGATAATGACAATGATTCACTCTTTGTGAATTCATTACATATATCTCTTTGAGCACTTTAAGGGTGCCCTTATTTATAGTAAGGAAGATTCTATTACTTTGGATGAAGTTCGAACAACTATGAGATTCAAAGAATTTTCAAAGGTGATTTTTTTTTAATATTGATGATAGTGTTCAAGGCTTGAGTGTCTCAAGGGGAGGACATGAATGTAGAGGGATGCCCAAATCAAAGAGGTTTGACAAGTCAAAAGTAAAATGCTTTACTTGTCGAAAACAAATTCACTTCACAAGGGATTGTCTTAAGATAAGGGGCAAGAGTTATTATGTTTGTTGTACCCCAATTTTTGCCCCTAAGATCCCTTCATCATACCATATTGATTCAATCACAACAATATCACATTAGGGCTTTTGGTTCTCCTCCCTATCTTTAGCTTTTCTCTTTGAGGAATCACCAAGCACCTTGACTTGTTTTTCTTTTGTGATCATGCATGTTTTGTTTTTACTTTCCTTTTAATTAATAAGATGCAATTTTGGTTTGTCTTACTGGTTAATAATGTAGGTAAAGGCAATGTGGCTTAGCAAGTTGATCCATGGGTTCATGAGTTTATTTCCATGAAATAGTAAATAAAGCTTGATAAATTCAAACCTCACCATTGAAGTAGTTTTGGAAGAAATGGCATGGCAAGGTTTATTTTGGTTTACCACATTTCAAAGTTATTAAGATTGATTCAAAAGTACAAGGGGTTGATTGAAGAAGTTGAAATGGATGGACAAGGATTTGTTCCCATTGGTCACAAGTGCATATTCATCTCAATTCTCAAGATATGGAAGTGGTTTTGGTTGCTATGAGTTCTCATTATCATCCTCAACAACTTCTATCTACAAAGCAAAAATGTTGGTACAAGAAGGTTGTTTAAAATTGTCAAAGTTCCTGAAAGCATTTTCTTGATCTAGGAGCCAGGGTTTTGAATTTCAAAGAAGTATATCTTGCTCATATTTTGGTAGTTTTGAGTGATTCCAAAAACATCTTTCTCTTCAAAGGGTTATTAACAAATCACTTCAAAAGTTTCAAGGATTTTTCATGTGGAAGAAACTTGATGATGAAGAAAGATTACAAGTCCTTCAGATGAACCCCCAACTTCCCATGTGTGACTTCAAATGATCATAACTTGGTCAATTTATATCACCTTAAGCCCACTCTTTTTCCAAAATGATCTTGAGGATGTGAAATTTATTCCTTCTTTTATGTGCAAAGTGAGAAAATGGATGGAGGATGCCTTAAGGATATAAAAGATTATAGGTCATTTCATGATTTTTTGCCAACTTCAACAATTCATAACTCTCTCAATTCTTTGATATTTTGAATGGTTCAAGTTTCAAAATGTCATTCAAGAGGAGTATTTCATGCCATCTTTTTTGGTCAAGAGAAAATTCCAAGAGGAAGGCCAATTTTGGATGCAAAACATTATAGGTCACTTTTGAAGAAAAAATTTGAAATATTTCTAAGTATGGAAAGTCAACCTCTTTTTCCCAACTTTGACTCATTGCAACTTTCAGCTCAAACATCCATTTGATTCCATTCTTTTGCCATTGTAAAGCTTGTAATCTAATCTTTCTAAAGCATCAAGAACCATGCCTTAAGACCCCTTGAGCTGAGAATGCCATTGTTTCAAAAGTGGTAACTCGGAATTGAAGTTTCATCGCAAGTCAGAATTTGAATTTCATGTTACAACTTCTAACCCTCAAATTAGAACGTGTTTTGGTTCTAAACATGATTAGCCAACTTTACCAAGTGGATTAGTGAATTAAAACGCGTGTTTTGAATGAGTTTTGACAAAAGAGAAGTCACACTTTCTTCATGATGCAGACCCACACAAATTCCCTCCAAATTGCATCATTCACCATTCCTTTTGATCCCATTTGCTTCTTCTATAAATACACGAGCTATCACATTCGTTTTCTCAAGCTTGAACAACCAAAATCACCCTGCCAAACTCGCTCCATAACTCACTTTTTTGCAACTTCGAAATCATTGTTCAAGCCTTTTTCAATCCATTTTTCCTATCAATTCACCTTCCTTGATCTTCCCTGAAGCTAACAGAAGAAGAATTGGGCCTCAAAACCTTCTGAATTGATCTGACCGAGTCCATCTACAGAGCTCTACAACTGAACTTCAATAGGTAGATTTCTCCATCAATTCTTCCAAACTTTGATATCATTGTGAAGCTCTCCTTCTCCTGATTCTTGTGCTTCTTACAATTTTTAAATCCATTGAGAATTGAGAGAGAAATCTCAAATTGAAGGTGCTCGCTATTTTCTGGATTTTTGATTCATATCTCTTTGCATATCTTATATAAATTTGGCGCGATGGTGATGTTAGGATCGTCTTGAAGAGACGAATCCAATGATACTAGTCCGGGATCCTAATTTTTCCATTTGAAGGATCTCACAAAATCTCCATTGCATGGAGTCTGGAGGTTGAAGATGATGACATGTCTCGTCTCAGCCAATGATAGCGTGCCAAACGTTTTAATTTCATTAGTTGCCCTTTTTCTGATCCTATGCGTATCTCACTAAGGTCCATATCAAGCACAACGCGTCTGATCCATTGGATCAGCTTACTAACGCGTTTTGACTATAATCTGATGGCCCACATATTTTTGGTTTTATTTTATTTTCTAATTTTATATTTTAATTGATTTAATTTTTAAAAATTCATAACTCTTTTTATTTTTATACAAAAATTATGAAAAAATTCACAAAAGTACTTTGAATTATTTCTGATCTCATGACTATTTTTTCACATTTTTATTTTGATATTTGATATATTTTTTTATATTTTTTGCATTATTTGGTTTCTTTTAATTACTTTAAAAAAAATTTCTGACGTTTTTTAATTCTAAAAAAATTTATAAATATCATTTTACATATTTTTGACTTTTTGAAAATTTTATGGAATTTTATATTGATGTTTACTATTTTTTGATATATTTTCTATTTGTTTGAGAAATTTTAATTAGTTTAAAAATAGTTCCTGACTTTAAAAAATTACCAAAAATTTTATAAAAATATTTGAGTCTATTTCTGATTTTTCTATGACTTATTTATTTTTTATGAATCAATTTGAATATAGTTGATATTTTTTCCTTTCTTTTCATTTTTATTCATTTTTAAACCCTTTTCAACATATATATATATATATATATATATATATATATATATATATATATATATATATATATATATATATATATATATATATATATATATATATATATATATATATATATATATATATATATATATATATATATATATATATATATATATATATATATATATATATATATATATATATATATATATATATATATATATATATATATATATTAAATGTAATATTATTTTTTGATTATTTTCTGGATGATCTTGGATTGAATTTTTGATCATGAACTTTATTAACATCATTGGATCCATGGTGTTGAGTCTAACTCCATAAAAATGGATGAAAGATTTTAATAATAGTTTGATTAAATTTTAATTCAAAAATAGTTTGTATATTCTTTCCCACTCCTCTTCATCTTATCCCTTTCTTATTGCACTAAGTGTTATTGGAGCATGATCTCTATATCATGTCTCAAAAGAAATGGTGCATAGATTGCTATTGACCAACCTCAAAATAGGTGCGACTTCTATATAAATCCACTTACAATTGCTTAACATAGCACTAAATTTTGTCCCGATTCGAATAAATGATCATTCGTGGCTCAAATCAATGTTTGCAAGCCCAAGTATATTAATTTGATCTCTTTGATCCAATAACATTGAGATTCATTATGTGGAGGCTTTGGTTCTACCAATCCTCTAATGGATCTACATCACTTTTGGTCAACGCGGATCACTTAAACATCATTGATCATTAAATGGTACTTTTGAGGATTCCAAAATGGACGATATACTTGACAAAAAGAAAATACAACTTGTTGTGTGGAGGCTTTGGTTCTACCAATCCTCTAATAAGTTCCAAATTCAAGTTTCAAGATGGTCATCCAACTAACCACTAATTACTAATAATTGACTTTATTTTGTGTTTTTATTTTATGCTCTTTTATTTTATGCACCATTTATTCACTACGCCAAAAAAGACTTACGAAAGCGCTTTTTTTGGCCTTTAAAAGGGCTTAAAAGCGCTTTCGTAGGTGGCGCTGCTATAGGTTTTAGCAGCACTTTTTGTTTAATGAAAAGCGCTCTCATAAGTTTTCTTTTAGCAGCGCTTTTTTCTGGAAAAGCGCTGTCTTAGGTAGGCTTTTAGCAACGCTTTTTTCTAGAAAAGCGGTTTCATAGGTGGTCTTTTAGCAGCGCTTTTGCCTGGAAAAGCGCTGTCATATGTTTACTTTAGACAGCGCTTTTTGTGAAAAAGCGCTTTCATAGGTTACCTAAGGCAACGTTTTTCTTGAAAAAGCGCTTTCATATGGTGTTTTTTTAGAGGTATAATTTATATAATTCATATACCTGCATTGTTTCAGCATATTATTTATATAAACCAGTTTCCATAACCTGTAATTCATAAACCGCGGTAATGCATTGTATACCATTGTAATCCAAAATATATATACACCATTTTTGTACCTCAAAATATATAAAAACCATTGTTATCAGCATTGTAACTCAAAATCAGTCTTACAAAATCAACCCTAACAACAACTAAACCAATCCTAATGTATGAAAGAAACACGGTCAATTATGTATTAAGGTCCTGGTCCTGCGAGGTTTGAACATAATAACACGGTCAATATGGTATTCCATGTACACATGTAACGTATTCATAATCTAAAGATAACTGATACACTTACAAAACCTTTCTCAAATATCCAAATCAAATATAACAATAATTAAGGACGTACGAGAGTTTCTGCAATAACTTTGAAAACAAAAAATAACAAAATTGTAATACTGCTTCCTTTCTAACTCTCAGTTTGCTCCCTCAACCTTCAGATGGTACTCCGAACAGTCACAACACTGGCAGTACTGTCAAAATAATAAGCACAAAGAAAATCACAAGGTTAGCAACTATATACAAGCAATTAATCAATTGAGAAAACATGTTTTTTGAGCAAGATTCTTACTTCAAAGTGTAAGCACCACCAACCTTGACCTTCCCACAATCTTTGCAGCCCCAAATACCAACAACCTTTCTCTTAACAGCATACTACATACAACAAATTAAGAACATAATCAACCAATGCAGATCAAAAAAACTCGTCACAAAACACCTTAAAATAACTACCTTTCCACAAAACTCGCAGAAGAATTTACTGTGTTGATTGACTTCCATCTTCTTAATTTGATTCCTCAAACTAGCACCATATCGGGTGCCTGAAATTAGAACATAAACCTATCAGTTATCACCATTTACGACACAAAAACCATAAACTCATCTTAGCTGAGAATTTCATTTAAATTAGAAGCAAATAAATCTAAGCTAAACCTAATTGAAATTAAAAAACCCACAAAGTTTTTAGGGTTAGAACAAACACATTTATAGTGAATTGAAATTAAATAAATATCTACAAAACAAACAAATCTGAAACCGAAAAGCACAACAAACAAGACAAAATGTTGAAAAGTAAGAAAATTGATAGAACGTACCGTATTTGCCAACAATACCAGATTTCTTGGTTCTCTTAGTCTGTAACCAAAATCACAAACAATAATCACATAAGAATGAAATTAGAATAACAGTTTAAAATTCAACAAGCTGTGAAAACGAACGAACCATTTTGGAGCGGCTTCATGGGATGCTGTGAGAAACGAAGATGAGCGGCTATACTGCAAATGGTTTCCAACAAGGGTTTCTGTTGAATAACATATAATAATAATTCGGGTATGGGCTTAACTAATGGGCTTAGAAAAGTGATACAAATTATGTTTTGATATTTATTATAAAACTACCTACGAAAGCACTTTCTAAAGGTCATCTATAACTGCGCTTTTACATCAAAAAGCGCTTTCGTAGCATATCGTATAGCAGCGCTTTTAAAAGCGCTTTCTAAAGGCCAGCTTTAGCAGCGCTTTGGAAAAGAGCTTTCTAAGGCTGACCTTTAGCAGAGCTTTTGAAAAGTACTTTCTTAAGGTACCCTCTGAAAGGCCAACTTTAGCAGCGCTTCCCAAAAAGCGCTTTCTAAGGGTGACCTTTAGAAGCGCTTTTGAAAAGTGCTTTCTTAAGGCACCCTTTGAAAGCGCTTTTTTAAGCGATTTTTTTTAAAACCTACAGCAACGCTTTTTTCCAAAAGCGCTTTCTTTTATGTGTTGATAAAACTTATTTTTGGCGTAGTGACTTTAGCATTTACATTTTATGCTATTTTTTTCCATCTTTGATCACTTGAGCATTTACTTTCTTGTCATTTTTATTTTGTTCACTTGAGATTTTCTTTTTTTAAGACACCTAATGATCAACATGAACCATAAAAACTTTAATGATACTTGGACTATTTGGTTACTATCCTTGGCATTATGGAGTATTGGACTTCTTGGACTTAGGATTAGAGACATTGGCCTATGTTGGAGATCTTGTGACCTTAATTGATATTTTGTCTGGAGTTCTCGGGGTTTACCTCAAGACATTGGGTTGTTTGTTTGTTTTGTATGCAAGTTATTGTGATTACATACTTTGTTTGTAATCTGGAATTCACCCGTATACAGTCGTTACTCTGTCCAATTTTTGTAAAGACATAATGCACTTGAAGATTGGTTCCCTCAAGAGGTCTAGTATCTTTGCTTGCTTGGTTTCAATCCAAAGAATGAGAATTCTATCTTGACTCATAATGTCAAGTATTGGATTCTTGTTGGTTAGATGGTTCTTCTCCTTATCTTTTACCTTATACTTTAAGATAGTCTCTTCATCTCCATCCATCTTCTTCAATTTCAAAAATCTTCTTCCTCTTTTTGAAAACTCTTCTTGTTTTGAAACTTGAACCACTTTCATAATAAACTTGGACTTATGTCCATGCATTTTCAAAACATTTTCATAAATAAACTTCAACCAACTTAAATAATACCTTGACATTTTTTGTGAGAAGACTAAAAGTCAATCAATCTCATTTCAAACCATTTTGCCACTTTGGATTTTTACTTTAAAACTTTTCTCAAAAAGACTCTTGTCAATCCTTGTAGTGATGCAAACAACTATACTTCTATAATATGTAGTGAAGTGATATATTTTCCACTTGGGTGTTGAGTGAGGCATTATTGATTTTAAAATCCAAGCCATATCCTCCACTTTGAGATGATGCAAATTCTCCTTTCTCATGATTGTGGGTAGTAAGTATGTTTTCCACACGGACAATGACGATTATGTCTTATCTCATAAAATTAACCAACACACTTGTGTTTTAAATTTTTTAAAAAGATGAACTACATGTACCCTGATCCCCTATTGCATGAAAGGTGGTACGTAGGCACTAAAGGTTCGCAACCGCTGAGGATGCAAAAATCATAAAAAATACTTCTTTTCTCACCTCCATCATCTATTTTTTTATACAACATTTTATAGCCAAAATATACAGATTTTACAAAGAGGTTCCTGCGGAGTACCGTAGATGTTTAGGGTGCTAATACCTTCCCTTTGCATAACCAACCCCCTTACCTTGAATCTTTCCCCCTCTTTTTTGGTTACTCGCTCTTTTCCCATTCCTTTGGAAACAATAAAGCGCAGTGGTGATTTTTATTTTTGATCTGTATAAGTCTAGTCAATCCAATGGCTTAGTCTTAAACATTTCTACCGCTACAGAAAAATAGCAACTTCACTGGGGAAAGATTGACCTCTTACTGGTCCATCCCTAAGTGGGTTGAGCCTATATTTGTTTATATCTATATATGTTCTATTGTTGTTTATGTGTTATATGTTATATATATGTTTGTCTAGATTTTCCTGGTTTTCAGGGGATTGGTGATTACTTATAAGTCCTATACCCGGATTTGGGAAAACTTTTAGATAGGACGGGCGGTATAGTCATGCTAATTTTGAGGGAGTAATCCCAAAAAAGGAGGCATGAGATCCCCCATTCAATGGATGCCCCTTTGACTGTAGTTTCGTTTACCAAGTAATCAGGAAGACGTACTGCTTTCGACCTGGGAGCCTGCTGAAGCTGAGGACCATAGAATACCTAACCCATCTTGGCCTTTTAGGTGTAGTGCGGAAGCTATGACGGAGTAATCCAGAAATAATTATAATGCGATACTATGCTCGGACAACTTTTTCTTGAGAATATTACTAACTACCGAGTTAATCAGGAAGTTGGTAATATCCGAAGGAAGGATGTAGACTCTGGGAACCTCTAGAACCTTGTTCAATAGGTGATAACTTTTAGACCATACCTTATGGGTAGTACCTTCGACCTCATGCTCGTGACGTTGAACCTATGAACCCTATGTTTGTGATCTTGTGTGTGATTATTGCATCATGCATCCATGCACTCATAAACATCTTTTGAAGAAATTTTATTTCAAGGGACTTGAAAGTTGACCATTTGTGAATATCTCAGGTACCTTTTGACCATAGATTCTGGAAAAAGAAAGACCGGAAAATACAGTTTCAAAGATCCCAAGATAGATGAGTTGATCAGTCTAATTCCCGAGATTGAGTGTTCTGTAGATTTTCGGAAGAAGTATGGATCCATCATTCCTCTCATGAAGCTTAGGATGAATGAGGGTATTCTCTCGACCTTGGTCAAATTCTATGATCCGATGTATCATTGCTTTACTTTCTCTGATTATCAGTTTATGCCTACAATAGTGACTATTGTTATCTGTTGGATTTACCTATTACTAATCATGTGCCTTTTACTGGTTTGGAGGGTGAGCCAAAACCACACGAGATTGCTGCTTTGATCCATCTGGGGAAGTATGAGGTTGAAGCCCATATGACTACTAAAGGAGGGATTAGAGGATTACCAACTCAGTTCTTATTGGAGAAAGTTTGTTACTTTTCCAGGATGAAGAGTACAGTCGCTTTTGAGGCCATCTTTTCTCTACTTGCTTACGGGTTATTCTTATTTCCTAATGTGGACAAGTTTGTTGACATTAATGCTATCAGGATCTTCATGTTGGAAACCCAATTCCTACATTTTTGGGTGATACTTATTACTTTATTCATCTTCGAAATTCTTATCATGGGGGGATGATTATCTATTGCACGCCTTTATTGTACCAGTGGTTTATTTCTCACATGCCTCAGTCTGATGCTTTCTGGGATGTTAGGAAGGAACCCCGTTGGGCTCCTAAGATCATGGCACTTTCTCACTCAGATATTGATTGGTATCATCGGGCTTACCATGATGTAGAGATTGTAGACAATTGTGGTAGTTTCCCTAATGTACCTCTTCTTGGTACAAAGGGAGGAATTAACTACAACCCTGTTCTTGCACGACGATAGCTTAGTTATCCGATGAGGGATAAACCAAATAGTATTCATTTGAGCAGTTTCTTCCTGAATGAGAGAGAAGACCATAAGGAAGCTAGGGAGCAAATTGCGAAGGCCTGGCGTCACATTCATAAGAAGAGTAGGAAAAACCTAGGACCTATGGGGGTTGTTTCTTTGGATCCTTATCTTTAGTGGGTCCAAACGAGAGTTATTCAGTTGAAGATGTCGTATTCCCGAGAAGCACCTATGCTTGACTTGTTTGTGAAGACCACTCCTCCCTTATTGGATGATGTTGAAGAGCTACAACTTGCTTTGGTCAGGATGCAGCAGGAAAAGGATGCTTGGAAGAATAAGTGCCAAACTTTAGAGATTTCCTATAGAGCAGACTTGAAGGAGAAAGACGACTTGATTGAGATTCTTGAGAGTCAGGCTGTGGAGACCATGGAGAGGCGAGGGGATTTATTTTCTCCTAAGCCTCAGTTAGATGCTAGTTTCTTACTTCCTGATTCAGGTGATTGGAAGGAGATTACCACCAGATATGCGGAAGAAAACCAGAGGTTGAAGGCTAAGATTGTCAGGCTCACAGGGAAGCGCCAACGTATAGAGTGATCTCCATCAACTTTACTTCTTAGGGTTTTAGACTTTATTTTTATCTTGTACTTGGGATTATTGAAACTTGTAATCCATTTTTAAGTTATTATAATAAATTTTTTCAGTATTTCAAATGTGCTATTACTTTGACATTTGCAATGTGTCTATAAATCTTTAAGTCCCTTGAAATATTAATAATAAAATAAATCATGTGCATTGCATATCATGCATCATATTGCACACATTTCTTGCATTTGTTATGCATATCCAGGTGTCTTACCCAGCTTCTTTACTTCGTTCAGCAAGCTGTCTCACCACTACAATAGTCGAGCTAATTTCAGAAGGAAGATGGACAACTAAGAACAAGAGAGTCGCGAGTTGTGCGAGGAAGTTTCTGCTCTGAAGGCCGGAATAACTAATCTCAATGCTCTAATGGAATCTCTGGTGGCTGCTCAAAATCAGCCACCGAGTGTTCAACCTCAACAGACAAAGGTTACTACTGAAGCTCCGACTGTTCCCGTGTCTGATACTCCAGTTGTTATTCATAATTGCATGCCTCAAGGTTATCCATGGGGAATGCCAGAGAACTTTGTGCCTGAAGGTTTCAATCTTGATCCTCAAGTTACTCCAGTTGTTCAGACTACTGATACTCCTGCACCTCCTGTGGTGCATGTTGCTCCTGCTGCACCTCCTTCGGTGAATATGGTCCCATTTGCTAATGATGATATGTATCGTCCTTTTCCTCCACCAAGTGAAGGCTTGGGTCTCTATGATCGAGTGGATGATTTATAGGGTCAGTTTGACAAGATGTAGAGGGAGATAAAGGCCCCCCGGGGAAAGGAATTGTTCGGGCAGAATGTGAATGATTTATGCTTGGTTCCGAATGTCAAGATACTTGTGAAGTTTAAAGTCCCGGAATTCAAGAAGTACAAGGGAAACACTTGTCCCCGTGCTCATCTTGTGATGTATATAAGAAGAATGTCTACCCACACTGATGATCAACGTCTGCTGTTTCACTTTTTTCAGGATAGTTTGACTGGTGCCGCATTGAAGTGGTATGTGAGTTTGGACAATGTCGATATCCGTACTTTCAACGACTTGGGAGAATCATTTATCAGATAATACAAATACAACGTGGACATGGTGCCTGACCGTGATCAACTCAAGGCCATGGTCCAGAAAGACAGGGAATCGTTCAAAGAATATGCACAAAGATGGTGTGAGGTAGCCGCCCAAGTGATTCCTCCCATGGAAGAGAAGGAGATGACTAAGATTTTTCTGAAGACTCTGGGTGCTTTCTACTGTGAGAGGATGGTAGCTAGTGCGCCATGTGACTTTACTGAAATGGTAGGCATGGGTATCCGTTTGGAAGAAGCTGTAAGAGAGGGTCGTTTAACAAAAAGTGAAAGTCCCAGGAGTATGAAGAAGCCATCCTATGGGTTTTCCAAAAAGAAGGAAGGAGATACGAATGCTGTTATTCAAGAGAGCAGGGTTAATCCTCCTAGAATAAATTATCAGCGTCATCAACAGGTTACCTCGGTGACTCCATTTGTTGGTGTAGCTCCGACCACCGTTGCTTATCAGAGACCATCCCATCATGGGAATCAAGGGTATAATCAGAGAAGGGAGATTTATGACCCTATCCCTATGAGATATATAGAATTACTCCTGGCGTTAATTCAGAAGAAGTTGGTTCAGACCAGAACACCTCCCGCTATACCATCATCATTGCCTTGGTATTACAAGACAGACCAAACATGTGCTTTTCATCAGGGAGCACCAGGGTACAATGTCGAGAACTGCTATCCTTTGAAAACTGAAGTACAAAAATTGGTGAAGTCGGGTATCTTATCCTTCAAAGATGTTGGCCCTAATGTGAAAGATAATCCTTTGCCAAAGCATGGAGGAGCAAATGCTGTGAACATGGTGGTAAGTTGTCCAAGCGACTTCCGAATTTTTGATATTAAATTGGTTAGAGGATATTTGGTAAAAATGCATGCATACCTATGTGAATTTAGCTATTATATGCATGACCATGCCGGTTGTTCTATTTGCAGTATGGATATACAGGGTTGTGACAAGATAAAGGCTGATTTGCAGGAGATGATGGATGAGGGCCTCATCCATATAATCAGGCCTAGGGCATAGTATGAAGAGGAAGTAAACATGGTTTCTGGATGTCCTAGAGAGTTCAAAATCTTTGATGTGGAACATATGAATGAGGACCTTGTACAATTGCATGCTACTTTATGCTACATGGTTGGTCAGGTAGAACATCAGTCTAGATCTTGCCGAATTTGCTGTCAGGACTCCCGAGGATGTTTAATTGTTAGGAAAGGTGTTCAATTGTTATTGGATAATGGAACTATCAAGGTTACAGGCCAAAGGGATGATTACCATGAGGTTAATGAGATTGAGGTTTTTTTGGCCGAAGAAGAGTCAGATGATGAGTATGCCTCTGCATATGAGTTCTTCTCCTCAGATGAAGATATGTTTTCCAGAGATGACTATGTAATGACTGAATGTGTTGAAGAGGGAGTAAATGTTATTGTGCCTTGTTTTGGTGCACCTACCCCTTTTGAAGTTGAATATAATAGAAAGCTAGCTATTACTCCATTGGTGATTAGTTTGTCGGGTCCTGTCCCCTACAAGTTAGACAAGGCTGTACACTACAAATATAATGCTACAATTTTAGAGGATGGTGTGGAAGTTCCCATCCAACCAATGCCTAATGTTGGAAATATTGATGAGACTAGCAGAGTGACCCGCAGTGGTCGTGTATTTGAACCAGTTGTCCGTGGAGATGTTAGTACTAGAAAGAAAATTGTTGAAAATGTTGAACCCAATAAGGCAGTGGGTGAATCTAGTGGAGCTACGCTAGAAAAGGAGGTGGATGATATTTTGAAGATAATCAAGATGAGCGACTACAAAATTGTAGATCAGCTACTGCAGACTCCTTCAAAACTATCTATCTTGGCTTTATTGTCGAACACTGCTGCTCATAGAGAATCTTTGATGAGGGTTGGATCAAGCTTTCATGGAAATTGATATTCCTATAGACTAATTCAACAGTGTGGTAGGGAATATTACATCATGTAATAACCTGAGTTTCTGCGGCGATGAACTGCCCGATGAAGGAAGGAATCATAATATGGCCCTCCACATCTCTATGAACCGCAAGAATGATTCATTATCCAATGTGTTGATTGATAATGGGAGGAGCACGCTTATGAAGTTGAAATATATGGGAAACGCCCATGCGCCCAAGTGGCATTATTGTGAAAGCGTTTGATGGATCAAGGAAATCTGTTATTGGTGAAATGGACTTGCCTATTCATATAGGCCCACATTTGTTTCATATTACGTTCCAGGTGTTGTACCCCAAAATTTGCCCTCTCATTTATCAAGTAATCTCTCACAAGATCTCCTTCAGTTCAATATTGCATTAGGTTTGATCAGCTCAAGACACCTCCTTAAGCATTGATGACCAAAATTAGGGTTTGAGATTGCACAAGGATAATTGAACTTTAAATGCTTCATATGACTTTCATGGATCATTATGGACCCCCAAGATTACTCATGTCAAGTTTCAAGCCTTGGATCACACTTTTGGTCAGTCAATTGAGCAGTTGACCTAAAAATCAGTTGTATTGGGGAAAAAGTCAATTATGGCCAATTTACAGTCAAACTTCATAATTTTTTATCCACATCAACATTATAATATCATATGTATCATTTGATCAAGTTTGGACCATAATTCCTCAATAAATTTGATCAAATCATCAAAAGGGCAAAATGGCCAAAATTAGGATTTTGACTGAGAAATGGCAATTTCTGATTTTTGACCTAGCAAAAGGTCTATAGGTTTGAAGCATGGTTTCAAGAGTTAAATTGAATCTTTTTGACCTAATGGCATGACCTTAAACATTGCTCAATATCAATTGGATTGATAGTGAATTCTCATTCAACTGATCAAAAGTCAATTGTACACTGAAAAGTCAAACTTTGACTTTTTTGGTCAAAATCCAATGTCAAAGATCACAATTCATCAAAACATGTCAAAATATGAAACTTATTCATCAAGAAATCAAAAAGTCAAGATTTCATTTTGAAAAGTCAAAGTTTTCTAACTTAGAAATTTTTCTAAGTGTTTAAAACTTCATATTTTTTCACAACTTTGAGTAAAATTTTCACCATGATGCAAGAGGATTCAAAAGAAACTTTTAACATGAAAGTTTTAGATCTCCATGATATCTACAACATTTATTTACACAACTTCTTCTAAAAATGCTTGGATCTCAAGTTATTAATTCATAAAGTCATGGTCTTGAAATTGAACACTTAGTGAAATTTTGCCCTAGTTTTGATCAGGATTTTGACCTAACTTCATGGCACTTTTTCATATAGTTACAAAAGGAATTTTCAAAAGTTATTCAAAGAGGGGTTGTAGATAACATTACAAGCTTTCCAAAATGTCCAAGAACTCCTTGAGATCATTTGTGATCAAGGAGAATCAAAGAGATGAAGTTAGGGTTTTCAAACTTAAATTACAAGCCATTTCATGATGGACAAAAATTCAAATCCAAGCATAGGCTGCATAATCTTTGCTTCACAGGCGTCAAACTTGTTTGTCACTCCATAATTAAACGTTTACACAGATGATAGAGCTTTAATCCAAGCACTTGAGCCTTTATCCAAGTTACATTTCCATTTATGGCACAAAGTTGCCATTTCCATTTTGATAAAGCACTACTTTTGCAATTGTAAACTTCTTGAGCTTTGCACTTGTTCTTTCTACACACACAACCCCTATAAAACAAAAGCAATGTGTCTAAAGCCTCTTTGAGCTCAGAACATGCTTGTACAACACTTTGAGTTTTGTCCTCTCACGTTTCTTCAAAAGTAAGTCATAGAGCCAAAAGGCTAGAACTCAGAAACCTTGAGTGCATTTGATCTCTAACCTTTTCCATACATATACACAAGTATATTGCAACATAACACACGAATGCTAAGACCCCAAAACACTCCCAAGCACTCTTCAACTCAGAATCTGCCATAACTTGACAGTTTTGAACCTCACAAATCTCCAAATCCACTCGTGCGTATTGAGTTTTAATCATCCAAACACTTAATATACATCATATCAAAGTGATCCAGACCCCTGTTTCCTGACTGTAACTCCTCCATTGCTATCCACCATTTCCAAAACTGAATCTTGCAACTTGACTTGAGTTGGGAGTTTAAGTCATCCTCAAATCAAAGTAGGAGTTGGAACACACTCAAGGAGGTCTAGGCAAGCTACAGAAATCCCCATGCCATCACAAAGGTTGCTCAAACTCCATACACGACTCCAGCTGCAAGAGGTAAGTTTTCAAACTTCTATCTCTTCATACAAGCATCATTTGAGTTTTATTTGTGAAGATAAAATGTAGATACCATTGCCACGAAGCTGTACATATCTATAGTTTGCATTTATATGGCCTGAGCTTAGAGAATTTTAGAGTTGAAGTTTTCTGAAATTTTTAGGTTTTAAATTAGGGCCAGAAAAATTCTCATTCATCTTTGACTGTTAGCTTAAGTTATTTACATGGTTGGATTCGTGGGAAGAAATGCCATAATTTTCATGTTTAAACCTTTCATTTTTGTTGAGAGATGAAGAAGATACAGGTCCTTTGGCTGGAGGTTGAATATGAAGTGTAATCATGACGCGTTTTGTGTTATGTATTTATCCTTTCACACAAGTTAACGGATGTATCACCACCATAGTGGTTAAAGCGCGCGCCTGTCACCCTTAGGTCCTGGGTTCAAGCCCCAGCGTGACCTTTTGCTTTTTTCCCACTATTTTCTGACTTTTTGTGTTTTTTTGGCAGCGTTTGGGCTTTCATGTGGGCCTAATCATTTTTTCTCATAATACCTCTTGCATTACTAATCCACCTCCCTGACAATTTTTTTTATTTCATTTTTTTATTTTTATTTATTATTATTATTATTATTATTATTAATACTATTGTTATTATTATTATTACTATTATTATTTTCATAAAATCATAAAAAAAATCCAAATTTATTTTTATTTATTATTTATACTTATATATTTTATTTTTTTTCCATAAAACAAAAAGACTAAAACACATTTTCTTTTAACAAATTAATTTCTTTTCTTAAATAATTAATATTTAGATAATTAGGTTTAATTATTATAATATTCTCTTGTAAATTAAAATTAATTTAGAACTTAGATTTATTTTAATTAACTAAATTCCATATTATTTTCCTTAATTTAAAAACTTTTTTCATAAAGAACCCTAAAAATCATTTTTAACTTTATTTCTTTCTTAATTAGTTAAACTTAGTTTTGTTTAATTTTTAACCATCTCTCTTAATTAGGTTAAAACCTCTTTCATAAAAAAATACAAACAAAAATCATTTCTTTTTCTATTTTTTCATTTTTACTTTATTTATTCAATTCTTGTACATTTATTCAATATGGTTGTAATAGTTAATTAGATTCAATTTTCTTGTAAAATCCCCATTTGTAAAATTGTTTACCCCCTCCCATAATGATGTAATAACTTAGTATTTTTACTTTCCGCAATTTATCGTTTTATATAAATGCTAGTAATTAGAGTTTGTATGAGAAGATAAAATCAACAAGTAGCAAACCCTAATCAAAGACTAAACAAAGCATGAAAATCAATACACTTGCACACAAACACCCCTAGGGTAAAATCCACTTGGTTGCCTTATAAAAATGGCCATATTATGCATGTGAGATATCTTAGCAAAAAACAAGTAAGAATACAAGATCATAGTCCCTCGATGATACTATCTATGTTGCCTTTTCAAAATGATCTTAGTCCCTAAAGAAAGATGCTAAGATACCTTGCAACATTGCTAATTATGGTTATACGATGACCCACACCCGTCTCGTTTATATCCAAAGATAGGGTTACTTACCAAATCAATGGTAAGATAATAATGTCAAAGAAAAGAGGAAATAAACATGAAAGACTTGTGAGTAGGTAGAATGTTCCAAGTTGCTTGCTCATTTTCAAAAACCAAAACATCCTTGCTATTTTCAAAACAAACACCAACTCTTTCAAAAACATCTTTAAAACTTGAAAACACTTTCAAAAGATCAACATTTTGTATACATTCTTATGAACGAGAATCATTACAAAGTTTTCCTAAATGATGGCGCCTTTTTAAAACACTTTCAAAAACCACACAAAACATATTTTCAAACAAAAGCAAGTGATCTATCAAGTAACTAAGAGCCCATGGAAAACCATGGATGAAAAGGGTTCTAATACCTTCCCTTTTCAAAATTTACCCCCCGAACTCAAGAAATAATCTCAAAGGTATTTCTTGTGCTTTTTCATCTTTCCTTTTGGATAAAAGAAAAGTCGGTGGTGACTCTTTCTAACCACAACATTTGCGATCAAACGCAAAACATCCCAAGTCAGTTCTCCCACCGTATCACAGAACTGGCCACTCTGCTGGGGAAATTTTTTAAAAGTGGGGTTACCTTAGGGCTAGATCACGTTCACTTGCTTTCTTTGTTTGACTTGTATGATTTACATTATGATTCTTTGTTTGGGTTTGAATCCTCTACCCGGATTTGGGATGCCTTATAGGTAAGTAGCAATACGTTGTGGAAACTGTGCAGGGTATACCGACATGGTCTAAGCAATAGCTAGGTTAGTGCGACATATTTGTGGATACCGGTAGCCCTTGAGTAGTCAAGGAGAATACGGGGCCGCTGAGTGATGTCATGAAGCACTAATGAACTTTTAGAACCTTTACTTGACCAACTTAGCCTTTAGGATGTAGTGAGATGACCGACTTTGGTGCAGTCCGAAGTTGGTAGATACTAGATACTACACTAATTGAAGTTTGGTTTTTTGGGATATTTTGGTTGCCATTAAAGAGGCTTGCACTGAAACAATGCCCGAGAAAACAAACCAGTGATATTGAGCTTCTTATAACCCGGTTACTGTTTCTAGGACAAGTTTGAGCCAACTAAACTTCAAGAGAGTACTTACCTATGAGACTCCATGCAAGCCTAAACCTAAGGACGTGTTTGTTTTGTTTGTATATATTTACTTGTACATAACATCATAAATATCATAACATCATAACATCATACTCATACTCACTAACCATTTCAAGGATTTTTGGGATTTATCTTTGTTCTGTTTTGTAGGACATGGATTCTATTCACAGGAAAACCATTCAAGTCAATCTTGTAAGGATCCCTCCTTAACTTAAAGAGTTAGATTCAAGAGTTCCTTAGAATTCTACATTTACCGAAAGATATGGTCGCCTCCTAAACTTGGTTACCTCCAACACTGATGAGGACATGATGAAGGTGCTCTTCCAGTTCTTTGATCCTCTACGCCATTGCTTCACTTTTCCCGATTATCAACTTGTGCCAACTTTGGAAGAATTCTCCCAACTCTTGAGGATTCCCATTCTCAATCAACTACCTTTCAAAGGTATGGAAAGAGATCCAAAGTCAGAAGAGATTGCTCAAGCCCTACACTTGCAACCATCTGATATGACAACTAATTGGGAAACAAGGAGTGGTGTCAAAGGTTTGTTAGCCAAGTTCTTGTTTGAGAAATCCCAAAACTATTGGAACTCCTTGGATTTTCAAACTTTTGAGGAAATTGTGGCTCTCCTCATCTATGGGATGGTTTTTTTCCAAATCCTGACCAACTCATAGATGTGAACACTGTCAAAATCTTCATGTCTCGTAACCCGGTGCCTACTTTGTTAGGGGACATCCTACATTCTTTTCACTCTCGCACTTTGAGGAAGAGAGGTATCCTCATGTGTTGCACTCCTCTCTTGGAAAGATGATTTATTTCGCATATTCCCCAATCTGTATTGAAGAATGAGCAAGGATCAAGATGGTCCCATAGGTTGATAACACTCAGACATTCAAATATTCATTGGTGTTCCCTCTCTTTGGAGAATGTTACTATCGTCGACCATTGTGGAGAATTACCTAATGTCCCTTTGCTTGGCATTAGAGGAGGTATCACTTATAACCCCTGCTTAGCCGTACGACAGTTTGGGTACGCCCGAAGGGATGGTCCCCATGAGATGCTTATCCAAGGATTGGTATTCGACTACGAGGATGCCAATCAAGGTTACCTCCAGAGGTTTATCCGAGCTTGGAGGATGTTGAACAAGGTGGATAGCAAGACACCAGGACACAAGAATTCCATTCCCCTCAAGCCTTACCTTAAATGGGTATGAGCTCGTGCTCAGAAACTTGTGATGCCTTATCCCTCCATCTTACCAGTCATCGTGGAGCTTGTGGTCGAAGGAGATGTTCCCTACACTATCCTCCATCCCGACATGCCTACCTCTCTCGAAGGCTTACAAAAGGGTTGGATCCAGCTGAAGGAAGAACGAGATACTTTTGAGGCTCAATTCTATGCTAGTGAAAAGAGGGTCTTGGAGCTTATGAAGCAGCTACAAGAAGAGAAAAGTGTGAACGCCTATCTTGCACCGAAGAGGATGCGTTCAGTCTTTTTATCTTAGAAAGTTATTTTGTAAGCCCAAGAGGCATGATGTAATATTTCTTGTTTTTTCTAATGAAAATTAACGTTTATTCATTCTTTTGTCTATAAAAATTTAAATTTCATTAATCCTTGAAATCATTTCCATGTACATATCCCATGCATCATAACATGACATGTTTTTGCATAACAGGTTTCCTTATCTTTCTGCTGTTTATTTCAGCAAGATGGATCTAGAGAAAACTGTGAAGGATCTCCAAACCCAGAATTCTCAGTTTCAGGAGACTCTACTAGCCCTAGCCAAGGGGCAGCAAGATATGATGGCTTTGTTGGCTGTTAAGAAGAAGCCAAAGAAGAAAGCTCTACTTAACATAGGTTGAAGGTTCAAGGAGACAATACGTCAAATCCCCGTAGGAGGATGTGATCGGTGGATCTGGAACTGACTGTTTAACGCTGGTTCGCGAAATGTCGCGGAAGCAAGAGTCGCCACCGTCTTTTATTTTCTCCAAATGGAAAGGACAAAAGCACAGAAAAATTCCTTAAAGAGATTGCTCTCGGTTCGGGAGGTAGGTTATAGAAAGGGAAGGTGTTAGCACCCTTTCTATCCATGGTTATCCATGGGCTCTTAGATACTTGCTCAATGTGTTTTCAAAATGGTTTGTTTGCTTTTCAATGTGGGTTTAAAAAGTTTCTTTGAAAAATTTCAGTTCGACTCGTACGTCAGAGTGTTTGAAAATTTTGCTTTTGAAAGCTTTTGAAAAAGTGTTGGTGTGAAAAGTCTTTTTTTGTTTGAAATTGAGATTAGAGCAAGTATCCACGAGAACCTACCTACCCTAAGGAATTCGTCTGTGTAAATGTCCTTTAAAGTAGTGCCATCCCACCATTGAGAGGTAGGTAGCACCACCGTTGGAGGTGTTCGGGTCAATTCGATATTCGGGACGTGGTGATCACCATAGCAATGGGAAGACACCTTAGAAGCTACCCTCATGCCAGGTTCCCGGATCATGAGGACTTACTAAGACATCCTCTACTCGACGATCACCTTTCGAGGCAAGGCAACAGTGAGGCGTACCCTAGGGGTGGTGTGTGAATTTGTGTGTCATGTTCATTTATTTTTGTCTTGTCAGGTTATTGGTGATCTAACGTTTTGTTTTTATTTTTGTCATTCATTCTTGCATGCATTTATTTAACAGTTAAAAAAGTGCGGAAAGATAAAATTCCTAAACTATTACAAAGGCGCGGGTCCACATCGCCAAAATTAAACCGGACCCGATTTGACTGAAGATAAATAAAGCGATAAAATAAAGCGCGAAGAGTTTAAATTTACATGGCTTTGGGAGATTTACAACATTATAATTAACGACATAAGATAAATGCGCAAATTAAATAATTGAAACGAAACTAGGGCGTTGGACCCTTTTTTGCAAATAATTAAAATTAATCAAGGAAATTAAAATTAAAATTAAATGACAAATGGTATTTTTGATATTTTTTGTATTTTTTAGATTTAATAAGGAAAAGAAATTAATTGAAATTAAATTAATAGACAAACCCTAATTCTAGTATTTTTATTTATTATGAAAGGATTAATTTTTAACCTAATTTAATATCTAAGTTAATTTACATGCAATTTTTAATTTAAGAAAATAATAAATAAGTGGTATTGAGAAATAAAAATTAAAAAGACATTAAAACTATCAATTAACCTAACTCTACATTTTTTTTGGATTTTTATTAAAAAAGAATTAAAATTAAAACCTAATTAAACTAAATATTTTACATTCCAATTTATTTATGAAAATAATTATAATAAAATATTATAGTTTTTGTATTTTCTGGATTTTTTATGTTTTTGTATATTATATTTTTTTTGTAAACAAAATTATTAGTTAATTTAAAACAATAAAACAAATAAGCAAATAATAAAATAAAACATAAAAGAAAATTAGAAAATAATGCAAACCAGAGGGGGGTAAACCCAATTTTGGAGGTTTTGATGTGAAAGGCCTGGCCCAATAAGCTGGACGTTGATTGACTTTTTGAATCTTATACAACGCGTTGACTGGATCTTAGTGTACTCCCTTGATCATGGCCCTTGATTTGCTCTTGTAAGACGCGTGTATGGTGATTTGTGGATGGACTATGGTAGTCCTTAGAAGCGTGCCTGCATAGGAATGAATATTGAAAAATAACATTGAATATTTGCCAGACCTGGGACTTGAACCCAGGTCTTGAGGGTCATTCACGTTAGTCCCTGCCATCTGTGCCACTTGCGCTACTTTTAACATATAATATCAATTAAACAATATAAGAGAAAAGTAGAGTTAGTGGAGGAAAGCGCGCCAGATTTTGAAATAACCAACCACCGCTTGCCAGCGCGTTATCGTCTTCCTTCTCTTGATATTTTCTGAAACATAAAAAAGCAAAGAGCAACGGTTTTGACCCGTTGCCATAGAGGCCATACCAAAAAATAGCGAATAGGAATCTACTGATCATAAATTTATCGCGAATACACCATCTTAATCGTCCAGATGCGTTGAGTTTCGTGGCCTTAGTCTTAGGTCTTGATTTTGCCTGGGGTGAAAAACCCCAATTCAAGAATTCTGAAACCCTAAAAATCGATTATGGTAACTTCTCATACATGGCACAAAAACAAAATCAAATGCGTTGGTTAGCTTTAGAACATGCTTATTGGTATGAATGCACTAATAAAAATCAATGAAAATGCTTAAAACATAGAACATGATCATGCATTTTTCTGGGAACTGTTTGGATTCGTGATACCGGTTCCAGGCGTTTTGGCTTGTTGTTTGGGATTGGTACACGTCCAGAATTAGTCAAGGGAGCTTTTGGGATGAAAATCAAGGCTTGAATGGACCTCTAAGACTGATTTCAGAATTTGAGTTTCTAAGCAATTTTTCAAGTTTGTAGGTTGCTTATGAGCGCAGCTTTCAGTCTAGGGTGATTAGGGTTGTGTTGTAGTATATGTATGGAACATTTAGGTCAACAAACTTGGTACAAATCCCTTGCAATTATGGATTAAGATATTTGATTTGTTTCAAAATCTTTTTGAATCTTTTTCTATGGCTTTTGTATCAATTTGCATCCAATCACCCCAAATCTTTCCTCATTTGCCTTCACACGAAATATTGAGCCTATAATGTGTATAAAAAGATTTTTTAGATTAGGTTTAATATTTTTCATATATTAAAATCATTTAAATGAATATAAATTAATATTAATTCAAATAAATAATAAAAAAATATGAGAATACTTCCCTTTGGGCCTAGTGGTCGTGCATAGCCTTGGCATGAAGAAATTTGGGAGATAATTGAGCCCATTTGCATTTTTAGGCCTTTTGCATCAATGTTGACTTTCAAAAATTTCCAAAAATTTCCCAACTTCTACAAGGCATAACTTGGTCAATTTTTAAGCTTTTCACATGTTCTTGGACATTTTGGAAAGGTCTTTGAGTCCTTTAACCAATGCCTTTGGTCCCATGTCATTTTGATTTACCAATCTCAAGTTATGGCCTTTGACTTAAAGTCACTTTTTGTTGACTTTTGAAAATGACCTATAATGTTGAAATTGATAACTTTTTGTGAGAGCATTTCTTGGACTTGGAACATGAAGATGAATTGTGGGAAATGTCTTTCTCTTCAAAATGAGCTTTGGATGGAATTTTTCTGATAATCCATGTGAAAGTTATGCCCTGGTCAATTTCAGTTGACTTTTTCAGCTGTCCAAATATAGCAACTTTTGCATCTTTGATGATTTCTGAGCCAAATTTTGAGAATCATGATCAAGCATTGATCAAATGATGTTTGTGGCTTCAAAATGATATGTTGACCAAAAATTTGAACTTTTGACTGTCAAATGACCATTTTGCCCCTACAGTTGACTGTAGTGCAATTTAGGGTTTTGACTGTGCAATTTTGAGCTGAATGCCTTGAAACTTGTTATGAGGATCTTTGACCATCTTTGTAGGCATGTGAGACTTGGTTGGGCCTTTGAAATCTTCATTTTCTTGACCAGAACTCAAACCCTAGTTTTGACTGTATAGGAGCTAGTTGAGCTGCACCACCCTTGGGGCATTTTGTGACCTTGGCTTTGACAATTCTTGATGAATATGGGAGGGCAAATTTTGGGGTACAACAGTTGCCCCTGTTCAATCTTCTTAGACCTGAGGATGCAGATTGGCTGACGTGCCTTTCGTAATCCGAGGGTAGAGGATGATTGAACACTAAAGTGCCCAGAAATTTGCGCTCACATAGTAATAGTGATGATGAGGGAATGGGCTTATAGATGCCATTTGGATGTTGCTTGGATAGGATGATGGGCTTATAGATGCCATCTGGATATTGATCGCGTAGGAAGTTCCTTAGCGAGAACCTGCATACCTGCAAAACAGAAAAATGAGTACCTGACACGTCGCAGGAGCTGATTTTAGATGCTTGATATAGATATGTCCTGATTGGTTACAGGAGCTGAGTCTGGAGCTTCAAACGCTGATGAATGAACCAGGAATGGTTGCTGCCTTAATCATGAATGGTAAGAGAACCTTGGGTGATTTTAACTTCAACAACGCTCGTTGAGAAAAATCTTGGTGAGAATTACCATCTTTGTAGTGTCAGGAAGGGAACCAAAGGATATTACAATCTCAAAGGGAGTTACCTCACTCACGTTGGAGAGGGAACTATAGGAAATTATAATCTGAAAGGAGATATCACCTCACGCTCATGCCGGAGAGGGAAACATCTGAAGAAGGAATTACCACCTCACGCGCCGTTGGAGAGGGGACCACAAAAGAATATCACCTCACGCTCATCGTCGGAGAGGAAAACATATTGAAAAAGGAATTACCACCTCACGCTCACCGTCGGAGAGGGGACCACAAAAGAATATCACCTCACGCTCATCGTCGGAGAGGAAAACATCTTGAAAAAGGAATTACCACCTCACGCTCACCGTCGGAGAGGGGACCACAAAAGAATATCACCTCACGCTCATCGTCGGAGAGGAAAACATCTTGAAAAAGGAATTACCACCTCACGCTCACCGTCGGAGAGGGGACCACAAAAGAATATCACCTCACGCTCATCGTCGGAGAGGAAAACATCTTGAAAAAGGAATTACCACCTCACGCTCACCGTCGGAGAGGGGACCATAACTTCTACTGAGTCTTTATCAGAAAAATCTGTTTGGAGTCGATTTAACTGGACTAGAGAAATCCTTGAAATATGCTTGAGAATTTCAACTGCATCTTTCCTGAAAGGTAAAGGTCAGTTATATGCGATGCATGATATGGATCAAGTAATGATGTTATCAATATAAAGGAGACTTGTATGATGCAATACGTTATGCATGCTATAATGATGTATGTGATGATTCATGTATGTTTTTGTCTAGGAAAATGAATTCTTGACGGGTGCCGGGAAGTCATATCCTGGGCTGATGAAGAGATTTTGCTTCCGCTGTGGATGATTCGTTGCAAGGATACCGGTAGGAGGAGACAACTCCGTTGAGGAATAAACTTGGCAAATGAAATAATTTCTGCGGGAGAAAAGATCCTCTAGCGACCATGCTGGGGAGTGCTACTCTGTGGGGATAGCGATGCTTTGCTGAGTTGATGAAGACAACTCCGCTGGGGATACCGTTGATGAGTTATGCTGGGGATATCCTTGTTGTGCTGGAAGTGTTGATAGACTTCGCTGGGGGTAGGAAAGTACTTTGCCGAGGACGCTCTTTCCGTGGCTTTTGGCTGAGGATAACCCAGTTATATCCTGTTACGGAAATAACTCTTTAAATCAAGCCGGGACGACGCGTTCGTGCTCTGCGAGGGATAAGCTTCCAGAATCTACTGGGGATAAGCTTACTGCTTGGGGATTTGAATTCCAACTTTGCTGGTGAAACTGGATTGGACTCTTCTGGGGAGTTTGATATGCTGGGGAAGTGATTCCTTTGAATAGTAGTATACCGCCGGGGAACAATCTTTAGACCAAGACTGCCGGGGATGCTTGTTAAGAATGCGTGCTGCTGGGGAGGTATTGAGAACTACAGGAAGATACTCAATTTCCTTGATATTTGATGATTTGCTTGGAGGAGAATGTATTGTTTCGTTGAACCACTCTCTGGGAATTAAGATACACCTGGCCGTGTTCTGTAGCTGAACCTACCCTGGTACCTTGGAGGATAGAACAATTAGACTGCTCAGACAACTCTCTTATTGCCCCTGTTTCTAGTGTCACCTGCAATGAATTCCTTCGTTTCGTATGCAAATATTTATGAGTTAGCAAATTATTGTCAATGCATACATCACAAATTGAACCTTGGACGTTCTTCGCAAAACAAAACAGAAAAAAGAAAAACACTTGGGCACGTTTAACTGAAAATATATTTTTATTGATTTTTGAATGGCCTGAAAATAGGCGTTTTGTGTACAAGAGGCTGACGCCCTAGTAAGAGGTGCGTCGCCGATCAAAAGAATTTATACAAGTTTTGTACAAAATAAAACAGCTGTGTGAAAGATGAATGATCCACTGGGTTTCAACTCTGCTATTGTCTTCATAACTCCGAGCGTCTCATCACTTGATGACCTTGGTTGAAGATGAAGCTGACTGATCGATGCCGTTTGAACTTGATGCTGATACCGGATTCTGGATGCAAAGTGACCAATGAGACATAGTTTTACGCTTTATCCCTAATTTTTGCCTGGACCGCCCTTTCGGGTTTTCAGTCCACCGGGATACCCATTTTTGCCCAAGCCGCCCTTTCAGGTTTTCGACTTGCCGGGTGTACAGATTTTTCATTTTCATCCCTACATTTTGCCCGAACCCTTTTGGTTCGACGGGAAGCCCTAATTTTTGCCTAGGCATGTCAGCCTAGCGGGTCTTTTTTCATGCGTAGTATTTTTTAACTATGTCTGCATTGGCGGGGTGAGGAAGGTCGTCACCATCCATGTTGGTTAATATCATTGCTCCTCCTGAGAACACATGCTTAACCACAAATGGCCCTTCGTACGTAGGAGTCCATTTGCCCCTTGGATCACTCTGAGGAAGGATGATTCTCTTGATAACCAGATCCCCAACTTGATATTCTTGTGGTCTGACTTTCTTGTTAAATGCCCTGATCATTCGTTTCTGATACGTCTGACCATGACAGATAGCAGCAAGCCTCTTTTCATCAATAAGGTTGAGTTGGTATAGTCGTGTCTGGATCCAATCATCTTCGTTCAGGTTTGCATCCTTCATTATCCGGAGAGAGGGAATTTGCACTTCGATCGGCAAGACTGCCTCCATACCATAAACCAGAGAGAAAGGCGTTGCCCCGGTTGACGTCCTTGCTGAGGTACGGTACCCATGCAGAGCGAACGGTAACATCTCGTGCCAATCTTTATAAGTTACTGTCATTTTTTGCACGATCTTCTTGATGTTTTTATTTGCTGCTTCTACAGCCCCATTCATCTTCGGTCTGTAAGGAGAAGAATTGTGGTGCTGTATCTTGAATTGTTCGCAAAGCTCGGCAATCATCTTATTGTTCAGATTGGTACCGTTGTCTGTAATGATCCGTTCAGGGACGCCGTATCGACAGATCAGGTTGTGCCGAATAAACCGTGCCACAACAGTCTTGGTCACCGTAGCATAGGATGCTGCCTCAACCCACTTCGTAAAATAATCAATCGCTACTAGGATGAAGCGATGTCCATTGGATGCCGTAGGTCTTATCTCGCCGATCATGTCTATGCCCCACATTGCAAACGGCCAAGGCGCAGTCAGAACATTCAGGGGAACCGGAGGAACATGCACCTTATCTGCGTAGATCTGGCACTTGTGGCATGTTCTCGAATGTTGGTAACAATCAGCTTCCATGGTAGACCAGTAATATCCTGCCCGTAGGATCTTTTTAGCCATAGTGTGCCCACTGGAATGCGTACCAAAGGTCCCTTCATGTAGCTCTTCCATGATTCTTTCCGCTTCAGTCTTGTCCACACAACGCAGTAAGGTTGAATCATGGTTTCTCTTGTACAGGATGCCGTTGCTTAGGAAGAACTTGGATGCGAACCGTCTCAGGAATTTCTTATCGTTGATAGAGGCGCCTTCAGGGTATTCCTGAGCTTCCAGATATCTCTTCACTTCGTGGTACCAAGGCTTCTCAGTTACCAATTCAGCTTCGAGATCACAACAGTATGCCGGTTCGTCCAGTTTCCAGATGATGATCCGGGGAGCCTCATTATCCCATTTGACCTTGAACATTGAAGACATTGTAGCTAACGCATCCGCTAACTGATTCTCTTCTCTTGGAAAGTGCTCAAAGGTTATCTCTGTGAAGTGGGGAATCAGGGTCAACACACATTCTTTGTAAGGAATCAGGTTTGGATGTTTCGTATCCCACTCTCCATTGATCTGATTGATCACTAGAGCGGAATCTCCGAAGACACTGAGGAACTTGATTCGTAGGTCGATCGCAGCTTGAAGACCCATGATACACGCCTCATACTCCGCCATGTTGTTGGTACAGTTGAAACACAGCCGGGCAGTGAGTGGAGTATGAGTACCTTGTGGAGATATGATGATGGCGCCGATACCATTTCCCAAAGCATTGGAAGCTCCGTCAAAGTGCATAGACCATCGGGATCCTGGTTCAGGTCCTTCATCCGGTCCAGGTACTTCACAATCAGTCACAATCATGATGCTTTCGTCTGGAAACTCGAAGTTCATTGATTGGTAGTCATCTACAGCTTGATGAGCTAAGTGGTCTGCCAATACACTCCCTTTGATGGCTTTCTGGGTGGTGTACTGAATGTCGTATTCCGTCAAGATCATTTGCCATCTTGCAATTCTCCCAGACAGGGCGGGCTTTTCAAATATATATTTTATCGGATCCATCTTTGAGATCAACAAGGTAGTGTGAGTCAGCATATACTGTCTCAGCCGGCGAGCCGCCCATACCAAAGCGCAGCAAGTTTTCTCAAGCAGTGAGTATCGGGTCTCACAGTCGGTAAACTTTTTGCTAAGGTAATAAATGGCATGCTCTTTTCGGCCAGACTCGTCATGCTGCCCCAGCACACACCCCATTGAGTTGTCTAGCACTGTCAGATATAGGATCAGAGGTCTCCCTTCAACCGGTGGCATGAGGATGGGTGGTTCTTGGAGGTACTCTTTGATTTTATCGAAAGCGGCCTGACATTCATCGTTCCAACGTACTACCTGATCTTTCTTTAGCAGCTTGAAGATTGGCTCACAGGTAGCAGTCAAATGAGATATGAATCGAGCGATGTAATTTAGGCGTCCTAAAAAGCCTCTGACTTCCTTCTCTGTCTTAGGAACTGGCATCTCTTGAATAGCTTTGACCTTAGCAGGGTCCACTTGAATACCTTTATCACTGACCACGAAGCCTAGCAACTTCCCAGATCTCACCCCGAAGGTACACTTGTTCGGGTTCAATCTCAGCTTATACAATTTCAACCGGTCAAACAACTTCTGCAGGTGATCTAGATGCTCTTCCTCAGTCTGGGACCTAGCGATCATGTCGTCCACATACACTTCGATCTCATGATGGATCATATCATGAAATAAGGCAACCATGGCACGCTGGTAGGTTGCCCCAGCATTCTTTAACCCGAACGGCATGACCTTGTAACAGAAAGTGCCCCACTGAGTAACAAATGTAGTCTTCTCCATGTCTTCAGGTGCCATCTTGATCTGATTGTAGCCTGAAAAACCATCCATGAAAGAGAATACTTTGTGTTGAGCTGTATTATCAACAAGGACATCAATATGAGGTAAGGGGAAGTCATCCTTGGGGCTGGCCCTGTTCAGATCCCTGTAATCAACACACATTCTGACCTTGCCGTCCTTTTTAGGTACCGGCACCACATTAGCAACCCACTGAGGGTAAGAAGTCACTGCAAGGAACCCGGCATCAAACTGTTTCATGACCTCGGCCTTAATCTTTTCTGACATCTCTGGACGCATCCGACGAACCTTTTGTTTAACTGGAGGGCAGTCTTCTCTAGTCGGCAAATGATGGACAACAATATCGGTATCCAACCCTGGCATGTCTTCGTAGGACCAGGCAAAGATCTCCATATAGTCATGCAGCATCTTGGTTAACCGTTGCTTCACGCTGAGCTCTAGGTTAGCACCAATCTTTACCTCTTTCCTGTCTGCCTCAGTACCTAGATTTATAGTTTCCACTGGCTCTTCATGGGGTTGAATCGCCCTCTCTTCCTGAAGCAACAGTCTTGCGAGCTCGCCAGGCACTTCGCAATCATCTTCACCTTCGTCTTCGGCTAAGTTGATCGGATTTTCGAAGTCATAATTGGCATTAGCAGAGCTGTTATCAGTGAGATCCAGAGTGGATTGGAACCTGTATGAGTGAGTGTGTGTGTAAATACAGCTGTTTTGATAATTATGTAAAGGAAAGGAAAGATAGAAAAGGAACACAATATTTGCAATGCGAAAATAGTCCAAGATTTTCATTCATGATGTATAAAATGACAGTTCATATGCCCTCACAAATAGAACCACGGTGCCTCGGGTAAGACACCGGGCCATAGAGTTTATCATAGTTTATTACAAAATGAAACAAAGAAATTTATTACTTAGTGTCAAAAGAAACAGAGAGATTGTCCTTGGCGCTCCAATTGTTAAGTCCACCATCAGCAGCCGGGTAGATCCAGCTATCAAACTCAGCTTCGTCAACTTCCTCATCATCTCCAATAGCATTTACCCCATGAGCAGGCAGGGGAGCTGTCACCACATTAGGCTTGTCAGATGCCTCAAATTGTACCTCCTTAGCATCAATGAGGTCCTGCAGCTTGTTCCTTAGTGCCCAACAGTCATCAGTGGCATGCCCCGGGCTATCTGAATGGTAAGCACAACGGACATTCGGGTTGTACTTAGGAGAGGTAGTGTTAGGGAACTTTGGTGCCTCCTTGACAGATACCAAATTGGTTGCGAGCAGCTGTGGCAGAATCTGCGATAGGGTCATGCTTAAACGGGTAAACTCTCTCCGGGGTCTATCAACCCTTTGAGGATTGTTTGGCCGGGGAGCGGCAGCAGGTTTAGCGATCATTACCGCACTGACAGATTGGCGGCGATCAGGTCTTTCTGATTTTCTGGAGCCATACACAGCACTAGACTCCTTCTTAAATGGTTTCTTGTCTGAACTAGATGATGATGCAGCCTTTGCAATCTTCCCAGACTTCAACCCAGCTTCAATTCTCTCTCCCGTTAAGATCAAATCAGTGAAACCAGCAGAAGAATTCCCAATGAGATGATTAAAGAACGGCCCAGATAGGGTCCCCAGGAACATGTCTACTAACTCTCGATCAGTCAAAGGTGGCTGCACCCTGCCAGCCAGATCTCTCCACTTCTGCGCGTACTCTTTAAAACCTTCGCTTACGCCCAACGACATACCCTGGAGTTGGGTACGCGTGGGGGCAAGGTCGGCATTATACTGATACTGCTTGTAGAAAGCAGTAGCCAGCTCCTCCCAGTTACGAATTTTGGTCCCATCCAGCTGATAGAACCATTCGAGGTGAGTCCCTGAAAGACTCTCCTGGAAGAAGTGGATCCATAGATTCTTGTCCGCAGAGTACGGCTGAATCTTTCGAACATAAGACCTCAAATGCAGCTTGGGACAAGATGCCCCGTCATATTTGGAGAAGGTGGGAGCTTTGAATTTATGTGGAATAACCACACCCGTCGACAAACCCAGATCTCCGAAATCCAGTCCAGGTACCTGTTGAACTTCCATGGCCTTCAACCTGTCCTCCAGTTGTTTATACTTGTTGTCTTCAGGAGGGTACTGCTCTTCATCAAAATCTGTCTCGTTGTCGGAGACCACCGGACTAGGAACCCTTGCTTCTGCCTGAGAAGGACTTTTGCCAACAGAAGAAACAACCTCTTCTTGGTGCAGAGTATTACCCAACCTTCGGCCCGAGTTGAATAGAACAGTCCTTCTTTTCTTCTTCTTCTCCTTCTTCAGGAGCATGGCCTTCAGCTCTTCTTGGCCTTTAGCTAGACCCATGATCATTTCTTGAAACTGCGCATTCTGCGCCTGGAGAGCCTTGATTGAAGTCTCAGTTGATTCAGATCCGGAATTCATGATGCTGAAATAAACAGCGAAGAACTGTAAGCAACCTGAAAAAAGGGAAAAACCTGCTGTGCACATGATGTATGAAATGCGTATGCAATGCATTCAAGGGTTCGAAAGTTCAAATTTATTGTAGACAAGAAAAGAACACACGTTATCATTAAAGAAATCATTGTTTAATACATCAAGGCCTCGTGGGCAAAAAGGAAATACAAAAGTCAAGTCAATCCCAAAATACACTGCGCATCCTCTTCGGAGCTATGTAGGTGTTGAGGTTCCTCTCCTCGTGCAGCAGACGGGTGAGCTCCAAGACTTTCTTTTCACTGGCATGCAGATTAGTCTCCAAAGAATTCCTTTCCTCCTTAAGCTGAATCCAGCTCTTCTGCATCTCTTCCCAGGATGTGGGCATATCAGGGTGCTGAATAACATGAGACACTTCCCCTTCCAAGACAGGCTCTTTGATTACTGGAAGCATGTGAGGATAAGGCATCACTAACTTCTGAGAACGGGCGCGTACCCATTTGAGATAGGGCTCCAAAGGGATGGAGTTCCTGTGCCCCAGTGTCTTGCTGTTTATCCTACTGGGCATCCTCCAGGCTCTGATAAATTTCTGACGAAGTCCTTGAGTATCACTGTCGAAGTCAAAAACTATGTCGGGAATTAACATGTCATGAGGACCATCCCTCCGAGCATAACCAAACTGTCTCCAAGCCAGGCATGGGCTATAAGTAATACCTCCTCTGATTCCAAGTAAAGGAACATTAGGGTACTCCCCACAACGATCAATGATAGTGACATCTCCTCTGGATCTAGGGCACCAATGTATATCTGCATGTGTAAGAGTCATCAACCGTTGTGACCATCTCAAACCCCGCTCATTCTTCAGGACTGGTTGGGGAAGGTGCGAAATAAACCACCTTCCCAGGAGAGGAGTGCAACACATAAGGACACCTCTTTTTCTCATGGTTCGAGTGTAACATGAGTGAAGGATGTCCCCCAGCAGTGTAGGTATGGGATTTCTGGACATAAAGATCTGGACGGCACTGATATCGATAAGCTGATCTGGATTAGGGAATAGTACCAAACCATAAACAAGGAGGGCTACCACTTCTTCAAAAGCTTGCAAATCAAGAGAGTTCCAACATTCAAGAGCTTTCTCAAACAGAAACTTGGCTAAGAACCCTTTGACGCCACTTCTAACTTCCCAATGTCCCTTGAGGTCAGATGACTGTAGGTGCAAGGCTTTAGCAATCTCTTCCAGCTTAGGTTCCCTTTCTGTGCCGTTGAAAGGCAGCTGATCAAGGATAGGGATCTTCAGGAGCCGGGAGAACTCCTCCAGTGTAGGTACCAACTGATAGTCCAAGAAGGTAAAGCAGTGATGCAGAGGGTCAAAGAACTGGAACAAGACCTTTATCATATCTTCCTCAATGTTGGTGTTGACCAAGCTGATGAGGCTTCCATGTCTGTCACTGAATGAAGAGTTCTCGGGAATCCTGGATATAAGCTCCTTAAGCTGAGGAGGGATCCTTACAAGATTGACCTGAATTGTCTTTCTACGAGCAGTTTCCATGTCCTACAAAACAAGAACAAAGATGAAAATTCGAACCCCTGAAATGGTTAGTCAATGCATATGATGCTGGATGATGTCATGATGCTATGATTAAACACACCACAGATATTTACAAAGACAAACATGTAGGGCAAACAAGGCACACAAGACAAGCCCTTAAGGTTTAAGGCCAGCATGGGGTCTGGGTAATACCCTCTTGAGTTGGTGGGTTCATACCTGTCCTAATCAAAGTAGCCGGGTTCTAAGGTTCCCAATATCACGGGGTTGCTTTCATTGTTCATCGTTTCGATTTAGCCACTGAACTGGCGACCGGAATATTCCAGGAAAGCAACCCTCAATTGAGCGTAGTATCGAGTATCCACCAACCTCGGACTGCACCAAAGTCAGTGATCTCACTACCCTAAAGAGGCCAAGATAGTTCAATTAAGGTTCCTAAGGTCTGTTGATGCTTCACGACACCACGCGGAGGCCCCGTACTCTCCTTGACTGAACTCAAGGGTTACCGGTACACACCAAAGTGCCACATCAACGTAGCAGACTGTTTCAACCGTGTCGGTATACCCCGCACAGTTCCCTCACAGCCTTGTTGCTACTTTCTAAGAAAGGTATCCCCCAGATCCGGGTGTAGGACCTACAGAACTCCCAAGCAACCCACAATTTAAAGCACACAAGGAAGACAATTGAAAACATAGTTATAAGCTAGCCCTAAGGTACACCTCACTTTAAAAGGATCCCCAGCAGAGTCGCCAGTTCTGTGATCGGTGGATCTGGAACTGACTGTTTAACGCTGGTTCGCGAAATGTCGCGGAAGCAAGAGTCGCCACCGTCTTTTATTTTCTCCAAATGGAAAGGACAAAAGCACAGAAAAATTCCTTAAAGAGATTGCTCTCGGTTCGGGAGGTAGGTTATAGAAAGGGAAGGTGTTAGCACCCTTTCTATCCATGGTTATCCATGGGCTCTTAGATACTTGCTCAATGTGTTTTCAAAATGGTTTGTTTGCTTTTCAATGTGGGTTTAAAAAGTTTCTTTGAAAAATTTCAGTTCGACTCGTACGTCAGAGTGTTTGAAAATTTTGCTTTTGAAAGCTTTTGAAAAAGTGTTGGTGTGAAAAGTCTTTTTTTGTTTGAAATTGAGATTAGAGCAAGTATCCACGAGAACCTACCTACCCTAAGGAATTCGTCTGTGTAAATGTCCTTTAAAGTAGTGCCATCCCACCATTGAGAGGTAGGTAGCACCACCGTTGGAGGTGTTCGGGTCAATTCGATATTCGGGACGTGGTGATCACCATAGCAATGGGAAGACACCTTAGAAGCTACCCTCATGCCAGGTTCCCGGATCATGAGGACTTACTAAGACATCCTCTACTCGACGATCACCTTTCGAGGCAAGGCAACAGTGAGGCGTACCCTAGGGGTGGTGTGTGAATTTGTGTGTCATGTTCATTTATTTTTGTCTTGTCAGGTTATTGGTGATCTAACGTTTTGTTTTTATTTTTGTCATTCATTCTTGCATGCATTTATTTAACAGTTAAAAAAGTGCGGAAAGATAAAATTCCTAAACTATTACAAAGGCGCGGGTCCACATCGCCAAAATTAAACCGGACCCGATTTGACTGAAGATAAATAAAGCGATAAAATAAAGCGCGAAAAGTTTAAATTTACATGGCTTTGGGAGATTTACAACATTATAATTAACGACATAAGATAAATGCGCAAATTAAATAATTGAAACGAAACTAGGGCGTTGGACCCTTTTTTGCAAATAATTAAAATTAATCAAGGAAATTAAAATTAAAATTAAATGACAAATGGTATTTTTGATATTTTTTGTATTTTTTAGATTTAATAAGGAAAAGAAATTAATTGAAATTAAATTAATAGACAAACCCTAATTCTAGTATTTTTATTTATTATGAAAGGATTAATTTTTAACCTAATTTAATATCTAAGTTAATTTACATGCAATTTTTAATTTAAGAAAATAATAAATAAGTGGTATTGAGAAATAAAAATTAAAAAGACATTAAAACTATCAATTAACCTAACTCTACATTTTTTTTGGATTTTTATTAAAAAAGAATTAAAATTAAAACCTAATTAAACTAAATATTTTACATTCCAATTTATTTATGAAAATAATTATAATAAAATATTATAGTTTTTGTATTTTCTGGATTTTTTATGTTTTTGTATATTATATTTTTTTTGTAAACAAAATTATTAGTTAATTTAAAACAATAAAACAAATAATCAAATAATAAAATAAAACATAAAAGAAAATTAGAAAATAATGCAAACCAGAGGGGGGTAAACCCAATTTTGGAGGTTTTGATGTGAAAGGCCTGGCCCAATAAGCTGGACGTTGATTGACTTTTTGAATCTTATACAACGCGTTGACTGGATCTTAGTGTACTCCCTTGATCATGGCCCTTGATTTGCTCTTGTAAGACGCGTGTATGGTGATTTGTGGATGGACTATGGTAGTCCTTAGAAGCGTGCCTGCATAGGAATGAATATTGAAAAATAACATTGAATATTTGCCAGACCTGGGACTTGAACCCAGGTCTTGAGGGTCATTCACGTTAGTCCCTGCCATCTGTGCCACTTGCGCTACTTTTAACATATAATATCAATTAAACAATATAAGAGAAAAGTAGAGTTAGTGGAGGAAAGCGCGCCAGATTTTGAAATAACCAACCACCGCTTGCCAGCGCGTTATCGTCTTCCTTCTCTTGATATTTTCTGAAACATAAAAAAGCAAAGAGCAACGGTTTTGACCCGTTGCCATAGAGGCCATACCAAAAAATAGCGAATAGGAATCTACTGATCATAAATTTATCGCGAATACACCATCTTAATCGTCCAGATGCGTTGAGTTTCGTGGCCTTAGTCTTAGGTCTTGATTTTGCCTGGGGTGAAAAACCCCAATTCAAGAATTCTGAAACCCTAAAAATCGATTATGGTAACTTCTCATACATGGCACAAAAACAAAATCAAATGCGTTGGTTAGCTTTAGAACATGCTTATTGGTATGAATGCACTAATAAAAATCAATGAAAATGCTTAAAACATAGAACATGATCATGCATTTTTCTGGGAACTGTTTGGATTCGTGATACCGGTTCCAGGCGTTTTGGCTTGTTGTTTGGGATTGGTACACGTCCAGAATTAGTCAAGGGAGCTTTTGGGATGAAAATCAAGGCTTGAATGGACCTCTAAGACTGATTTCAGAATTTGAGTTTCTAAGCAATTTTTCAAGTTTGTAGGTTGCTTATGAGCGCAGCTTTCAGTCTAGGGTGATTAGGGTTGTGTTGTAGTATATGTATGGAACATTTAGGTCAACAAACTTGGTACAAATCCCTTGCAATTATGGATTAAGATATTTGATTTGTTTCAAAATCTTTTTGAATCTTTTTCTATGGCTTTTGTATCAATTTGCATCCAATCACCCCAAATCTTTCCTCATTTGCCTTCACACGAAATATTGAGCCTATAATGTGTATAAAAAGATTTTTTAGATTAGGTTTAATATTTTTCATATATTAAAATCATTTAAATGAATATAAATTAATATTAATTCAAATAAATAATAAAAAAATATGAGAATACTTCCCTTTGGGCCTAGTGGTCGTGCATAGCCTTGGCATGAAGAAATTTGGGAGATAATTGAGCCCATTTGCATTTTTAGGCCTTTTGCATCAATGTTGACTTTCAAAAATTTCCAAAAATTTCCCAACTTCTACAAGGCATAACTTGGTCAATTTTTAAGCTTTTCACATGTTCTTGGACATTTTGGAAAGGTCTTTGAGTCCTTTAACCAATGCCTTTGGTCCCATGTCATTTTGATTTACCAATCTCAAGTTATGGCCTTTGACTTAAAGTCACTTTTTGTTGACTTTTGAAAATGACCTATAATGTTGAAATTGATAACTTTTTGTGAGAGCATTTCTTGGACTTGGAACATGAAGATGAATTGTGGGAAATGTCTTTCTCTTCAAAATGAGCTTTGGATGGAATTTTTCTGATAATCCATGTGAAAGTTATGCCCTGGTCAATTTCAGTTGACTTTTTCAGCTGTCCAAATATAGCAACTTTTGCATCTTTGATGATTTCTGAGCCAAATTTTGAGAATCATGATCAAGCATTGATCAAATGATGTTTGTGGCTTCAAAATGATATGTTGACCAAAAATTTGAACTTTTGACTGTCAAATGACCATTTTGCCCCTACAGTTGACTGTAGTGCAATTTAGGGTTTTGACTGTGCAATTTTGAGCTGAATGCCTTGAAACTTGTTATGAGGATCTTTGACCATCTTTGTAGGCATGTGAGACTTGGTTGGGCCTTTGAAATCTTCATTTTCTTGACCAGAACTCAAACCCTAGTTTTGACTGTATAGGAGCTAGTTGAGCTGCACCACCCTTGGGGCATTTTGTGACCTTGGCTTTGACAATTCTTGATGAATATGGGAGGGCAAATTTTGGGGTACAACAGAGGAGACTCATCTGAAGAGGACGAGAACCAGATTGGTGAGGTCAAGAGTACTCAGGCTGACTATATCAATGATCAAGTATCCGATGATGATTATTTCAAAGAGCAGTATCCACCCGCTGATATCAAATACAAGTAGTTAGAAGACAAATTGAAATTTGTTGAAGTCCAACGCGTCCCCAGTTTTGATTTTGATGATTTGGGTTTGATCTCTGGGTTACTCATTCCCCACAAATTCAAAATACCAATCTTTACAAAGTACGATGGGGTTTCTTGTCCAAAACTCCATTTGAAATCTTATGTGGGAAAGATACAACCACACACTGCTGATAAGAAGCTCTGGGTTCAATTTTTCCAAGAGAGCTTGGCTGGAACATAACTTGAATGGTTTTATCAGTTAGATGGTTCTCGTATCAATACTTGGGAGGATTTAGCTATTGCCTTCTACCATCAGTATCAGTACAACACCGACTTGGCGCCAACGAGGGTTCAGTTGCAAGATATGACCATGAGGAAGAATGAAGGATTTAAGGAATATGCGCAAAAGTGGAGAGACCTTGCTAGTAGGGTCCAACTTCCCTTGACTGATACAGAGCACATCGACATGTTCATGGGCATTTTATTTGGTCCTTTCTTTAATCTGTTGGTTGGCTTCTCTTCTTCTGGTTTCACTGAATTGATCTTAATCAGAGAAAGAGTTGAAAGTGGCATCAAAAGTGGGAAGATCTTTGTGGAATCTACCTCCACTCCCAATCCTATCAAGAAACCTTTTGCTGCAAAGAAGGAATTCAATGTTGTGTACGGGGAAAGGGCCCATACCAAGAAGAACGATCACCCGTCTGTCAATGTTATCCGAATCTCCAATCCAACTCCTACTCCAAGACCATCTGCAAATCATCAATGTTTTGAAACTCCAAGAAGACAATTTAAGAGGTTAGGCATGTCACTGTCTCAAGCCCTTCAACATTTGCTCAAGGCTAATTTAGTGACATTACATGATCCTCCCGCCAACCCTGACACCTCGTCACCAAAGTATAATCCGAACACTAAGTGTGCTTACCATTCAAGCAGCCCCGGGCACGAGACTGACCGATGCTGGGCCTTGAAGAACAAAATCCAGGATTTGATTGATAACAAAACTATTGAATTTGATCCCCCTCCAATGCCGAATGTAATCACTTCTCCAATGCCGAAGCATGACAAAGGTGTTAATGTTGTCGAAGATGCAATTTTTGTCGCCTCTATTAAAGAATTAACTACTCCACTGAATATAATCAAAAACAATCTGTTGAAAGAAAGGATTTTCCCTGGCTGCGTAAAAGACTGTGTGTGTTGTACAAGATAACTCAATGGATGTGAAGGGCTGAAGAAAGGCATACAACGCCTGATGGATAGCCATAAAATTCTATTTGAAAAGACTCTACTTGCCAAGAGTTTGATTAACAAACGTGAAGACCTCTCCATTATTACCATCTCAAACAAGCCTCTTAGGATCACCTCCAAAGGTCCTATTAGGATTTCAAATGAACCCACTGTTGCTCCCTTAATAATTACCAATCCCGGACCGATTCCCTACTCTTCAAACAAAGCGGTACCATGGAATTACGGTGCTGAGGTGTTCTATCATGGGATTAAACAAGATGCATGGATCAAAGAAGAAAAAGATGACAATGTTGGCAACATAGCTGGCTCAAGCAAAGTAAATAGAACTGGGAGAATATTTTCACCCAATATCTCACCACCAGTTGTTACAAAGACGCCCATCCGCATTACAGCTGCCAAGCCAAGTACTGGTATAAGAGGGAAGGAGAAGGTTGTTGAGCCTGATGTGATTGAAATACCCACAAAGGATGGAGAGCCCTCCGCTCGCGAGATGGACGAGATCTTGAAGATCATAAAAAGAAGCAACTTCAAGATTGTAGAATAGTTGGGGCAAACCCCTTCTAAGATTTCAATGTTGTCATTGCTGCTTTGTCCTGATGCCCATTGTTGTACCCCAAAATTTTCCCTCCCATTTTCTCAACATTTTTCTCATCACAAGACCCTTGGAGCTCAAGATCCAATTAGGGTTTCCTCTGCAAGACTTCTCCTAGCACTGTTGACCCAAATTAGGGTTTGTGTTTGCACAAAGATATTTTGACCTAAAATGACTAAGATGACTTTCATGCTTCATGTTGGACTCCCAAGTTTATCCATACCAAGTTTCAAGCTTTGATTCCAACCTTTGCCCAATCAATTGGACAGTTGACCTAGAAATCAGCTGTATTGGGGAAAAAGTCAACTGTGGTCAATTGACAGTCAAACCTCATGATTTTTTACCCACATCAACATAATGAACTCACATGGACCATTTGATCAAGTTTGGACCATAATTCCACAAGAAATTTGATCAGATCACCAAAAGGGCAAAATAGTCATTTGTAGGGTTTTGACTGCACAAAGGCAATTTTTGACTGTTTGACCTAGCCAATGGCAAACCAAGCTCACATATGGACTCAAGGACCCCATGGAATTGTCTTGACATACCCAACAAGTCCAAAAGATCCCAAATGCACAAGATTGACAGTTGAATTTCCCAGTCAATTGATCAATTTTGACTGTATACTGAAAAGTCAAACTTTGACTTTTTGGTCAAAATCAAGTGTCAAGATCCATTTTTCATCAAAACATGCCAAATCATGAAACTTGTTCATCAAGAAATCAAGAATTGCAAATTAGGGTTTGAAATGAAGATTTTTCATAACTTAGAATTTTTCTAAGTTATGAAAAACCCTAATTTTTCCCTAACTTTGTCCCACTTTCTCATCAAGATGCATTTGGATTCAAGGAAAAGTCAAAACATGAAAGTTGTAGCCCATTACAAAATCTACAACTTTGATTCACAAAGTTTCCTCAAAAGAAGCTTGTAGCTCAAGTTACAATTTTTGGAACAAGGGTACCAAACCATTCTTAACTTAGAGAAATTTTGACCTATTTTAGGCAAGGTTTTTGCCTAACTTCAAGACCACTTTTCACATACTTCCACTTGGAATTTTAATTTTCATTACAAAGATGGATTGTAGTACACATTCCAAGATTTCCAAAATATCCAAGAACTCATCAAACAACCTCATGGTTAGGGAGAATCGAATTTGGCAATATGGGAACAACTCACTTTGTTCATGACCAAGTTACATGTCCATAACCTTGCATTTTTAAACTCAGCATGCCTTAAGCTAGATTATAGGTCCTTATCTCATTCACACTCAATAATTTAATGCAAACCCCTTGTCTTCAAGCCTTGCATTATGTGTTTAAGCATTACATGGAAGTTTAACCCTTAAATAGAAAAAGCAAATTATCCATTTTAGAAAAGATAAACTTTATGTCAAAGTTGCAAATCAAGAAGTACAAGGCCATATCTTTGGGCACAAGTTCAGGAGCAAAACACACTGATTAAGGGGAAAGGTTGCAGCATAGATTGCGGGCCTGCATCAGTCTAGAATAAAACTTGAACTTTTGTTGCTTAAGAAAGAAGAAACTTGACATAACAACTACTAACTCTCATCTCAGCCAAGACAAGCTTAAGCAAAGTTATTGTACACATTCTAAACACTAACCCTGACCTGAAACACGAGCCAACCAAGTTCCAAACATCCTCAAACACAGAATCACCATTAAACTGCACAAAAACAGGGCATCCTGCACTTGGAATCCCACAGCTCATTTCCATCGTGCATCTTGGCCAAAAACACTTCAAACACATCCCACATCATCCCTTGAAACGGTCCCAAGCCCTAAACACGACCTGTAACATCCCTAACTAACATCACCATTTTCATATTTTCTGTTTTGCAGTTGAAGTTCCATAACACGATTCACTTGGTTTCAAAGCAAACTAAAGGTTGGAATAGCATCCCTGGACATCAAGGAAGCTATACCAATCATCACCTTGCATTGAAAACACCTCCATCACCAGATACGATTCCAACCGAACAGGTAAGTTCATGAACTCTTATCTCTCTATCCAGGCATTGTTAGGTTTAGATTTGTGAAGAAATTATGTCACATTCATGGCCCTGAACATGCCCATATAATTAGTTTTCATTTATGTTACGTGTGCTTGTAGAATTTGAGGTCTGAACATGGAACAAAAACTAGGTCAGGAATTGGGGGAGAAGAAATTCTCTCTCATTTCTTAGAGTTAGATTGATTTCTTTATATGTCTAGAATCGTGGCTTCAAGCTCTACAGGTTTCATGTTGCAAGATTTGGCAAATGATCAAGGAATCTGGAGATAGAAAACGCGTGTTGTTGTTGTTCATACAGGTTCTGAGGTTGAAGACAAAGTCTTCTTGGGCTGGGCCTGAGTTGACTTATTTGCACCCTATGTTTACTTTTGAACCCCCTTGGCCCATTGTGCTTATTTGAAACATTTTCTTGACTTTTCTTTTTATTTCTGACTTATTTATTTTTTCTCATAATATTAAAAATATAAAAAATATTTTTCACACCATTTTTGTATTTATTAGGCATTTATTTGTTTAAATTGATGTTTGTACATAAATAATACATAATATCTTTTATTTAAAAATACTAAAATTAATACCAATACATTTTATTTTCTGATTTTTATTTTATTTTATCTTTTGAAAATATTTTATGAAAATATACTTTTTTTTTGTAAATATTAAATATTTTATTTTTGTATATATTTAATATATTTATCATATAATATAAATATTTACATATTTATTAGGATATTTAGGATAAAAATACCAAAAATATATATATTTTTATTTTTATTAATATTTAACATTAAAAATACCTTTTTGACAAATATACTTCTCTTTTATTTATTTTTTGTATATAATTAGTAAATATTGTATATAATACATAATAAATAATTAATACCTTTTATTTAGTAAAATTAGGGTTTTTGCCCTAAACATGAAAATATTCAAAAATCAACTTTCTTTTAATTATTTTTATTTTATTTGTGAATAAAATATACACTTACACAAAAATAATTTCACATACATATTGCTTTATTCTTACATATCTTTACATTTATATTTGCGCAATTCAATTTGGTTGTAAATATTGGGCATTACCCTCCTATAAAGTCTCATCCCCATTTGAACATTTGTACCCCCATTCCCATGATCATTGTGTAATAACTTAGGACTTTTAAAATTTCGCACTTTAAATACTTTCTAAATATGCCATGTTAGAATTAGGGTTTTGTATGCGAATCAAAAACAACAAAAATAGTTTGACCTAAATTCAAGATAAACAAGCATGAAAATGGACAACACTAATCACACTTGCACCCCTAGGGTATTCCACTTGTTGCCTTCAATAATGGGCCATATTGCATGTTAGGTCTCTTTGGGCAAAACAAAACAATTCAAATGATCATAGTCCCTCGATGACGCTTTCGAAAGTTGCCTAAAAAATGATCAAGTCCCTCAAAGGAAAAATTGCCCAAAGATACTTGGCACCATTGCAATTATGGTCTAAACGATGACCCGCGCCCGTCCCTTTCACATCCTAACACAAGATTGTCCACCAAATGCAATGGTGGAACAAAATTGTTAAAAGGGTTAAAACATAGCAAAGATCTTTGAGAAATTTAGGGTAGATAGCTCTTGGTTACTTGCCAACTTGCAAAACAAAACACTTGCCTATTTTTCAAACCACACATCACTACACTTTCAAAACAACTTTCAAAAAATATTGAAAACCTTTTCAAAAGACATACACCTTTGTATACATCCCAACATGGATCATTACAAAGGTTGCCACCACATTGGCCTCTTTTCAAAACATTTTTCAAACCCACACACAAAGCACCATTTTAAACAATTGAAAATTAAGGCAAGTTGATCTAAGCAAGTAACTAAGAGCCCATGGATAACCATGGATAGAAAGGGTGCTAATACCTTCCCTTTCTATAATCTACTCCCCGAACCCAAGAAAACATCTCAAAGGTTTTTGCTGTGCTTTTTAACCTTTCCTTAGGATAAAATAAAAAGTCAGTGGCGACTCTTGCTCAACCGAAACATTTGCGAAAACAAACGCAAAACCTCAAGTCAGTTCTCCCACTGTATCACAGAACTGGCGACTCTGCTGGGGATATACTTAAAAGTGGAGTAACCTTAGGGCTTAGATCACCTTTGTTTTCAATTGTTTGATTTGTTTGCTTTTATATTTGTGGGCTTTGCATCGGAGTTTCATAGATCCTAACCCGGATCTGGGGAATACCCTTTTTAGGTAGCATAATCTGTGAGGGACATGTCCAGCGTAGACCGACATGGGTGAAGCAGTGGCTACGTTGGTGTGACACCTTGGTATGTACCGATATCCCTTGTGTTGCAACGAGGAGAATATGGGTCTTCTAAGGAGTCATTAAACACCAACCGACCTTAGAACCCTAAACTGACCAAACTTGGCCATAGAATAGTAGCAGTATGCTACACTCATTGAGGCTAAACTCTCGTGATGGTTCTGGCCGCAAGAAAAGATTGCGATGCTGGAGTTATGACCGATTGAGGGTAGTCAATGATTTGAGATCCTCTAGAACCCATTTACTTTTGATAGGACAGGTTTTAACCAACAAAACTAAAAGAGGGTAATACCTAAACCTCATGCTGGCCTAAAACCTAAGGGTTGTCTTGTGTGACTTGTGTGCCTTATCATGCTTGCCTTTGTGAATATTTGTGGTGTGCTTCATCATAGCATCATACTATCATACCATTGCATGCATCCTGTATAAGGACTGACCCATTTCAAAGACAAAAAAGTTTCATCTTTGCTCTGTTTTGTAGGACATCATGATGCCCGTGCGTAGGAATACTATCCGGCTCAACTTTGTTCAACCACCAGCTTTGCTCAAGGATTTGGTTGATAGGATTCCAAACACTACTTCCTTCATCAATATGCATGGTTCTCTCCTTGGCTTGATCACTTCAAAGTGGGACCAACAACTGATAAGTGTCCTGACCCAGTTTTATGATCCCCTATATCATTGCTTCACTTTTCAAGACTTCTAGCTGGTCCCTACCCTGGAAGAAATCTCTGATTTGCTTGGTATCCCTGTTTTGGAGCAAACTCCATTCACTGGTTGGGAAAAGGCTCTTAGGCCTGAAGAGATTGCTGCAGTCCTCCCCTTGACTAAAGAAGAGGTAATGACTAACTGGGAAACTAGAAGTGGAGTTAAGGGCTTTTTGGTTAAATTTTTGGTTGGCAAAGCTAATGATTTCTGGAATGACTTAGACTTCAAGGCGTACGAAGGCATTCTGGCTCTTTTAATCTATGGTCTGGTATTGTTTCCAAATCCTGACACCTTTATCAGTATCTATGCCATAAGGATCTTCATGTCTCGGAATCCTGTACCCACTCTTTTGGGTGATATCCTGCAACAACTCTATGCTCGTACTGCCCGAAGACGGGGAACTCCATGGTGTTGTGCTCCTTTGCTAGTGAGGTGGTTTATTTCGCACCTTCCTAAGTTCGTGCTGAAGAATGAAGAAGGAAAGGGTTGGGCTCATAGGTTAATGTCTCTCACTGATAATGACATCACTTGGACTCTCATAGGTTTGGATGAGGTAGCTGTTATTGATCGTTGCGGAGAATAACCTAATGTTCCATTGATCGGCATCCAGGGAGGCATCTCTTATAATCCATGTTTAGCTCTCCGTCAGTTTGGAAGAGCCAGAAGAGTAGGGCCTCATGAGATGTTGGTTCCTCACTTCCATTTTGAATTTCAAGTAAACAATGACAAACTACGCCATGGATTCATTAAGGCTTGGGACAGAATTCACAAAGCTGACCCACATGAGTTGGGACCAAAGACTTCTCTACCAATGGAACCCTATTGCAGATGGGTCCGCATCCGTGCTCAGAAGTTAGGTATGCCATACGAAGCTGTCAGACCTATCATTCTTGAATATCCTGATGAAGACGGGGTTCCTCCAACTGTTCTCCCTCCTCAGATACCCACTGATGTTGATACACTGAAGAGATCTTGGGCGCAGCTAAAGGAAGAACGAGATTTTTATCGGGAAAAGTTCAACAAACAGGAACGGAAGATCCAGAAGCTGACTAAGCAATTGGAGGAAGAGCGGATCCTGAATGACTATATCCATACTGAGAAGAGGAGGCCATGGGAGCACTGATGGGCTTTGGATATTTCCTTTTACAGCTTTTATTTCCTTTTCAGTATTTTTCATTCCTGTAATGCCTAAGGGCAAGTTGTTGAACAATTTAAAATTTGAATCTAATGAAGTGTGTTCCCCTTTTGTCTACAAAGTTGAATCTTGTTTGTCTTTGAAAACATAAAACATACGCATCTCATTGCACCATATGCATAACAGGTACCCTTTTTTCCACAGGTTGCTTAATCTTCTTCGCTGTTTATTTGAACAGTCATCATGAATCCAGAATCATCCAGTGAACAAGCAATCAAGGCCCTCCAGGCCCAGAACGCCCAGTTTCAAGAGATGGTCATGAGCTTGGCCCGAGGTCAACAAGAGTTGAAGGCTCTGCTCCTAAAGAAGAAGAAGAAGAAGAGGACTGCGTTGTTCAACACCGGACGCAGGTTTGGGAATACACTCCATAATGAGGCTGATCCAAATACTTCCTCTGCAGAGAAAGACAGTCCCCAAGGGGGAGGGGCTCCTAGTCCTGCAGTCTCTGACAACGAGACGGATTACAATGACGAACAATACCCTCCTGCTGCTGATAGATACAAGCAATTAGAGGACCGCTTGAGTGCCATGGAGATTCAAAATATGTCGGGGCTGGATTTCGGAGATTTAGGCTTATCTTCTGGGGTGGTAATCCCACACAAATTCAAGGCGCCTGCCTTTGCAAAATATGACGGGGCTTCCTGTCCAAAGCTGCATCTCAGATCGTACGTAAGGAAGATCCAACCTTACACGGCAGACAAGAACCTTTGGATCCACTTCTTCCAAGATAGCCTTTCGGGGTCACAACTTGAGTGGTTCTATCAGCTAGATGGAACCAGTATCCGACATTGGGAGGATTTGGCTACCGCCTTTTATAGACAATATCAATACAATTCTGACCTTGCTCCTACGCGTACCCAACTTCAGGGTATGTCGCTGGGAACGGGCGAAGGATTCAAAGAATATGCGCAAAAATGGAGGGATTTGGCTGGCAGGGTGCAGCCTCCTTTGACTGACCGTGAACTGGTTGACATGTTTCTAGGGACCTTGTCTGGTCCATTCTTCAATCATCTGGTTGGTAATTCCTCCGCTGGGTTCACAGATTTGATCCTGACGGGTGAAAGGATAGAAGCTAGCATCAGGTCAGGAAAGATACAGAAAGGCGCCTCCGCAAGTATTGAGAATAAACCTTTCAAGAAGGAAGCTAGTGTCGTCTATGGTCCTAGAAGACAAGTCAAGCCAGAACGCCGCCAAGCCGTCAATGCCTTGGTAATTTCAAAACCTATTGCTGCTCCTCAGCAGTACAATCAACAAAGGGGTGAGAGGCCCAAAAGGCAATACACTCGGCTGAGTATGACCCTGTCACAAATCTTACCGCAACTGCTATCAACCAACTTGGTGACCACCAGAGAAGCTCCGAAGGTCGTGAATACTGAGTCTCCTAAGTATAACCCAAATTCCCGTTGTGCTTATCACTCTGATAGCCCCAGGCATACTACTGATGATTGCTGGGCCCTGAGAAATAAGGTTCAAGACCTTATTGATGCGAAGGAAATTCAGTTTGAGGCGCCTGAGAGGCCAAATGTTGTAACTGCTCCTATGCCCCAGCATAGAGTAAATGCCGTCGAGGAAGATTTGTATGCTGTTTCGGTGAATGATGTTGCTACCCCTCTATTGACTGTTAAGAGGAACCTACTGCTAGCCGGTTTATTTCCGGGTTGTAGCAAGGGTTGCCTCCTGTGTGCTGTTACCCCTACCGGTTGTCCGCTGCTGAAGTCAGGCATCCAAAGCCTGATGGATAGCAAGGAGATTCTGTTCAAGAAAACCGCTGTTCCATTTGTTTCCGCTGAAGAAGTATCTGTCGTCACAATTTTCAACAATCCTACCAAGGCTCCCCCGAGGAAGCCAGTCAAAATTATGTCTGTTGCACCCATTACCATTACTGTTCCGGGGCCCCTCCCCTATGAATCTGACAAGGCTGTCCCATGGCACTATGGGGCAGATGTGTATGTGCTTGGAGTGAAGCAGGAGTTCAACACCGGTACCAGTATCAGTAACATCACTGGTCCCGCCAAAATTACTCGCAGTGGCAGGCTCTTCTCGCCTGACATTGCACCACCAGTTATCCGAAAACCTCTTATCATCACACCCGCAAGTGTGCATGTTCCTCTTCCAAATCAAGTTCCTGTGTCTACTACTGCCGCCGAGTCCTCTGACGCTCGGGGCAAAGGAGTTGCTACCGATTTGCCTGCCCGGACGGAGGCACCAAAAAAGACTGCTGTTGAAGCCTCCCAGCAAGAGATGGAGGAAATCCTTAAAATCATTAAAAAGAGTGACTTCAATGTCGTTGAACAGCTGGGGCATACCCCCTCCAAGATCTCTATGCTATCATTGCTGCTGTGCTCAGAGGCCCACGCCAAGGCCCTGATTTCATTTCTGAAAACGGCCCATGTGCCGCAAGAGACATCTGTAGATCAGTTCACTGACTGTGTGGCTAATTTGACAGCTGACAATGGTTTGGGTTTCTCGGATGCAGACCTTACCGCCAAAGGAAAAAACCACAATGATGCCCTGCACGTCTCTATAGAATGCAGGGGCACTACTCTGCACACGTATTGGTGGACACCGGTTCTTCCCTGAATGTATTGCCCAAGAAGGCCTTAGATCGGTTGGATTGTGAGGGCCTGGAATTGAAGCCTAGTAACATCATTGTTAGAGCCTTCGACGGTTCTAAGAGGATGGTGCATGGTGAGATAGACATTCCTATTCGTGTGGGTTCCTAAGTCTTTGACTCAACGTTCTATGTGATGGATATTCGTCCATCTTATTCCTGTTTGTTGGGTCGGCCCTGGATTCACAAGGCTGGGGCGGTAACATCCACTCTACACCAGAAGCTCAAATACCCTGTCAGAGGGAAGATTGTTACTGTGCAGGGAGAGGAGGAATACATGGTTAGTCACCTGAATTCATTCCGGTATATCGAGATGGACGGGGAGTTTATTGAAACCCCCTTTCAACATTTTGAAGAGGTACCTCCAACATTGGCGTCAGCTGAGACAGTGGTTGAAGAAGACTTTCCTTTGAAGATGGCTTCCTTGAAGGATGCCCAGGCTGTAATTGAGAAAGGCAAGTGCGCAAACTGGGGTCAACTTCCTGACTTCACTCAAAAGACCGACAAGTTTGGGCTGGGCTTCACTGCAGAGGCTCATAGGGCTGTTCGCAAAGAAAGGATCAGAAAGTCTCCGGTGTTCATCACCAATCCAAGAGTGAATGCTATCGAGGAGGACGTAGAGGAAGCATAATTTGACAGTTGGATCTATCCAACAACCAACAACGGACCAAGCAACTGGACGGCAAAAGATTTTACACCTATTACATTTGTCACGCAGTAATGAACTCTTTTGTTTTCAATTTGTAACAAACAATATGTTGAAACTTTTATTGGCTCGGTGTCCTACCCGGGGCACCGTGGCTCCATTTGTGAGGGCTTTTTGTATGACATTTCCATATATCATTAATCAAAACATTGGACGTTTGTTGCATTTCAAATCTTGTTCTCTTTTTCTTTCTTTGTTATATATTGCAAAACAGCTATATTTACACATACTCACTTATACAGGTTCCAATCCACTCTGGATCTCGCTGGTAACGGCTCTGCTACCGCCAGTTATGACTTCGAAAATCCGATCAACTTAGCCGAAGACGAAGGTGAAGATGATTGCGAAGTGCCTGGTGAACTCGCAAGACTGCTACTCCAGGAAGAGAGGGCCATTCAGCCGCATGAAGAGCCAGTGGAAACGATAAACCTGGGTACTGAGACAGATAGAAAAGAAGTCAAGATTGGTGCCAATCTAGAGCTCAGCGTGAAGCAACGATTGATTCATATGCTGCATGATTACGTGGAAATCTTTGCTTGGTCTTACGAAGACATGCCCAGTTTGGATGCCGACATTGTAGTTCATCACCTGCCTACCAAAGAAGACTGCCCTCCGGTAAAACAGAAGGTCTGCCGCATGCGCCCAGAGATGTCCGAGAAAATCAAAGCTGAGGTTATGAAACAATTTGATGCCGGGTTTCTAGCAGTGACTTCTTATCCTCAATGGGTGGCCAACGTGGTTCCAGTGCCAAAGAAAGATGGTAAAGTCAGAATGTGTGTTGACTACAGGGATTTGAACAGGGCCAGCCCTAAGGACGATTTCCCTTTGCCTCACATCGACGTTCTGGTTGACAATACTGCTCAACACAAGGTGTTCTCCTTCATGGATGGTTTCTCCGGGTATAATCAGATCAAGATGGCTCCTGAAGATATGGAAAAGACTACCTTTGTTACTCAGTGGGGCACCTTTTGCTACAAGGTCATGCCTTTTGGGTTGAAAAATGCTGGGGCAACCTACCAACGTGCCATGGTTTCTTTATTTCATGATATGATCCATCATGAGATAGAAGTGTACGTCGATGATATGATTGCAAGATCTCAAACTGAGGAGGAACACCTTGACCATCTGCGGAAGCTGTTTGACCGTCTAAAGTTGTACAAGCTGAGGTTGAACCCAAACAAATGCACCTTTGGGGTGAGGTCTGGAAAATTGCTAGGTTTCATTGTAAGCGACAAAGGTATTCAAGTGGACCCTGCCAAGGTGAAAGCCATACAAGAGATGCCGACTCCCAAGACAGATAAAGAAGTCAGAGGCTTTCTGGGACGACTGAATTACATTGCCCGATTCATCTCACATCTAACTGCTACCTGTGAGCCAATCTTCAAATTGCTGAAGAAAGATCAAGTAGTACGTTGGAACGATGAATGTCAGGCCGCTTTCGAAAAGATAAAGGAGTATCTCCAAGAACCACCCATTCTTATGCCTCTGGTTGAAGGGAGACCTCTAATACTATACTTGACAGTACTTGACAACTCGATGGGGTGTGTGCTGGGGCAGCATGACGAGTCTGGCCGAAAAGAGCACGCTATTTATTACCTGAGCAAAAAGTTTACCGACTGTGAGACTCGGTACTCACTGCTCGAGAAAACTTGCTGCGCTCTGGTATGGGCTGCTCGCCGGCTGAGACAGTATATGCTGACTCACACTACTCTGTTGATTTCAAAAATGGATCCAATCAAGCACATATTTGAAAAGCTTGCTCTGTCTGAAAGAATAGCAAGATGGCAAATGATCTTGACAGAATATGACATCCAATACACAACTCAAAAAGCAATCAAGGGAAGTGTATTGGCAGACCATTTGGCACACCAACCTGTGGACGATTACCAATCATTGAACTTCGAATTTCCAGACGAAGATATCATGGTAGTAACTGATTGTGAAGTACCTGGACCGGATGAAGGACCTGAGGAAGGATCCCGATGGTCTATGCATTTTGACGGAGCCTCGAACGCTTTGGGTAACGGCATCAGCGCTGTGATCATATCCCCTAAAGGTACTCGTACTCCACTCATCGCCTGACTATGTTTCAACTGCACCAACAACATGGCGGAGTATGAGGCGTGTATCATGGGTCTTCAAGCTGCAATTGACTTAAGGATCAAGTTTCTGAGTGTCTTCGGGGATTCCGCTCTCGTGATCAATCAGATCAAAGGCGAGTGGGATACGAAACACCCAAATCTTATTCCTTACAAGGAGTATGTGTTGACTTTGCTTCCCCACTTTGAAAAGATAACTTTTGAACACTTCCCAAGAGAGGAGAATCAGTTAACGGACGCACTAGCTACGATGTCTTCAATGTTCAAAGTCAAATGGGACAACGAGGCTCCCCGGATCATTATCTGGAAATTGGACGAACCTGCATACTGCTGCGATCTTGAGGCCGAAGAGGTGACCGAAAAACCCTGGTATCATGAGGTGAAGAGATACTTGGAAGCTCAGGAATACCCTAAAGGTGCATCTGTCAACGATAAGAAGTTTCTGAGAAGGTTTGCGGCAAAATTCTTCCTCAGCAACGGCATTCTCTACAAACGAAACCATGATTCAACTTTACTGCGTTGTGTGGATAAGACTGAAGCAGAGAATATCATGGTAGAACTACATGAAGGTACATTCGGAACACATTCCAGTGGACATACCATGGCAAAGAAAATCCTTCGGGCAGGATATTTCTGGTCCACAATGGAAGCCGACTGTTACCAACATTCTCGAACTTGTCATAAATGCCAGATCTATGCTGATAAGGTGCATATCCCTCCGGTTCCTCTGAACGTCCTGACGGCACCATGGCCTTTTGCAATGTGGGGCATTGATATGATCGGCGAGATCCGACCGACGGCATCCAACGGGCATCGCTTCATCTTGGTAGCAATTGATTATTTTACAAAGTGGGTAGAAGCAGCTTCCTATGCCACCGTAACCAAGAGCGTCGTGGCACGTTTCATTCGGCATAACCTGATCTGTCGGTACGGTGTCCCGGAAAGGATCATTACGGACAATGGTACCAATCTTAACAACAAGATGATCACTGAGCTCTGCGAGCAATTCAAGATACATCACCATAACTCTTCTCCTTACCGGCCGAAGATGAATGGAGCTGTAGAAGCAGCTAATAAGAATATCAAAAAGATTGTGCAGAAGATGACAGTGACCTATAAAAATTGGCACGAGATGTTACCATTTGCTCTTCATGGGTACCGTACCTCAGCACGGACGTCAACCGGGGCAACACCCTTTTCCTTGGTCTATGGCATGGAGGCAGTCTTGCCGATTGAAGTCCAAATACCCTCTCTCCGGATAATGAAGGATGCAGATCTGAGCGAAGATGACTGGATCCAGACTCGACTTGATCAATTAAACCTAATTGATGAAAAGAGACTCACCGCTATCTATCATGGTTAGACGTACCAAAAACGGATGATCAGGGCATTTAACAAGAAAGTCAGACCACAAGAGTATCAAGTTGGGGACCTGGTAATCAAACGCATCATCCTTCCTCAAAGTGATCCCAGGGGCAAATGGACCCCTACGTACGAAGGGCCATTTGTGGTTAAACATGTGTTCTCAGGAGGAGCCATGATTCTAACCACCATGGATGGTGACGACCTTCCTCACCCCGCCAATGCAGACATAGTAAAAAGATACTACGCATGATAAAAGACCCGCTAGGTTGACACACCTGGGTAAAAATAAGGGCTTCCCGGCGAACCAAAAGGGTTCAGGCAAAAATAAGGGATAAAAATGAAAAGAATCTGTACACCCGGCAAGTCAAAAACCTGAAAAGGCGGCTTGGGCAAAAATGGGTATCCCGGTGGACTGAAAACCCGAAAGGGCGGTCCAGGCAAAAGTTAGGGATAAAGCGTAACACTATGTCTCATTGGATCACCTTGTATCCAGAATTCGACATCAACTATCGGGCTCAGACTTCGGCATCGATCAATCAGCTTCATCTTCAACTAAGCAGCAAAGTGATGAGACGCTTGAAGACATAAAGGCAATAGCAGAGTTGGAACCCAGTGGGAATATTGTTCACATAGCTGTTTTGTTTCCTTTTCAAAATTGTATAAACTTTATGTTATTTGGCGGCGTTCTCTTACTAGGACGTCAGACTCTTGTACAAAAACGCCTATTTACAGGAAAACTTCAAAATCAATACAAATTCACCTTTCCAAACAAATTGCCAATTATTTTTCCTTTTTTCTGTTTTGTCTTGCGAAGAACGTCCAATGTTCATTTTTGATATATGCATTTGACATTGAATTGATAATTCATAAATACTTGCATACGAAACAAAAGACTAATTACAGGTGACATCAGAAACAGGGGCAATGTAGAATTGTCCAGGCAGTCTAGTTGCTTTGTCCGCCAGGGTACCAAGGTAGATTCAACTGAAGAATGTGACCAAGTTACCTCAACTCCCCATAGAGTAAGACAAGATTCAGCAATACTCGCCCCCAGAAGAGTTAGTCTATCATCAGCCCTACAATAGGCACCCTGCTCCCCTAGCAAGTCAGCAATACTCTCCTCCAGCAGAGTTAGTCTACGGTCAGTCTAAAGGAAGTTGGGTATCCCCAGAAGATATCAACATCCCCCAGCGGAGTATAGGCATTCATCAGCAAGCATCCCCGGCAGTCTTGATCTAAGATTGTTCCTCAGCGGAATACAGACACTCCAGTGGAACCATTTTCCAGTACAGTCCGAAAGTTTCCCCAGGAAATATGGATTCCATATCCCCAGCAGGTCTTGAAGCTTATCCCCAGTAGATTCTGGAAGCTCATCCCCTGTAGAGTACGGACGTCTCTCCCGGGCTTTATTCAAAGTTATTCCTCACAAGGGCTTATAACTGGGTTATCCTCAGCTAATTACCACGGAAGATCGCCCTCGGCGAAGTTCTTCCAATCCCCAGCGAAGTTCATCAAAGTCCCCAACATAACTTATCAACACAATCCCCAACGAAGTTTATCATTGTTATCCCCAGCGGAGTCCATCATCGAAATCCTCAGCGGAGCTCTCATCAAAACTTCAGCAAAGTATCTCTTCCCACAGAGCAATTCCCCTCAAAGTAATCTCTCCAACAAGTTTATTCTCCAACGGAGTTATCTTCTCCTATCGGTGTACTCTTGCAACCATCATCCCTAGCGGAAACAAAGAACTCTACTCTTCAACGTCAGCCCAGGATTTAATTCCCCAGCCGATCGTCAAGGATTTATTTTCCTAGACGAAAATACATTCATAAACATTTCACATTTCATACATCTTGCTTACATACATGATAAAGTGCATACGACACTATCTCATTTTGAACATCATGACATCATGCATTTCATACATCATGACATTACATACAACTGATGTTTTGCCTTTTCAGGGAAAAAGACAACCCAAAAGACAACTACCTTCAACTGTCACAATTCCAGATTCGATTCCTGTATCTAGCCAGGGCACATCTGTGAGTGATCAGTTTCCAGATTCGATTCCTGTATCTAGCCAGGGCACATCTGAAGAGTTTGAAGATTCGATTCCTGTATCCAGCCAAGGCATATCTGTTGACGACTAATTCCAGATTCGATTCCTGTATCCAGCCAGGGCACATCTGAAGAGTTTGAAGACTCGATTCCTGTATCCAGCCAGGGCATATCTGTTGACGACTAGTTCCAGATTCGATTCCTGTATCCAGCCAGGGCACATCTGAAGAGTTTAAAGATTCGATTCCTGTATCCAGCCAGGGCATATCTGTAGACGACAATTCCAGATTCGATACCTGTATCCAGCCAGGGCATATCTGTGAGCAACCGATTGTAGACTCGACACCTGTATCTAGCCAGGGCATATCTGCATGAAGAGATTTAAGATCAACACCTGTAACAAGCCAGGAAAACATCTGTTTTTCTCAAAGTGTGCAAGTTCTCGCTAAGGAATCTCTTACGCGATCAACACTTCCAAATGGCATCTATAAGCCCATTCCCGACAAGGTTCTGTCACACCTTCAGATGGCATCTATAAGCCCATCTCCCTATCCACCATCTCTCCAAATGGCATCTATAAGCCCATTCCCGACATCACATTGCTGATACTCCAGCATGCGAGTGCAAATTTCCGGGCACTCTAGTGTCCAATCTCCTTTTACCCTCGAGTCACGAAAGGCAAACTTGCCAATCTAACTCTTCAGGTTCAAGAATATTGAACAGGGGCAACTGTTGTACCCCAAAATTTGCCCTCCCATTTTCTCAACATTTTTCTCATCACAAGACCCTTGGAGCTCAAGATCCAATTAGGGTTTCCTCTGCAAGACTTCTCCTAGCACTGTTGACCCAAATTAGGGTTTGTGTTTGCACAAAGATATTTTGACCTAAAATGACTAAGATGACTTTCATGCTTCATGTTGGACTCCCAAGTTTATCCATACCAATTTTCAAGCTTTGATTCCAACCTTTGCCCAATCAATTGGACAGTTGACCTAGAAATCAGCTGTATTGGGGAAAAAGTCAACTATGGTCAATTGACAGTCAAACCTCATGATTTTTGACCCACACCAACATAATGAACTCACATGGACCATTTGATCAAGTTTGGACCACAATTCCACAAGAAATTAGATCAGATCACCAAAAGGGCAAAATGGTCATTTGTAGGGTTTTGACTGCACAAAGGCAATTTTTGACTGTTTGACCTAGCCAATGGAAAACCAAGCTCACATATGGACTCAAGGACCCCATGGAATTGTCTTGACATACCCAACAAGTCCAAAAGATCCCAAATGCACAAGATTGACAGTTGAATTTCCCAGTCAATTGATCAATTTTGAATGTATACTGAAAAGTCAAACTTTGACTTTTTGGTCAAAATCAAGTGTCAAGATCCATTTTTCATCAAAACATGCCAAATCATGAAACTTGTTCATCAAGAAATCAAGAATTGCAAATTAGGGTTTGAAATGAAGATTTTTCATAACTTAGAATTTTTCTAAGTTATGAAAAACCCTAATTTTTTCCTAACTTTGTCCCACTTTCTCATCAAGATGCATTTGGATTCAAGGAAAAGTCAAAACATGAAAGTTTTAGCCCATTACAAAATCTACAACTTTGATTCACAAAGTTTCCTCAAAATAAGCTTGTAGCTCAAGTTACAAATTTTGGAACAAGGGTACCAAACCATTCTTAACTTAGAGAAATTTTGACCTATTTTAGGCAAGGTTTTTGCCTAACTTCAAGACCACTTTTCACATACTTCCACTTGGAATTTTAATTTGCATTACAAAGATGGATTGTAGTACACATTCAAAGCTTTCCAAAATGTCCAAGAACTCATCAAACAACCTCATGGTTAGGGAGAATCAAATTTGGCAATATGGGAAAAACTCATTTTGTTCATGACCAAGTTACATGTCCATAACCTTGCATTTTTTAACTCAGCATGCCTTAAGCTAGATTACAGGTCCTTATCTCATTCACACTCAATAATTTAATGCAAACCCCTTGTGTTCAAGCCTTGCATTATGTGTTTAAGCATTACATGGAAGTTTAACCCTTAAATAGAAAAAGCAAATTATCCATTTTAGAAAAGATGAACTTTATGTCAAAGTTGCAAATCAAGAAGTACAAGGCCATATCTTTGGGCACAAGTTCAGGAGCAAAACACACTGATCAAGGGGAAAGGTTGCAGCATAGATTGGGGGTCTGCATCAGTCTAGAAGACAACTTGAACTTTTGTTGCTTAAGAAAGAAGAAACTTGACATAACAACTACTAACTCTAATCTCAGCCAAGACAAGCTTAAGCAAAGTTATTGTACACATTCTAAACACTAACCCTGACCTGAAACACGAGCCAACCAAGTTCCAAACATCCTCAAACACAGAATCACCATTAAACTGCACAAAAACAGGGCATCCTGCACTTGGAATCCCACAGCTCATTTCCATCGTGCATCTTGGTCAAAAACACTTCAAACACATCCCACATCACCCCTTGAAACGGTCCCAAGCCCTAAACACGACCTGTAACATCCCTAACTAACATCACCATTTTCATATTTTCTGTTTTGCAGTTGAAGTTCCATAACACGATTCACTTGGTTTCAAAGCAAACTAAAGGTTGGAATAGCATCCCTGGACATCAAGGAAGCTATACCAATCATCACCTTGCATTGAAAACACCTCCATCACCAGATACGATTCCAACTGAACAGGTAAGTTCATGAACTCTTATCTCTCTATCCAGGCATTGTTAGGTTTAGATTTGTGAAGAAATTATGTCACATTCATGGCCCTGAATATGCCCATATAATTAGTTTTCATTTATGTTATGTGTGCTATGAGAATTTGAGGTCTGAACATGGAACAAAAACTAGGTCAGGAATTGGGGGAGAAGAAATTCTCTCTCATTTCTGAGAGTTAGATTGATTTCTTTATATGTCTAGAATCGTGGCTTCAAGCTCTACAAGTTTCATGTTGCAAGATTTGGCAAATGATCAAGGAATCTGGAGATAGAAAATGCGTGTTGTTGTTGTTCATACAGGTTCTGAGGTTGAAGACAAAGTCTTCTTGGGCTGGGCCTGAGTTGACTTATTTGCACCCTATGTTTACTTTTGAACCCCCTTGGCCCATTGTGCTTATTTGAAACATTTTCTTGACTTTTCTTTTTATTTCTGACTTATTTATTTTTTCTCATAATATTAAAAATATAAAAAATATTTTTCACACCATTTTTGTATTTATTAGGCATTTATTTGTTTAAATTGATGTTTGTACATAAATAATACATAATATCTTTTATTTAAAAATACTAAAATTAATACCAATACATTTTATTTTCTGATTTTTATTTTATTTTATCTTTTGAAAATATTTTATGAAAATATACTTTTTTTTTTGTAAATATTAAATATTTTATTTTTGTATATATTTAATATATTTATCATATAATATAAATATTTACATATTTATTAGGATATTTAGGATAAAAATACCAAAAATATATATATTTTTATTTTTATTAATATTTAACATTAAAAATACCTTTTTGACAAATATACTTCTCTTTTATTTATTTTTTGTATATAATTAGTAAATATTGTATATAATACATAATAAATAATTAATACCTTTTATTTAGTAAAATTAGGGTTTTTGCCCTAAACATGAAAATATTCAAAAATCAACTTTCTTTTAATTATTTTTATTTTATTTGTGAATAAAATATACACTTACACAAAAATACTTTCACATACATATTGCTTTATTCTTACATATCTTTACATTTATATTTGCGCAATTTAATTTGGTTGTAAATATTGGGCATTACCCTCCTATAAAGTCTCATCCCCATTTGAACATTTGTATCCCCATTCCCATGATCATTGTGTAATAACTTAGGACTTTTAAAATTTCGCACTTTAAATACTTTCTAAATATGCCATGTTAGAATTAGGGTTTTGTATGCGAATCAAAAACAACAAAAATAGTTTGACCTAAATTCAAGATAAACAAGCATGAAAATGGACAACACTAATCACACTTGCACCCCTAGGGTATTCCACTTGTTGCCTTCAATAATGGGCCATATTGCATGTTAGGTCTCTTTGGGAAAAACAAAACAATTCAAATGATCATAGTCCCTCGATGACGCTTTCGAAAGTTGCCTAAAAAATGATCAAGTCCCTCAAAGGAAAAATTGCCCAAAGATACTTGGCACCATTGCAATTATGGTCTAAACGATGACCCGCGCCCGTCCCTTTCACATCCTAACACAAGATTGTCCACCAAATGCAATGGTGGAACAAAATTGTTAAAAGGGTTAAAACATAGCAAAGATCTTTGAGAAATTTAGGGTAGATAGCTCTTGGTTACTTGCCAACTTGCAAAACAAAACACTTGCCTATTTTTCAAACCACACATCACTACACTTTCAAAACAACTTTCAAAAAATATTGAAAACCTTTTCAAAAGACATACACCTTTGTATACATCCCAACATGGATCATTACAAAGGTTGCCACCACATTGGCCTCTTTTCAAAACATTTTTCAAACCCACACACAAAGCACCATTTCAAACAATTGAAAATTAAGGCAAGTTGATCTAAGCAAGTAACTAAGAGCCCATGGATAACCATGGATAGAAAGGGTGCTAATACCTTCCCTTTCTATAATCTACTCCCCGAACCCAAGAAAACATCTCAAAGGTTTTTGCTGTGCTTTTTAACCTTTCCTTAGGATAAAATAAAAAGTCGGTGGCGACTCTTGCTCAACTGAAACATTTGCGAAAACAAACGCAAAACCTCAAGTCAGTTCTCCCACCGTATCACACCCATGCTCAGAAATTAATCAGGTTCCTGAAAAAGGCTCAAGTCCTCCATGAGACAACAACAGAATAATTTGAGAATTGCGTGGCTAGCCTGACAGCTGATAATGGTTTGGGATTTTCAGATGTTGACTTAACACCTCTCAGGAAGAATCACAATAAAGCTCTACATGTTTATATCGAGTGCAAAGGGACTACCTTAGCACATGTGCTAGTCGAAACTGGTTCTTCTCTGAATGTATTACCCAAGGGGGCGTTAGACCATCTAGATTGTGAAGGTTTAGTCTTGAAGCCAAGGGATATCATTGTAAGGTAATTTGATAGATCAAAGAGGACTGTTCATGGGGAGGTAGATCTTTCGATCAAAGTGGGCTCCCAAATATTCAACTCCACCTTCTATATTATGGATATTCGTCCTGCCTATTCTTGTCTGTTAGGTCGCCTGTGGACCAATAAAGTTGGGGTAGTAACCTCAACCCTCCACCAGAAACTCAAATATCCTGTCAAGGGCAGAATAGTCACCATCTGTGGGGAAGAAGAGTTTATGGTGAGCCATCTTAACTCTTTCAAGTATGTAGAGATGGATGGAGAATTCATTGAGACCCAGTGTCAAGCCTTTGAGGTTGTACCACCGATGATTGCTGCTACCTGTGATCGGTGGAAATAGAACTGACTATTTTTAGCTGGTTTCGCGAAATGTCGCGGTAAGCAAGAGTCGCCACCGTCTTTAATTTCTCCAACATGGAAAGGACAAAAGCACAGCAAAATTCCTTATGAGAACGTTTCTCGGTTCGGGAGGTAGATTTATAGAAAGGGAAGGTGTTAGCACCCTTACTATCCATGGTTATCCATGGGCTCTTAGATACTTGCTTTTATGTTTTCAAAATGTTTGCTTTTCAAAATGTGAGTGGGTTTGAAAAAGTTTCATTGAAAGATTTCTGAATGACTCTTGTATCTGTCCTCAAGAGTGTTTGAAAAATTGTTTTGAAAGCTTTTTGAAAGTGTCAGTGTGAAAAGGTTTTTGTTTGTTTTCTAGAGAGCAAGTATCCATGAGTCATCTACCTACCCTAAGGAATTAGGCTGTGTAAATGTCCTTAAGGTAGTGCCATCCCACCATTGAGAGGTAGGTAGCACCACCGTTGGAGGTGTTCGGGTCAATTCGATTGTAGGGACAGTGTGGTCACCGAAGCAACAGTAGAACCCTTAGAAGCTACCCTTATGTCCTTGATCCTTTTTTAATCCGATGCAACCGTTTCGAGGCAACTATTTCGAGGCAACTGTATCGAGGTAACTGTTTCAAGGCAACTGGATCATGGACATAAGGACCGCTAAAACGTCCTGTACTTGACGACCACGTTTCGAAGGCAACAGGTGAGGCGTACATTAGAAGTGGTGTGTGTATTTGTGTGTTGTTTTCAGATTATGTTTATCTTTGATCATGCAATTGTGAGCTACGAGTTTTTTAATTATCATACATTCTTTCATGCAATTTAGAATTTAAGAGTGCGGAAAATTAAAAGACGGAAAGATAAAAGCTACGCTATTACAAGGCGCGGGTCTATACATCGCCAAAATACAAAGACCCGTTTTTGATAAAAGATGCGGAAAGTAAAAAAATACCTAATTACTATTACATCCGGAAAGCAGTTACATAATAATCAATAAGAAAAATAATGCGCGAAATAGAAATTAAAATTGAACGTCCGAGGGTTTTGACCCTTTGCTTGAAATTAAATGAAATTAAAGTCTATTTAATTATTTAATTAAAGAAAAGAAAGATGTTTTTATGTTTTTGTATTTATGAAATAAAGAAAATTAAAATTAAAGTTAGTGAAACTCTAGTTCTAAATTATTTGAAATATTAAAGAAAATATTAGTGTTGACCTAATTTACTAATTAATTAATTTACATGTTTATTTACAAAAATAATAGTTAATAATAATAATAAATAAATAATGATGAAAATAATTAATTAAGAAAAAAAGGTGAAAATGTCAAAACCTAATTCTATGTATTTTTTATTTGTTAGAAAAAAGATTAAAATTTGAACCTAAATTAACTAAGTTAATTGTTAATTATTTAATTACAAAAAATAGGTTAGTGGTGAAATTAATAATAATTAAATATAAAACATTTTTTTTAATTTTTCTGTTTTTATTATGGAAAAAATTATTTTATGGAATTAATAATAATTATAAAAAAAACAATAGAAAGAAATTAAAAGAAAGAAAAGAAAATAAAATTGCAAACCACGGGAGGTGTCTGACCCATATGGAGGTTAATTGTGCAATTCTGGCCCATCAAGACAAGGCCTTGTTTGACTTCCCCAATCATGTGCACGTTGGTTGACCCAGGCGTATGATAGACCTCCTCCTGCAGCCTTTGGATTGATGGTCCCAGCCACTTGGCACATGGAGCATTGAAGGCTCATGATGGATCTTTGACATGCAATGCACTGGAATGCGTTGGAAAAAAGATTATGAATTATATGGGGGGACCTGGGAATCGAACCCAGGTCCCAATGCTTGCAATACACCTCATCAACCAACTGAGCCAGGCAACGCGTTTGTATATATAATGGAAAACAAATGTTATATAAAAAAAACAATGTTAATGATATAAAACAAAAAAAATACGCGCGCAGTTTGAATCACCCAACCACGCTTGGACAGCTCAGCTTTCTTCTTTGTTTGTACCTGTAACACGAATGAGATAGCGGGGGTTTTAAACCCCCACTAAGTGGAATAACGAAAAATAGCGAATAGAAGAGCAATCAACATAAATTGAGCGCGAGAGGTTGGTTGAATTCGTCTGGCCTTGACGAATTCAACCATGGTCATGGCTTAGTCCAATTTTTCCTGATACCTAAAGCCCTAATTTGAAGCTTCTGAAAACCTAATTTTCGTCCACGGTGGATTCTGATCCAGGCAACATTAGTTCAATTAAACTGTACCAATCGCTTCAGGAGGTACCTATTAGTATGAATCAAACGAGAAAATAGATTAAAAGCACAGGAATCATGCTATGCGAATTTGAAAAACAAGACAAACCGTATGGCCTATGTTCTTGGATTCTTCACGTGTTAGGGTTGATTCTTGATTCCAATAGACTCCTGGAAGGTCCATCAATGTGTTAGAATACTCCTTAGGCTTTGAATTATACTGCAACTATGAAATCAGTTTCACAACTTTCTTGGAATTTTTGCAAATTGGTTCTCTATTCTCAGCAGCTTTTTCGTGTCTCCCTCAGTAGGGTTTCCTTGTGCATATGTATGTGAAGGATTCTAGGTCAAAAACAAGCCCATAAGTCCATGAATTAATGTTTGGAATATTTGATTGTTCAATTATGTGATTTTCAATCTTTTGCCATGAAACCCTTGCCAATTATGGAAGATCTTGTCCCCTTGGATGATGCACGAAATCTTTAGCATATTTGGAGTATATTTGCTGCATAAAAAGATTTGAAAACCATTATTTGATATTTTTCTACAATTAAAACTAATTAAATGAATTAATAAGAATAAAAATTCAATTAATTAATTAAAAATAAGAAAATAAATCATTTTGAGCTCAATGGGTCGTGCATAGGCTTTGGGTAATGATTCAAGGAAGAATTTGAGGCCCATTAGCAAATTTGAAGCTTTTTAGGCAAAGTTGACTTTTGAAAGTTCCCAAAAATTTCCCAACTTCTCCAATGCATATCTTGCTCAATTTTGAAGCTATGAACATGTTCTTGGACATGTTGGAAAGGTCTTGAAGTCCTCTAACCAATGTCTTTGGTCCCATGTCATTTTGATTTACCAATCTCAAGTTATGGTCTTTGACTTAAAGTGCCTTTTTGTTGACTTTTGAAAATGACCTATAATGTTGAAATTGATAACTTTTTGTGAGAGCATTTCTTGGACTTGGAGTGTGAAGATGAGTTGTAGGAAATGTCATCCCCTTCAAAATGAGCTTTGGATGGAATTTTTCTCATAAACCATGAAGAAGTTATGCCTTGGTCAATTTGCAGTTGACTTTTTCAGCTGTCCAAAAATAGAAACTTTTGCATCTTGAGACTTTTTGAGCCATGCTTTGAGAATCATGATCAAGAATTGATCAAATGATGATTGTGGCTTCAAAATAAGATGTTGACCAAAAATTTTGACTTTTGACTGTCAAATGACCATTTTGCCCCTGCAGTTGACTGTGGAGCAATTAGGGTTTTTGACTGGGCAATTTGATGTTGTGAGTCTTGAAACTTGACATATGGATGCTTGACATTGTATATGGGCATGTGGGACTTGATTGGACCCTTGAAAACCTCATTTTCTTTGCAGGAACCAAAACCCTAATTTTTGACTGTGTTAGGAGGCCATTGGACTGTGCAACCCTTGAGAGATTTTGAAGCTTGATCTTGGCAAATCTTGGAGAATATGGGAGGGCAAATTTTGGGGTACAACAGTTTCCCCTGTTCAATTTTCTTAGACCTGAGGATGTAGATTGGCTGGCGCGCCTTTCGTAATCCGAAGGTGGAAGATGATTGAACACTAGAGTGCCCAGAAATTTGCGCTCACATAGTAGAGTGTTAGCAGTGTGATGTCGGGAATGGGCTTACAGATGCCATTTGGAGAGATGATGGATAGGAGGATGGGCTTATAGATGCCATCTGAAAGTGTGACAGAACTTTGTCGGGAATGGGCTTATAGATGCCATTTGGAACTGTAATGGTAGTTGTAGAGATGGGCTTATAGATGCCATCGGGAGGTTGTCGATCGCGTAAGAGATTCCTTAGAGAGAACTTGCGTACATGAAAAAGAAAGATAATTACCTGGCCTGTTACAGGGGTTGATCTTCAAACTCTTTATGTAGATGTGCCCGGGCTGGATACAGGAATCGAGTCTGGAGAATAGTCGTCAACAAATACACCCTGGCAAGATACAGGAATCGGATCTTCAAACTCTTCAGACGTGAACTGGCAGGATACAGGAATCGAGTCCGGCAAATAGTCATCAACAGATACACCCTGGCAAGATACAGGAATCAGATCTTCAAACTCTTCAGACGTGCCCTGGCAGGATACAGGAATCGAGTCTGGAATTAGTCGTCAACAGATACACCCTGGCAAGATACAGGAATCAGATCTTCAAACTCTTCAGACGTGCCCTGGAAGGATACAGGAATCGAGTCTGGAATTAGTCGTCAACAAATACACCCTGGTAAGATACAGGAATCGGATCTTCAAACTCTTCAGACGTGCCCTGGCAGGATACAAGAATCGAGTCTGGAATTAGTCGTCAACAGATACACCCTGGCAAGATACAGGAATTGGATCTTAAAACTCTTCAGACGTGCCCTGGCAGGATACAAGAATCGAGTCTAGAATTAGTCGTCAACAGATACACCCTGGCAAGATACAGGAATTGGATCTTCAAACTCTTCAGACGTGCCCTGGCAGGATACAGGAATCGAGTCTGGAATTAGTCGTCAACAGATACACCCTGGAAAGATACAGGAATCAGATCTTCAAACTCTTCAGACGTGCCCTGGCAGGATACAGGAATCGAGTCTGGAATTAGTCGTCAACAGATACACCCTGGCAAGATATAGGAATCGGATCTTCAAACTCTTCAGACGTGCCCTGGCAAGATACAGGAATCGAGTCTGGAATTAGTTGCTCACAGATACACCCTGGCAGGATACAGGAATCGGATCTGGAATTGCGACAGTTGATAGTAATCATCTTTGTACTGACCTTTGTCCTGAAAAGACAAAATGTTAGTTGTATGCAATGTCATGATGTTATGACATGCGTGATGTTCTCAGAATAAATGAGATTGTATGTTCATGATGCGTATGTGCATGCTATAATGTATGAAGATGTGATGTTCATAAATGTATTTTTGTCTAGGAAAATAGATCCTTGACGACTGCCGGGAGATTGAATCCTGGGCTGATGTGGAGGAGTAGAGCTTTTCATTTCCGCTGGGGATGATAGTTGGAAGAATAAACCTGTGGGAGAAGATGACTCCGTTGAGGGATAAACTTGGCGAATAGATTACTTTGCAGGGAGTGAATTCTGTGGGGAAAGAGAGATACTTTGCTGAGGTTGATGATAACTCTGTTGGGGATACCCTTGTTGAGCTCTGTTGGAAGATTTGATGAACTCCGCTGGGGATAGGAAGAACTTCGTCGGGGACGATCTTTCCGTGGCAATTGGCTGAGGATAAACCAGTTATATCCTGGTGGGGAAATAACCTTTGAATAAAGCCGGGGGAGCATTCGTACTCTATAAGTGATAAGCTTCCAGAATCTACTGGGGATAAGCTTCCTACTGGGGAGACTGATTCAACTTTCTTGGGGAGGCTTTTGAGACTGTACTGGGGAAGTGGCTTCACTAGACGTCCAGTATTCCACCGGGGAACAATCTTATATCAAGACTGCCGGGGATGCTTGTTAGGAATGTTTGTGTACTCCGTTGGGGAATGTTGAGATCTTCGGGGGATAATCCAATTTCCATAAGGCTGACTGTAGGCTAACTCTTCTCGGGGAGAATGTTGCGGACTTGCTGGAGGTATTGTGCCTTCTCTGCTCGGGGGAGTATGGCTGAACCTTGGCTCACTCTCTGGGGAATTAAGGCATCTTGGTTACATTCTTTAGCCGAACTTACCTTGGTACCTTGGTGGACAGAGCCATTAGATTGCTTAGACAACTCATTATTGCCCCTGTTTCTGATGTTACCTGTAATTAATCCTTTGTTTCGTATGCAAATATTTATGAGTTAGCAATTAGTGTCAAATGCATATATCACAATTGAACATTGGACGTTCTTCGCAAAACAAAACAGAAAAAGGAAAAACATTTGGCAATTTGTATGGAAAGTGAATTTGTATTGATTTTTGGATTTGCCTGTAAATATGCGTTTATGTACAAGAGGCTGACGTCCTAGTAAGAGAACGCCGCCGAACAACAGAGTTTATACAATTTTGTGAAAAAGGAAAACAAAACAGTTATGTGAAGAAAGATAATCCCACTGGGTTCCAATTCTGCTATCGCCTTTATATCTTCGAGCGTCTCATCACTTGGCTGCTCAGTTGAAGATGAAGTTGATTGATTGATGCCGTCTGAACTTGATGTTGATACCAGATTCTGGATGCAAGGTGATCCAATGAGACATAGTATTACGCTTTAATCCCTAACTTTTGCCTGGACCGCCCTTTCGGGTTTTCAGTCCACCGGGATACCCATTTTTGCCCAAGCCGCCTTTTCAGGTTTTCGACTTGCCGGGTGTACAGATTTTTTTATTTCATCCCTTATTTTTGCCCGAACCCTTTTGGTTCGCCGGGAAGCCCTAATTTTTTCCTAGGTATGTCAACCTAGCAGGTCTTTTATCATGCGTAGTATCTTTTTACTATGTCTGCATTGGCGGGGTGAGGAAGGTCGTCACCATCCATGATGGTTAGGATCATGGCTCCTCCTGAGAACACATGTTTAACCACAAATGGCCCTTCGTATGTAGGGGTCCATTTGCCCCTGGGCTCACTTTGAGGAAGAATGATACGCTTGATTACCAGGTCCCCAACTTGATACTCTTGTGGTCTGACTTTCTTGTTAAATGCCCTGATCATCCGTTTTTGGTACGTTTGACCATGACAGATAGCAGTGAGTCTCTTTTCGTCAATTAGGTTTAATTGATCAAGTCGAGTCTGGATCCAGTCATCTTCGCTCAGATCTGCATCCTTCATTATCCGGAGAGAGGGTATCTGGACTTCAATCGGCAAGACTGCCTCCATGCCATAGACCAAGGAAAAGGGGGTTGCCCCGGTTGACGTTCTTGCTGAGGTACGGTACCCATGAAGAGAAAACGGTAACAACTCGTGCCAATCTTCGTACGTCACTGTCATCTTCTGCATAATCTTTTTGATATTCTTATTCGCTGCTTCTACAGCCCCATTCATCTTCGGCCGGTAGGGAGAAGAGTTGTGGTGCTGTATCTTGAATTGCTCGCAGAGCTCAGTGATCATCTTGTTGTTAAAATTGGTACCATTGTCCGTAATGATCCTCTCTGGTACACCGTATCGACAGATCAGGTTGTGTCGAATGAACCGTGCCACGACATTCTTGGTTACCGTAGCATAGGAAGCTGCTTCAACCCACTTCGTGAAGTAATCAATTGAAACCAGGATGAAGCAATGCCTGTTGGATGCTGTAGGTATGATCTCTCCGATCATATCAATACCCCACATTGCAAAAGGCCAAGGTGCAGTCAAGACGTTCAGAGGAACTGGAGGAACATGCACCTTATCTGCATAAATCTGGCATTTATGACATGTCTGAGAGTGTTGGTAACAGTCGGCTTCCATTGTGGACCAGAAATATCCTGCCCGAAGGATTTTCTTTTCCATGGTATGTCCACTGGAATGCGTTCCGAAGGTACCTTCATGTAGCTCTGCCATGATCCTTTCTGCTTCAGTCTTATCCACACAACGCAATAAGGTTGAATCATGGTTTCGCTTGTAGAGAATGCCGTTGCTGAGGAAGAACTTCGCTGCGAACCTTCTCAGAAACTTTTTGTCATTGACAGATGCACCTTCAGGGTATTCTTGAGCTTCCAAGTACCTCTTCACTTCATGATACCAAGGTTTTTCAGTTACTATCTCAGCCTCAAGATCACAATAATATGCAGGTTCGTCCAGTTTCCAGATAATGATCTGGGGAGCCTCATTGTCCCACTTGACTTTGAACATGGAAGACATCGTAGCTAACGCGTTCGCCAACTGATTCTCCTCTCTTGGGAAATGTTCAAAAGTTATCTCTGTGAAATGGGGGATCAATGTCAACACACACTCTTTGTAAGGAATAAGGTTTGGGTGTTTCGTATCCCACTCGCCTTTGATCTGATTGATCATGAGAGCGGAATCTCCGAAGACACTCAAAAGCTTGATCCTTAAGTCAATTGCAGCTTGAAGACCCATGATGCATGCCTCATACTCCGCCATGTTGTTGGTGCAGTTGAAACATAGCCGGGCAGTGAGTGGAGTATGGGTGCCTTGAGGGGATATGATCACAGCGTCGATACCGTTACCCAAAGCGTTTTAGGCTCCGTCAAAGTGCATGGACCATCGGGATCCTTCCTCAGGTCCTTCATCCAGTCCAGGTACTTCACAATCAGTCACTACCATGATGCTCTCGTCAGGAAACTCAAAGTTCATTGACTGGTAGTCATCTACTGCCTGGTGTGCCAAATGGTCTGCCAATACACTTCCCTTGATAGCTTTCTGAGTTGTATACTGGATGTCGTATTCCGTCAAGATCATCTGCCATCTTGCTATTCTTCCAGACAGAGCAGGCTTTTCGAATATGTACTTTATTGGATCCATTTTTGAAATCAACAGAGTAGTGTGAGTCAACATATACTGTCTCAGCCGGCGAGCAACCCATACCAAAGTGCAACAAGTTTTCTCGAGCAGTGAGTATCGGGTCTCACAGTCGGTAAACTTTTTGCTAAGGTAATAAATGGCATGCTCTTTTCGGCCAGACTCGTCATGCTGGCCCAGCACACACCCCATTGAGCTGTCAAGTACTGTCAAGTATAGTATTAGAGGTCTCCCTTCAACCGGTGGCATAAGAATGGGTGGTTCTTGGAGATACTCTTTGATTCTGTCGAAAGCGGCCTGGCATTCATCATTCCAACGTACTACTTGATCTTTCTTCAGCAGCTTGAAGATCGGTTCACAGGTAGCAGTTAGATGCGAGATGAATCGGGCAATGTAATTCAGACGTCCTAGAAAGCCTCTGACTTCTTTCTCTGTCTTAGGAACTGGCATCTCTTGTATGGCTTTCACTTTGGCAGGGTCCACTTGGATACCTTTGTCGCTCACGACGAAGCCTAGCAACTTTCCAGATCTTACCCCAAATGTGCACTTGTTTGGGTTCAACCTCAGCTTGTACAACTTCAGACGGTCAAACAGCTTCTGCAGATGGTCAAGGTGTTCCTCCTCAGTTTGGGACCTTGCAATAATATCATCGACATATACTTCTATCTCATGATGGATCATGTCATGAAATAAAGCAACCATGGCACGTTGGTAGGTTGCCCCAACATTTTTCAGTCCAAAAGGCATGACTTTGTAACAGAAGGTGCCCCACTAAGTAACAAAGGTAGTATTTTCCATATCTCCAGGAGCCATCTTGATCTGATTGTAACCTGAAAAACCATCCATGAAGGAGAACACCTTGTTCTGAGCAGTATTGTCAACCAGAACGTCGATGTGAGGTAGAGGGAAATCATCTTTGGGACTGGCCCTGTTCAAATCCCTGTAGTCAACACACATTCGGACCTTACCATCTTTTTTCGGTACCGGAACCACGTTGGCAACCCACTGAGGGTAGGAAGTCACTGCAAGAAAACCGGCATCAAATTGTTTCATAACCTCAGCTTTGATCTTCTCGGACATCTCTGGACGCATACGGCGGACCTTTTGTTTAACCGAAGGGCAGTCTTCCTTGGTAGGCAGGTGATGAACCACAATGTCGGTATCCAACCCAGGCATGTCTTCGTAAGACCAGGCAAAGATTTTCACATAATCATGCAACATCTGAATAAACCGTTGTTTCACGCTGAGCTCTAGATTGGAACCAATCTTAACTTCCTTTCTATCTGTCTCAGTACCCATATTTATCGTTTCCACTGGCTCTTCATGTGGCTGAATGGCCCTCTCTTCCTGGAGTAACAGTCTTGCAAGCTCACCAGGCACTTCGCAATCATCTTCACCTTCGTCTTCGGCTAAGTTGATCGGATTTTCAAAGTCATAACTGGCAGTAGCAGAGTCGTTACCAGTGAGATCCAGAGTGGATTGAAACCTGTATAAGTGAGTGTATGTAAATATAGCTGTTTTGCAATATATAAAGAAAGAAAGAAAGGGAGCACAAGATTTGAAATGCGAAAAACGTCCAATGTTTTTATTCATGATATATGGAAATGACAAGTAATAAGCCCTCACAAATGAAGCCACGGTGCCCCGGGTAAGACATCGGGCCATAAAGTTCCAAATTATTGTTCATTACAAATTAAAAAAACAAAGGAATTCATTACTGAGTAACAAAAGTAACAGGTATGTAGTCTTTTGCAATCCAGTTGCTTGGTCCACTGTCGGCCGTTGGGTAGATCCAGCTGTTGAATTCAGATTCTTCCACTTCATCCTCAACCCTGATAGCATTTACTCCATGGTTAGGCATGGGAGCAGTCACCACATTAGGCTTCTCGGGCGCCTCGAACTGTACTTCTTTAGCATCGATAAGGTCCTGGACCTTATTTCTTAGGGCCCAGCAATCATCAGTAGAATGCCCCGGGCTATCAGAGTGATAAGCACAACAAGCGTTGGGATTGTACTTCGGAGAGGTTGTGTTTACCACCTTCGGAGCTTCTCTGACGGTTACCAAGTTGGTGGATAGCAGTTGCGGCAAGATCTGCGACAAGGTCATACTAAGCCGAGTATATTCTCTTCTGGGTCTCTCACCCCTTGGTTGGTTAGGTTGCCGAGGAGCGGCAGCAGGCTTTGCAATTACCACCGCGTTGACAGCTTGGCGGCGTTCCGGTTTGTTTTGCCTTCTGGGCCCATACACAACACTGGCTTCCTTCTTGAAAGGCTTCTTTTCAGAACTTGAGGACGCACCCTTCTGTATCTTCCCCGATTTCATACCAGCTTCTATCCTTTCCCCAGTCAGAATGAGGTCTGTAAACCCTGCAGAAGAATTGCCAATGAGATGATTGAAGAACGATCCGGATAGGGTCCCCAAGAACATGTCCACTAGTTCACGGTCGGTTAACGGAGGCTGTACCCTGCCAGCCAGGTCCCTCCACTTCTGCGCATACTCTTTAAAACCTTCTCCCGATCCTAGCGACATACCCTGGAGTTGGGTACGCGTAGGAGCGAGGTCGGCATTATACTGATACTGCTTGTAAAAATAAGTAGCCAAGTCCTCCCAGTTATGAACCTTGGTTCCATCCAGCTGATAGAACCATTCGAGATGAGTCCCTGAAAGACTCTCCTGGAAGAAATGGATCCATAAGTTCTTGTCCACAGTATACGGCTGGATCTTCCGCACATAATATCTGAGATGTAGCTTAGGGAAGGACGCCCCGTCATACTTTGCGAAAGATGGTGCTTTGAACTTGTGTGGGATTACCACACCAGAAGATAGACCCAGGTATCCAAAATCTAGCCCAGGCACCTGTTGAATTTCCATGGCATTCAGGCGATCCTCTAACTGCTTGTACTTGTCTTCAGCTGGAGGATACTGCTCCTCATTGAAATCAGTCTCATTGTCAGAGACCACAGGACTAGGAACCCTTCCCCCTTAGGGACTGCCTTTCCCTACAGAAGAACCAGCTTGATCAACCTCATTCTGCAGTGTGTTACCAAACCTTCGGCCAGTGTTGAATAGTACAGTTCTCTTCTTCTTCTTCTTGACCACCAGAGCCTTCAATTCCTCCTGACCTTGGGCTAAACTCATGATCAGCTCTTGGAACTGGGCGTTTTGGGCCTGGAGGGCCTTGATGGATTGCTCAGTAGATGATTCAGGATTCATGGTAGCTGCTGAAATAAACAACGAAGAACATTAAGCAACCTGAAAAGAAGAGTACCTGTGATGCATATGATGAATGGAATGCATATGATTTATGTTTTCAAAGACAATCGGGATTCAACTTTGTAACACAAAAAGGAACACACTTTATTAGATTCATCTTTGAAATTTAGATTGTTCAACAGATTGCCCTTAGGCGTTACATAAAATGGAAATACTGAAAAGGGAAATAAAACTGTAAAAGAACATCCAAAGCTCCTCATTGATCCCAGGGTCTCCTCTTCTCAGTACGGATGTAGTCATTCAAGGCCCGCTCGTTCTCCAACTGCTTTGTCAGCTTCTGGATCTTCAATTCCTGCTCGTTGAACTTTTCCCGATAAGAATCCTGTTCTTCTTGTAGTTGCACCCAAGAACTCTTTAGTGTATCAATATCAGTAGGTATCTGAGGAGGGAGAACAGTCGGAGGAGCCCCATCTCTATCAGGATATTCAAGAATGATGGGTCTGACAGCTTCATATGGCATACCATACTTCTGAGCACGGATGCAGACCCATTTGTAGTAGGATTCCATAGGTAGAGAAGTCTTCGGTCCCAACTCTTGTGGGTCAACTTTGTGAATTTTGTCCCAAGCCTTGATGAATCTACGACGCAGCTCGTCACTATCTACCTGAAACTCAAAACTGATGTGAGGCACCAATATCTCACGAGGCCCTGTTCTTCTGGCTCTTCCAAACTGCCGGAGAGCTAGACATATATTATAAGAGATTCCTCCTTGGGTACCAATCAGAGGAACATTAGGATATTCCCCGCAACGATCAATAACAGCTACCTCATCCAAACCCCTGAAAGTCCAAATGATTTCATTATCAGTGAGAGACATTAACCTATGAGCCCAGCCTCTTCCTTCTTTGTTCTTCAGCACAAACTTAGGGAGGTGCGAAATAAACCACCTCACTAACAAAGGAATGCAACACCATAAAGTTCCTCGTCTTCGGGCAGTACGAGCATAGAGTTGTTGCAGGATATCACCCAAGAGAGTGGGCACAGGGTTCTGAGACATGAAAATCCTTATGGCAGTGATGTTAATGAAGTTATCAGGATTAGGAAACAAGACTAGACCATAGATTAAGAGAGCCAAGATGTCTTCATACGCCCTAAAGTCTAAATCGTTCCAGAAACTGTTAGCTTTACCGACCAGAAACTTGGCCAAGAAACCCTTAACTCTGATTCTAGTCACCCAGTTGTCCATTACCTCCTTGTGGGTCAAAGGGAGGGCTGCAGCAATCTCCTTAAGCCTAAGAGTCTTTTCCCAACCAGTGAAGGGAGTCTAATCCAAGATAGGGATACCCAGCAAATCAGAGAACTCTTCCAGGGTGGGGACCAGCTGGAAGTCTTGAAAGGTGAAGCAATTATACAAAGGATCATAGAACTGGGTCAAGACACTCATCAGTTGTTGGTCCCACTTTGAAGTGACTAAACCGAGAAGAGAACCATGCCTCTAGATGAAGGAAGTAGTGTTTGGAATTCTGCTAACCAATTCTTCAAGCAACTCAGGTGGGTGAACAAAATTGAACCGGATAGTGTTCCTTCGCACAGGCATCATGATGTCCTACAAAACAGAGCAAAGGTGAAACCCTCTTGTCTTTGAAATGGTCAGTCCTTATGCAGGATACATGCAATGTCTATGATGGTATGATGTCATGAAAAGCACACCACAAATATTCACAAAGGCAAACATGATAAGGCACACAAGTCACACAAGACAGCCCTTAGGGTTTAGGCCATCCTGAAGTTCAGGTACTACCCTCTTTCAGTTTGTTGGTTAAGACCTGTCCTATCAAAAAGTAACCGGGTTCTAGAGGATCCCAATATCACTGACTACCCTCAATCGGTCATAACTCCAGCATCGCAATCTTTTCTTGCAGCCAGAACCATCGCGAGAGTTTAGCCTCAATGGGTGTAGCATACTGCTACTGTTCTATGGCCAAGTTGGGTCATTTAAGGTTCTAAGGTCGGTTGGTGCTTAATGACTCCTCAGAAGACCCATATTCTCCTCGTTGCGACACAAGGGATATCGGTACAGACCAAGGTGCCACACCAACGTAGCCACTGCTTCACCCGTGTCGGTCTACACCAGACAGGTCCCTCACAGCTTATGCTACCTAAAGGGTATTCCCCAGATCCAGGTTAGGATCTATGAAACTCCGATGCAATGCCCACAAATATAAAAGCAATCAAGACATACAATTGAAAACATAAGAGTGGTCTAATCCTAAGGTACACCTCACTTATAGTTTCCCCAGCAGAGTCGCCAGTTCTGTGATCGGTGGAAATAGAATTGACTGTTTTTAGCTGGTTTCGCGAAATGTCGCGGTAAGCAAGAGTCGCCACCGTCTTTTATTTTCTCCAACATGGAAAGGACAAAAGCACATCAAAATTCCTTATGAGAACGTTTCTCGGTTCGGGAGGTAGATTTATAGAAAGGGAAGGTGTTAGCACCCTTTCTATCCATGGTTATCCATGGGCTCTTAGATACTTGCTCTTATGTTTTCAAAATGTTTGCTTTTCAAAATGTGAGTGGGTTTGAAAAAGTTTCATTGAAAGATTTCTGAATGACTCTTGTATCTGTCCTCAAGAGTGTTTGAAAAATTGTTTTGAAAGCTTTTTGAAAGTGTCAGTGTGAAAAGGTTTTTGTTTGTTTTTTAGAGAGCAAGTATCCATGAGTCATCTACCTACCCTAAGGAATTAGGCTGTGTAAATGTCCTTAAGGTAGTGTCATCCCACCATTGAGAGGTAGGTAGCACCACCGTTAGAGGTGTTCGGGTCAATTCGATTGTAGGGACAGTATGGTCACCGAAGCAACAGTAGGACACCTTAGAAGCTACCCTTATGTCCTTGATCCTTTTTTAATCCGAGGCAACCGTTTCGAGGCAACTATTTCGAGGCAACTGTCTCGAGGCAACTGGATCATAGACATAAGGACCGCTAAAACGTCCTGTACTTGACGACCACGTTTCGAAGGCAACAGGTGAGGCGTACCCTAGAAGTGGTGTGTGTATTTGTGTGTTGTTTTCAGATTATGTTTATCTTTGATCATGCAATTGTGAGCTACGAGTTTTTTAATTATCATACATTCTTTCATGCAATTTAGAATTTAAGAGTGCGGAAAATTAAAAGACGGAAAGATAAAAGCTATGCTATTACAAGGCGCGGGTCTATACATCGCCAAAATACAAAGACCCGTTTTTGATAAAAGATGCGGAAAGTAAAAAATACCTAATTACTATTACATCCGGAAAGCAGTTACATAATAATCAATAAGAAAAATAATGCGCGAAATAGAAATTAAAATTGAACGTCCGAGGGTTTTGACCCTTTGCTTGAAATTAAATGAAATTAAAGTCTATTTAATTATTTAATTAAAGAAAAGAAAGATGTTTTTATGTTTTTGTATTTATGAAATAAAGAAAATTAAAATTAAAGTTAGTGAAACCCTAGTTCTAAATTATTTGAAATATTAAAGAAAATATTAGTGTTGACCTAATTTACTAATTAATTAATTTACATGTTTATTTACAAAAATAATAGTTAATAATAATAATAAATAAATAATGATGAAAATAATTAATTAAGAAAAAAAGGTGAAAATGTCAAAACCTAATTCTATGTATTTTTTATTTGTTAGAAAAAAGATTAAAATTTGAACCTAAATTAACTAAGTTAATTGTTAATTATTTAATTACAAAAAATAGGTTAGTGGTGAAATTAATAATAATTAAATATAAAACGTTTTTTTTTATTTTTCTGTTTTTATTATGGAAAAAATTATTTTATGGAATTAATAATAATTATAAAAAAAACAATTGAAAGAAATTAAAAGAAAGAAAAGAAAATTAAATTGCAAACCACGGGGGGTGTCTGGCCCATATGGAGGTTAATTGTGCAATTAAGGCCCATCAAGACAAGGCCTTGTTTGACTTCCCCAATCATGTGCACGTTGGTTGACTCAGGCGTATGATAGACCTCTTTCTGCAGCCTTTGGATTGATGGTCCCAGCCACTTGGCACATGGAGCATTGAAGGCTCATGATGGATCTTTGACATGCAATGCACTGGAACGCGTTGGAAAAAAGATTATGAATTATATGGGTGGACCTGGGAATCAAACCGAGGTCCCAATGCTTGCAATACACCTCATCAACCAACTGAGCCAGGCAACACGTTTGTATATATAATGGAAAACAAATGTTATATAAAAAAAACAATGTTAATGATATAAAACAAAAAAAATACGCGCGCAGTTTAAATCACCCAACCACGCTTGGATAGCTCAGTTTTGTTCTTTGTTTGTACCTGTAACACGAATGAGATAGCGGGGGTTTTAAACCCCCACTAAGTGGAATAACAAAAAATAGCGAATAGAAGAGGAATTAACATAAATTGAGCGCGAGAGGTTGGTTGAATTCGTCTGGCCTTGACGAATTCAACCATGGTCATGGCTTAGTCCAATTTTTCCTGATACCTAAAGCCCTAATTTGAAGCTTCTGAAAACCTAATTTTCGTCCACGGTGGATTCTGATCCAGGCAACATTAGTTCAATTAAACTGTACCAATCGCTTCAGGAGGTACCTATTAGTATGAATCAAACGAGAAAACAAATTAAAAGCACAGGAATCATGCTATGCGAATTTGAAAAACAAGACAAACCGTATGGCCTATGTTCTTGGATTCTTCACGTGTTAGGGTTGATTCTTGATGCCAATAGACTCCTGGAAGGTCCAGCAACGTGTTAGAATACTTCTTAGGCTTTGAATTGTACTGCAACTATGAAATCAGTTTCACAACTTTCTTGGAATTTTTGCAAATTGGTTCTCTATTCTCAACAGCTTTTTCGTGTCTCCCTCAGTAGGGTTTACTTGTGCATATGTATGTGAAGGATTCTAGGTAAAAAACAAGCCCATAAGTCCATGAATTAATGTTTGGAATATTTGATTGTTCAATTATGTGATTTTCAATCTTTTGCCATGAAACCCTTGCCAATTTTGGAAGATCTTGTCCCCTTGGATGATGCACGAAATCTTTAGCATATTTGGAGTATATTTGCTACATAAAAAGATTTGAAAACCATTATTTGATATTTTTCTACAATTAAAACTAATTAAATGAATTAATAAGAATAAAAATTCAATTAATTAATTAAAAATAAGAAAATAAATCATTTTGAGCTCAATGGGTCGTGTATAGGCTTTGGGTAATGATTCAAGGAAGAATTTGAGGCCCATTAGCAAATTTGAAGCTTTTTAGGCAAAGTTGACTTTTGAAAGTTCCCAAAAATTTCCCAACTTCTCCAATGCATATCTTGCTCAATTTTGAATCTATGAACATGTTCTTGGACATTTTGGAAAGTTCTTGAAGTCCTATAACCAATGTCTTTGGTCCCATGTCATTTTGATTTACCAATCTCAAGTTATGGTCTTTGACTTAAAGTGCCTTTTTGTTGACTTTTGAAAATGACCTATAATGTTGAAATTGATAACTTTTTGTGAGAGCATTTATTGGACTTGTAGTGTGAAGATGAGTTGTAGGAAATGTCATCCCCTTCAAAATGAGCTTTGGATGGAATTTTTCTGATAAACCATGAAGAAGTTATGCCTTGGTCAATTTGCAGTTGACTTTTTCAGCTGTCCAAAAATAGAAACTTTTGCATCTTGAGACTTTTTGAGCCATGATTTGAGAATCATGATCAAGAATTGATCAAATGATGATTGTGGCTTCAAAATAAGATGTTGACCAAAATTTTTGACTTTTGACTGTCAAATGACCATTTTGCCCCTATAGTTGACTGTGGAGCAATTAGGGTTTTTGACTGGGCAATTTGATGCTGTGAGTCTTGAAACTTGACATATGGATGCTTGACAATGTATATGGGCATGTGGGACTTGATTGGACCCTTGAAAACCTCATTTTCTTTGCAGGAACCAAAACCCTAATTTTTGACTGTGTTAGGAGGTCATTGGACTGTGCAACCCTTGAGAGATTTTGAAGCTTGATCTTGGCAAATCTTGGAGAATATGGGAGGGCAAATTTTGGGGTACAACACTACCAAATGTTCTTCTGATAAGTTTAAAGCTGTTAAGGCCACACCAAAGATGGTTTCAGTCAAAGATGCTCGTGCATCAATTGAAGAAGGAAATTGTGATACTTGGGGGCAAATCCTCGATATCCCATTTAAAGAGGACAAGTTTGGTTTGGGCTTCACCGTTAAAGCTCAGAAGGAAGTGAGGCGTGCTCGTGCTGGAAAGCCACCTCTCTACATTGGAAGCCCTGAAGTCAACGCCGTGGGTGATTCTGAAGAAGAAGCTGCATTTGAAGGGTGGGTGTATCCAACTACAACGGAGCTAAAGAATTGGCATACAAATGACTTTGTCCCCATCTCCTTCATTGAAGAGTAATCTACTTGTTATTGCTTTTCTTTCAATTCAAGAACATGTTGTCTGTAATATTTTAACAATAACTTTTCAGCCATTTGCCTGTCCCGGGGAACTTTGGTCCATTTGTCAAGGGTTTTATTTATGTTCATCTAATCATATGATCATTCAGTACATTGGAATCTTTTGCATTCAAATATTTGTGTCATTGTCTTTCCTTTCTTGCAAATACATTTTAAAAAAAATAGCAATGTATCTTACATGCACACACACACACTCTTGCAGGTCCACATCCACTCTGGATCCTATTGCCAATAACTCTACTATTGCCGACTATGACTTTGAATGTCCTATCAACAAAGCCGAAGACGAAGGCGAGGAAGATTATGACATACCGGGAGAACTAGCCAAACTTCTATTACAAGAGAAAAAGTTATTCAACCGCACAAAGAGTCAGTTAAAGTTATCAACCTGGGTACTGAGTCAGATAAGAAGGAAATCAAGATCGGCGCTGATTTGGAAAGCAGTGTCAAGAGAAGGTTGGTTCAGATGTTGCATGATTATGTGGAAGTATTTTCTTGGTCTTATGAAGATATGCCTGGGTTGGATATCGACATCGTAGTTCATCGTCTGCCGACAAAAGAAGATTGTCCGCCTTTCAAACAAAAGGTTCGTTGCATGAGGTTGATATGTCTGAAAAGATCAAAGTTGAAGTGATGAAACAGTTTGATGTAGGGTTCCTAGCTGTGACATCCTATCCCTAATGGATTGCTAATGTGGTGCCAGTTCCAAAGAAAGACGGGAAAGTTCGCATGTATGTAGACTATAGGGATTTGAATAGGGCAAGCCCCAAGGATGACTTTCCTCTACCACACATTGATGTCTTAGTTGATAATACTGCTCTGCATAAAGTTTTCTCTTTCATGGATGGCTTCTTAGGTGAAGACTACTTTCGTTACGCAATAGGGAACCTTCTGCTACAAGGTCATGCCGTTCGGATTAAAGAATGCAGGGGAAACATATCAAAGGGCTATGGTAGATTTATTTCACAACATGATTCATCATGAGATAGAGGTATATGTGGATGATATGATTTCCAGATCACAAACTGAAGAAGAACATCTTGATCACCTGTACAAATTATTCAAGAGGCTGAAGAAGTACAAATTAAGGTTAAACCCTAACAAGTGCACGTTTGGAGTATGATCTGGAAAGCTTCTAGGTTTTTTTGTCAGCAATAAAGGCATTGAAGTTGATCCTGCCAAGGTAAAGGCCATCCAAGAAATGCCAGTCCCTCATTTTGAAAAAGAAGTCAGAGGATTCTTGGGTCGTCTCAATTACATTGCTCGCTTCATATCACACTTGACTTCTACTTATGAGCCAATCTTCAAACTCTTGAAGAAAGATTAGATAGTCAGATGGAATAAAGAGTGCCATATTGCCTTTGACAAAATCAAAGAATACCTACAAGAACCTCTTATTCTCATGCCTCCAGTTGAAGGAAGACCCTTGATCATGTACTTGACAGTATTAGAGAACTCTATGGGGTGTGTTTTGGGCCAACATGACGAGTCTGGCCGAAAAGAGCATGCTATTTATTACCTGAGCAAAAAGTTTACCGACTGTGAAACCAGATATTCACTGCTCGAGAAAACTTGTTGCGCTCTGGTATGGGCTGCTCGCCGGCTAAGACAGTATATGTTGACTCATACCACTTTGTTGATTTCTAAGATGGACCCTATCAAGTACATCTTCGAGAAACCTGCCCTTTCCGGACAGATAGCCAGATGGAAAATGATTTTGACTGAGTACGACATTCAATACACGACTCAAAAGGCCATCAAAGGATGTGTACTAGCATATCATTTGGCCCATCAAGCCGTGGATGATTATCAGTCAATGAACTTCGACTTCCCTGATGAGAACATCATGCTGTTAACCGACTGTGCGAAACCTGGACCATATGACGAACCTAAACAAGGATCCCGATGGACTATGGTATTCGATGGGGTTCTAATACCTTCCCTTTTCATAATCTACCCCCAAACTCAAGAAATAATATCAAAGGTCTTTCCTGTGCTTTTTCACCTTTCCTTTTGGATAAAAGAAAAGTCGGTGGCGACTCTTACTAACCATAACATTTGCGATTAAACGCAAAACATCCTAAGTCATTTCTCCCACCGTATCACACCAGGTCATGGATATTATACCCACTTACAGTTGTTTGTTGGGACGGTCGTGGATACATGAGGTAGGGGCTGTCACTTTGACTTTACACCAGAAGTTGAAGTTTGTGCGTGAAGGAAAATTGATAATTATAAATGGAGAACAAGCATTATTGATATCTCATTTGTACTCTTTCAGCATTGTGGAGGTGGATGAAGTTGTTGTTGGAACCTAGTTTCAAGCCTTATCCATTGATAATATAAGAATAAATGAGAATTCTATGGCTTCATTTAAGGATGCTCAGGAGGTTGTGCGTAATGGCCATAGTGAAGTATGAGGACAGATTGTTGATCCACCTGTAAACAAGAATAGAGATGGCTTGGGGTTATCTGTGAAGAATGATAAAGGTAAGAGCATGAAGCTTAAGTCAGTTGCAGTCAAGTATCAAGACATCTTTCGTAGCGGGGGTTATCTTCATCCAACTGTTTACGGGATTAATGCCATTATGGAAGATGAAGCAGAGCCAAAAATGACAAATTATGTGACACACAGAGTTAGGGTTCAGAAATGGATCACCATTGATGTTCCCTCTTGCATACATGTTTCAAAGTAATTTGTTTTTGTTAATCTTTTTGAAAAGCTTTCATTCTGCCTAAGGTGAAAGTATTGATATTGTATGGGCTTATCTGTTTGCTTTGATTTTTAAAATCAATAATAAAAGTTGTCTTTGTTTCCCAAATTGTGTCTTTATTTTTTTTCTTTTTCTTGGAAAATGGTAATCAGAAAAAACCTTTCAAAATAAATAATAACTGAAATTCAATCTGCATGATCACTTGTTATACGTGTCAGTTTCTAAAAGCAATCATAAATCATATATGCAGATTAATTAAAAAACCCGTTGAATACAATGACCCTGCACCCTCTCCCAACTTTGAATGTCTTGTGTATGGGGCCGAAGAAGAAGACTATGATGAGATTCCAGAAGAGGTCTCATGGTTTCTTGAGCGCGAGGAGAATGCCATTCAGCCATATAAAGAGCCATTAGAAGTAATCAATTTGGATCTAGAAGAAGATCTGAAGGAAGTCAAGATTGGAGCCTTACTGCATCCTGATGTGAAGAGCAGGTTGATGAGATGTTGAAAGATTATGTGGATATTTTTGCTTGTTCTTACCAAGATATGCCTGGTCTAGATACATATATTGTATAGCACCATTTTCCTCTAAAGCCAGAGTGCCCACCAATCAAATAGAAGTTGCAAAGAACTCACCCAAATACGACAGTGAAGATCAAAGAAGAAGTTCTAAAGCAGATTAATGTCGGTTTTCTTGTGACATCAGTGTACCCTCAGTGGATTGCCAATATTGTCCCAATACCTAAGAAAGACAGAAAAGTTTGCATGTGCGTAGATTACAGAGATCTAAATAAAGCTATTCCAAAATATAATTTTCTATTTCCACACATTGATATGTTAGTGGATAGCACAACAAAATTCAAAGTTTTCTCGTTCATGGACGGATTTTATGGGTATAATCAAATAAGGATGGCTCCTGAAGACATGGAAAAAACAACGTTTATCACACCCTGGGGAACATTCTGTTACAGAGTGATGCCCTTCGGGTTGAAGAAAGTTGGTGCAACGTACCAGAGGGCTATGACAACCCTATTCCATGATCTGATGCACAAGGAAATTGAGGTATATGTTGATGACATGATTTCTAAATCCCAGACTGAAGAAGGGCATGTAGAAGATTTGTTGAGGTTTTTTCAGCATTTGAGGAAGTATCGTCTCCTCTTGAATCCAAAAAAATGTACCTTCGGTGTTCGGTCAGGGAAATTGTTGAGTTTCATTGTTAGCCAGAGAGGGATTGAAGTTGACCCTGATAAAGTCAAAGCAATTTAAGAAATGCCAATGCCGAGAACTGAAAATCAAGTTAGAGGGTTCCTCGGGCATTTGAATTAAATTTCCAGATTCATTTCCCACATGATTGCAGCGTGTGAATCGATCTTTAAGTTGTTAAAGAAATATCAAGGTGGTGTGTAGACAGATGACTGCCAAAGGGCATTTGAAAGTATTAAAGAATATCTCCTTGAACCTCCTATCTTGCGCCCTCCTATTGAAGGAAAACCATTGATTATGTATCTGACAGTGTTAGATAATTCCATGAGCTGTATTCTGGGACAACAAGATAAAACAAGGAAGAAAGATTATGCCATTTATTATCTCAGTAAAAAGTTTACTGATTGTGAATCACGATATTCCATACTGGAAAAGACATGTTGTGCTCTGGCCTGGGCGGCAAAACGTTTGCGGCAGTATATGTTGAATCACACTACTTGGTTGATCTCCAAAATGGATCCAATCAAGTACATTTTTGAAAAGCCTGCTCTTACTGGGATAATTGCCCACTGGAAGATGCTGTTATCTGAATATGACATCGAATACCACACCCAAAAATCTATTAAAAGCAGCGTGTTGGCAGATTATCTTGCTCACTAACCAGTTGGTGATTATCAGTCTGTGAAGTATGATTTCCCCGATGAGGATGTGATATTTCTGAAAGTTAAAGATTGTGATAAACCATTGCCTGAGGAAGGTCCTGATCTTGAATCTCGCTGGAGCATGATATTTGATGGAGCTGTGAATGCTTATGTACTAATAATATGGCAGAATATGAGGCTTGCATCATGGGTCTCGAGGAAGCTATTGATCTCAGAAATAAAATTCTAGATGTGTATGGCGATTCAACTTCGGTAATAAATCAAATTAAAGGAGAGTGGGATACTCGTCACCCCGGCTTGATCCCTTACAAAGATTATGCTAGAATATTGTTACCCTTCTTTAATAAAGTTGAATTCCATCACATTCCCAGAGACGAAAATAATATGGAAGATGCTATGGAAACTCTGTCTTCTATGTATCAAGTGAGTACTTAGAATGATATACCTCGAATTATAGTTCGACGACTGGATAGGCCTGCTCATGTTTTTACAACAGAAGAGGTAGCAGATGAGAAACCTTGGTATTACGATATCAAGCATTTTCTCCAGACTCGGGAATACCCGATTGGTGCTTCGAATAAAGATAGAAAGGCATTGAGAAGATTGGCTGGCATTTTCTTCCTCAGTAAAAATGTGTTGTACAAGAGAAATTATGACATGGTCTTGCTCATATGGATGGATAGACACGAAGCATACATGTTGATGCATGAGATTCATGAAGGTTCATCTGGCACTAATGCCAATGGACATTCGATGGCTAAAAAGATGCTAAGGGAAGGTTACTATTGACTGACAATGGAATCTGACTGTTATAGATTTGCATGGAAGTTCCATAAGTGCCAGATTTATGCAGACAAGGTTCATGTGCCTCCGACACTTCTCAATGTTATTTCTTTCCCGTGGTCTTTCTCTATGTGAGGTATTGACATGATTGGAATGATAGAACCCAAAGATTCGAATGGACACCATTTTATCTTGGTAGAAATTGATTACTTCACCAAATGGGTGGAAGTTACTTCATATGCTAATGTTACTAAGAAGGTGCTAGTGCGCTTCATTAAGAATAATCTCATATGTCGGTATGGTGCGCCGAGCAGAATTATCACTGATAATGGTTCGGATCTGAACAACAAGATGATGACAGAACTTTGTGAAGAATTCAAGATTGTCCATCACAATTCATCTCCGTATAGGCCTAAGATGAATGGGGCTGTTGAAGCCGCTAATAAGAATATCAAGAAGATCATCTAGAAGATGGTTGTTACTTATAAAGATTGGCATAAAATGCTTCCTTTTGCTTTACATGGATATCGGACATCTGTCCGCACTTCAATAGGAGCAACCCCGTTCTCCCTTGTGTATGGAATGGAAGCGTTTCTCCCAATCGAGGTTGAGATTCCCTCTTTGCGTGTGATAATGGAAACAATGTTGTCAAAGGTTGAATGGGTCCAGAACAAGTTTGACCAATTGAATTTGATCGAAGAGAAGAGAATGACTGCTTTGTGTCATGGGCAGTTATATCAGAAGATAATGAAGAAAGCTTTTGATAAGAAGTTCAAACCTCGTGAATTTAGATAAGGCGACCTCGTGCTTAGGAAGATCATGTCTTTTAATGCTGATTATAGGGGGAAGTGGACTCCCAATTTTGAAGTCTCATATGTTGTCAAGAAAGCCTTCTCTGGCGGTGCATTAATTCTTAAAAATATGAATGGTGAGGAGTTCCACGTCCCATGAATGCTGATGCAGTCAAGAAATAAAAGAACAAATCACTAAGTTGAAAACCCGAAAGGGCGGCTTAGGCAAAAAGGAGCATCTTGGTAGGCCGAAAACCCGAAAGGGCGGTCTAGGCAAAAATTAGAGACATAAACAGAATAAAATTTCCCGCTAAGTTGAAAACCTGCAAGGGCAGCTTAAGCAAAAGTTAAGGACTTTCTTGGCAAGTAAATATATCAGACAAGACTTGATCATTGAAGCAACAATATTCTTGGATCCTCACCATACTTCAACGAAAGTTTCTCCTCAAAATTTCAAAGTTGTTAGAGGGAATAATGGTCATTGTATCTCAATGTATCTTTTCCATTATATATTACCATTTTATGAACTTTGTTATCATCCGGAGTCTCTCCATTCGTAGACTACCATTCTATCAATAAAATTTGAGCTTTTACCCAATTCTTTGTATTTCTTATTTTTATTCAGCTTACAAAGACTCCATTTATTATTGATAATAATTTTCAAAGAAAAAAGATTAAATAACAAAATTATTTTTCAAAAAGAATTTGCAACTTACTTTTACTTTAGATTTTGTGATTCAAGAGGAAAACAAAAGCGGTGACCCCAGGAATGGATGAACTCCCGTAATTTTGGGAATTTTTGTTTCCCCCATGAAGGATTTCTCAGGTCATTTTCGCTGGTATGCGCGTGATTTTTGTATATTGAAGAAGATACCAATTAGCGTAAGGTGCGGTTTTGGGTTTGTGATCCCAGTGTCCCCAGTCAAGTCTTGGTTCATGTTTTTGATTTTTGGGTTTGCATGGTCTGAGGCCTCTATCCCAGATTCCCCAGAAAAGTCTTCCCTCATATGACGAAAGGACTTTTTCCCTTGGTGTGCTGAGATGGAACTATTTGCAAAATGTCTCTCTTTCTGCAGTATTGGCATTATTGTTCGTATTTATTTCCCAAGCAACTAGACCAGGGCAGTATATTTTCTAAGAAGTGTTGAGACAGTTGTCAACCCTTTGGGTTTTCACCCGTCAAGTGTTGGGTTTGATTTAAAATCCCCATGAGTTTGACCTTTTTCTATAATGTTGACTTCTTGATTCCCCAGGAAGGCTATCCCAGGGCATCTTTTGTTGGGATAAGTTTGCATGATATGAAGACTCGATCCAAGATTCCCCAGTGAAGGCTTCACTATTTTATAGAAGTCTTTTCTACCCGTGCATGTTAAAATTTGACTCGTTTACGAAGCATCTCCCTTTCGACGGTACTTGCATTTTGTTTGATTTCCTGATAATCAGGCAAGGGCAATGTTTTATTTAAGAAGTGTTGAGGCATTTGTCAGTTTTTTGGGTTTTCACCCGCCAAGTGCTGGGTTTGATTTAGAATCCCCATAAGATTTATTTCTTGCTATAATGTTTGATTCTTAACTCTCCAAGTTGTTAGCCCCATGAGGTTTCATACTTTTTCCCTAGAGAAGTTGGTGCAATACTTACTCTCAATATTGAAGAGCGTATCTTGGTTTCCCCTCCTCGATATGGTGTTGGCCTCCCTAATAAAGTCAGCACGAGGTCCTCAGTTGATGTCTCGATGATGAGGCATTATCTCCTCTAGTGAAGTCTGTATGATGTTCCCCCTGATGAAGTCAGCTCGAAATCCTTCCATCTGCCTTATTTGAAATCAGTATTGCAATCCCCAGTAGAAGTGCGGACCGTGAAAACATTTGTTTCCCCATTGAAGTCTGAGTGCTATCCCTCGGTGAAGCTTGGAGAAGGATGTTATATCTCTGTATCTGTACTGTTTTGTCGCTATGATTTGTTTACTTCCAGATTATGTTCCTTCCCAATGAAGTTAAGCCGCGAAATAGGATTTTGTTTCCTCGTTTGGTGCTTAGTTTTCTTATGGAATGTTCATCTTGGATGTGATTTAACCGAGTGTAGATTATGCTCAAGTTGGTTTTTCCTGGTTACTCCCAGTGTTATATGTTTGTTTTGTCAGCATATACATGATAACACTGATACATTTATACATACATCATGCATAGTTAAATTTAGCAAATCATCGCTCATTCACATTCGTTAATATTTTGTTGACATATTACCCTGTTTTGCAGAGTTGTGTTGTCCTCTCTCCAATAGAGTGTCAGACTTAAGCAGAAAGTGTATATTCTTTTAATTTCCCCACTGAGTTATCCCTCGTGGAAGATTTTTTCTTTAGCCTTTATGTACAGCTCTTTGTCTGGATGATTGGGTTTCCTTCTTGAGTTTATTTCTCAAAGGATGTATTTTGGTTGATTGTTTCACTCTAGTTTATTTATGGTTTGAATCTTTGTTTCCCAGCAATATTATTACTTTGGATTTCTGCAAGCTTCGAGCATTGGTTTGATAATGTGCATTTATTTTGGCACGAGAAATTTTTTATCTCCTCAGTAAGAATATGTTGGAATTTCCCCAGGAAGTTGTATTTCATTCCCCATGAAGCCATATTGCTTTCCCCAGGAAGTCATATTTCTTTCCCCAGGAAGCCATATTGCTTTCCCCAGTAAGTCATTTTTACAATCCTTCCCATAACAACAAGTAGCCGGTCTCTTTATTTGAGCAACTTATACTTCCCCATAAAAGTCAATGTTACTTTTTTTTGCTATCTTCTCTATGAGTGGATAGTTTGCAGTTCGTTGTCAAAATTACTCTAGTGGATGGCAAGTCTTTCAATATGAAAGAGATAATTCATTGTGAAATATTTGCAAGTGGTAGTCTCTTTATTTGAGATAGCTTATATATTACCCTTTCCAGGCGGAATGCCTTGGTTAAAGAAGAAGTTGAGACCCGTTCTAGGTGAAACGCCAGAATTTTGGGGAAACTTATTATCTTTTTGCTACCTTCAGTGAACGCTGGTAGTTCACCGTCAGTGAGCATTGGTGCTATGATATTTTTTTCTCTCTACCTTCAGTGTAAGTTGGTAGTTCACCATCAATGAACGTTGGTGATTGTTATCTTTTTGCTACCTTCAGTGAACGTTGGTAGTTCATCGTCAGTGAATTTCGGTGCTATGATATTTCTTTTCTCTCCACCTTCACTGAAAGTTGGTAGTTCACCATCAGTGAACGTTGGTGATTGTTATCTTTTTGCTACCTTCAGTGAATGTTGGTAGTTCACTGTCAGTGAATGTCGGTACTATGATATTTCTTTTCTCTCTACCTTCAGTGAAAGTTGGTAGTTCACCATCAGTGAATGTTGGCGATTGTTATCTTTTTGCTACCTTCAGTGAACGTTGTTAATTCATCGTCAGTGAACGTCTATGCTATGATATTTCTTTTCTCTCTACCTTCAGTGGAAGTTGATAGTTCACCATCAGTGAACGTTGGCGATTGTTATCTTTTTGCTACCTTTAGTGAATGTTGGTAGTTCATCGTCAGTGAACGTCTATGCTATGATATTTCTTTTCTCTCTACCTTCAGTGAAAGTTGGTAGTTCACCATCAGTGAAAGTTGGTGATTGTCATCTTTTTGCTACCTTCAGTGAACGTTGGTAGTTCACCGTCAGTGAACATCGGTGCTATGATATTTCTTTTCTCTCTACCTTCAGTGAAAGTTGGTAGTTCACCATCAGTGAACGTTGGTGATTGTTATCTTTTTGCTACCTTCAGTGAATGTTGGTAGTTCACCATCAGTGAACATCAGTGCTATGATATTTCTTTTCTCTCTACCTTCAGTGAAAGTTGGTAGTTCACCATCAGTGAACGTTGGTGATTGTTATCTTTTTGCTACCTTCAGTGAACGTTGGTAGTTCACCATCAGTGAACGTCGGTGCTATGATATTTATTTTCTCTCTACCTTCAGTTAAAGTTGGTAGTTCATCGTCAGTGAACATCGATGTTTGTCTCTCTACCTTCAATGAACGTTGGTAGCTCACCGTCAGTGAACGTCGGTGTTGTTATTCTTTTCTCTTTCTACCTTCAGTGAATGTTGGTAGTTTCGCCTTCAGTAAAAGTTGGTGTATCCTTTGATCTTTTACCATCCTCTATGGGTCGTTATCTTTTTGATCTTCTACCTCCAACTATTTAGTTTGGTAGTTCACAGTTGGTTGTCAATCACTTTTATCCTGTACTATCTCCTCTTTAGCTGAGTTGATGCTACCTTATCTCTTCTTTGGGTGTTACACCAATAGAGTCGAGTCTTTTTGATTCACCAGTGATTTATTTTCCTGGTCGGGTTTCTCTTTTGATCCTTATTTCCTTTGCTACATTCCCAGTTGTGTTTTGCGTCCCTTTGAAGTTGTTCATATGCATTCATACTCATAAGCATTGCATGGCATCTTAGGGCCAAAAATAGGGTTTGTTTTATATTTAAGTATCTTCGATCACGTCGACACGAATATTTTTAACCTTCATATCTCCGGATAGAAGAAACTTAAATAAGGGCAACTGTTGTACCCCAATTTTTCCCCTAATCCATATTGATTCAATCACAACAAGATCACATTAGGTTTTTGGTTCTCCTCCCTATCTTTAGCTTTGTTCTTTGAGGAATCACCAAGCACCTTGACTTGGTTTTATTTTGTGATCATGCATGTTTTGTTTTGACTTTCCTTTTAATTAATAAGATGTAATGTTGGTTTCTCTTACTTGTTAATAATGTAGGTAAAGGCAATTTGGCTTAGCAAGTTGATCCATGGGTTCATGAGTTTATTTCCATGCCCTAGTCAATAAAGCTTGAGAAATTCAAACCTCACCATTGGAGTTGTTTTGGAAGAAATTGCATGGCAAGGTTTATTTTGGTTCACCACATTTCAAAGTTATCAAGATTTATTCAAAAGTACAAGGGGGTTGATTGAAGAAGTTGTCATGGTTGGACAAGGCCTTGTTCCCATTGGTCACAAGTGCATATTTCTCTCAATTATCAAGATATGGAAGTGGTTTTGGTTGCTATGAGTTCTCATTATCATCCTCAACAACTTCTATCTACAAAGCAAAAGTGTTGGTACAAGAAGGTTATTTAAAATTGTCAAAGTTCCTCAAAGCATTTTCTTGATCTAGGAGCTAGGGTTTTGAACTTCAAATAAGTATATCTTGCTCATATTTTGGTATTTTTGAGTGATTCTAAAAACATCCTTCTCTTCAAAGGGTTATTAACAAATCACTTCAAAAGTTTCAAGGAGTTTTCATGTGGAAGAAACTTGATGATGAAGAAAGACTACAAGTCCTCCAGATAAACCCCCAACTTCCCATGTGTGACTTCAAATGATCATAACTTGGTAAATGTTTATCACCTTGGCCCCACTCTTTTTCCATAATGATCTTCAGGATGTGAAATTTATTCCTTCTTTTACATGCAAAGTGAGAAAATGGATGGAGGATGCCTTAAGGATACAAAATATTATAGGTCATTTCATGATATTTTTCCAACTTCAACAATTCACAACTCTCTCAATTTTTGGAGATTTTGAATGGTTCAAGTTTCAAAATTTCATTCAAGAGGTCTATTTCATGCCATCTTTTTTGGTCAAGAGAAAATTCCAAGAGGAAGACCATGTTTGGATGCAAAACATTATAGGTCACTTTTAAAGAAAAAACTTGAAATATTTCTAAGTATGGAGAGTCAACCTCTTTTTCCCAACTTTGACTTATTGCAACTTTCAGCTCAAACATCTATTTGATTCCATTATTTTCCCATTGCAAATCTTGTAATCTCATCTTTCTAAAGCATCAAGAACCATGCCTTAAGACCCCTTGAGCTGAGAATGTCATTGTTTCAAAAGTGGTAACTTGAAATTGAAGTTTCATCGCAAGTCAGAATTTGAATTTCATGTTACAACTTCTAACCCTCAAATTAACATGCGTTTTGGTTCTAAGCATGATTAGCCAACTTTCCCAAGTGAATTAGTGCATTAAAACGTGCGTTTTGGATGAGTTTTGACAAAAGAGAAGTCACACTTTCTTCATGATGCAGAACCACACGAATTCCCTCCAAATTGCATCATTCACCCTTCCTTTTGATCCCATTTGCTTCTCCTATAAATACATGAGCTATCCCATTTGTTTTCTCAAGCTTGCTTGAAGAGCCAAAATCACCCTGCCAAACTCACTCCATAACTCAATTTTCTGCAACTTCGAAATCATTGTTCAAACCTTTTTCAATCCATTTTCCTATCAATTCACCTTTCTTGATCTTCCCTGGAGCTAACAGAAGAAGAATTGGGCCTTGAAACCTTCTGAATTGATCTGACCAAGTCCATTTATAGAGCTCTGCAATTGAACTTCAATAGGTAGATTTCTCCATCAATTCTTCCAAACTTTGATATCATTGTGAAGCTCTCCTTCTCCTGATTCTTGTGCTTCTTATAATTTTTAAATCCATTGAGAATTGAGAGAGAAATATCAAATTGAAGGTGCTCGCTATTTTCTGGGTTTTTTATTCATATCTCTTTGCATACCTTATATAAATTTGGCGCGATGGTGATGTTAGGATCATCTTGAAGAGACGAATCCAATTACTAGTCTGGGTAATTTTCTCATTTGAAGGATCTCACAAAATCCTCATTGCAGGGCGTCTAGAGGTTAAAGATGATGACATATCTCGTCTCAGCCAATGATAGCGTGCCAAACGTTTTAATTTCATTGGTTGCCTTTTTTCTGATCCTATGCATATCTCACTAAGGTCCATATCAAGCACATCACGTCTGGTCCATTGGATCAGCTTACTAACACGTTTTGACTATGATCTGATTGCCCACATCTTTTTGGTTTTATTTTATTTTCTGATTTTTTTTATATTTTAATTGATTTAATTTTCAAAAATTCATAACTCTTTTATTTTTAATCCAAAAAACATGAAAAATTCACAAAAATACTTTGAATTATTTATGATCTCATGACTATTTTTTTCACATTTTTATTTTGACATTTAATATATATATATATATATATATATATATATATATATATATATATATATATATATATATATATATATATATATATATTTGCATTATTTGCTTTCTTTTAATGACTTTAAAAATACTTTCTGACATTTTTTAATTCTAAAAAAAATTATAAATATCATTTTACATATTTCTGACTTTTTGAAAATTTTATATTGATGTTTACTATTTTTTTTTATCTATTTTCTATTTGTTTGAGCAATTTTAATTAATTTAAAAATAGTTTCTAACTTTAAAAAGTTACCAAAAATTTTATAAAAATATTTGAGTCTATTTCTTATTTTTCTATGACCGTATCTCTTTTTTATTAATCAATTTGAATATAGTTGATATTTGTTGTCCTTTCTTTTCATTTTTATTCATTTTTAAACCCTTTTCAACACACACACACACACACACACACACACACACACACACACACACACACACACACACACACACACACACACACACACACACACACACACACACACACACACACACACACACACACACACACACACACACACACACACACACACACACACACACACACACACACACACACACACACACACACACACACACACACACACACACACACACACACACACACACACACACACACACACACACACACACACACACACACACACACACACACACACACACACACACACACACACACACACACACACACACACACACACACACACACACACACACACACACACACACACACACACACACACACACACACACACACACACACACACACACACACACACACACACACACACACACACACACACACACACACACACACACACACACACACACACACACACACACACACACACACACACACACACACACACACACACACACACACACACACACACACACACACACACACACACACACACACACACACACACACACACACACACACACACACACACACACACACACACACACACACACACACACACACACACACACACACACACACACACACACACACACACACACACACACACACACACACACACACACACACACATATATATATATATATATTAAATGTAATATTATTTTGTGATTATTTTCTGGCTGATCTTGGGTTGAATTTATGTTCATGAACTTTGTTAACATCATTGGATCTATGGTGTTGAGTCTAACTCCATAAAAATAGATGAATGATTTTAATAATAGTTTGATTAAATTTTAATTCAAAAACGGTTTGTATATTCTTTCCCATCCTTCTTCACCTTATCCCTTTCTTATTGCACTAAGTGTTATTGGAGCATGATCTCTATATCATGTCTCAAAACAAATGGTGCATAGATTGCTATTGACCGGCCTCAAAATAGGTGCGACTTCTATATAAGTCCACTTACGATTGCTTAACATAGCGCTAAATTTTTTCTCGATTCGAATAAATGATCATTCGTGGCCCAAACCTATGTTTGCAAGCCCAAGTATGTTAATTTGATCTCTTTGATCCAATAAAATTGAGATTCATTGTGTGGAGGCCTTGGTTCTACTAATCCTCTAATGGATCTACATCACTTTTGGTCAACGCGGATCACTTAAACATTATTGATCATTAAATGGTACTTTAGAGGATTCCAAAATGGATGATATACTTAACAAAAAGCAAATTCAACTTGTTGTGTGGAGGCTTTGGTTCTACCAATCCTCTAATGAGTTCCAAATGCAAGTTTCAAGATGGTCATCCAACTAACCACTAATTACTAATAATTTACTTTATTTTGTGTTTTTATTTTATGCTCTTTTATTTTATGCACCATTTACTTTAGCATTTATATTTCATGCTATTTTTTTTCATCTTTGCTCACTTGAGCATTTACTTTCTTGTCATTTTTATTTTGCTCACTTGAGCTTTTCTTTTTTAAGACACCTAATAATCAACATGAACGATAAAAACTTTAATGATACTTGGACTATTTGGTTACTATGCTTGGCATTATGGAGTATTGGACTTCTTGGACTTAGGATTAGATACCTTGGCCTATGTTGGAGATCTTGTGACCTTAATTGATATTTTGTTTGGAGTTCTTGGGGTTTACCTCAAGACATTGGGTTATTTGTTTGTTTTGTGTGCAGGTTATTGGGATTACATACTTTGTTTGTAATCTGGAATTCACATGTATACAATCGTTACCCTGCCCAATTTTTGCAAAGACTTAATGCACTTGAAGCTTGGTTCCCTCAAGAGATCTAGTATCTTTGCTTGCTTGGTTTCAATCCAAAGAATGGGAATTCTATCTTGACTAATAATGTCAAGTATTGTCTTCTTGTTGGTTAGATGGTTCTTCTCCTTATCTTTTACCTTATGCTTTAGGATAGTCTCTTCATCTCCTCCCATCTTCTTCAATTTCAAAAATCTTCTTCCTCTTTTGAAAACTCTTCTTGTTTTGAAACTTGAACTACTTTCATAATAAACTTGGACTTATGTCCATGCATTTTCAAAACATTTTCATAAATAAACTTCAATCAACTTAAATAACACCTTGACATTTCTTGTGAGAAGACTAAAAGTCAATCAATCTCATTTCAAACCATTTTGCCACTTTGGATTTTTACTTTAAAACTTTTCTTAAAAGATTAGACTCTTGTCAATCCTTGTAGTGATGCAAACAACTATACTTCTACAATATATAGTGAGTGAGATATTTTCCACTTGGGTGTTGAGTGAGGCATTATTGATTTTAAAATCCAAGCCAAATCCTCAACTTTGAGATGATGCAAATTCTCTTTTCTCATGATTGTGAGTAACAAGTATGTTTTCCACACGGACAATGACGATGATGTCTTGTCTCATAAAATTAACCAACACACTTGTGTTTTAAATTTTTTAAAAAGATGAACTATGTGTACCCTGATCCCCTATTGCACGAAAGATGGTATGTAGGCACTAAAGGTTCACAACCGTGGCGGGTGCAAAAATCATAAAAAAATACTTCTTTTATCACCTCCACTATCTATTTTTTTATACAATATTTTATATCCAAAATAAATTTTTTTTACAAAGAGGTTCCTGCAGAGTACCGTAGATGTTTAGGGTGCTAATACCTTTCCTTTGCATAACCAACCCCCTTACCTTGAATCTTTCCCCCTCTTTTTGGGTTACTCGCTCTTTTCCCATTCCTTTGGATACAATAAAGCGCGGTGGCGATTTTTATTTTTTATCTGTATAAGTCTAGTCAATCCAATGGCTTAGTCTTAAATATTTCTACCGATATAATGTTCAGATTGTATTTCCCTAAAATGAGGATAATAATTAGAGTATTATTGCATTAGTGGTGTCGAATTTAGAGACTGAATAAGGTTTGGTCATGTGTCAAAAAAAATATTTTGAGACTTTGAAACTGGAGAAAGGTAGAGTAGTTCTCCTTAGTGAAAAAAAAGCTTTCAAGATTTATGATATTGGTACAGTCTGACTTAAAATGTTCGATGATCAATATTTTCTTCTTCATAATATGAGGCATGTTCTGGAACGCAAGCAATTTTTTTGTCCATAAGCATGTTGTAAGATTTCGTATGGTGAAGTGATCATAGCTAAAAGGTCTAAGATATGTGGTTTATATATTTTAGAAGGTTCCAATGTTGTGGTTCATTAATCATTGTCTAGGGAAGACGTTCATTTAAATAATAAGCTATGGAATTTTAGGTCAATGCATGGTGAATGCCTGGAGGTTCTTCCAAAGCACTTTAATTAGTTTTGCAGAAGACAAGGGACAAATACACATTTGACCTCTAAGTTGTTATTAAGTTTCGGGGATAAGGCTGGTGCCAAAGCAACTTACATGATCAACAATTATTCATGTACAAGAATAAACTTCCAAATACATGGTAGTTTGTAGTAGGAAAACTAAAAAAACTACTCTTATTTGAAGGTCACCAAAATTTTGCTTATTAATTAAATCAAGCCCAATCATCTTGATGGTAAAGTTAAAGATTGTGTCTTAAATTACTATTCAAGAAGTAGGAAGTGTCATGAGTTGTTGGGAGTGGAACCTGGAGGATCAAAGTTTATCAATCGTAGATGTATTGCTTTTTATGAGTCTTGCTAGGGAGAAAGAGCAAAGACCAGAGGATAAAGCTTTTAGAACCTAGTCTAGATCGGCCAAAGGCCCAAGGAGATAAGGCCCAAACAGATGGAAATCCACACCAAATGACCCAAGATATAAAAGTCATGTCTCGAGATATTCAATGTACATTTTTCTGAACTCCACTTTTCACTACACTCATCTTGAATTCTAAACTGACTTAGGTATTGGATTACTAACCTTACAGGTCAATCTCTATGATTTCGTATCATAGATTAGCATCACCAGTTCAGGATTCCTCATCACCAACTTACACTTAATTCTAGTTCCAGAATTGAACATAAAATTTGGCGGAGAAGACTTAATTTGAGGTTGAATTTCCTAATATATATACTAGTAGTAACGAGGGAGTGATTACAAAAGGCCTTTGATCCTCATTTGACTCAGAATAAGGTAATGATGGATATCACATCATCATAAAGGGAAAATTATGTTGACCTTGGGTGTGATGCTTTGAATGTGACTAAAGAACCATGATTATGGGCTTGTTAGACTACTAAAGTAGAAAAAATTGGTTGGAAGTAAGTGGTGATATCAAGGTTACAGGATGGCTTGAAATTGATCGAGGTTGTAGAATAGTGAATTACACCTAATCCAAGAGCTTTATAAATCACTACTCAAGTCCATTCAATCCAAGAGATTCAACTTCTCACATTTGGTAAGTTTTTCCATTCCCTTGTGTTTTTTATTTGTGATGCATGCATTACTAAATAGGTTGTTTAAGTTACATTAGTTTGTAGTTACACTCATAATACGTAGTTTATTGAGGCATACATTAACATTTGTAGCATAAGGCATGATGCATTTTTGTGTTTTCTACCATTTGTGTGTGTCAAGAAAACACGAAAGTGCACTTACATATTTTTTCTGAATTTTATTTTCCTGGGTTACGCAAGTGCACTTTCGTACTCTTTCTGAATGGTTTGATTTTGCATGTTTATTATCTGGGTTTAATTTTGCCTGCTTTGTCTACATTGTTTGATTTTACATGTTTGCCATATGGTTTATTTATAGGTAAAATAGATGGAAACCAAGATCAATTATGGCATAAAAGAGTGTTCTATCATGCATATGTTTGCAGGGAGAGAGTTAATCCCTCGCGACCACCGGTTAGTTCCAGTTTATTTGATGTGGAAGTATCCACTTATAGAGTTCAAGTGTCTTAGGCTTCATCTTCCCAGAGGTATGTGTCTCTTGCTACAACCCTTGAAGTCCATTTTGATCATCCTTCTACTGATGTTGTCGTTCATGATGTTGTTCCTGAGGTTTTTGGAGGAGCCCTCTTTGGTACTTCACTATTGCCTCTGTATGAAAATGATGCTGCTAGACACATGTAGGATGGAAAGGTAAAATAAATTTGTATTTATTCTATGAAAATTATGAGTTATGATATTTGAACTTTTTGACGGTGATGTATTTTTTGTAGTATTGTGATGCTTTAAAATGAATTAAGCATGATATGAAGATCGTGAAGTTGTAGCAACATGAGGAGAAATGGTTTCATGATGTCATGCATTTATTTAGGCTGCAACATTTATGCATGATTGGCTATATTGTTATCAACCATTGTATGATGCCAGATTTTGTGGAGAGATGAAACTCAGAGACTTCATCTTTTCATCTTCTGATTGGTGAGATGTCCTTCAAACTCGATGATGTGTTATCCCTACTACATCTTCAAATTAGGGTAATATTATTAAACCACTCCAGAATCACCATAACTGATGCACTAGACATGATGTTGACCTATTCGAGAGTTAACCCAGGTGATGCCTAAAAGGAGATGGATGATACCAGAAGGTGTTATGCTAGATTTGCATTTCTAGATGATATGTACATAAATCACCTGGTTGCAGAAGTAGAGGTTGATGGTTATGATGCACATGTTTTGCACTATATAGCATGTGAATTGAGGTCACACCTTATGTATTTGGTTGGCACATGCATATTTATGTACAAAAATTCTTATTATGTTAATGTGATTTACCTTAGATACTTCATTGATGCCGAGCAGATTCATGAGTACAACTGGCGGGGCTTGTTTGGTTTACCAGTACTCGAAGTTAGGTGAAACTTGTCTTTAGAAGACTAGATAGATAACACAAAGTTACATGTTGTTTACGGTAATATATATGCACTTTTACTGTTACTAATATTTCAAAACACTTGCGCAACATTATTACTAATATTTCATCTGAACCATTTTTAGGCATGAATCATTTCACTTTCTTACATTTGCGGCTGGTTATATGAGGATGACTACTCTGAGGATTTTCCACGTACTTGCGCATCTGTCTCGATTGAAGGGTCAATTTAACTGAACCAGAGAAAGTGTCTACCGAAACAGAATCAGGATAAATCATTGGTCGATTTAAACTGAACCAATAGAGGTCTTGAATAATCTTTAACTGTATAACGAATCAGAATAAATCTTAGGAGTGATTTAACTGAACCAGAGAAAGCGTCAACTAGAAAAAAAATCAAGATAAATCATTAGTTGATTTAAAACTGAACTAGTAGAGGTCTTGAATAATCTTTAACTGGATAACTAATCAGTATAAATATTAGGAGCGATTTAGTTGAACCAGAGAAAGCATCTACCGGAACGGAATCAGGATAAATAATTGGTTGATTTAAACTGGACCAGCAGAGTCTTGAAGGAAATGTTTGTTGTTGATGGTATTCATTAGTGGACTGATCTTTCCCTAAAAAGGTATAGAGTTAGTTGTATGAAATACCATGATGTATGAAACGCATTGCGTAATGATATTCTCAAAATAAATGAGATTGTGCTATATGCATTTCGTATGCGTATGTTATGATGTATGAATATGAAATGTTGTTGAAATGTATCTTTGTCTGGGAAAATAAATCCATGACTACTGCTGGGGAGTCTTGGGAAGATAAATCCCAGACTACTACTGGGGACGAAGAGTATGTACATCTTTAACAGTCTGGAATACTTCTTCTGGGATCCCTGTTTGTTTTTTGAGGAAACTCTGCAGGGGATGTTGTGATACGGTGGAAGAACTGACTTGGGTGTTTTATGTTTTATCGCAAATGTTGCAGTTAGCAAGAGTCGTCACCGACTTTTCTTTTATCCAAAAGGAAAGGCTGAAAAGAACAGGAAATACCTTTGAGATTATTTCTTGAGTTTGGGGAGTAGTTTATGAAAAGGGAAGGTGTTAGCACCCTTTTCATCTGTAGTTATCTATGGGCTCTTAGTTGCTTGCTAGATCACTTGCTTTTGTTTGAAAAATATGCTTTGTGTGGTTTTTGAAAGTATTTTGAAAAGGCGCCTTCGTTTAGGCAAACTTTGTAATAGTTCTCGTTTGTAAGAACGTATACAAAGTGTTGAGCTTTTGAAAATATTTCATGTTTGGAAAATGTTTTGAAAGTGTTATTGAAACTGTTTTTGAAAGTGTTGGTGTTTGTTTTGAAAATAGCAAGGATGTTTGATTTGAAAATGAGCAAGCAACTAGGAACAATCTACCTACTCAAAAGTATTTTTTCATTTCTTCTTTTCTTTTGATATTGCTATCTTATCATTGATTTGGTAAGGAGCCTTATCTTTGGATGTAAAGGGACGGGCGTGGGTCATCGTATAGCCATGATAGCAATGTTATGAGATATCTTAGCATTTCTCTTGGAGGGACTAAGATCATTTTGAAAGGCAACATTGATAGTATCATCGAGGGACTATGATCTTGTATTTTTTATTGCTTTTTGCTAAGATATCCCACATGTATAACATGGACATTTTTGTAAGGCAACAAAGTGGAATTACCCTAAGGGGATGGGGTATACAAATTTACTAAGCTATTATCTATTAGGGGATGGGGTATACATCATTAGGGGATGGGGTATACAGATTTACAATTGGGGATTTGCAAGAAAATTAAACCTAATTATCTATTACAACCATATTGAGTAAATGTACAAGAATTGAAAAAAATATAATGTACAAATGCAAAAGAAAAAGAAATGATTTTTGTTTGGTTTTTTGAAAGGGTTTTAATCTTGACCTAATTTAGAAAATGATTAAATAAAATTAACTTAAACTAATTAAGAAAAGAAATTAACTTAAAAAAGTATTTTTAGGGTTTTATTTTTTATGAAAAGGTTTTAAATTAATAAAAATAAAATGAGAAATTAATTAATTAAAATAAAAACTAAATTCTAAGTTAATTATAATTAAGAAATCAAAAACCTAAATCTAATTATTATTTATTAAAAAAAGAAATTGAATTGTTAAGAAAATATTTTTTGTTCTTTTTTGTTTTATAAAGAAAATAAATGAATAAGAGTAAAAATAATAAATAAAATATTTTTGGATTTTTTATTAATAAAAATAAAAATAATAATAATAATAATAATAATAATAATAATAATAATAATAATAAAAATATAATAAAAGAAAACTGAAAATAAAAATGAAATAATAAAAATGATAAAAAAAGATGTTTGGGCCAGTATGCAAGAGTAGATGAGGGGTGAGAAGTTAGAAAAAATCTAGGCTCAAAACTGTAAGCCCAGTGCCTCTTGATGATTCAGTGTGAGAGGCTTGCTGGAGGTGCATCATGGGGATGGCACATGGTGTATTGGATCTGGCTTGATGATGATCAAATGGTTGAGAGTTGATGGGTGTACCATGTGCGCTATGGGCTGTTTGTATTGGATCTGTAATGAAATAATAAAATAAAAAAACCAAAAGGGTGCCACTGGGGCTCGAACCCAAGTTCCAAAGGTTAACAGGCGCGCGCTTTACCACTGGGGTGGCTATACATCCGTTCATTAATACAAAACCATAAATATATATTTAAAAACAAGTCAGGAGGCCAACTTCACCTTCTTCCTCGCGCCAACAATTTTGAAAACTATAACTTTATTAATTCTCAACCATTTTAAAAAGTGTAAACATGAAACTTGTGCATTTTCCCACCACGAATCCAACCATGTAACTAACTTAAGCCATCACTCAAAGATAATGATGAATTTATGTCAGTACCAAATTGAACCCTATTTTTTTCAGAAAATTCAAATTCAAAATTCTCAATACACAGTCAATATAAATGAAAATCATGGAACTGGTTAGCTTAAGATTAATGATATCTACATTTCTACTTCATAATGTATGTATAAAAGATGCTTATATCAAGATATCACAGTTGAGAAAAACTTACATTGAAGTGAGAATCGTGTATGGAGTTTAAGCAACCTTTGAGATGTCCTAATGATCTGTTTAGCTGGCCTGGACCTCCTTGAGTGTATTCCAACTCCTACTTTGCTTTGAGGATGCCTGAAACTCCTAACTCAAGTCAAATTGAAAGCTTCAGTTTTGAAAATGGTGGATGGTGATGGAGGGGTTACAGTCAGGAAACAGGGGTCTGGATCACATTGATATGATATAGGGAAGGTGTTTGGATGATTAGTTTTCAAAACTCACGAGTGAAAATGGAGATGGTGAGTTTTTGCTTAAAACTGTCAAGTTTGGGCAGTTCTGTGCAACAAGGGTGTTTGGGAGAGTTTCAGGATGTTTCCAATCGTGCCTTTGCTTGCAATAGACTTGTGTATATGTATGGAAAAGGTTTGAGATCAAATGTACTCAAGACTTCTGAGTTCTAGCCTTTTGGCTCTATAAGTTGCTTTTGAAGAAAAGTCAGAAGACAAATATAAAAGTGTTGTACAAGCATGTTCTGAGTTCCAAGAGGCCTTAGACACATTGATTTGGGTTTATAGGGGTTGTGTGTGCAGAAAGAACAAGTTAGAAGCTCAAGACAAGTTGACTTTGTTATTAAAGCAACTTTTCAAGAATGGAATGGTAACTTTGTGCCATAAATGGAAATGCAACTTGGATAATGGCTCAAATGCTTGGACAATGGCTCTATCAGTTGTGAAAAAAATTAATTATGAAGTGACAAACAAGTTTGAGGCCTGCAAAGCAAAGATTATGCAGCCTAACAAGGATTTGGTTCATGTGTTCATCAAGAAAGGGCTTGTAATTCAAGTTTGAAAACCCTAACTTCTTGCCTTCGGTTCTCCTAGCTCAAGTATGATATCAATGAGTTCTTGGACATTTTGGAAATCTTGTAAAATCCTCTAGAACCTCTATTTTGGAGATTTTTGAAAATTCATCTTGGAACTATGTGAAAAATTTCCATGAAGTTAGGTCAAAATCCTGCCTAAACTAGAACAAAATTTCACTAAGTTTCCAAGTTTCATGAACATGTCTTCACAAAATCATAACTTGAAATCCATGCATTTATAGAATAAGTTGTGTTCTACAATATTTTAGATCTCATTGAGATATAAAACTTTCATGTTGGAAGTTTCCTTTGAATCATCTTGCATCATGGTGTAAATTTGGCTCAAAGTTGTGAAAAAATATGAATTTTCCAACACTTAGAAAAATTTCTAAGTTTAGAAATTTTGACTTTTCAAAATGAAATCTTGACTTTTTTGATTTCTTAATGAACAAGTTTCATATTTTGACACGTCTTGATGAATTTTGATCTTTGATACTTAATTTTGACCAAAAAGTCAAAGTTTGACTTTTCAGTGTACAATTGACTTTTCATCAATTGACTAAAAATCAACTATCAATCAATTGATCTTGAGAGATGTTTTGAGCAATTCCATTAGGTCAAATTGAATCATTTGAAACCTTGAGATCATGCCTTGAACCAATAAGTCATTTGCTAGGTCAAAAATCAGAAATTGCTCCTTCTCAATCAAAACCCTAATATTGACCATTTTGCCCTTTTGATGATCTGATCAAATTTCTTGAGGAATTATGGTCCAAACATGATCAAATTACATATATGAGTTCATTATGTTGATATGGATAAAAAATTATAAAGTTTGACTGTAAATTGAGCACAGTTAACTTTTCCCCCAATATAACTGATTTTAGGTCAACTGATCAATTGACTGAGCAAAAATGTGATCCAAGACTTGAAACTTGACATGAGCAATCTTGAGGGTCCAACATGATCCATGAAAGTCATATGGGGCATTAAAAATTCATTTGTCCTTGTGCAAACTCAAACCCTAATTTTCAGTCATTAGTGCTTAAGGAGGTGTCTTGAGCTGATCAACCCTTGTGCAGTCTTGAACCAAAGGAGATCTTATGAGAGATTGATTGAGAAATGAGAGGGAAAATTTTGGGGTACAACATCTGCCCCTGTTCAATCTTCTTAAACCTGAAGAGTTAGATTGGCAGATCCGTCATTCGTGACTTGAAGGTGGAAGATGATTGAACATTAGAGTGCCCAAAAATTTGCACTCGAAGATGTATTGGGAATGGGCTTATAGATGCCATTTAGATTAATGATGGTAAATACTGGGAGAAGTATCAACACAAATCTTTGGTCGATTTATACCAAAACTTGATGTTTTACCTGTGGAAAAAAGGGTTAGCAAAATACAGATGTATGCATGATATTCACCAGATGTGGTATTATGCTAAATGTGTTCTGTATGTATATGCTAAGATGTATGAATGTGAGATGCATATTTGTCCGGGAAAATAAATCCCTGACTGCTGCTGAAGAATTTATGGGAAGTTGAATCCCGGATCACTGTTGGGGATGAAGAGTATACATATCTTCAAACTTTATTGAAAGGATGCTTCTGCTGGGGAATATCTCTTGAATGTCAGCTGTTATCTGGTCGGATCCAGGCTTCACAACTTGCTGAGGATAAGGAAGTCAACTGCTATCTGGTCGGATCCAGGCTTCACGGTAACTTACTAGGGAAGGATAAATTATTTGTTATCTGGTCGGATTCCAGGCTTCACAATAAACTTGAAGTGGTAACTACTATCTGGTCGGGTCCAGGCTTCATGGTTTTTGAAAGGTTATACTATTATCTGGTCGGGTCCAAGCTTCATAGTGTCTTGCTGGGGATTATAGCTAATTATTATCTGGTTGGGTCCATGCTTTACAATAATTTTCTAGGGATAAGGAAGTTAATTGTTATCTGGTGTTGTACCCCAATTTTTTCCCCTAAGATCCCTTCATCATACCATATTGTTTCAATCACCACAAAATCACATTAGGGATTTTAGTTCTTCTACTTATCTTTAGCTTTGCTCTATGAGGAGTTGACAAGCACCATAACTTGTTTTCTTGGGTGATCATGGATATTTTGCTTTGATTTTCTCTCTAAATTAAAAAATACAATATTGGTTTGTCTTACTTTGTAATAATGTAGGTAAAGACAATGGGGTTTAGCAAGTTGCATCATGGGTTCATGAGTTTATTTCCATGCCCTAGTCAAAAGCTTGAGAGATCCAAACCTCACCATTGAAGTTTGTTTTGAAGTTGGTATGGAAGTAGTTTTTGTGGCCATGAGTCCTCGTCATCATCCTAAATAATCTCCATTCGCAAAGGAAGAGCATTGGCACAAAAAGTTTGTTCAAACTTGGCAAAGTTCCACCAAGCTTTCTCTTGATTTAGAGGCTAGGGTTTTGGACTTCAAAGGGGCATATCTTGCTCATCTTTTGGTATTTTTGAGTGATTCCAAAAACATTCTTCTCTTCAAAGAGTTACCAACAAATCACTTCAAAAGTCCCAAGGATTTTTCATGTGGAAGGAACTTAGTGAAGAAGAAAGATTACAAGTCATCCAGATGAACCCCTCATTTTTCATATGTGATTTCAAATGATCATAACTTGGTCAATTTTTATCACCTCGGTCCCATTAATTTTTCATGATGATCCTAAGGATGTGTACTTCATGCCTTCTTTTATGTTCAAAGTGAAAAAATGGATGGAAGTTGCCTCAAGAATGCAAAAGATTATAGGTCATTTCTTGATTTTTGGCAGACTTCAACAAGTCGTAACTTGCTCAATTTTTGGAGATTTTGAGTGGTTCAATTTTCAAAATGTCATTCAAGAGGTCTACTTCATTCCATATTTTTTGATCAAGAGCAAATTCTAAGTGCAAGGCAATGTTTGGAAGCAAGGGATTATAGGTCATTTTTAAAGAAGAATTTGAAATATTTCTAAGTATGGAAAGTCAACTCTTTTTCCTCAACTTTGACTCCATATAATTTTTAGCTCAAGCCTCCATTGGATTCCATTCTTTATCCATTACAAAGCTTGTAACATCATCTTTCCAAAGCATCAAGAATCTTGCCCTAAGACCCCTTGAGGTGGAAATGCCATTGGATTGAACTTGGTAACTTGGAACTGAAGTTTCACCATGAGTCAGAATTTGAAATCCATGTTTTGGCCTTTAAACATCAAATTAGCACGCGTTTGTAATCTAAACATATTTAACCAAGTTGCCAAAGTGGATTAGAGCCTTGAAACGCAAGGATTTGATGAGTTTTGATGCAAATCAGATCACACTTTGCTCGTGTATCAGGTTCACACGATTTCCCTCCAATTTGCGTCATTCCACACGCTTGAGCATTCCTTTTGATTCCCTATAAATAGAGGGTCATCCCCCATTCAAATTCCCAAGCTTAGATAACCAGAATCACGCTGCCAAACTTGCTTCACAACTCAGAATTCAGCTACTTCGAATCCTATTCTCAAGCCTTTTTCAATTCATTTTCTCTATCAATTCACCTTCCTTGATCTTCCCTGAACCTAACCATACATTTACATTCAAGAATCGTGCCCTACATTTCTCCATAGAAGTCCAGTTTCAGAGCTCTGCAACTCAACTTCAATAGGTAGATTCCTTCATCAATTCTTCAAAACTTTGGTATCATTGTGTTGCTCTTATTGCCCTGGTTCTAGTCGCAACATTTACTTTCATCTGGAAGCACGTTTTGACCATGGATTTTCAAATCCCCTTTCAAAACATTCTTTCCAAATTGCTTGAGTTACAATTTATATAAATTTGTCGCGAAGGTTTGGTTGTCTTCGTCTTGAATAGACGAAGCGAATGGCATAAGTCCGAGCTTCTAATTTTACAGTTGGAGAGACCTGCAATTCTGAGGGCTGGAGGTTGAAGATGACCAACGTGTCATCTTCTAACCAATGAAAGCGTGACATTTGTTATTTTCAAATTCTGATTTATTAAATGATTTTGTACATTATTCAGTAAAGACCATGATATGCACAGCGAACCAGATCCTTTGGATTTGATTACTAACGTGTTTTGACCCTCATCCAATGGTCCACATCTTTTTCTTTTATTTTCTTTTTCTGATTTTTATATTTTAATTGTTTTAAATTTCAAAAAATCATAGAAAAATCATTTTTAGTCAAACAAATCTAAAAGAATTATGAAAAATATTTTTGATTATTCTCTTTCTGATTTTTATTTTTTTCACAATTTATTTTTGTGTTTTGGTATTTTTTATGAATTTTACACTCATTGGATTTGTTTAAAATGTTTAAAAATGCTTTTACACATTTTTTAATTCTGGAAAAATTATGGGATGATCCAATGACATTGTGACAAATATTGGTGACTTTATTTTATTTTTGTTTCTGACTTTACTATTTTTTACCATTTTTGTTTATTTTACCCATTTATTTTAATTTTTAAAAATAGTTTCTGACTTTTAAAAATTCCCAAAAACTTTTATAAAAAATAATTGGACCCACTTCTGATTTTTCTATGGTTTTATTTTTCATTTCTTGATTAATTTGAATATTATTGATATTTTCCCCATTATTTTTTTAGTTTATTTTAATATTTTTCATTCTTTAATACATATATTAAATATTATATTGTTTTGTGAATATTTTCTGGCTGTCTTGGGTTGATTTTTTGGTCATGGCTTTATTAACATCATTGGATCCATGGTGTTGAGTCTAACTCCACAAAAAATGGATGAATGATTTTAATAATAGTTTGATTAAATATTAATTCAAATGTGGTTTTCTTTTTTTTACCCTAATTCCCCTTTCATCTCATCCCCTTCTTCTTGCATTAAATGTTGTTGGAGCAGATCTCTATATCATGTCTCAAAATAAATGGTGCATAGATTGCTATTGACTGGCCTCAAAATAGGTGCGACTTTTATATAAGTCCACTTACGATTGCTTAACATAGAGCTAAATTTTGTTCCGATTCGAATAAATGATCATTCGTGGCCCAAACTTATGATTGCAAGCCCAAGTATGTTAATTTGATCTCTTTGATCCAATAACCTTGAGATTCATTGTGTGGAGGCTTTGGTTCTACCAATCCTCTAATGGATCTACAATACCTTTGGTCAACGCGAATCACTTAAACATCGTTGATCATTAAATGGTACTTATGAGATTTCCAAATGGATGATATACTTGACAAAAAGCAAATGCAACTTGTTGTGTGGAGGCTTTGGTTCTACCAATCCTCTAATGAGTTCCAAATGCAAGTTTCAAGATGGTCATCCAACTAACCACTAATTATTAACTTGCTTTATTTTATGCTTTTTATTCTTTTATTCTTTATGTATTATTTATCTTTTAGCATTTTTACATTTCATGCCATTTTCATCTTTGCTCATTTGAGCATTTATTTTCTTGTCATTTTTACTTTGCTCACTTGAACTTTTCTTTTCTTTTTCCAAGATACTTAATAATCAACATAAACCCTAAAAAACATTTAATAGCACTTGGACTATTTGGTTACTATCCTTGGCATGATGGAGCAATGGACTTTTCCTTGGACTTAGGATTATAAACCTTGGCCTATCTTGGAGACCTTGTGATCTTATCTGATTATTTTGTCTGGAGCTCTTGAGGTTTACCTTAAGACATTTGGTTGCTTGTTTGTTTTTGTGTGCAGGTTTTTGTGATTACACTCTTGGTTTTGTAATCTGGAATTCACCCGCATGCAGCCGTTACTCTACCCAATTTTTGAGAAGACTTAATACACTTGAAGAGGTCTAGTATCTTTGCTTGCTTGGTTCCAATCCAATGAATGGGAATTTTATCTTGGCTCATAATGTCAAGTTTTGGCTTCTTGTTGGTTAGATGGTCCTTATCTTTAGCTTTTACCTTATGCTTTAGGATAGCCTCTTCTTCCCCTCCCATCTTCTTTAATTTCAAAAAACATCTTCTCCCTCCTTTTGAAAACTCTTCTTGTTTTGGAACTTAAACCACTTTTATAATAAACTTGGACTTATGTCCATGCATTTTCAAAAAAATATTTTCATAAATAAACTCCAATCAATTTAATAATACCTTGACATTTTTGTTAGAAGACTAAAAGTCAACCAATCTCATTTCAAACCATTTTGCCACTTTTGGCTTTTATCTTTAAAACTCTTTTCTCAAAAGATTAAGGCTCTTGTCAATCCTTGTAGTGATGCAAACAACTATACTTCTACAATATGTAGTGAAGAGAGATATTTTCCACTTGGGTGTTGAGTGAGGCATTGTTGATTTTAGAATCCAAGCCATATCCTCCACTTTGAGATGATGCAAATTCTCCTTTCTCATGATTGTGGGTAGTAAGTATGTTTTCCACACGGACAATGACGATGATGACTTATCTCTTAAAATCAACCAACACACTTGTGTTTCAAACTTTTAAAAGAGGAACTACGTGTACCCTGATCCCCTATTGCACAAAAGGTGGTACGTAGGCACTAAAGCTTCGCAACCGCGGCGGGTGAAAAAATCATAAATAATATATTTCTTTTCTCACCTCCACTATCCATTTCATATATAACACATTTTATAGCCAAAATATACAGATTTTACAAAGAGGCTCCTGTGGAGTATCATAGATGTTTAGGGTGCTAATACCTTCCCTTTGCATAACCAACCCCCTTACCTTGAATCTTCCCCCCTTTTTTGGGTTATTCGCTCTTTTCCCATTCCTTTGGAAACAATAAAGCGCGGTGGCGATTTTGATTTTGATTTGTACAAAGTCTAGTCAATTCAATGGCTTAGTCTTGAACATTTCTACCGCTACATCTGGTCAGATTCTAGGCTTCGTAGTAACTTGCTAGAAAGGATGAAGTTGAACTGATATATGGTCGGGTCCAGGCTTCTAGTAACTCGCTTGGGGATTTAGTTGTTATCTGGTCGGATTCCAGGCTTCACAACAAACTTCTAAGGGGAATTGCTATCTGGTCGGATCCAGGCTTCACAATAACTTTCTTGAAAAGATGAAGTTGAAAACTAATATCTGGTCGGATCTAGGCTTCATAGTAACTTGTTGGGGTAGAGGCAAACTCTACCGGGGAAATAAGTTAAACCTTGTTCAGGTTGAGTCCAAGTTCTTTTATATCTCAGAGAGTTAAACTATTATCTGGTCGAGTCCAGGTTTCATAGTACTTGGAGAAGTTACACTATTATCTGGTCGAGTCCAGTCTTCATAGCATTTGGAAAGTTGTACTATTATCTGGTTGGGTCCAGGCTTCATAGTATCTGAAAAACTTTCACTATCATCTGGTTGGGTCCAGGATCTATAGTGACTGGAGAAGTTGACTATTATCTGGTCGGATCCAGGCTTCGTAGTAACTTGAAAATTATACTAATATTTGGTCGGGTCCAGGCTTCATAGTATCTTTTGGAGATAGTAAAGGTTTTGTTGATGACTTCACTTGGGATTAGGGGTTGTGGCCCTATGATTTGCAATAATCTAAAAGGCAAACTCAAGCTGGAGAGGATAAACTCAGTTGGGGAATATAGGCTTATCTGGGGAGGATAGACTCAACTGGGAAGATAGAATATGTCGGAGAAATCAAACTCAGCTGGGGAGTCATGCTATTCGTTGTTTGTTGGGCAAATAAACCCTGTTGGGGAAATAAACCATGTTGATGAGTACTCGGTGAACTGTTGATGATGTGAGTTCTTTGAGGAAGAGATCCATAAGGCTTCTTCTTGTAGGATCAACTTAGTTAGGAGAGAGCTGTCAAGAGATTGAGACTCTGGCTGGAGATTGGTTTATTAAAATTGTCTTGTGGGGATAATGCTAATGAAATAACTCTGTGGGGATATTCCATATATATTAAAGAGATGTTTGTTGTTGCTTAGCAGGACACATGTGCCAAAAAGTTTTAATTATGTTCATATGCATATGTTCGTTCAATTTTAGTTATTGGACAATTTTTGCATTCCAAACAAAAATAGAAAGTTTGCACTTCAAAGTATATTTGTATTGATATTTTGCCCATGAATAGGCGTTTTTGTACAAAGAGACGGAGATCCTAGTAAGAGGAAATCGTCAAAAGGAAAACAAATATTTTGAAAACAAAAATAATAGCCATATGAAATGATCTTATTGCATCCCAACTCTAGTATTGCCCCAATGTCTTCGAGTGTCCCTTTCTGTTGACAGAAATTGATTGGATTGATCTTGGACCGTTTGAACTCGGACCTTGGTTATAAAGTTGACTGTGGTGATTCCAACGGGACATAGTCATACGCTTTCAATCCTTAAATTTTTCCTGGACCGCCCTTTCGGGTTTTCAGCCCACCAGGATACCCATTTTTGCCCAAGTCGCCCTTTCGGGTTTTCAACTTGTCGGGTGTACAATCTTTTACATATATCCCTAATTTTTGCCCAAAACTTTTGGTTTGTCGGGATGCCCTTATTTTTCCTAGGTGTGTGAACCTAGCGGGTCTCTTATGTGTAGTATTTTTTAACTATGTTCGTGTTTATAGGATGTGGGAAGTCTTCACCATCCATGGTAGGTAGCATCATGGCACCTCCAGAGAACACTCTCTTGACAATAAATGGCCCTTCGTAGGTGGGAGTCCATTTTCCCCTGGGGTCGCCTTGTGGCAGAATGATGCGCTTTATCACCAAGCCACCAGCTTGATATACTCGAGGCTTGATCTTTTTGTTGAAAGCCTTGATCATGCATTTTTGGTACGTCTGACCATGACAAACAACAACCAATCATTTTTCATCGATCAAGTTAAACTTATCCAACCTCGTCTGAATCCATTCGTCCTCACCTAAGCCTGCCTCATTCATAATCCTTAGTGAGGGAATCTAAACTTCCACTAGCAAAACAGCTTTCATGCCATAGACTAGAGAAAAGGGAGTTGCCTCAGTTGATGTTCTAGCTGAAGTACGGTAGCCATGTAGAGAAAACGGTAACATCTCATGCCAGTCCTTATAGGTCACTACCATCTTCTGCATAATCTTCTTAATGTTTTTGTTGGCCGCTTCGACTACGCCATTCATTTTAGGTCTATATGGAGAAGAATTGTGATGCTTGATCTTGAACTGAGTGTAAAGCTCGGTGTGATACGGTGGAAGAACTGATTGTTTTTGGAATGCTGGTTTGCGTTTTGCGTTTGTTTTCGCAAAATGTCGCGGTAAGTGAGAGTCGCCACCGACTTTTATTTTATCCAACAGGAAAGGAAAAAAGCACAGAAAAATTCATTTTTTGAGATATTTCTGAGTACGGGGGGTAGATTATAGAAAGGGAAGGTATTAGCACCCTTTCTATCCGTAGTTATCTACGGGCTCTTAGGTACTTGCTCATTGTTTTCAAAATTGTTTTCTTTGTGTTTGTGGGTTTTGAAAAGTTTTTGTTTTGACTTCGATTTAACTCTTGCTTCTGTATTCAAGAGTGTAATGAAGTGTTTTTGAAAACTTGTTTGTAAAAGGAGTGTAAGTGTGAAAAAAGTTTTGTTTTGGATGAGCAAGTATCTAAGAACTAATCTACCTACTCGAAAAAGGAATCGTTCTATGCTAATTTCCTTTAGACAATGTTATCCCACTATTAGTGAGTAGGTAGCACCGTCGTTGGAGTTTTGAGGGTCAATTCGAAAGAGGGACATACGGTCACTAAAGCAACGTTAGGACGTCTTAGTGGTAACCCTAATGTCTTAGATCATTTATTCGAGGCAACGATATCTGAGGCAACCTTTCTGAGGCAACTATGATCTTTTGGACAAGAGGACGACCTCTAAAACAACCTATACTCAATGACCGTTTACAAAGGCAACCAAATGGGATGTACCCTACGAGTGCGCATGTGCGAGTGTGTTGATTTCAGTTATATTTATCTTTGCACATGTTTAAGGTGATCTAACTGTTTTTAAAAATTAGGCATTCATTCTTGTCATGCAAACCCTATTATCAAACATCTAACAATTGAATATTTGCATAAATTAAAGGTGCAGAATTTAAACTAAATTATTACAAGGTGTCAGGTATTTACATCGCCAAAAGCAAACCCTTTGAAATTTAAAAGCGGAAAAATAAATAAATGTCCTAATTAATTATTACAAACCAGGAGCAGATACAATAATTGAATAAAGGAAAAATAAAGTGCGCGAGACAATTGAATCGAATGCAAAGCTAGGGTTTTGACCCTTCTAATTAAAAGAAAATCTTTTTGTTGTTGTTTTTAATATTTTTAGAAAAGAAATTAAATCCTAAAGTTAAATGCTAAATCAATTAGTTATTAATTTAATTAATGAAAAATAATTTAAATGACATATTTTTGGAGTTTTGTTAGTTTAGGAAAGAAAATAAAATGATTAAATTAGGGTTAAAACCTATTAATTCTAATTAATTTTAAATATTTACAAAATAAATGAAATTTATCCAAAATAAACAGAACATCTCTTCCCCACAGAGTAATTCCCCTCGGAGTAATCTCTTCATCAGTTTATTCCCCCAACAGAGTTCTTCTCCCCTACAGGTTTATCATCTTCGTTCATCATCCCCAGTGGAAACGAAGAACTCAACTTTACTCTCCAGCAGCTCTGGGATTTATTTTCCTCAACTAAAACATCATATTTCCATACATCATGATACATGCATATACGTATCATACGAATACAATCTCATTTATTTTGAGAACATCATTGCCTGATCCATATCATGCATTACATATGACTGACTTTTACCTTTCAGGAAAGATGCAGTTAAGTCCCCAGCTACGTCGAAGGCCTGACCGGTTCTTAAATCTCAATTGAATTATCCTCGGTTGAATTTTAGATAAGGTTCTCAATCTCGACAGTTCCCTACGTCATAGTGTGGACCAGTACTATAACATTTATTTTTCTATTTTATTTAATTTTTATTGATTTAATTCATTTTAAATCTATATTAATTCAAATAAAATCCAAAAATTAATATAAAAGGATTCTTGTGATTTATACAGCTTGCAAATACCATGTGACACTCAACCAATTCGTATCAAGTCAAAACAAGCACAAAAAATCAGATTTGGCTTATTTTTGGAAAGCTTTTCAATGGTGATCAAATCTAATCTTCAATCTTGAATGCACTTGATTTCAGATCAAAAGACCAACCCTAATTCACTCTATAACACTCACATAAGCAAGCAAAACCAAGGACACGCATAGAACTCTGCAGAAACGGCCACACAACTTTGAGAAAAAAGCTTGAAAAGTGAGAGATCAAAAACAACCTTGGAGGCCAATTCAGACCAAAAGCAAAACGTAGCTCCCTTCCTTGACGTCCAGTGGAGCCATACCAATCAAAAGGAAGCCTTTTCATTGCCTATAACGCACTGTAAGTCTCCATGAACCTTGCTCTGAACATGAAATCGAAAACATCCGTTCTTGCATCTTTTCTTCAAAATATTGGCATATTTGTGATTGTTATTTGATTTAGAACGTTTTTGCATTATTCAATTTCATTCTTGGGCCCTGTATCATGATGCTCGAACCTAGGGTTCTTGTTCTTGTTTTTTAGGCGTTTCTTATGCAGGATAAATTGAGATAAACAATGGTTATAGGAATGATGAGGAGTCAGAGACGAACACGTCTATGTTCTTGAATAGCATTTTCATGGCCTGGAGCGAGTTTTAGAACCACCCCATGAAACTTCCTGCTGATAAAAATCCGCAGGTAAATAACTAGGGTTGCGTTGAAGAAGATGATGGCGTGTCCTTGTGTCATTGGTTCATTCGAATCAGTGGCGCGCTTTTTTTATTTTTGCAGGCTTAGTGTTTTGTTTATTATATAATATTTGATTCTTATTACAATAACAAATGAAGCAGTTTGGTGGAGTGGTTGAGCGCGCATGCAATGAGCATTGGGACCTGGGTTCGAATCCCAGGTCCCCCAAAACTTTGTTATATTTTTTCTTCAGGGATTCATGTGCATTTCTCCAGGCATGGATCACCATACACCTCCAGATCTCAAAAGCTACGTGGCTACCAAGGCAGATCCAATGGCTAATTGGATTTGGGCCTGAATATTGCTGAATCTACCACCAAATTAAGCCCACACCCCCCTACTTTGGTTTATTTCTTTTTCTCTCTATTTATTTTATTTAATTATTATTAACAAAATTAACCAATTAATATTTTATATAAAAAATCAGAAAATAACCAAAAAATAATATTTATTAATTTCATTATTTTATTTTTGTAAATAAATCATTAATTTATTTAGTTTAAATAGGTTAACATTAATATATTTTGCAATAAATTAACATTGATTTAGAATTAGGGTTTTGATATATTTTTACCTTTCTAATTTTATTTCCTTAATTAAAATTATAAAAAAAACAAAAAAACAAAAAAAAAATTCATTTAATTAATTAACTCAACTATTAATTTAGACCTAATTTTTAATTTAAAAAATAACAAAAAAATATGTTTTATTTAACAAAAAGGGTCAAAACCCTAAAACACTTCGATTTAATTTTCTCGCACGCGTATTATTTTATCTAATATTGTAACTGCGCCGAGGATGTAATAGTTTTAATTAGGATTTTATTTATCGCATTTATTTACTTTTCGCAATTTAATTTTTTAAGGGTTTGTTTTTGGCGATGTAAATACCTGACGCCTTGTAATAGCTTAGATTTATTTTTCCGCAATTTAATTTCCGCAACCATTAACTGTTAGATGTTTGAATAATAGGCTATGCATGACAAGATCTATCTTAACTTAAAATCAACAGTAGCTCACCATTAACATGTACAAAGATAATATAATTGAAAACCAATACACTCGCACATGTGCACTCTTAGGGTACGCCTCACTTGGTTGCCTCGAACGTGGTCATTGAGTATAGGAAGTTTTAGAGGTCGCCCTCTTGTCCAAAGATCATAAGTTGCCTCGAAACGGTTGCCTCAGAAAAAGTGATCTAAGACAATAGGGTTACCGCTAAGGCATCCTAACACTGCTTTAGTTACCACACGTCCCTTAATCGAATTGACCCGAAAACTCCAACGACGGTGCTACCTACTCCTCAATAGTGGGATAGCATTGTCTAAAGGACATTTGTACAGACTAATTCCTTTTTCGAGTAGGTAGAGGTTTTTAAGTACTTGCTCCTTTTAAAATCAAAACAAAACATTTCGCACTTAACCTCCTTTCAAACAAAAACTCTTTTCAAACCCACAATCATAAAGAAAAGCAAACTTTTGAAAACATAATGAGCAAGTACCTAAGAGCCCGTGGATAACCACGGATAGAAAGGGTGCTAAAACCTTCCCTTTCTATAATCTACTTCCCGAACCCGAGAAATATCTCAAAAAGGAATTTTTCTGTGCTTTTGTCCTTTCCTTGTTGGATAAAATAAAAGACGGTGGCAACTCTTGCTTACCGCGACATTTTGCGAAAACAAACGCAAACGCGAACCAGCATTCCAAAACAGTCAGTTCTATTCCCACCGATCACAGAACTGGCGACTCTGCTGGGGAATATTAAGTGAGTTGTACCTTAGGATTAGATCACTTGTGTTTTCAATTGTATGCTTTATATGCTTTAATTTTGTGGGCTTGTATCGGAGTTCTATAGATCCTAACTCGGATCTGGGGGTACCCTTTTTTTTAGGTAAGTAGCAATAAACTGTGAGGGATTTGTACGGCGTAGACTGATACGGATGAAGCAGTAGCTACGTTGGTGTGACACCTTGGTCTGTACCGATATCTCTTGTGTTGGAACGAGGAGAATATGGATCTTCTAATGAGTCATTAAGCACCAACTGACTTTAGAACCTTAAATGGACCAACTTGGCCATAGAACATTAGCAGTATGCTACACTCATTGAGACTAAACTCTCGCGATGATTCCGGCCGCAAGAAAAGGTTGCTAAACTGGAATTATGACCGATTGAGGGTAGTCAATGATATTGAGATCCTCTAGAACCCGGTTACTATTTTTAGGACAGGTCTTAACCAACTGAAACTGAAAGAGGGTAGTACCTAAACTCCATGCTAGCCTGAAATCTAAGGGCTCTCAGTGTGACTTTTGTGCCTTTACCATGTTTTCTTTTTGTGGATACTTGTGGTGTGCCTTTACCATGACATCATAACATTGCATACATATCGCATAAGGACTAACCTATTTCAAGGATAAGAGGGTTTCATCTTTGCTCTATTTTGTAGGTCATCATGATGCCCATGCGTAGGAATACTATCCGGATCAACTTTGTCCAAGTGCCTACCCTGCTTAAAGAGCTGGTTGTCAGGATTTCAGACACTACTTCCTTCGTCAGAAGGCATGGTTCTCTTCTCAGTTTGGTCACCTCCAAATTGGACGAACAAATGATGAGTGTTATGGTCCAATTCTATGATCCGCTATACCATTGCTTCACCTTTCAAGACTTCCAGCTGGTTCCTACCCTGGAAGAGTTCTCTGAGTTGCTTGGTATCTCTGTTTTGGAGCAGACCCCGTTTACTGGATGGGAGAAGACTCTTAAGCCCGAAGAAATTGTTGCAGCCCTTCACTTGACCAAAGAAGAGGTAATGGCTAACTGGGAGACTAGAAGTGGAGTTAAGGGTTTTCTGACTAAGTTTTTGGTTGACAAAGCTAATTACTTCTGGGACAGCTTAAACTTCAAGGCATACGAGGATATTCTGGCTCTCTTGATTTATGGTTTGGTATTGTTTCCGAATCCTGATACTTTTGTTGATATTAATGCCATAAAGATCTTTATCTCTCAGAATCTGGTACCCACTCTCTTGGGTGATATCCTTCATCAACTCTATGCTCGTACTGCCCGAAAACGGGGAACTTTGATGTGCTGTGCTCCTTTATTGTCGAGGTGGTTTATTTAGCACCTCCCTAAGTCCGTGCTGAAAAACAAAGAAGGAATGGGCTGGGCTTATAAGGTGATGTCTCTTACCAATGATGACATTATCTGGACTCTCAAAGGTATGGATGAGGTGACTATCATTGATCGCTGTGGAGAGTATCCTAATGTTCCATTGATCGGACTCCATGGAGGAATTTCTTACAACCCATGCTTAGCTCTCCGTTAGTTTGGAAGAGCCAGAAGAGAGGGGCCTCATGAGATGCTGATGCCTCATATCATCTTTGATTTTCAGGGAGATAGCGACGAGTTGCGTCGTAAATTCATAAGGGCTTGGGACAGAGTTCACAGATCTGACCCACATGAGTTGGGACCAAAGACTTCTCTGCCAATGCAGCCATATCTCAGATGGGTCCGCATCCGTGCCCAGAAGCTAGGCATGCCATACGAAGCTGTCAGGCCTGTTACTCTTGAAGTTGCTAATGAGGAAAGGGTTCCTCCAACTATCCTCCAACCTTATATGCCCACTGATATTGGGACACTGAAGAGGTCTTGGATGCAGTTGAGGGATGAACGGGATTCTTATAGAGAGAGGTTCAATAAACAGGAGCAGAAGATCCAGAAGCTGACCAGACAGTTGGATAATGAGCGGATCCTGAATGATTATGTCTGCACTGAGAAGAAGAGACCATGGGAGCGTTGATGAACCTTTGATGATTTCTTTACAGTTTTTATTTACTTTTCAATATTTCCATTCTTGTAACGCCTAAGGGCAATTTGTTGAACAATTTAAATTTTGAAGTTTAAATCTAATAAAGTGTGTTTCCTTCCTTGTTTACAAATTTGAATCCCAATTGTCTTTGAAATCATAAATCATACGCATTTCATCCCATGCATCTCATAAACAGGTACCCTATTACAGGTCTCTTATCTTCTTCGTTGTTTATTTCAACAATCATCATGTCTGCTGAACCTTCCACTGAGCAAGCTATCAAGGCCCTCCAGGCCCAGAATGCCCAGTTTCAAGAGCTGTTCATGAATCTGGCTAAGGGTCAGCAGGACCTGAAGACTTTGATTCTGAAAGAGAAGAAGAAGAAGAAGAAGAGGACCATCCTGTTCAATACTGGACGCAGGTTTGGAAATGGGCTGCAGAATGAAGTTGATCTGATCACCTCATCTGGAGGGAAAGATAGTCCACAAGAAAGGAGGGCTCCTAGCCCTATGGTCTCCGACAACGAGACAGACTATGATGAAGAACAGTATCCTCCTACTGAGGATAAGTACAAATAGTTGGAAGACCGTTTAAGCGCTATGGAGATACAGAAGGTGCCCGGTATGGACTTCGGAGATCTGGGTCTATCATCTGGGGTGGTGATTCCCCATAAGTTCAAGGCACCTGCCTTTGCCAAGTATGACGGAGTTTCCTGTCCGAAGTTGCACCTCCGGTCATATGTGAGGAAGATCTAGCCTTACATTGCTGATAAGAACTTGTGGATCCATTTCTTTCAAGACAGCCTCTCAGGGACTCAGCTTGAGTGGTTCTATCAGTTGGGCGGAGCCAGTATCCGCAGCTAGGAAGATTTGGCTACTGCATTCTACAGGCAGTATCAGTACAACTCCGACCTCGATCCTACGCGTACCCAACTCCAGGGTATGTCAATAGGAACGGGTGAAGGATTTAAAGAGTATGCGCAGAAGTGGAGAGACCTTACCGGAAGGGTGCAACCACCTTTGGCTGATCGTGAACTTGTTGATATGTTTTTGGGGACCCTGTCTGGTCCATTCTTTAACCATCTAATTGGAAGCTCTTCAGCTGGGTTTACGGATCTTATTTTGACCGGTGAAAGGATTGAAGCTGGTATTAAGGCCGGGAAGATACAGAAGGGTGCCTCATCAAGCACAGAAAAGAAACCGTTTAAGAAAGAATCCAGTGCTGTCTACAGTTCGAGAAGACAGAATAGACCTGAACACCGCCAAGCTGTCAATGCAGTTATTATTTCAAAACCAGCTGGTGCTCCTCAGCATCACAATCAACAAAAGGACGAGAGACCTCGAAGGCAATTCACTCGTCTCAGCATGACTTTGTCTCAGATTCTACCACAGTTGCTGAAGACCAATTTGGTGACTCTAAAAGAAGCTCCGAAGAATCCGAGTACCACATCACCAAAGTACAACCCTAATGCCCGCTGCGCTTTTCGCTCTGATAGCCCGGGGCATAATACAGATGATTGTTGGGTTTTTAGGAACAGGGTGCAAGACCTAATTGATGCAAAGGAGATTGAGTTTGAGGCGCCCGAGAGGCCCAATGTTGTAACTGCTCCCATGCCCAAGCATGGAGTAAATGCTGTAGAGGAAGACTTGTTTGTAGTTTCCGTGGATGATATTGTTACCCCTCTGATGACTGTCAAGAAGAACCTGTTGCTAGCCGGTTTATTTCCAGGCTGTGGCGAAGGTTGCCATATGTGTTATGTTTTACCTACTGGTTTCCCATCTCTGAAGTCAGGTATCCAAAACCTGATGGATAATAAAGAGATCCTGTTTGAGAAGACTGTTGTTCCTTCCATTCCTACTGAAGAAGTTTCCATCATTACCATTTTCAACAATTCTTCCAAGGCTCCCTCGAGGAAGCCTGTTAGAATTACATCTGTTCCGAAGATCGCACCTGTAATCATCACTGTTCCGGGGCCCATCCCCTACACCTCTGACAAAGCTGTCCCTTGGCACTATGGGGCAGATGTTTATGTTCTAGGAGTTAAGCAAGAGTTTGATGCTGATACCGGTGTCAGCAACATTACTGGACCTGCTAAGGTCACCCGCAATGGTAGACTTTTCTCACCTGATATTGCTCCACCAACTGTCCGAAGACCTGTTGTCATTACACCTGCAAGTGTACTTACTGCCCTTCCTGATCAAGTTCTTAGTTCTACCCCTGTCGCCGAGTCATCTAACGCTCGGGGCAAAGGGATCACCACTGATGTGCCTGCCCAGATGGAGGCACCGAAGACCATTACTGTTGAAGCTTCCAAACAGGAGATGGAAGAGATTTTGAAGATTATTAAGAAGAGTGATTATAACGTAGTTGAGCAGCTGGGGAAAACCCCATCCAAGATTTCTATGTTGTCACTGTTGTTGTGTTCAGAGGCCCATGTTAAGGCTTTGATTACCTTCCTGAAGTATGCCCACGTGCCACAAGAGACATCAGCTGGTCAGTTTACAGACTGTGTGGCCAATTTGACTGCTGATAATGGTTTGGGTTTCTCCGATGCTGATTTGACTGCAAAAGGGAAGAACCATAATGATGCCCTGCATGTCTCCATTGATTGCAGGGGCACTACTCTTGCACATGTATTGGTTGATACTGGTTCCTCACTGAACGTCTTGCCCAAGAAAGCTCTAGACCGGTTGGATTGCGAGGGGTTAGAGCTAAAGCCAACTAACATCATTGTCAGGGCCTTTGACGGGTATAAAAGGATGGTGCATGGTGAAGTTGATATTCTAATTAAAGTTGGTTCTCAGATCTTCAATTCTACATTCTACGTGATGGACATTCGGCCATCCTATTCTTGTTTGTTGGGTCGTTCATGGATCCACAAATCTGGAGCCACCTCAACACTCCATCAGAAGCTGAAGTACCCGGTCAGAGGGAAGATTGTGACAGTATAAGGGGAGGAAGATTATATGGTCAGCCACCTCAACTCGTTCCGATACGTAGAGATGGATGGGGAGTTCATTGAGACCCCATTTCAGCACTTCGAAGAGGTTCCTCAGACACTGGCATCAGCTGAGACTGTGATTGAAGATTCTCCTATGAAGATGGCTTCCTTAAAAGATGCCCGGGCTGTTATTGAGAAGGGTGAGTGTGCAAATTGGGGCCTACTTCCTGATTTCACTCAGAAGACTAACAAGTTTGGTTTGGGTTTCACTGCAGAAGCTCAAAGGGTTGTTCGAAGTGCAAGGATTGGAAGACCTCTTGTGTTCATCAGCAACTCGGAAGTAAATGCCATTGAAGATGATGTGGAAGAGTCTGAATTCGACAGTTGGATCTATCCTACGACCAACGGTGGACCAAGCAACTGGATAGCGAAGGACTTCATCCCTATTACTTTTGTTACCTAGTAATGAACTCTTTGTTTTGAATTTGTAACAGACAATATTGTGAAACTTTATGGCCCGGTGTCTTACTCGGGGCACCGTGGCTTCATTTGTGAGGGCTTTTGTGTGTCATTTTCATATATCATTAATAAAAGCATTGGACGTCTCTTGCATTTCAAATCTTGCGCTCCTTGTTTTTCTTTATTATATATTGCAAAAACAGCTATTTTACACACACTCACATATACAGGTCTCAATCCACTCTGGGTCTCACTGGTAACGACTCTGCTACTGCCAGTTATGACTTCGAAAATCCGATCAACTTAGCCGAAGACGAAGGTGAAGATGATTGCGAAGTGCCGGGCGAACTTGCAAGACTGCTACTCCAGGAAGAGAGGGCCATACAGCCACACGAAGAGCCAGTGGAAACGGTAAATCTGGGTACTGAGACAGACAAGAAGGAAGTCAATGTTGGTGCCAATTTGGAGCCTAGGGTGAAACAACGGTTGATTCAGATGCTGTGTGACTACGTGGAGATCTTTTCTTGGTCTTACGAAGATATGCCTGGGTTGGATACCGACATTGTGGTTCATCGCCTGCCTACCAAGGAAGATTGTCCTCCCGTAAAACAGAAGGTTCGCCGAATGCGCCCAGAGATGTCTGAGAAAATCAAGGCTGAGGTTATGAAACAGTTTGACGCCGGTTTTCTAGCAGTGACCTCTTACCCTCAGTGGGTTGCCAATGTGGTTCTGGTACCAAAGAAGGATGGTCAGGTCCGAATGTGTGTTGACTACAGGGATTTGAACAGGGCGAGCCCTAAGGATGACTTCCCTCTACCTCACATCAATGTTCTGGTTAACAACACCGCTCAGCATAAGGTATTCTCCTTCATAGACGGTTTCTCCGGTTATAATCTGATAAAGATGGCTCCCGAAGACATGGAGAAGACGACCTTTGTTACTCAGTGGGGTACCTTTTGTTACAAGGTCATGCCTTTTGGGTTGAAGAATGCTGGGGAAACGTATCAGCGTGACATGGTTGCTTTGTTTCATGACATGATCCATCATGAGATTGAAGTATACGTCGACGATATGATTGCGAGGTCCCAGACTGAGGAGGAACACCTTGACCATCTACAGAATCTGTTTTACAGGTTGAAGTTGTACAAACTGAGATTGAACCCGAACAAGTGCACCTTCGGGGTGAGGTCTGGTAAGCTACTGGGTTTCGTCGTGAGCGACAAAGGTATTCAAGTGGACCCTGCCAAGGTGAAAGCCATACAAGAGATTCCAGCTCCCAAGACAGAGAAGGAGGTCAGAGGCTTTCTAGGACGACTGAACTACATTGCCCGATTCATCTCGCACCTAACTGCTACTTGTGAGCCAATCTTCAAGCTACTGAAGAAAGATCAAGTGGTACGTTGGAACGAGGAATGTCAGGCCACTTTCGAAAGAATCAAAGAGTATCTCCAAGAGCCGCCCATCCTGATGCCACCAGTTGAAGGGAGACCTTTGATCTTATACTTGACAGTACTTGACAACTCAATGGGGTGTGTGCTGGGACAGCATGATGAGTCTGGCCGAAAAGAGCATGTTATTTATTACCTTAGCAAAAAGTTTACTGACTGTGAGACCCGATACTCACTGCTTGAGAAAACTTGCTGCGCTTTGGCATGGGTTGCTCGCCGGATAAGATAGTATATGCTGACTCACACTACTCTGTTGATTTCAAAGATGGATCCAATCAAGTATATCTTCGAAAAGCATGCCTTGTCTGGAAGAATAGCAAGATGGAAGATGATCTTGACTGAGTATGACATCCAGTACACAACTCAAAAACAAATTAAGGGAAGTGTATTGGCAGACCATTTGGCACATCAGGCAGTGGATGATTACCAGTCTATGAACTTTGAATTCCCGAACGAGAATATCATGTTGATAATTGATTGTGAGACACCTGGACCGGATGAAGGACCTGAGGATGGATCCCGATGGTCTATGTACTTTGATGGGGCTTCAAACGCTTTGGGTAATGGCATTGGCGCTGTGATCATATCTCCTAAAGGCTCCCATACTCCATTTACCGCCCGACTATGTTTCAACTGCACCAACAATATGGCGGAGTATGAAGCATGCATCATGGGTCTTTAAGCTGCAATTAACCTAAGGATTAAGTTTTTAAGTGTCTTCTGAGATTTTGCTCCCGTGATCAGTCAGATCAAAGGAGAGTGGGATACGAAACACCCAAATTTTATTCCTTACAAGGAGTATGTGTTGACGTTGCTTCCCCACTTTGAGGAGATAACCTTTGAACATTTCCCTAGAGAAGAGAATTAGTTGGCGGACGTGTTAGCTACGATGTCTTCTATGTTCAAAGTCAAATGGGACAATGAGGCCCCCCAGATCATTATTTGGAAATTGGATGAACCTGCACATTGTTGTGATCTTGAGACTGAAGAGGTAACAGAAAAGCCCTGGTATCACGAGGTGAAGAGGTACCTTGAAGCTCAAGAATACCCCGAGGGTGCATCTGTTAATGACAAGAAGTTTCTGAGGAGATTTGCGGAGAAGTTCTTCATCAGCAATGGTATACTTTACAAGCGTAACCATGATTCAACCTTGTTGCGTTGTGTGGATAAGAATGAAGCAGAAAGGATCATGGCAGAGCTACATGAAGGTACCTTCGGAACCCATTCCAGTGGACATACCATGGCAAAGAAAATCCTTCGGGCAGGATATTACTGGTCCACAATGGAAGCTGACTGTTATCAGCATTCTCGGACATGTCACAAGTGCCAGGTCTATGCTGATAAGGTGCACATACCTCCAGTTCCTCAGAATGTTTTGACAGCACCTTGGCCTTTTGCAATGTGGGGCATTGATATGATCGGCGAGATCAGACCTACGGCATCCAACGGCCATCGTTTCATCCTTGTAGCTATTGATTACTTTACGAAGTAGGTTGAAGCAACTTCTTTTGCTACGGTAACCAAGAACGTCGTGGCACGGTTCATTCGGCATAACCTGGTCTGTCGATACGGTGTACCAGAGAGGATCATTACGGACAATGGTACCAATCTCAACAACAAGATGATCACTGAGCTCTGCGAGCAATTCAAGATACAACATCACAACTCTTCTCCCTATCGGCCGAAGATGAACGGGGCTGTCGAAGCGGCAAATAAGAACATTAAGAAGATTGTGCAGAAGATGACAGTGACATACAAAGACTGGCATAAGATGTTACCATTTGCTCTTCATGGGTACCGTACCTCAGCACGGACGTCAACAGGGGCAACACCCTATTCCTTGGTATATGGCATGGAGGCAATCTTGCCAATTGAAGTTCAGATACCCTCTCTTCGGATCATGAAGGATGCAGGTTTGAGCGAAGATGACTGGATTCAGACCCGACTTGATCAACTAAACCTAATCGATGAAAAAAGACTTACTACTATTTGTCATGGTCAGACGTACCAAAAACGGATGATCAAGGCATTTAACAAGAAAGTTAGACGACAAGAGTATCAAGTTGGGGACCTGGTAATCAAGCGCATTATCTTACCTCAAAGTGATCCCAGGGGAAAATGGACCCCTACTTACGAAGGGCCATTTGTGGTTAAGAACATTTTCTTAGGAGGAGCTATGATTCTAACCACCATGGATGGGGACGACCTTCCTCACCCTGTCAATGCGGACATAGTGAAAAAATACTACGCATAATCAAAGACCCGCTAGGTTGACTTACCTAGGCAAAAATAAGGGCTTCCCGGCGAACCAAAAGGGTTCAGGCAAAAATAAGGGATGAAAATGAAAAAAATTGTACACCCGGCAAGTCTAAAACCTGAAAAGGCGGCTTGGGCAAAATTGGGTATCCCGGTGGACTGAAAACCCGAAAGGGTGGTCCAGGCAAAAGTTAGGGATTAAAGCGTAACATTATGTCTCATTGGATCACCTCGCATCCAGACTTCGGTATCAACTATCAAGCTTGGACGGCACCAATCAATTAGATTCATATTCAACTAAGCAACAAAGTGATGAGATGCTTGAAGATATAAAGGCAATAGCAGAGTTGGAACCCAGTGGGATTATTCACATAGCTGTTTTGTTTTCTTTTTACAAATTGTATAAATTCTATTTGTTCGGCGGTGTTCTCTTACTAGGACGTCAGCCTCTTGTACAAAAACGCCTATTTACAGGCAAACTTCAAAATCAATACAAATTCATTTTCAGACAAATTTCAAATCGTTTTTTCCTTTATCTATTTTTTTTTGCAAAGAACATCCAATGTTCATTTTTGATATATGCATTTGACATTAGTTTCCGCTCATAAATATTTACATGCGAAACAAAGGAAGAATTACGGGTAATATCAGAAGTAGGGGCAATAAGAATTGTTCGAGCGATCTAGTTGCTCTGTCCACCAAGGTACCAAGGTAGGTTCAGCTGAAGAATATGACCAAGATACCGTCGCTCCCCGCAGAGTAAAACAGTAATGGTAGCTCTCCCCACTGAGACTTGCAACTATGGACGAATCAGCAATACTCTCCCCAAGAAGAGTTAATCTACCATCAGCCCTGAAAAGGTTGGGTATCCCCAGAAAGTCTTAATATTCCTCAGCGGAGTATAAAGACATTCCCCAGCAAGTTTAAGAATACCTCTGGCAGTCTTAACATTCCTCAACGGAGTATAAGAATGTTCTCCAGCAGAATACAAGATACCCCAGTGGAGTCATTTCCCCAGCGCAGTCTAAAAAAGGCATCCTCGCCAGAGTTGAATCATCTTACCCAGTAGATTTTGGAAGCTTATCCCCTGTAGAGCGCAAATAAACCTCCCCAGCCAAATTCAGAAGGCTATCCTCACAAGAGTCTAACTGGGTTATCCTCAGCAAGTTGTAACTGAAAGATTATCCCCAGCGAAGTTCTTTCTATCCCCAACGGAGTTCATCATTAAATTCCCAACAGAGCTTATCAACAGATTCCCCAGCAGAGTTATCATTAAAATATTCAGCAGAACATCTCTTCCCCACAGAGTAATTCCCCTCAGAGTAATCTCTTCATCAGTTTATTCCCCCAACAGAGTTCTTCTCCCCTACAGGTTTATCATCTTCGTTCATCATCCCCAGCGGAAACAAAGAACTCAACTTTACTCTCCAGCAGCTCCGGGATTTATTTTCCTCAGCTAAAACATCACATTTCCATACATCATGATACGTGCATATACGCATCACACGAATACAATCTCATTTATTTTGAGAACATCATTGCCTGATCCATATCATGCATTACATATGACTGACTTTTACCTTTCAGGAAAGATGTAGTTAAGTCCCCAGCTACGTCGAAGGCCTGACCGGTTCTTAAATCTCAATTGAATTATCCTCGGTTGAATTTAAGATAAAGTTCTCAATCTCGACAGTTCCCTACGTCATAGTGTGGACCAGTACTATAACCTCAACGGTATACTCCATTGAGCACGAGTCAGTTCCTAGATCTTGATGTTTTCCTCCGTCATAGTGTGGACAAGTTCTATAACCTCAACGGTATACTCTATTGAGCACGAGACAGTTCCTAGATCTTGATGAAGATGTTTCCCCCAGTTGAATTATGGACAGGTTCTTAAGACTCAGCCTAGGCATTCTCTCAGTTGAAGTACAAGCAAGCTCCTAAATCTCAACAAAATTTAGACTTCCCCAGCGGAATCTTTTACAACAGCAGGTATGCAAGTTCTCGCTAAGGAATCTCTTATGCGATCGACACTCCTGCAGATAGCATCTGTAAGCCTGTCCTCCTACCAACAATCTCCAAATGGCATCTGTAAGCCCATTCCCGACATCACAATGTTGATAATACACCATGCGAGTGCAAATTTTTGGGCACTCTAGTGTTCAATTAACTTCCACCTTCGGATCACGAAAGGCTCAAAAGCCAATCTATATCCTCATGTTTAAAAAAATTGAACAAGGGAAACTGTTGTACCCCAAAATTTGCCCTCCCATATTCCTCAAGACTTGCCAAGAATAATCTTCAAGTTGCTCAAGTTGGCTCAAGGATTGGACAGTCAAATCACCTCATAAGGCAGTCAAGTCAAAATTAGGGTTTTGTGTTGCATCAAGGTCCTTACATCCAAATGGCCTCAAGTTCTTCCCATTGTCTTAATATGTTCTTAATATCATCCATGTCAAATTTCAAGCCTTGTAGAGGAAGTTTGGTCAGTCAATTGCTCAAGAGGCCCAAAAATCGATTGTGCTAGGGCAAAAGTCAACTGTGTCCCAAATACAGTCAAACCTCAATATTTTTTGTCAACATTCTCATTTTGAAGGATAATTCATCATTTGATCAAGGTTTGATCATGATTCATCAAGTATTGCTCAAGATCCATCAAGATTCAAAAGTTGCTAAATTAAGGTTTTGTAGGAAAAGTCAACTCAACTTCGACCAAGAATAACTTTCTCATACTTTATGAGAAATGACCCATACAAAGCTCATTTTGAAGAGGATTCAATTTCCTACAATCCATCTTCACACCCCAAGATCAAGAAATGCACTCACAAGAAGTTACAAATTTGGACATTATAGGTCATTTTTGAAAGTCAACAAAAACACCTTTTTTGCCAAAGCTTATAACTTTAGCATGGTAGATCAAAATGAGATTAGACCAAAAGGGTTGGTTAGAGGACATCTCAAGGTTTCTAAAAAGTCAAAGAACACCTCCAAAAGTTCAAAATTGAAGAAGTCATGCCTTGTTGAAGTTGGGCATTTTTCCAAAATTGCCAAAAGTCAACTATCCCCAAAACCTCAAATTTTGTCAAAAGGGCCCACTTTTTTCCACTTGATTTGGTCTTATCACACCACACACATGTCCCGTCTTTAATTTCATGACCAAACATTTATTTTTCTATTTTATTTAATTTTTATTGATTTAATTCATTTTAAATCTATATTAATTCAAATAAAATCCAAAAATTAATGTAAAAGGATTCTTGTGATTTGTACAGCTTGCAAATACCATGTGACACTCAACCAATTCGTATCAAGTCAAAAAAAGCACAAAAAATTAGATTTGGCTTATTTTTGGAAAGCTTTTCAATGGTGATCAAATCCAATCTTCAATCTTGAATGCACTTGATTTCAGATCAAAAGACCAACCCTAATTCACTCTATAACACTCACATAAGCAAGCAAAACCAAGGACACGCATAGAACTCTGCAGAAACGGCCACACAACTTTGAGAAAAAAGCTTGAAAAGTGAGAGATCAAAAACAACCTTGGAGGCCAATTCAGACCAAAAGCAAAACGTAGCTCCCTTCCTTGACGTCCAGTGGAGCCATACCAATCAAAAGGAAGTCTTTTCATCGCCTATAACGCATTGTAAGTCTCCATGAACCTTGCTCTGAACATGAAATCGAAAACATCCGTTCTTGCATCTTTTCTTCAAAATATTGGCATATTTGTGATTGTTATTTGATTTAGAATGTTTTTGCATTATTCAATTTCATTCTTGGGCCCTGTATCATGATGCTCGAACCTAGGGTTCTTGTTCTTGTTTTTTAGGCGTTTCGTATGCAGGATAAATTGAGATAAACAATGGTTATAGGAATGATGAGGAGTCAGAGACGAACACGTCTATGTTCTTGAATAGCATTTTCATGGCCTGGAGCGAGTTTTAGAACCATCCCACGAAACTTCCTGCGGATAAAAATCCGTAGGTAAATAACCAGGGTTGCGTTGAAGAAGATGATGGCGTGTCCTTGTCTCATTGGTTCATTCGAATCAGTGGCGCGCTTTTTTTATTTTTGCAGGCTTAGTGTTTTGTTTATTATATAAAATTTGATTCTTATTACAATAACAAATGAAGCAATTTGGTGGAGTGGTTGAGCGCGCATGCAATGAGCATTGCGACCTGGGTTCGTATCCCAGGTCCCCCAAAACTTTGGTATATTTTTTATTCAGGGATTCATGTGCATTTCTCCAGGCATGGATCACCATACACCTCCAGATCTCAAAGGCTACGTGGCTACCAAGGCAGATCCAATGGCTCAGGATGGAGACTCGTCATACTCCCTGGTCAACAAGAGTACATTGGATCACAGAAAGTCCAGCAGGCTAATTGGATTTGGGCCTGAATATTGCTGAATCTACCACCAAATTAAGCCCACACCCCCCTACTTTGGTTTATTTCTTTTTCTCTCTATTTATTTTATTTAATTATTATTAACCAAATTAACCCATTAATATTTTATATAAAAAATCAGAAAATAACCAAAAAATAATATTTATTAATTTCATTATTTTATTTTTGTAAATAAATCATTAATTTATTTAGTTTAAATAGGTTAACATTAATATATTTTGCAATAAATTAACATTGATTTAGAATTAGGGTTTTGATATATTTTTACCTTTCTAATTTTATTTCCTTAATTAAAATATAAAAAAATAAAACAATAAAAATTTTTTTTTCATTTAATTAATTAATTCAACTATTAATTTAGACCTAATTTTTAATTCAAAAAATAACAAAAAAATATGTTTTATTTAACAAAAAGGGTCAAAACCCTAAAACACTTCGATTTAATTTTCTCGCACGCGTATTATTTTATCTAATATTGTAACTGCTCCGAGGATGTAATAGTTTTAATTATGATTTTATTTATCGCTTTTATTTACTTTTTGCAATTTAATTTTTTAAGGGTTTGTTTTTTGCGATGTAAATACCCGACGCCTTGTAATAGCTTAGATTTATTTTTCCGCAATTTAATTTCCGCAACCATTAACTGTTAGATGTTTGAATAATAGGCTATGCATGACAAGATCTATCTTAACTTAAAATCAACAGTAGCTCACCATTAACATGTACAAAGATAATATAACTGAAAAAAAATACACTCGCACATGTGCACTCTTAGGGTACGCCTCACTTGGTTTCCTCGAACGTGGTCATTGAGTATAGGAAGTTTTAGAGGTCGCCCTCTTGTCCAAAGATCATAAGTTGCCTCGAAACGGTTGCCTCGGAAAAAGTGATCTAAGACATTAGGGTTACCGCTAAGGCATCCTAACATTGCTTTAGTGACCACACGTCCCTTAATCGAATTGACCCAAAAACTCCAACGACGGTGCTACCTATTCCTCAATAGTGGGATAGAATTGTCTAAAGGATATTTGTACAGACTAATTCCTTTTTCGAGTAGGTAGAGGTTTTTAAGTACTTGCTCCTTTTAAAAATAAAACAAAACTATTCGCACTTACACTCCTTTCAAACAAAAACTCTTTTCAAACCCACAATCACAAAGAAAAACAAACTTTTGAAAACATAATGAGCAAGTACCTAAGAGCCCGTGGATAACCATGGATAGAAAGGGTGCTAACACCTTCCCTTTCTATAATCTACCTCCCGAACCCGAGAAATATCTCAAAAAGGAATTTTCCTGTGCTTTTGTCCTTTCCTTGTTGGATAAAATAAAAGACGGTGGCAACTCTTGCTTACCGCGACATTTTGCGAAAACAAACGCAAACGCGAACCAGCATTCCAAAACAGTCAATTCTATTCCCACCGATCACACTAATAATAACAAAATAAAATTGGAAAACAAAATAAAAAAAATGCGTGCTAGTTTAAACAAGCCAATGGCGGGACGACACTTCATCGTCTTCTTTCTCCCTCTGTGGCTAAAACCTTGAGGCCTATACCCACGGACGCTGTCTGTTGCTACAAGTCAGACTTATTCCAAAATCTCCTACAGGCCATATAAATGGAATCTAGTACCATGGTTGAGGTCGTCTCATCCTCCTGATTGCAACCATGCCCATTATGAAGGCTAATTATTCTTGAAACAAAAAGCCCTAAAACCAAATACGAAACCCTAATAATGGTGGATTTCATTACAGACCATTAAAATGCAATTGGGTAATGTCAAAAGCTTGCAAATGATTCATAGGTTAAGAATATGCAATTTATTCAAGTTAACAATGTGTAAATTCCAAGATACGAATTCAAGAACAAAGTGAGTTTGGGAGCGACTTACAACATGTTCTGGGATTGGAATGGACCGGTTCTGGGTTGCTTTAGCTTCTAGAGAATTCCAGGAAGCGATTGAGACAAGTAATACGCCTTGAGGATGCCTCTAACCACCAATTCGATCTCCCACTTTCTTTGATATTTTTCCGATTTTGTTTTCTCTCTAGCGCCTATTTTTTAACCCTCTTTTGATCTGCCTCGCCTCCTTATGTATCACACAATGCATTAGAGTTGTTTATTAAGTCCAAATCTTCTTCTTTCAATGACTTTGGATTTGATTTGATACCCTTTGAAGATCTTTCCAAATATGGCTTATTTTCAATCTTTTTGTGCACTCTAGGGCTTGGCACGAATTGGAAGGATGATAGCTGTATAATGAAGCCTGAAACAACACAAAATCCTTGGTTATTAATATTTTGGATTTTTATTTGATTTATTTTGATTTAAATCAAATTAATTCAAATAAAAATCAAAATAATTAATAAAAATATGATATGGACAAGTGGCAAAGGCTATAGCACGTGGGCTATGATGCCAACTCAAAACAAGTGAAAAAGAATGGGCCCATTTGGAAAAATTTGAAGTTTTCGGGATAGTTGACTTTTGGCAATTTTGCAAAAATGGTCAACTTCAATAATGCATAACTTCCTCAATTTTGACTCTTTGGAGGTGTTCTTGGACTTTTTAGAAAGTTTGAGATGTCCTCTAATCAACCCTTTTGGTCTCATCTCAATTTGATATTCCATGCTCATGTATGAAGCTTTGACAAAAAAGGTGTTTTTGTTGACTTTTCAAAATGACCTATAATGTCCAAATTCATAACTTCTTGTGAGTGCATATTTTGAACTTGGGAGCTGAAGATGGATTGTAGGGAATTTCATCCTCTTCAAAATGAGCTTTTGATGGGTCATTTCTAATAAAGTATGAGAAAGTTATGCTTGGTCAAAGTTGAGTTGACTTTTCCTACAAAACCCTAATTTAGCAACTTTTGAATCTTGATGAATTATGAGCAATCCCTGATAAATCATGATCAAACCTCGATCAAATGATGAAATAAATTTCAAAATGAGGATGTTGACAAAAAATCTTGAAGTTTGACTGTATGTGGGCCACAATTGACTTTTGCCCTAGCACAGTCGATTTTTGGACTTTTGAGCAATTGACTGAGCAAACTTCCTCTGCAAGGCATGAAACTTGACATGGATGATCTTGAGAACATATTAGGACATTTTTGGGCATTTGAGGTCCCTTAGACTCAGGGATCTTGATGCAACATGAAACCCTGGTTTGGGGTAGACTGCCTTAAGAGGGAGCTTGTCTGGCCAACCCTTGGACTACCTTGAGCAACTTGGAGATCTTTCTTGCAATGCTTTGAGAAATATGGGAGGGAAAATTTTGGGGTACAACAGCTGCCCCTGTTCAATTTTCTTAAACCTAAGGATGTAGATTGGCTTTCGTGCCTTTCGTGATCCAAAGGTGGGAGATGATTGAACACTAGAGTGCCCAGAAATTTGCACTCGCATGAAGTGGTAATTGTCTTGTGATGTCGGGAATGGGCTTACAGATGCCATTTGGAAATTGATGACGGGAGATGGGCTTAAAGATGCCATCCGGAGGAGTGTCGATAGCATAAGAGATTCCTTAGCGAGAGCTTGTATACCTGTTGTTGAGGAAAATTCCGCTGGGGCAGTCTGATCTCTATTGAGAGAAGTAGAATTTTAGGAGCTTCGTCGTCTGTTATTCTGCTGGTGAGTTGTCTTTATTGATATTTAGGAACTTTGATCGTCCGTACTCAACTGAGGAGTCATCTCTGTTGAGATTTAGGAACTTGTCTGTAATCCAACTGAGGAAAAAGCTTTGTCGAGATTTAGGAGCTTGTCCGTAATTCAACTACTTTGCTGAGATTTAGGAGCTTGTCCGTAATTCAACAACTTTGCTGAGATTTAGGAACTTGTCCGTAATTCAACTTGAGAAATAACTTTGTTGAGATTTAGGAGCTTGTCCGTAATTCAAATGAGGAAACGTCTTTGTCGAGATTTAGGAACTCGTCCGTAATTTGACTGAGAAACAACTTCATTGAGATTTAGGAGCCTGTCCGTAATTCAACTTGAGGAACAACCTTGTTGAGATTTAGGAGCCTGTCCGTAATTCAATTGAGGAACATCTCTGTCGAGATTTAGGAACTTGTCCGTAATTCGACTTGAGAAATAACTTTGTTGAGATTTAGGAGCTTGTCCGTAATTCAACTGAGGAAACGTCTTTGTCGAGATTTAGGAACTCATCCATAATTCGACTGAGAAACAACTTCGTTAGGATTTAGAAGCCTGTCCGTAATTTAACTTGAGAAACAACCTTGTTGAGATTTAGGAGCCTATCCGTAATTCAACTGAGAAACATCTCTGTCGAGATTTAGGAACTTGTCCGTAATTCGACTGAGGTGAAAGCTTCATAGCTTGAATTTTATGAGAATCTTTCCTGAAAGGTAAAGGTTAGCTGTATGTAATGCATGATATGTATCAAGCAATGATGTTCTCAAAATAAATGAGATTGTGTTGTATGATGCATATGCATGTGTCATGATGTATGAAAATGTGATGTTTTTATCTGGGTAAAATTAATCCCGGATCACTACTGGAGAAAAGAATTGGATTCTTCGTTTCTGCTGGAGATAGTGAATGAAGATGTTTGTGAGAATAAACCTGCAGGAGAGGATAACTCCGCTGAGGAATAAACTGATGAGAGAATGACTTTGCGGGGAAGAGATGCTCTGCAGAATATTCCGCTGATAAACTCAGCTGGGGATGAATTACCGTTGCTGGTGATAATGGACCCTGTTGGGGATTGAATTCCTGTTTTGTGAAAGGAAAGAACTCCGCTGGGGATGACTTTCCAGTAGCGACCTTACTGGGGATAGCCCTTTTAGACTTTACTGGGGATGATCTTCCAGAGTCTACTGGGGATGATTTTTCAAACTCCACTGGGGATATTTTTATACTCCGCTGGGGATGATAAGACTTTGTAGTGCTGATGGTAGATAAACTCTGCTTGGGGAGAATATTACCGATTCATTCACAATTGCGAGTCTCGGTTGGGGAGAGTTAACACCACTAACTTTTTCCTTACTCTGCGGGGAATGAATGTACTTTCAATCGTATTCTTCAGCTAAATCTACCTTTGTACCTGGTGGATAGAGCAACTGTACGGTTTGGACATTTCTCGTTTTCCCCTGTTTCTGATATTACGAGTAATCGTCTTTTGTTTCGCATGTAAATTTTTATCAGCAGCAATTAATGTCAAATGCATATATCAAAAATGAACATTGGATGTTCTCGCAAAACAAAACAGAAAAAGAAAAATTTGTTTGTGAAAATGACTTGTATTGATTTTGAAGTTTGGCCTGTAAATAGGCGTTTTTGTACAAGAGGTTGACGTCCTAGTAAGAGAACGCCGCCGAACAAATACAATTTGTGAATAACAAAGAAAAACAGCTATGTGAATAATCCCACTAGGTTCCAACTCTACTATTGCCTTTATATCCTCGAGCATCTCATCACTTCGTTACTTGGTTGAAGGTAGATCAGATTGTTTGGTGCCGTCCAAGCTTGGTAGTTGATACTGAAGTCTGATTGCAAGGTGATCCAATGAGACATAATGTTACGCCTTAATCCCTATTTTTTGCCTGGACCGCTCTTTCGGGTTTTCAGTCCACCGGGATACCCCTTTTTGCCGAAGCCGCCTTTTCAGGTTTTCGACTTGCCGGGTGTACAGATTTTTAATTTTCATCCCTTATTTTTTCCCGAACCCTTTTGGTTCACCGGGAAACCCTTATTTTTGCCTAGGCCAGTCGACCTAGCAGGTCTTTTATTATGCGTAGTATTTTTCACTATGTCTGCATTGACGAGGTGAGGAAGGTCGTCACCATCCATGGTGGTTAGAAATATAGCTCCTCCTGAGAAAATGTTCTTAACCACAAATGGCCCTTCGTAAGTAGGGGTCCATTTGCCCCTGGGATCACCTTGAGGTAAGATAATGCGCTTGATTACCAGATCCCCAACTTGATACTCTTGTCGTCTAACTTTCTTGTTAAATGCCTTGATCATCCGTTTTTGATACGTCTGACCATGGCAAATAGCAGTAAGTCTCTTTTCATCGATTAAATTCAGCTGATCAAGCCGGGTATGGATCCAGTCATCTTCGCTCAAACCTGCATCCTTCATAATCCGAAGAGAGGGTATCTAAACTTCAATGGGCAAGACGGCCTCCATGCCATAAACCAAGGAATAAGGTGTTGCCCTTGTTGACGTCCGCGCTGAGGTACGGTACCCATGAAGAGAAAATGGTAACATCTCGTGCCAATCTTTTTATGTCACCATCATCTTCTGCACAATCTTCTTAATGTTTTTATTAGCCGCTTCAACAACCCCATTCATCTTCGGCCGGTAAGGAGAAGAGTTGTGATGATGTATCTTGAACTACTTGCAGAGTTCAGTGATCATCTTATTATTGAGATTTGTACCATTATTTGTAATGATCCTCTCTGGTAAACCATATCGACATATCAGATTATGCCGAATGAACCGCGCCACGACGTTCTTGGTCACAGTAGCAAAGGAAGCTGCTTCAACCCACTTCGTAAAGTAATCAATAGCTACCAGGATGAAATGATGCCCGTTAGATGCCGTAGGTCTGATCTCACCAATAATATTGATGCCCCACATTGCAAAAGGCCAAGGAGCTGTCAAGACATTCATAGGTACTGGAGGTATGTGCACCTTATCAGCATAGACTTGGCACTTGTGACAGGTCTGAGAATGCTGATAACAGTTGGCTTCCATGGTGGACCAATAATATCCTGACCGTAGGATTTTATTTGCCATGGTATGTACACTGGAATGAGTTCTGAAAGTACCTTCATATAACTCTACCATAATCCTTTCTGCTTCGTTTTTATCCACACATCGCAGTAAGGTTGAATCATGGTTGCGTTTGTAAAGAATGTCGTTGCTGATGAAGAACTTCGCTGCGAACCTCCTCGGAAACTTCTTATCATTAACATATGCGCCCTCAGGGTATTCTTGAGCCTCAAGATACCTCTTCACCTCGTGGAACTAGGGATTATCTGTTACCTCTTCAGTCTCAATGTCACAGCAATGTGCAGGTTCGTCCAACCTTTCAATGGTAATCTGGGGAGCTTCATTGTCCCACCTGACCTTGAACATAGAAGACATCGTGGCTAGCGCGTCCACCAACTGATTTTCCTCTCTAGGGAAGTGTTTAAATGTTATCTCCTCGAAGTGCGGAAGCAACGTCAACACATACTCCTTGTAAGGAATAAGATTAGGGTATTTCATATCCCAGTCGCCTTTGTTCTGACTGATCACGAGAGCGGAATCTCTGAATATACTTAAGAACTTAATCCTTAGGTCAATATTTGCTCGAAGGCCCATGATGCACACTTCATACTCTACCATATTGTTGGTGCAGTTGAAACATAGTCGGGCGGTGAACGGAGTATGAGAGCCTTCAGGAGATATGATCATGGCGCCAATGCCATTATCTAAAGCATTTGAAGCTCCATCAAAGTACATAGACCATCGGGATCCCTCCTCAGGTCCTTCATCCGGTCCAAGTGTTTCACAGTCAGTCGCCAACATGATATTCTCATCCAGGAATTCAAAGTTCATAGACTGGTAATCATCCACTGCCTGATGCACCAAATGATCTGCCAACACACTTCCCTTAATTCCCTTTTGGGTCGTATATTAGATGTCATACTCAGTCAAGATCATTTTCCATCTTGCTATTCTTCCGGACAAGGCAGGCTTCTCGAAGATATACTTGATTGGGTCCATCTTTGATATCAATAGAGTAGTGTGAGTCAGCATATACTATCTCAGCCGGCGAGTAGCCCATGCCAAAGTGCAGCAAGTTTTCTCAAGCAACGAGTATCGGATCTTGCAGTCGGTAAACTTTTTGCTAAGGTAATAAATAACATGCTCTTTTCGGCCAGACTCGTCATGCTGCCCCAGCACGCACCCCATTGAATTATCTAGTACTGTCAAGTATAAGATCAAAGGTCTCCCTTCAAATGGAGGCATCAGAATAGGTGGCTCTTGGAGATACTCTTTGATCCTTTCGAAAGCGGCCTGACATTCATCGTTCCATCTTACCACTTGATCTTTCTTCAGTAACTTGAAGATCGGCTCACAAGTAGCAGTCAGGTGTGAGATGAATCGGGTAATATAGTTCAGACGTCCCAGAAAGCCTTTGACTTCTTTTTCTGTTCGGGGAGCTGGAATTTCCTATATAGCTTTCACCTTTACAGGATCCACTTGAATACCTTTATCACTTACGACGAAACCCAGCAACTTACCAAATCTTACCCCGAAGGTGCACTTGTTCGGGTTTAACCTCAGCTTGTACAACTTAAACCTGTCAAATAGCTTCTGAAGATGGTCAAGGTGTTCCCCTTCAGTATGGGATCTTGCAATCATGTCGTCAACGTATACCTCAATCTCATGGTGAATCATGTCGTGGAACAAAGCGACCATGGCACGCTGATATGTTGCCCCGACATTTTTCAATCCAAAAGATATGACCTTGTAGCAAAAGGTACCCCATTGAGTAACAAAGGTTGTCTTCTCCATGTCTTCGGGAGCCATTTTAATCTGATTGTAACCGGAGAAGCCGTCCATAAAGGAGAAGACCTTATGCTGAGTGGTGTTGTCAACCAGAACGTCGATATGAGGTAGAGGGAAATCATCCTTGGGGCTTACCTTGTTCAGATCCCTATAGTCAACACACATTCGAACCTTACCATTCTTCTTCGGCACCGGAACCACGTTGGCAACCCACTACGGGTAAGAAGTAACTGCTAGAAAACCGGTGTCAAACTGCTTCATCACTTCAGCCTTGATTTTCTCAGACATCTCTGGGCGCATTCGGCGGACCTTCTGTTTCACTGGAGGACAGTCTTCCTTAGTAGGTAAGCGGTGAAACACAATATCGGTATCCAACCTAGGCATATCTTCATAAGACCAGGCAAAGATATCAACATAATCACGCAACATCTGAATCAACCGTTGTTTAACACTAGGCTCCAGATTTGCACCGATCTTGACCTCTTTCTTGTCTACCTCTGTACCCAGATTTACTATTTCAACTGGCTCCTCATGCGGCTGTATGGCCCTCTCTTCCTGAAGTAACAGTCTAGCAAGTTCACCAGGCACTTCGCAATCATCCTCACCTTCTTCCTCGGCTTGGTTGATCGGACTTTCGAAGTCATAACTGGCCAAAGCAGAGTTGTTATCAGTGGGATCCAGAGTGGATGTAGACTTGTATATGTGAGTGTGTGTAAAATAACTGTTTTGCAAGATAGAAAAAAGAAAAACAAGGAGCGCAAAATTCGTAATGCAAAAAACGTCCAATGCTTTTATTAATGATATATGGAAATGACAATTATCAAGCCCTCACAAATAGAGCCACAGTGTCTCGGGTAAGACACCGGGCCATAAAGTTTAAAAATTGTCTGTTACAAACTTAAAACAAAAAGTCTCATTACTGGGTAATAAAAGAAATTGGCACGAAGTCCTTTGCTGTCCAATTGCTTAATCCACTATCGGCAGTTGGGTAAATCCAGCTGTCAAACTCAGACTCTTCCACATCATCTTCAATGGCATTCACTCCCGAATTGTTGATAAACATGGGAGGTCCTCCGATCCGCGCATGCCGAACGGCCCTTTGAGCTTCTGCAGTGAAACCCAAACCAAACTTGTTTGTCTTATGTGCAAAGTCAGGGAGTTGGCCCCAATTTGCACACCCACCTTTTTCAACAACAGCCCGGGCATCCTTGAGGGAAGCCATCTTCATTGGAGGATCTTCAGCAACAGTCTCAATCGATGCCAGTGTCTGGGGGACTTCTTCAAAATGTTGACACATGGTTTCAATGAACTCCCCATCCATCTCTACATACCGGAAAGAGTTAAGGTGGCTCACCATGTACTCTTCTTCCCCTCGTACTATAACAATTTTCCCCTTCACTGGGTATTTCAGCATTTGGTGAAGCGTAGAAGTTACTGCCCTAGCTTTGTGGATCCACGGGCGGCCCAACAAACAAGAATAAGATGGTCGAATGTCCATCACATAGAATGTAGACGCGAAAATCTGAGAACCAACCTTAACTGAAATATCCACCTCTCTATGTACCATCCTCTTGGACCCATCAAAGGCCCTAACCACAATGTTACTCAGCTTCAATACCAACCCTTCACAGTCTAACTGGTCTAGCGCTTTCTTGGGTAAAACATTCAACGAGGACCCAGTATCCACCAGCACATGAGCTAGAGTAGTGCCCCTGCATTCGATCGAAACATGCAGAGCGTTATTGTGATTCTTCCCCTTGGCTGTCAAATCTGTGTCGGAGAAACCCAAACCATTATCAGCAGTTAAACTCGCCACACAATCGTTGAACTGATCAGCAGATGTTTCCTGGGGCACATGTACAGTTTTCAGGAAAGCAATCAGAGCCTTAGCATGGGCCTCTGAGCATAACAACAAAGACAACATAGAGATCTTCGACGGGGTTTGCCCCAGCTGTTCGACTACGTTGTAGTCGCTCTTTTTGATGATCTTCAAAATTTCCTCTATCTCATGTCTAAAGGCTTCAACAGTAATCTTCTTCGGTGCCTCCGTCCAGGCAGGCTCACCGTTGATCCCTTTGCCCCGAGTATCGGACGACTCGGCGACAGGGGTAAGGATTGGAACATGAACATGGATAGTAGCAGATGTACTGGTAGGTGTAATAGCAACAGGCTTCTGAACAGTTGGTGGAGATATCTCAGGGGAGAAAATTCTTCCGCTGCGGGTGACTTTACTAGATCCAACAATATTGATGATGTCAGTATCAGCCTCTTCATCCTTCAAATCTTGTTTAATCCCATGATAATATACATCAGCCCCATAGTGCCACGGGACTGCTTTATCTGACGTGTAAGGGATAGGTCCAGGAATGGTAATGATCAAAGGAGAAATTCTCGGAGCAGATGTAATTCTAACAGGCTGTCTCGAGGAAGCCTTGGAAGAACTGGCGGAAATTGTGATTATAGAAACATCTTCAAAAGGAATCAATGGAACCAAAGTCTTCTCAAACAGAATTTCTTTGTTATCCATCAGGCGTTGGACACCTGACTTCAATAGATGGCAACCAGTAGGTAGGACGGAACACAGATGGCAACCTTCACCACATCCCGGAAATAAACTGGATAACAAAAGGTTCTTCTTCACATTCATCAATGGAGTAGCAATGTCTTTTACGGAAGTCACAAACGAGTCATCATCTACAGCATTTACTCCATGCTTGGGCATAGGAGCAGTCATAACATTAGGATTTTCCGGTGCTTCGAACTCAATCTCCTTAGCATCAATCAGATCTTGCACTTTACTCTTCAAAGCCCATCAATTATTGGTATCATGCCCTGGGCTATCAGAGTGATAAGCACAGCGGGCATTCGGATTGTACAACGGTGATGTAGTATTGGGATTCTTTGGGGCTTCCCTCGGAATCACCAAGTTGGTCTTTAGCAACTACGGCAGAATTTGAGATAAAGTCATGTTGAGCCGAGTAAATTGTCTTTGCGGCCTCTCTGTTCTTGGCTGATTTTTGCGTTGAGGGGCAACAACAAGCCTTGATATAACCACCACATTAACAGCTTGGCGGCGCTCGGGTCGACTTTGGCTCCTAGAGCTGTAAACTGCACTAGATTCCTTCTTGAAAGGCTTCTTCTCGGTACTTGATGAAGCACCTTTATGTATCTTGCCGCTCTTAATACCGACTTCGACTCTCTCCTCAGTCATTATTAACTCCGTGAAACCAGATGATGAACTTCCTATCAAATGGTTAAAATACGGACCAGACAAGGTCCCCAGAAACATATCCACTAACTCCCTATCAGCGAGAGGGGGTTGTACTCTCCCAGCAAGGTCCCTCCATTTCTGAGCGCAATCTTTAAAACCTTCGCTCGCACCCATAGACATTCCCTGGAGTTGGGTACGCGTGGGAGCAAGGTCAACATTATATTGGTACTGCTTGTAAAAAGCAGCAGCAAGGTCCTCCCAATTACGGACGTTAGCTCCTTCCAGTTGGTAGAACCATTCAAGTTGATTCCCTGAGGGACTATCTTGAAAGAAATGGACCCAGAGGTTCTTATCAGTAGTATATGGTTGCATCTTTCTAACATACGAGCGAAGGTGTAACTTTGGGCAGGAGACCCCATCGTATTTAGCAAAGACTGGTGCTTTAAACTTGTGGGGAAACACCACCCCAGATGCCAAACCCAAATCTCTGAAATCCAGACCAGGAACTTTATGGACCTCCATTGCGCTCAACCAGTCTTCAAGTTGCTTATACCTATCCTCAGCCAGAGGACACTAGTCTTCATCAAAGTCAGTCTCATTGTCAAAAACCACAGGGCTAGGAGCCCTCCTTTCTTCTTGGTTCTCTCCCCCTCCAGATGAGTGGGATAAATCAACTTCTTCCCGTAGCCTGTTCCCAAACCTGTGACCCATGTTCAGCAGGACCGTCTTCTTCTTCTTCTTCGTATCCTTCAAGATAAGAGTCTTCAGATCTTTCTGCACCTTGGCCAGGTTCATGAACATTTCCTGGAAATGAGCATTTTGAGCTTGTAGGGCCTTGATATCTTGATCAGTTGATGTTTCAGCAGACATGATGCCCTGAAATAAACAACAAAGAAGATGAGAAACCTGTAAGGGTACCTGTGATGAGGTGCATGGGAATGAAATGCATATGATATGATTTCAAAGACTTTAGGGAGATTCAAATTTGTAAACCAAAATGAAACACACTTTATTAGATTAAAAACTTGAAACAATGTTTGACAAATGCCTTTAAGGCGTTACAAAAGGAATACTGAAAAGTAAATCAAAACTAGAAACAACAGAAGACATCAGCGCTCCCATGGTCGTTTTCCGTTGGTGCTGACATAGTCGTTGAGGACCTTCTCATTCTCCAGCTGCCTTGTAAGCTTTAGGATCTTCCGTTCTTGTTCATGATACTTCTCTCTGTAAGTATCCCATTCTTCTCTCAACTGGATCCAAGACCTCTTTAATGCCCCAATGTCAGTAGGCATGTATGGATGGAGGACAGTATGAGGAACCCCTTCTTCATCAGTACGCTCAACAATTACCGGTAAGACAGCTTCGTATGGCATCCCCAGTTTTTGAGCATGGGCTCGAACCCACTGGAGATATGGTTCCATCGGAAGAGAGGTCTTCATCCCTAGCTCATGTGGATCAGACCTGTGCACCCTGTTCTAAGGTCGTATGAATCTGCGGCGATGTTCCTCAACATCCCCTTAGAAGTCAAAGACAATGTCCGGAAGCAGCAACTCATGAGGTCCGTCCCTCCTAGCTCGCCCAAACTGTCGTAAGGCCAAACAAGGATTATAGGTGATCCCTCCTCTAATTCCCAGCAACGGAACATTGGGGTATTCCCCACAGCGATCAATAACAGCTACTTCTTCCATGTCTTTAGTACTCCAGATGATGTCCGTGTGAGCAAGGGACATAATTATGTAGGCCCAACCCATACCTTCCTTGTTCTTCAAAACAGATTTGGGGAGGTGAGAAATAAACCACCTCTCCAGCAATGGTGCACAACACATAAGGGTTCCCCGTTTCCGAGCAGTACGGGCATAAAGAGCATGTAGAATGTCGCCTAAGAGAGTGGGCACCAGATTACGGGACATGAAGATCTTCACTGTGTTCACGTCGACAAAAGAATCTAAATTAGGGAACAAAACCAGACCATATATGTGAAGAGCCTGGATGTCTTCAAATGCTTGAAAGTCTAAATTGTCCCAAAACTGATTAGACTGATCAACCAAGAACTTAGCCAAGAAGCCTTTTGTCCCACTCCGAGTCTCCCAGTTAGACATTACCTCAGCCTTTGTCAGATGTAGGGCTGTAGCAACATCCTCTGGCCTAAGAGTTATCTCCCAACCTGTAAACGGTGTCTGCTCTAGAATAGAAATGCCGAGTAGATCAGAGAACTCTTCCAAAGTAGGGACCAACTGGTAGTCCGGGAAGGCAAAGCAGTGGTATAATGGATCAAAGAACTGGAATAAGACACTCATCATTTGTTCATCCATCTTGGAAGTGACTAGACTTAGGAGGTGACCATGTCTTCTATCAAAGGAAGAAGTATCAGGAACCTTCGCAACCAAATCTCTAAGCTGAACAGGAATCTAAACAAAGTTGATCCGAATAGTGTTTCTGCGCATAGATGCCATGATCTGCAAAACAGAACAAAGATGAATCCCCTCGGTCTTTGAAATAGTTAGTCCAATGCAATATGCATGCAATGTCATGATGCATGATGTCATGATAGAAACACACCACAAGTATTCACAGATAGAAAACATGGTAAGGGCACACAAGTCACACAGTAGCCCTTATATTTCAGTCTGGTATGGAGTTTAGGTATTACCCTCTTTCGGTTTAGTTGGTTCAACTTGTCCTAGAAATAATAACCAGGTTCTAGAGGATCTCAATATCACTGACCACCCTTGATCGGTCATAATTCCAGTTTAGCAACCTTTTCTTGCAGCCAGAATCATCGCGAGAGTTTGGTCTCAATGAGTGTAGCATACTGCTACTTTTCTATGGCCAAGTTGGTCAATTATAGGTTCTAAGGTCATTTGGTACTTAATGACCCCTTAGCAACCCCATATTTCCTTGTTCCACCACAAGGGATATCGATACAAACTAAAGTGCCACATCAACGTAGCTACTACTTCAACCGTATCGGTCTACGCCGTACAGTTCCCTCACAGTCTATTGCTACTTACCTAAAAGGTATCCCCAGATCCGGGTTAGGATCTATAGTAACTTCGATTCAAACCCACAAAAATAAAGCAAACAGATCAAACAATTGAAAACAATATGAACTAATCCTAAGGTACACCCCACTTATTATTCCCCAGCAGAGTCGCCAGTTCTGTGATACGGTGGAAGAAATGACTATTTTTGGAATGCTGGTTTGCATTTTGCGTTTGTTTTTGCAAAATGTCGCGGTAAGCAAGAGTCAGCCTCGACTTTTATTTTATCCAATAGGAAAGGAAAAAAGCACAGAAAAATTCATTTTTTGAGATATTTCTGAGTACGGGGGGTAGATTATAGAAAGGGAAGGTATTAGCACCCTTTCTATCCGTAGTTATCTACAAGCTCTTAGGTACTTTCTCATTGTTTTCAAAATTGTTTTCTTTGTGTTTGTGGGTTTTGAAAAAATTTTGTTTTGACTTTGATTTAACTCTTGCTTCTGTCTTCAAGAGTGTAATGAAGTGTTTTTGAAAACTTGTTTGTAAAAGGAGTGTAAGTGTGAAAAAAGTTTTATTTTGGATGAGCAAGTATCTAAGAACTAATCTACCTACTCGAAAAAGGAACCGTTCTATGCTAATTTCCTTTAGACAATGCTATCCCACTATTAGTGAGTAGGTAGCACCATCGTTGGAGTTTTGAGGGTCAATTCAAAAGAGGGACATACGGTCACTAAAGCAACGTTAAGACGTCTTAGTGGTAACCCTAATGTCTTAGATCATTTATTCGAGGCAACGATATCTGAGGCAACCTTTCCGAGGCAACTATGATCTTTTGGACAAGAGGATGACCTCTAAAACAACCTATACCCAATGACCGTTTACGAAGGAAACCAAATGGGATGTACCCTAGGAGTGCGCATGTGCGAGTGTGTTCATTTTAGTTATTTTTATCTTTGCACATGTTTAGGGTGATCTAACTATTTTTAAAAATTAGGCATTCATTCTTGTCATGCAAACCCTATTATCAAACATCTAACAATTGAATATTTGCAGAAATTAAAGGTGCGGAATTTAAACTAAATTATTACAAGGCGTCGGGTATTTACATCGCCAAAAGCAAACCCTTTGAAATTTAAAAGCGGAAAAATAAATAAATGTCCTAATTAATTATTACAAACCGGGAGCAGATACAATAATTGAATAAAGGAAAAATAAAGTGCGCGAGACAATTGAATCGGATGCAAAGCTAGGGTTTTGACCCTTCTAATTAAAAGAAAATGTTTTTGTTGTTGTTTTTAATATTTTTAGAAAAGAAATTAAATCCTAAAGTTAAATGCTAAATCAATTAGTTATTAATTTAATTAATGAAAAATAATTTAAATGACATATTTTTGGAGTTTTGTTAGTTTAGGAAAGAAAATAAAATGATTAAATTAGGGTTAAAAACTATTAATTCTAATTAATTTTAAATATTCACAAAATAAATGAAAGTTATCTAAAATTAATAACCTAATTAATTTAATTAATATTTATTAATGAAAAATAGAATTCTGAAATTTAATTGGACATAAAATATTTTTTGTGATTTTTTGATGAAAAAGAAAATTAATTTTGGTTAGTAATTAAATTAAATGAAATAAAATAATTAAATGAAATATAGAAAAGAAAATATAAAGAAAGAGATTGGGCCTGATTTTGAAGGGTGTTCATAGCAATTTTCTGGCCCAATGACATGAGATTCGTTGGACTTTTGTAATCCTGTGCGCTGGCGTTGACTTGGTCCTTTGGTGCACCTTCAATGATGGCCACCAGATCTGGCCATCTGGCCATCTGGCGTGTTGATGAGGAAGGAGCGTGGTGGGTGTTTGGCTTGAGCGTGTACTGGATTCCCTGAAATAACAAGGAAAAATAACAAATGCTGGAAGCAGGGATCGAACCCCGACCTCCAGCCTTCAACGCCTTGAACACACACCTGTTAACCACTACGCCATTCGCTTATTATTATTAATATAATATAAACTAATAATAACAAAAGAAAATTGGAAAACAAAATAAAAAAAATGCACGCTCGTTTAAACAAGCCAATGGTGGGACGACACTTCATCGTCTTCTTCCTCCCTCTGTGGCTAAAACCTTGAGGCCTATACCCACGGACGTTGTTCGTTGCTACAACTCAGGCTTATTCCAAAATCTCTTACAGGCCACATAAATGGAATCTAGTACCATGGTTGAGGTTGTCTCATCCTCCTGATTGCAACCATGCCCATTATGAAGGCTAATTATTCCTGAAACAAAAAGCCCTAAAACCAAATATGAAACAATGGTGGATTTCATTACAGACCATTAAAATGCAATTGGGTAATGTCAAAAGCTTGCAAATGATTGATAGGTTAAGAATATGCAATTGATTCAAGTTAACAATGCGTAAATTCCAAGATACGAATTCAAGAACAGAGTGAGTTTGTGAGCGACTTACAGTGTATTCTGGGATTGGAATGGACCGGTTCTGGGTTGCTTTAGCTTCTAGAGAATGCCAGGAAGCGATTGAGACAAGTAACAGGCCTTGAGGATGCCTCTAACCACCAATTCAATCTCCCACTTTCTTTAATATTTTTCTGATTTTGTTTTCTCTCTAGCACCTGTTTTTTAACCCTCTTTTGATCTGCCTCGCCTCCTTATGTATCACACAATGCATTAGGGTTGTTTATTCAGTCCAAATCTTCTTCTTTCAATGACTTTGGATTTGATTTGATACCATTTGAAGATCTTTCCAAATATGGCTTATTTTCAATCTTTTTGTGCACTCTAGGGCTTGGCACGAATTGGAAGGATGATAGCTGTATAATGAAGCCTGAAACAACACAAAATCCTTGGTTATTAATGTTTTGGATTTTTATTTGAGTTATTTTGATTTAAATCAAATTAATTCAAATTAATTCAAATCAAAATCAAAATAATTAATAAAAATATGATATGGACAAGTGGCAAAGGCTATAGCACGTGGGAAATGATGCCAACTCAAAACAAGTGAAAAAGAATGGGCCCATTTGGCAAAATTTGAAGTTTTAGGGATAGTTTACTTTTGGCAATTTTGCAAAAAAGGTCAACTTCAACAATGCATAACTTCCTCAATTTTGACTCTTTGGAGGTGTTCTTGGACTTTTTAGAAATCTTGAGATGTCCTCTAATCAACCCTTTGGTTTCATCTCAATTTTATATTCCATGTTAATGTATGAAGCTTTGACGAAAGAGGTGTTTTGTTGACTTTTCAAAATGACCTATAATGTCCAAATTCATAACTTCTTGTGAGTGCATATTTTGAACTTGGGAGATGAAGATGGATTGTAGGGAATTGAATCCTCTTAAAAATTAGCTTTGGATGGGTCATTTCTCATAAAGTATGAGAAAGTTATGCTTGGTCAAAGTTGAGTTGACTTTTCCTACAAAACCCTAATTTAGCAACTTTTGAATCTTGATGAATTATGAGCAATCCCTGATAAATCATGATCACTCCTTGATAAAATGATGAAATAAATTTCAAAATGAGGATGTTGACAAAAAATCTTGAAGTTTTACTGTATGTGGGCCACAATTGACTTTTGCCCTAGCATAGTCAATTTTTGGACTTTTGAGCAATTGACTGAGTAAACTTCCTCTACAAGGCATGAAACTTGACATGGATGATCTTGAGAACATATTAGGAAATTGTTGGGCATTTGAGGTCACTTGTACTCAGGGATCTTGATGCAACATGAAACCCTAGTTTGGGGTAGACTGCCTTAGGAGGGAGCTTGTCTGGCCAACCCTTGGACTACCTTGAGCAACTTGGAGATCTTTCTTGCAATGCTTTGAGAAATATGGGAGGGAAAATTTTGGGGTACAACAGCTGCCCCTGTTCAATTTTCTTAAACCTGAGGATGTAGATTGGCTTTCGTGCCTTTCGTGATCCGAAAGTGGAAGATGATTGAACACTAGAGTGCCCAGAAATTTGCACTCGCATGAAGTGGTAATTGTCTTGTGATGTCGGGAATGGGCTTACAGATGCCATTTGAAAATTGCTGATGGGAGATGGGCTTAAAGATGTCATCCGAAGGAGTGTCGATCGCATAAGATATTCCTTAGCGAGAGCTTGTATACCTGTTGTTGAGGAAAATTCCGCTGGGGCAGTCTGATCTCTATTGAGAGAAGTAGAATTTTAGGAGCTTCGTCGTCTGTTATTCTGCTGGTGAGTTGTCTTTATTGATATTTAGGAACTTTGATCGTCCGTACTCAACTGAGGAGTCATCTCTGTTGAGATTTAGGAACTTGTCTGTAATCCAACTGAGGAAAAAGCTTTGTTGAGATTTAGGAGCTTGTCTGTAATTCAACTACTTTGCTGAGATTTAGGAACTTGTCCATAATTCAATTGAAAAAACGTCTCTGTCGAGATTTAGGAACTGGTCCGTAATTCAACTGAGTAAAACATCTCTGCTGAGATTTAGGAACTCATTCGTAATTCAACTGAGGAACATATCTGCGCTGAGATTTAGGAGCTTGTCCGTAATTCAACTATTTTTCTGAGATTTAGGAACTTGTCCGTAATTCAACTGGAAAAAAACATCTCTGTCGAGATTTAGGAACTCGTCCGTAATTCAACTAAGGAAATAACTTCGCTGAGATTTAGGAGATTGTCCGTAATTCAACTACTTTGCTGAGATTTAGGAGCTCGTCCGTAATTCAACTGAAAAAACGTCTCTGTCGAGATTTAGGAACTCGTCCGTAATTCAACTGAGGAAATAACTTCACCGAGATTTAGGAACATCGTCCGTAATTCAACAACTTTGCTAAGATTTAGGAACTTGTCCGTAATTCAACTTGAGAAATAACTTTGTTGAGATTTAGGAGCTTGTCCATAATTCAACTGAGGAAACGTCTTTGTCGAGATTTAGGAACTCGTCCGTAATTCGAATGAGAAACAACTTTGTTGAGATTTAGGAGTCTATCCGTAATTCAACTTGAGAAACAACCTTGTTAAGATTTGGGAGCCTGTCCGTAATTCAACTGAGGAACATCTTTATCGAGATTTAGGAACTTGTCCGTAATTCGACTTGAGAAATAAATTTGTTGAGATTTAGGAGCTTGTCCGTAATTCAACTGAGGAAACGTCTTTGTCGAGATTTAGGAACTCGTCCGTAATTTGACTGAGAAACAACTTCGTTGAGATTTAGGAGTCTGTCCCTAATTCAACTTGAGAAACAACCTTGTTGAGATTTAGGAGCCTGTCCGTAATTCAACTGAGGAACATCTCTGTCGAGATTTAGGAACTTGTCCGTAATTCGACTGAAGTGAAAGCTTCATAGCTTGAATTTTTTGAGAATCTTTCCTGAAAGGTAAAGGTTAGCTGTATGTAATGCATGATATGTATCAAGCAATGATGTTCTCAAAATAAATGAGATTGTGTTCTATGATGCATATGCATGTGTCATGATGTATGAAAATGTGATGTTTTTATGTGGGGAAATAAATCTCGGATCACTACTGGAGAAAAGAATTGGATTCTTCGTTTCCGCTGGAGATAGTGAATGAAGATGTTTGTGAGAATAAACCTGCAGAAGAGGATAACTCCGCTGGGGAATAAACTGATAAGAGAATGACTATGTGGGGAAGAGATGCTCTGCTGAAGATTCCGCTGATAAACTCAGCTGGGGATGAATTACCGTTGCTGGTGATAATGGACCCTGTTGGGGATTGAATTCTTGTTTTGTGAAAGGAAAGAACTCCGCTGGGGATGACTTTCCAATAGCGACCTTACTGGGGATAGCCCTTTTAGACTTTACTGGGGATGATCTTCCGGAGTCTACTGGGGATGATTTTTCAAACTCCACTAGGGATATTTTTACTTGGCTAATCACTAGAGTGGGATCCCCAAACACATTTAAATGCTTGATCCTTAAATCAATGGCAGCCTTCAGACCTAAAATGCATGCTTCGTACTTAGCCATATCGTTCGTACAATCGAAGCATAATTTGGAAGTGAAAGGAGTGTGGCAACCTTCAGGGGAGATGATCACAACACCAATTCTGTTGCCCAAGGCGTTGGAAGCCCCATCGAAGACCATAGTCCATCGGGATCCTTGTTCAGGTCCGTCATACGGTCCAGGTTTCGCACAATCGGTCACCAGCATGATGTTCTCATCTGGGAAGTCGAAGTTCATGGACTGATAATCATCAACAGCTTGATGGGCCAAATGATCTGCCAATTTGCTTCCTTTGATGTCCTTTTGCATCGTGTATTGAATTTCGTACTCAGTCAAGATCATTTTCCATCTGGCTATCCGTCCGGAAAGGGCAGGTTTCTCGAAGATGTACTTTATTGGATCCATCTTAGAAATCAACAGAGTGGTATGCGTCAACATATACTGTCTTAGTCAGCGAGCAGCCCATGTCAGAGCGTAACAAGTTTTCTCAAGTAGTGAATATCTGGTTTCACAGTCGGTAAACTTTTTGCTCAGGTAATAAATAGCATGCTCTTTTCGGCCAGACTCGTCATGTTGGCCCAAAACACACCCCATAGAGTTCTCTAGTACTGTCAAGTACATGATCATGGGTATTCCTTCGACTGGAGGCATGAGAATAGGAGGTTCTTGCAGATATTCTTTGATTTTGTCGAAGGCAGCTTGACATTCATCATTCCATTTGACTACCTGATATTTCTTCAAGAGCTTGAAGATTGGTTCACAGGTAGCAGTCAGGTGAGATATGAAGCGGGTAATGTAATTGAGACGACCCAAGAATTCTCTAACTTCCTTTTCAGAGTGAGGGACTGGCATTTCTTGGATGGCCTTTACCTTGGCAGGATCAACTTCAATGCCTTTATTTCTGACAACAAAACCTAGAAGCTTTCCAGATCATACTCTAAATGTGCACTTGTTAGGGTTTAACCTCAACTTGTACTTTTTTAGCCTCTCGAATAGTTTGTATAGGTGATCAAGATGTTCCTCCTCAATTTGTGATCTTGCAATCATATCATCCACATACACCTTTATTTCATGATGGATCATATCATGAAACAAAGCTACCATAGCCCTTTGATATGTTTCCCTTGCATTCTTCAATCCGAATGGCATGACCTTGTAAAAAAAGGTGCCCCATTGCATAACAAAAGTTGTCTTCTCCATATCTTCGGGAGCCATCCTAATCTGATTATAGCCAGAGAAACCATCCATGAAAGAGAAGACTTTATGTTGAGCAGTATTATCGACCAAGACGTTAATGTGTGGTAAAGGGAAGTCATTCTTAGGGCTTGCCCTATTCAGATCCCTATAGTCTACGCACATACGAACTTTTCCATCTTTCTTTGGCACTGGCACCACATTGGAAATCCATTGGGGATAAGATGTCACAACTAGGAACCCTGCGTCAAATTGTTTCATCACTTCAGCTTTTATCTTCTCAGACATATCAGGCCTCATGCGGCGAACCTTTTGTTTGACCAGAGGACAGTCTTCTTTTGTCGGTAGACGATGAACTATGATGTCAGTATCCAACTCGGGCATATCTTCATAAGACCAAGCAAATACTTCCACATAATCATGCAACATTTGAACCAACCTGCTCTTGACACTGTCTTCTAAGTTAGCCCCGATCTTAACTTCTCTCTTGTCTGTATCAGTACCCAGATTGATGACTTCAACTAACTCTTCGTGCGGCTGAATAGCTTTTTCCTCTTGTAATAGAAGTCTGGCTAGTTCTCCCGGTATATCACAATCTTCCTCGCCTTCGTCTTCGGCTTGGTTAATTGGACATTCAAAGTCATAGTCAGCAATAGTAGAGTCATTGGCAATAAGATCCAGAGTGGATGAGGACCTGCAAGAGTGTGTGTGTGTGTGCATGTAATGTATATGGCTATTTTGAAAATTTTATTTGAAGAAAAGAAAGACAATGAACACAAAGGTTTGAATGCAAAAGAGTCCAATGATTTGTATTGAATGATCATATGATTAGATGAACATAAATAAAACCCTTGACAAATGGACCAAAGTGCCCCGGGCCAGGCACATGGCTTAAAAGTTATTGTTAAAATATTACAGACAAAATGTTCTTGAATTCAATAAAAAGCAATAAACAAGTAGATTACTCCTCAATGAAGGAGACAGTCTCGAAGTCATTTGCATGCCAATTCTTCAGCTCCATTGTAGCAGGACGGATATTCATGATGTAGAAGGTGAAGTTGAAGATTTGTGAGCCCACCTTGATTGGAAGATCTACTTCTCCATGAACTGTCCTCTTTGATCCATGGAAGGCCCTCACAATGATATCACTGGGTTTCAAGGCTAAACCTTCACAGTCTGGACGGTCTAACGCCCCCTTGGGTAGCACGTTTAGAGAAGAACCAGTGACGACTAGAACATGTGCTAGGGTTGTCCCCTTGCACTCGACAGAAACATGTAGAGTTTTATTGTGGTTCTTCCCAAGCGGTGTTAGGTCAGCATCTGAAAATCCCAAGTCATTATTAGCAGTCAAGCTTGCTATGCAATTCTTAAACTGGTCTGTTGTGGTCTCATGGGGGACATGAGCCTTTTTCAGGAATTTGATTAATGTCTGAGCATGGGCATCAGAACAAAGTAGCAATTATAACACATAAATCTTAGAAGGGGTTTGCTCCAACTATTCCACAATCTTGAAGTCGCTCCTTTTTATGATTTTCAAAATCTCGTCCATCTCACGAGCTGAAGGTTCTCCATCAGCAACATCCTTTGCGGGTATTTCTGTCATGACTGGCTCAACAACCTTCTCTTTCCCTCTTGTATTGGTACTTGGCTTAGCGGCAATGATGCAGAGAGGCGTCTTTGTAACAACTGGTGGTGAGATATTGGGTGAAAAGATTCTCCCAGTTCGGGTTACCTTACTTGAGCCAGCTATGTTACCAACATCAGCTTTGTCTTCATCAATCCAAGCGTCTTGTTTTATCCCATGGTAAAATACCTCAGCACCATAGTTTCATGGCACTTCCTTGTTTGAAGAGTAGGTAATTGGTCCGGGATTGGTAATTATTAAGGGAGCAATAGTTGGTTCATTTGAAATCCTGATAGGACCTTTGGAGGAGATCCTAAGAGGTTTGTTTGAGATGGTTATTATGGAAAGATCTTCACATTTCTTAGTCAAACTTTTGGAATGTGGAGTCTTCTCAAATAGAATTTCGTGGCTATCCATCAGGCATTGAATGCCTTCCTTCATCCCTTCGCATTCGTTGAGTTGTTTGGCACAGAAAACACAGTCTTTTACATAGCCAGGGAAGATCCCAGCTTTCAACAGATTCTTTTAAATGATATTCAGCGGAGTAATCAAGTCTTCAACAAAGGAAACAAAAATTATATCTTCAACAGCATAAACACCCTTGTCATGCTTCGACATAGGCGCGGTGATTAATTCGGAGTTGGAGGAGGATCAAATTCAATAGTCTTGTTATCGATCAAGTCTTGGATTTTATTCTTCAAGGCCCAGCATTTGTCAGTCTCATGCCCGGGGCTACTTGAGTGGTAAGCACATTTAGAGTTTGGATTATACTTTGGTGAGGAGGTATCAGGGTTGGCAGGAGGATCGCGCAATGTCACCAAATTAGCCTTGAGCAAGTGTTCTAAGGCTTGAGATAATGACATGCCTAACCTCGTAAATTGTCTTCTTGGAGTTTCAAACCATTGATGATTTGCAGATGGTCTTTGAGTAGGAGTTGGATTGGAGATTCGGACATCATTAATAGACGAATGATCATTCTTCTTGGTACGGGCCCTTGCCCCGTACACAACATTGATTTCCTTCTTTTCAGCAAAAGGTTTCTTTACAGGATTAGAAGTGGAGGCAGATGCCATGGGAATATCCCTGCTTTTGATGTCGCTTTCAACTCTTTCACCGGTTAAGATTAGCTCGGTGAAAACAGAAGAAGAGCAGCCAACCAATAGATTAAAGAAAGGACCAAATAAAGTTCCTATAAACATGTCAATGTGCTCTCTATCAGTCAAAGGTGGTTGAACCCTACTAGCAAGGTCTCTCCATTTTTGTGCATACTCTTTAAATCCTTCATTCTTCCCCATTGTCATATCTTGTAACTGAACCCTTGTCGGCGCCAAGTCGACGTTATACTGGTACTGATGGTAGAAGGTGGTAGCTAAATCCTCCCAAGTATTGATACGGGAACCATCCAACTGGTAAAACCATTCAAGTTGTGTTTTGGTCAAGCTCTCTTGAAAAAAGTGAACCCAGAGTTTCTTATCAGTAGTGTGCGGCTTTATCTTGCACACATAAGATTTTAGGTGATGTTTTGGACAGGAAACTCCATCGTACTTTGCAAAGACTGGTATTTTGAATTTGTGGGGAATGACAGCCCCAGAGATCAAACCCGAATCATCAAAATCTAAACCTGAGACGACTTGAATCTCAACAACTTTCAATTTGTCTTCTAACTGCTTATACTTGACATCGGCGGGTGGATACTTCTTGTTAAAATAATCATCACCAGACACTTGATCATTAATACAGTCAACCTGGGTACTCTTAACCTCACCAATTTGGTTCTCGTCTTCTTCATATGAGTCTTCCACTACCGGGATCTGACGAACTTGCTCTTTGAACCTTCTGCCCATGTTGACCATGGCTCTCTTCTTATGTTTCTTTATAACTGCCAGCAATGCCATCATATCTTGTTTCCCCTTGGGTAGGGTTAGTAGAGTCTCTTGGAATTGAGAGTTTTTTGCCTGAAGATCCTTCACAGTTTTCTCTAGATCCATCTTGCTGAAATAAACAGCAGAAACATAAGGGAACCCATTGTATGAAAACTTGTCATGTTATGATGCATGGAAGATGTATATGCAACTGATTTCAAGGATTTATGATATTTAAATTTGTATAAGTAAAGCATGAACAAACATCAAATTTCATTAATTAGTTCAAAATGACTACAACATGCCTCTTGGGATTACAAAATAAATCTCTAAGATAAAAAGACCGAGCGCATCCTCTTTGGTGCAATGTAAGTGTTCACGCTTTGCTCCTCATGTAGCTTCTTTGTAAGCTCCAAGACACTCTTCTCACTAGCTTAGATTGATCTTCGAAGGTATCTCGTTCCTCCTTTAGCTCAATCCAAACCTTTTGCAAGTCTTCAAGAGAGGTTGGCATGTCAGGATAGAGGACAGTGTACGAGACATCTCCTTAAACCACAGGTTCCATGATAACTGGTAAGATGGAGGGATAAGGCATCACAAGTTTCTGAGCACGAGCTCATATCCACCTAAGGTAAGGTTCAAGTGGAATAGAATTCTTGTGTCCTAGCGTCTTTCTATCCACCTTGTTTACCATCCTCCAGGCTCGTATAAACCTCAGGCGGTAACCTTGATTGTCACTCTCGTAGTCGAAAACCACTCCTTGGATGAGCATCTCATGAGGACCATCCCTTCGGGTGTAACCAAACTATCGTAAAGCTAAGCAAGAGTTGTAAGTGATACATCCCTTAATTCCAAGCAAAGGGACATTAGGGAATTCCCCACAACGGTCGATGATAGTAACATTCTCCAAGGATCGAGAACACCAATGGATATCTGAATGTCTGAGCGTCATCAACCTATGGGACCACCTCAAACCTTGCTCGTTCTTCAACACAGATTGGGGAAGATGCAAAATAAACCATCTGACCAAAAGAGGAGTACATCACATGAGGGCTCCTGTCTTTCTCATAGTTTGATTGTGAAGAGAATGTAGGATATCTCCCAACAAAGTAGGCACCAGATTGCGAGACATGAAGATTTTGACAGCATTGACATCTATGAGTTGATCGAGGTTTGGGAAAAAAACCATCCCATAGATGAGAAGGGCCATGATTTCTTCAAAAGCTTGTAAGTACAAAGATTTCCAACAATCTTGAGCTTTCTCAAACAAGAACTTGGCTAGGAAACCTTTGACACCACTCCTTGTTTCCCAATTAGTTGTGATATCAGATTGTTGTAAGTGTAGTGCTCGGGAAATCTCTTCAAGTCTTTGATCTCTTTCCGTACCATTGAAAGGTAGTTGGTTGAGAATAGGGATCCTCAAGAGTTGGGAGAATTCTTCCATAGTAGGCACAAGTTGATAATCGGGGAAAGTAAAGCAATGGTGTAGAGGATCAAAGAATTGGAAAAGCACCTTCATCATATCCTCATTTGTGCTAGATGTAACCAAGTTTAGGAGGAAACCATGTCTTTCGGTGAATGAAGAATTCTCAGGGACCCTTGATGCTAGCTCTTTGAGTTGAGAAGGAATTCTTACGAGATTGACATGAATGATTTTCCTGCAAATAGAAGCCATGTCCTACAAAACAGAACAAAGATAAATCCCAAAAATCCTTGAAGTGGTTAGTGTGAATGAGTATGATGTTATGATGTTTAAGATGTTATGTACAAGTAAGCATATAGAAACAAGGCAAACAAGTCCTTAGGTTTAGGCTTGCATGGAGTCTCATAGGTAAGTACCCTCTTGAAGTTTAGTTGGCTCAAACCTGTTCTAGAAATAGTAACCGGGTTCTAAGGGATCTCAATATCACTGATCTTTCTTGTCGGGCATGGTTTCAGCGCGAGCCTCTTTAATGGCAACCAAAATATCCCGAGAAGTCTGATCTCAATGAGCGTAGTATCGAGTATCAACCAACCTCGGACTGCACCAAAGCCGATTATCTCACTACTTCCTAATGGCCAAAGTTGGTCAGGTAAAGGTTCTAAAGTCAGTTAGTGCTTCATGAGACCACATAGCGGCCTCGTATTCTCCTTGACTATTCAAGGGATACCGTACCCGCAAATGTGTCACACTAACGTAGCTATTTCTTAGACCATATCGATATACCCCGCACAGTTTCCACAATGTATTGCTACTTACCTATAAGGTATCCCAAATCCGGGTAGAGGATTAGAATAAGCCCAAACAAGGAACCAAAATGTAAAGCAAACAAATCAAGAAATGAAAGAAAATAAAGGTGATCTAGCCCTAAGGTAACCCCACTTTTGAGTTTCTTTTCTCCAGCAGAGTCGCCAGTTCTGTGATGCCGTGGAAGAACTAACTTGGGTGTTTTGCGTTTTATCGCAAATGTTGCGGTTAGCAACATCCGCCACCGACTTTTCTTTTATCCAAAAGGAAAGGCTGAAAAGAACAGGAAAGACCTTTGAGATTATTTCTTTAGTTCGAGGGGTAGATTATGAAAAGGGAAGGTGTTAGCACCCTTTTCATCCATAGTTATCTATGGGCTCTTAGTTGCTTGCTAGATCACTTGCTTTTGTTTGAAAAATATGCTTTGTGTGGTTTTTGAAAGTATTTTGAAAAGGCGCCTTCGTTTAGGCAAACCTTGTAATAGTTCTCGTTCGTAAGAACGCATACAAAGTTTTGAGCTTTTGAAAATATTTCATGTTTGGAAAATGTTTTGAAAGTGTTTTTGAAAGTGTTTTTGAAAGTGTTGGTGTTTGTTTTGAAAATAGCAAGGATGTTTGATTTGAAAATGAGCAAGCAACTAGGAACAATCTACCTACTCAAAAGTATTTGTTAATTTCTTCCTTCCTTTTGATATTGCTATCTTACCATTGATTTGGTAAGGAGCCTTATCTTTGGATGTAAAGGGACGGGCGTGGGTCATCGTATAGCCATGATAGCAATGTTGTGAGATATCTTAGCATTTCTCTTGGAGGGACTAAGATCATTTTGAAAGGCAACGTTGATAGCGTCTGTTGTACCCCAAAATTTTCCCTCTCACTTATCAATTATCTTCTCACAAAGATCTCTCTTGGTTCAAGACTACACTAGGGTTGATCAACTCAAGACACCTCCTTAAGCACTAATGACCAAAATTAGGGTTTGAGATTGCACAAAGAAAATTTAACTTTCAATGCCTCATATGACTTTCATGGATCATTATGGACCCCCAAGATTACTCATGTCAAGTTTCAAGCCTTGGATCACACTTTTGCTCAGTCAATTGAGCAGTTGACCTAAAAATCAGATGTATTGGGGAAAAGTCAACTTTGGCCAATTTACAGTCAAAATTCATAATTTTTTATCCAAATCAACATTATAAACTCATATGTATCATTTGATCAAGTATGGACCATAATTCCTCAAGAATTTTGATCAAATCATCAAAAGGGCAAAATGGTCAAAATTAGGGTTTTGACTGAGGAAAGGCAATTTCTGATTTTTGACCTAGAAAATGGTCAATTGGTTTGAAGTATGATCTCAAGAGTTCAATTGCATAATTTTGACCTAATGGCATGACCCAAAATATTTCTCAATATCAATTGGATTGATAGTGAATTTTCAGTCAACTGATCAAAAGTCAATTGTACATTGAAAAGTCAAACTTTGACTTTTTGGTCAAAATCTAATGTCAAAGATCACAATTCATCAAAACATGTCAAAATATGAAACTTATTCATCAAGAAATCAAAAATTCAAGATTTCATTTTGAAAAGTCAAAGTTTTCTAACTTAAAATTTTTTCTAAGTGTTTAAAACTTCATGTTTTTTCACAACTTTGAGCCAAATTTTTCATCATGATGCAAGATGATTCAGAAGAAACTTTCAACATGAAAGTTGTAGATATCCATGATATTAACAACATTTCTTTACACAAATTCTTCTAAAAATTCTTGGATCTCAAGTTATTGTCTCATAATATCATGGTCTTAAAATTAAACACTTCGTGAAATTTTGCCCTAGTTTAGGCGGGATTTTGACCTAACTTCATGGCACTTTTTCATATAGTTCCAATTGGAATTTTAAAAAGTGATTCAAATATGGGTTGTATAGAACATTACAAGCTTTACAAAATGTCAAAGAAATCCTTTAGATCATTTGTGAGCAAGGAGAATCGAAGAGATGAAGTTAGAGTTTTCAAACTTAAATTACAAGCCATTTCATGATGAACAAAAATTCAAATCCAAGCCTAGGCTGCATAATCTTTGCTTTGCAGGCCTCAAACTTGTTTTTCACTCCATAATTAAATGTTTACACAGCTGTTAGAGCTTTAATCCAAGTACTTGAGCCTTTATCCAAGTTACATTTTCATTTATGGCACAAAGTAACCATTCCATTCTTGTAAACAAGCTTTAATCACAAATTCAATGTATAGAGCTTTGCACTTGTTCCTTCTGATCACAAGCAATGTCAAAGGCAAAAGCAACATGTCTAGAGCCTCCCATAAACTCAGGCCATGCTTGTACTATGCTTTGAAACCATGTTTTCACTTTTATTCAAAATCAAGTAACATAGCCATAACTCTACATCTTGTGCTTCTGACCTCCTCAAGTACTCTAACCCTTTCCTTACTTATGCAGAAGTATATTCCAACATAATACACGATTTGAAGACCCCAAAAAAACACTCCCAAGCACTCTACAACTCAGAATCTGCCATAACTTGACAGTTTTGAACCTCACATAGCCATCTTCAAATCCACTCGTGTGTATTGAGTTTTAACCATCCAAACACTTAATATTCATCATATCAAAGTGATCCAGGCCCCTGTTTCCTGACTGTAACCCCTCCATCACCATCCACCATTTTTAAAACTGAAGCTTACAACTTGACTTGAGTTGAGAGTTCCAGCCATCCTCAAAGCAAAGTAGGAATTAGAACACACTTAAGGAGGTCCAGGCAAGCTACATAAATCATCAGGCAATCTCAAAGGTTGCTCAAACTCCATACACGACTCCAGCTGCAAGAGGTAAGTTTTCAAACTTCTATCTCTTCATACAAGCATCATTTGATTCTAATTTGTGAAGATAAAATGTAGATACCATTGCCACGAAGCTGTACATATCCATAGTTTTTATTTATATGGCCTGAGCTTAGAGAATTTTAGAGTTGAAGTTTCTGAAATTTTTAGGTTTTAAATTAGGGCCAGAAAAATTCTCACTCATCTTGGATTTATTGCTTTAGTTATTTATATGGTTGGATTTGTGGGAAGAAATGCCACAACTTTCATGTTTGAACTTTTCATTTTTGTTGAGAGATGAAGAAGTTACAGGTGCTCTGGCTGGCTGAAGGTTGAAGACGAAGTACAAGCCTTGGAAGCATGTTACATTATGTATTTATCATTTCATTTTAATAAACGGATGTATAGCCACCCTAGTGGTAAGGCAGCACGCTGGTAACCAAGAGGGTGTGGGTTCAACACCCAGCGCGCTACCTTTTTCATTTCTCACAATTTTCACTTTTTTTGTTTTCAAACAAGCAACGCCTGGGCTTCCAACTTGGGCCTGATGATGTTTTTCCTTTTACTAACCCCTGATTTACTTGTGCACCCCTGGCCCAATTTCTTTTACTATTTTCTTTTTTCTTATTTTTTTTATTTCTTTTCTTCTTTAATATTTTTATTTATTATTATTATCATTACTATTATTATTCTCATTAATCATGAAAAATCCAAAAAATATTTTATTTACTCTTATTCATTTTATTTTCTTATAAAACAAAAATATTAAAAACATTTTCTTTTAACAAATTAATTTCTATTTTAAATAATTAAATATTTAAACTTAGGTTTAATAATTATTTTATTTTCTTAATTAAAATTAATTTAGAATTTAGTTTTCTTTTAATTATTTAATTTTTACTTTTTATTATTATTTAACTTAAAACCCTTTTTCTTCATAAAAACCCTAAAAAAAATCTTTTTAATTTAATTTCTTTTCTCAATTAGTTTAAGTTAATTTTATTTTAATTTTAACTAATCTTTTTTAATTAGGTTTAGGTTAAACCCTTTTTATGAAAACCAAACAAAAATCATCTCTTTTTTAATCTTGTATTTATATATTATTTATTCAATCATTTGTACATGTTCAATATGGTTGTAATAGATTATTTAGGTTTAATTTTCTTGCAATACTCCCCATTTGTAATTTGTACACCCCCTCCCATAAATATTTTAATAGCATAGTAATTTTAAATTCCGCAATTTATCGCTTTATATACAAATGCTAGTAATTAGGGTTTTGTATTGAAAGACTAAAACCAACAAAATAGCAAACCATAATCAAGACAAAAACAAAGCATGAAAATCAATACACTTGCACACAAGCACCCCTAGGGTAAATCCACTTGGTTGCCTTACAAAAATAGCCATATTATGCATGTGAGGTATCTTAGCTAAAACAAACAAAATACAAGATCATAGTCCCTCGATGACGCTATCCGTGCTGCCTTTCAAAATGATCTTAGTCCTTAAATAAAATGCTAAGATACCTTGCAACATTGCTAATCATGGTTATACGATGACCCACACCCGTCCCTTTTACATCCAAAGATAGGGTTATTTACCAAATCAATGGTAAGATAACAATGTCAAAGGAGAAAGGAAATGAATATGAAAGACTTTTTGAGTATGTATATTGTTCCTAGTTACTTGCTACATTTCAAAACAAAAACATCCTTGCTATTTTAAAAAACAAACACCAACACTTTCAAAACATCTTTCAAAACTAGAAAACATTTTGAAAAGATCAAACAATTTGTATACATTCTTACGAACGAGAATCATTACAAAGTTTGCCTATGGCCTCTTTTCAAAATACTTTCAAAACCACACAAAGCATAATTTCAAACAAAAGCAAGTGATCTAGCAAGTAATTAAGAGCCCATGGAAAACCATGGATGAAAAGGCTGCTAATACCTTCCTTTTTCATAATCTATCCCCCGAACTCAAGAAATAATCTCAAAGGTATTTCTTGTGCTTTTACACCTTTCCTTTTGGATAAAAGAAAAGTCGATGGCGACTCTTGCTAACCGCAACATTTGCGATCAAACCCAAAACACCCAAGTCAGTTCTCCCACCGTATCACAGACCTGACGACTCTGCTGGGGACAACTTAAAAGTGGGGTTACCTTAGGGCTAGATCACCTTTATTTGCTTTCATTATTTGACTTGTTTGCTTTACATTTTGGTTCCTTGTTTGGGCTTGTTTTAATCCTCTACCCGAATTTGGGATACCTTATAGGTAAGTAGCAATACATTGTGGAAACTGTGTGGGGTATATTGACATGGTCTAAGCAATAGCTACGTTACTGCGACATATTTATGGGTACCGGTAGCCCTTGAGTAGTCAAGGAGAATACGGGGCCGCTGAGTGATGTCATGAAGCACTAATGAACTTTTAGAACCTTTACTTGACAACTTGGCCATTACGACGTAGTGAGATGACTAGCTTTGGTGCAGTCCAAAGTTGGTAGATACTCGATACTACACTCATTGGGGTTTTGTTTTTTGGGATATTTCGGTCGTCATTAAAGAGGCTTGCGCTGAAACAATGCCCAAAGAAAACAAATAAGTGATATTGAGCTCCTTAGAACCCGATTACTATTACTAGGACAGGTTTGAGCCAACTAAACTTCAATAGGATACTTACCTATGAGACTCCATGCAAGCCTAAACCTAAGGATTTGTTTGCTTTGTTTGTATATACTTGTACATAACATCATAAACATCATAATATCATACTCATATTCACTAACCATTTTAAAGATCTTGGGATTTATCTTTGTTCTGTTTTGTAGGAAATGGATTCTATTTGCAGGAAAACTATTCAAGTCAATCTTGTAAGGATCCCTCCTCAACTTAAAGAGCTAGCATCAAGGATTCCTGAAAATTCTCCATTCACTGAAAGACATGGTCGCCTACTAAACTTGGTCACCTCCAACACTGATGAAGACAGGATGAAGGTGCTCTTCCAGCTCTTTTATCCTTTACACCATTGCTTCACATTTCCTGATTACCAACTTGTGCCAACTTTGGAAGAATTCCCCCAACTCTTGAGGATTCCCATTCTCAGTCAACTACCTTTCAACGGTACAGAAAGATATCCAAAGCCAGAAGAGATTGCTCAAGCTCTACACTTGCAACCATCTGATATCACAACTAATTGGGAAACAAGGAGTGGTGTCAAAGGTTTCCTAGCAAAGTTCTTGTTTGAGAAAGCCCAAAACTGTTGGAACTCTTTGGATTTGAAAGCTTTTGAGAAAATTGTGGCTCACCTCATCTATGGGATGGTTTTGTTTCCAAATCCTGGCCAACTCATAGATGTGAACACCATCAAAATCTTCATGTCTCATAACCCGGTGCCTACTTTGCTAGGAGACATCCTACATTCTTTTCACACTCGCGCTATGAGGAAAAGAGGTATCCTTATGTGTTATACTCCTCTTTTGGCAAGATGGTTTATTTCGCATTGAAGAACGAGCAAGGTTCAAGGTGGTCATATAGGTTGACGACACTCAAACATTCCGACATTCATTGGTGTTCTCGATCCATAGAGAATGTTACTATTGTCGATCGTTATGGAGAATTCCCTAATGTCCCTTTACTTGGAATTAGGGGAGGTATCACCTACAATCCCTGCTTAGCCTAAGACAGTTCATTTACGCCCGAAGGGATGGCCCACATGAGATGCCCATCCAAGGTTTGGTATTTGACTACGAGAACGACGATCAAGGTCACGCCAGAGATTTATCCGAGCTTGGAGGATGTTGAACAAGGTAGATAGCAAGACATTGGGGCATAAGAATTCCATCCCTCTTGAGCGTTACCTCAAATGGGTATGAGCTCGTGCTCAAAATCTTATGATGCCTTATCCCTCCATTCTCCTAGTTATCATTGAGCCTGTTGTGGAAGGAGATGTTCCATACACTATCCTGTATCCTGACATGCCCACCTCTCTTGAAGAATTACAAAGGGATTGGATACAACTTAAGGGTGAGCGAGACACTTTCGAAGCCCAATTATACGCCAGTGAGAAGAAGGTTTTGGAACTCACTAGGCAACTTCATGAGGAGCAGAACCTGAACGCCTACATCGCACCAAAGAGGATGCGTACAACTTTTTCATCTTAAGAGTTTTTGTATTTCTTTGTAAGCCCAAAAGAGGCATGATGTACTCAAACTTTGATTTATTAATATAACGTGTGTTTCCTTTTCGTCTAAAGAAATTTAAAATCTCTAATTTCCTTGAAATCATTGCATATGCATTTACCATTCATCATAACATAAGCAGGTTTTCTCACAACAAGTCTCCTCATCTTTCTACTGTTTATTTCAGTAAGATGGATCTCGAGCAGACAGTAAAAGACCTCCAAGCACATAATGCTCAGTTTCAGCAGTTGTTCCTGACTCTAGCCAAAGGACAAGAAGATCTGAAAACCTTGCTGATTAAAGAAAAGAAGAAGAAAAAGAAAGTAACCGGAGTTCTGAATATGGGAAGAAGGTTCCAAGGACAAGCAAGACAAACCTTAGACTTTGCAACGTCATCTGGTGAAAAAGATAATCAAGATGGGAAAGGCAAGGAAGTGGTTGTCCGGCAAGAGTCTAAAGAGGAAGAAGATGAGGATTACTCTGAAGAGCAGTATCCCCGGGCCGACGATAAATACAAACATCTAGAAGAACGACTAAGCGCAATGGAAATCCAGAAAGTGCCCGGGCTAGACTTTGAGGAGCTAGGTCTGGTGTCTGGGATTGTCATTCCACCAAAATTTAAGGCATCAATATTTTCTAAATACGACGGAGTTTCGTGCCCCAAAATGCATCTCCGATCCTATGTGAGGAAGATACAGCCTCACACTGCTGACAGAGATTTATGGGTCCACTTCTTCCAAGACAGTCTATCCAGAACTCAACTTGATTGGTTCTATCAACTGGAAAGGGCCAATATCCACAATTGGGAAGACCTTGTCGCTGCTTTCTATAAACAGTATCAGTACAACATAGACCTTGCTCCTACCCGTACTCAACTCCAGAGTATGGCTATGGTTTCAAGTGAAAGTTTTAAAGACTATGCTCAGAAATGGAGGGACTTAGAAGGAAGAGTCCAGCCTCCCCTTTCTGAAAGAGAGTTAGTAGACATGTTTCTGGGTACCTTGTCTGGTCCTTTCTTTAATCATTTAATTGGAAGCTCCTCAGTAGGCTTCACTGAATTAATCTTGATCGGAGAAAGAGTGGAAGCTGGAATTAAGAGTGGGAAGATCCAAAAAGACACATCCTCCGCCGCTGTAAGAAAACCATTTATTGGGAAGAAAGAAATTGGTGTTGTGTATCCTCAAAGGAATCAAGATAGAACTAAACGCTGACCAATGGTAGGGGCTGTCATGATACCTAAGCCTGCACCTACTCAACAAAGGAACGATCAACCTAGAACAGAAAGACCAGTAAGACAATTTACCTGAATTAATATGACACTATCTCAAGTACTGCCACATTTGTTGAGATCTAATCTGGTAACTTTAAAATAAGCTCCGAAGAATCCTAATACAACATCTCCGCAATACCACCCTAATGCTCGTTGCACATACATTCATAAAGTCCAGGCCATGATACTACCAACTGTTGGGCTTTGAAAAACAAAGCCAAAGAAATTGAGTTTGATGCTCCTGAAATCCCAAATGTTATCACCGCTCCTATGCCCAAGCATGGCCGTGGTGTTAACGTTGTTGAAGATAATGTGTTTGTTTCTGCTGTTGATGAACTTGTTACTCCTCTCTTGACCGTCAAGAAGAACCTATTGAAGGTCGATTTATTTTCGGGCTGTGATGAAGGATGCCACTTCTGTTTATCCCTGCCAACTAGTTGTCATTTATTGAAATCAGGTGTTCAACACCTAATGGATGACAAAGAGATTTTGTTTGAAAAGACTCCCATTCCAACCGTTTCTTACAAAGATATTTCAACAGTAACCATTCCCGCCAATCCTTCCAGGGTCTCCACCAAAAGACCCGTTAGGATTACATCAGTTCCTAAAGTAGTTCCACTGATAATTATTATACCAGGTCCAATCTCGTACTCATCAGATAAAACTGTCCCATGGAACTATGGGGGAGACGTCTACTATCACGATGTCAAACAAGATTGGCTGGCTGATGAAGACTCGATTCTTGAGAAGGCTGACTCCGACATCAGTAACATTGTGGGAACCAGCAAGATAACCCGAAGTGGAAGAATTTTCTCTCCAGAGATTGCTCCTCCGAAGACTGTCATCCGCCATGCGGTCATCCTTGTTCCTGTTCCTGCTAACACTACTACTACTACTGCAATCCCTTTGGTTACCTCTGCTGACACTACTACAACTACAATCCCTTTTGATACCCCGACTGACACTCCTTCCACCAAGACAACCGAGACTCGGGGAAAAATCATTTTGGTTGAGCCTGTCTGGATGAAGGCGCAAACAGTATCTATTCCTGAGGACTCCCAAAAGGAGATGGAAGAAATTCTGAAAATTATAAAGAGAAGTGACTACAACATAGTCGAACAGCTAGGGCAGACTCCGTCAAATATTTCCATGTTGGCCTTATTGTTGTGCTCCGAGGCTCATGCGAAGGCCTTGGTGAAATTCCTTGAAACTGCCCATGTACCACAAGAAACCTCAGATGATCAGTTCCAAGACTGTGTGGCCAGCTTGACCGTGGATAATGGTTTAGGCTTTTCTGATGATGAATTGACACCTAGAGGGAGGAAGCACAACGAAGCATTGCATGTCTCTGTCAAATGCAGGGGCACAACCTTGGCCCATGTCTTGGTTGATACCTGTTCGTCCTTGAATGTGCTGCCTAAGAAGTCTCTTGATAGACTCGACTATGAAGGTTTGACCTTAAAACCCAATAATATAGTGGTAAGGGCCTTCGACGGTTTAAAGAGAATGGTGCATGGGGAGGTGGACATCCCTATAAAAGTTGGAACCCAAACCTTTGATTCAACTTTTTACCTGATGGACATTCTCCCTTCCTACTCCTGCTTATTGGGCCGACCATGGATTCACAATGCTGGTGCTGTCACCTCTACATTACATCAAATGCTGAAATACCCAACCAAGGGGAAGATCATTACTATCCATGGAGAAGAGGAATATATGGTCAGTCATTTAAACTCCTTCAGATACGTGGAATTGGATGGTGAATTCATTGAAACTCCATTTCAGCATTTCGAGGAAGTCCCACCAACCGTGGCAATAACCAAAGCTGTTTCCCAAATCCCAAAGATTACAAGACCACCACTAAAGATGTCTTCTATGAAAGATGCTAAGGCAGTGATAGAAGAAGGTGGGTGCACTATTTGGGGCCAACTCCCGGATATCCCATACAAGTCTAACAAATTTGGTTTGGGTTTCACTTTAGGAGCCCGTAAAGCTGTACGCCGTGCTCGTGTTTGGGGACCACCCTTAAAGATCAGCAACCACGGAGTCAACACAGTGGAGGATGATGAGGACAGCTACGACCTGAAGGAATGGATTTTCCCAACTGTCAACGGAGGACTCAGCAACTAGGAAGCTAAATATTTTATCCCAATTACTTTTATCCAACAGTAATTATCTTTAAATTTTGTCGGACCTGTAATAATTAAACAATTCAGACTTTTAAAACCTTGTGTCTTACCCGAGGCACAACGGTCCAATTGTAAGGGTTGTTACCTCATTTTCATATGTCATCAATGAATCATGGACGTTTTTGCATACAAACTTTGTGTTCTTTGTTTTTCTTTTCTACATTTTTATTTCTTTCAAAGATAGTTATACTCTTACACACACTCACATTCAAAATGCAGATCTACATCCATTCGGGATCCCAAGGTTAACGATTCTGCTATGGCTTTCTGTGACTCTGAAAATCTAATCTACCAAGACAAAGACGAAGGTGAGGAAGATTGTGAAGTGCCAGGGGAATTAGCCAGGTTACTACAACAAGAAGAGAGGACCATTCAGCCCCACGAAGAACCAGTGGACACAGTTAACCTAGGTACCGAAGAGGACAAGAAAGAAGTCAAGGTGGGTGCCAATCTGGAATCCAGTTTCAAGAAGCGTCTGATTCAGTTGCTACATGATTATGTTGAGGTCTTTTCTTGGTCGTATGAAGACATGCCAGGACTTGATGCAAATATTGTGGTACATCATTTACCCACAAAAGAAGACTGCCCACCAGTAAAACAAAAGGGATGTCGCATGCGACCAGACATGTCAGAGAAGATTAAAACCGAAGTCATGAAATAATTCAACGCCAGATTCTTGGCCGTCACCTCCTATCCACAATGGGTCGCCAATGTTGTTCCCATGCCTAAAAATGACGGAAAGGTACGAATATGCATGGACTACAGAGATTTGAATAGGGCAAGCCCTAAGGATGATTTCCCACTTCCCCACATCGATATTTTTGTTGACAATACAGCACAACATAAGGTGTTTTCCTTCATGGATGGTTTCTCAGGCTACAATCAAATCAAAATGGCGCTTGAGGACATGGAGAAAACAACCTTTGTCACACAATGGGGCACTTTTTGTTACAAGGTTATGTCATTCGGGTTGAAGAACGCTGGGGAAACCTATTAGCGTGCCATGGTAGCTCTATTTCACGACATGATACATCAAGAAATAGAGGTCTATGTGGACGACATGATAGCCAGATCTCAAACTGAAGAGGAACATCTTGACCATTTACAGAAACTCTTTGAGAGACTAAAGAAATACAAGCTGAGGTTGAACCCAAATAAATGCACATTTGGGGTGAGGTCCGGTAAACTTCTAGGCTTTGTCGTCAGCGGTAAGGGTATCAAAGTGGATCCTACCAAGGTGAAAGCGATACAAGAAATTCCTGCTCCTCGTACCGAGAAGGAAGTCAGAGGATTCTTAGGACCTTTAAACTACATTTCCAGATTCATTTCTCACCTAACAGCTACTTGTGAACCAATCTTCAAATTACTGAAGAAAGATCAAGTAGTCAAATGGAACGATGAATTCCAAACTGCTTTCGACAAGATCAAAGAGTACCTACAAGAGCCTCCTGTTTTGATGCCACCGGTTGAGGGAAGACCCTTGATCATGTATCTAACTGTTTTAGAAAATTCAATGGGGTGTGGGCTGGGGAAGCATGACGAGTCTGGCTGAAAAGAGCATGTTATTTATTACCTGAGCAAAAAGTTTACCGACTGTGAAACAAGATATTCATTGCTCGAGAAAACTTGTTATGCGCTGGCATGGGATGCTTGCAGGCTAAGACATTATATGCTAACCCATACTAACTTATTGATATCCAAGATGGATCCTATAAAATACATATTCGAGAAGCCTGCCCTCTCTGAGAGAATAGCAAGATGGCAGATGATCCTGACGGAATATGACATTCAGTATACTACCCAAAAAGAAATAAAGCGCAGTATACTAGCCGATCACCTTGCTCATCAAGCTGTGGATGACTACCAGTCCATGAAGTTCGAATTCCAAAATGAAGACTTCATGATGGTAAACAACTGTGAAGAACTCAAACCATACGACGGACCTGAACAAGGATCCCGATGGACCCTGGTTTTTGATGGGGGGTCCAACACACTCGGAAATGGTATAGGTGTTGTACTCATATCCCCATAAGGATGTCAAACTCCCTTCACTGCAAGACTTTGTTTCAGCTGTACAAATAACATGGCAGAATACGAAGCGTGCATCTTTGGTCTCAAAGTTGCCATAGATTTGGGAATCAAGTCTTTAAGTGTGTTTGGAGATTCAGCCTTGGTCATCAGTTAGATCAAAGGAGAATGGGACACTAAACACCCTAACCTCATCCCCTAGAAAGAACATGTGTTGATATTAATCCCGCATTTCGAGAAAATCACCTTCGAGCACTTCCCGCGAGAAGAAAATCAACTAGCGGACGCGCTAGCCACAATGTCATCCATGTTTAAACTCAAATGGGATAACGAGGCTCCCTAGATCAGCATTGAACGAATGGATGAACCAGCTCACTATCACGAGATTAATACTGAAGAAGTAGTGGACCAGCCTTGGTTCCACGAAGTCAAGAGGTATCTCGAGACTCAAGAGTATCCGGAAGGAGCTTCGGTCAATGATAAGAAGTTCTTAAGGAGATTCTCGGCTAAGTTCTTCCTTAGTAATGGCATCCTCTACAAATGCAACCATGACTCTGTATTGCTTCGTTGCATAGACAATGTTGAGGCAGAAAAGATCATGGCTGATCTACATGAAGGCACTTTTGGCAGCCATTCCAGTGGGTATACGATGGCAAAAAAGATCCTACGGGTAGGTTATTACTGGTCTGCCATGGAAGCAGATTGCTATCAGCACTCTCAAACTTGTCATAAGTGTCAGATCTATGTTGACAAGGTGCACGTACCTCCGATTCCCTTGAACATCTTGACAGCTCCTTGGCCCTTTGCTATGTGGGGCATCGACACGATTTGATAAATCAAGCCAATAGCCTCTAATGGACACCACTTCCTCTTGGTGGCCATTGACTATTTCACAAAGTGGGTTGAGGCGGCTTCTTTCGCTTCCGTTACCAAGAATGGTGTCTCTCGGTTCATCAAATAGAATCTCATCTGTCAGTATGGTATCCCAGAGAGGATCATCACTGACAATGGTACGAATCTTAATAACACTATGATCACTGCATTGTGTGAACAATTCAAGATCCAGCACCACAATTCTTCCCCTTACCAGCCAAAGATGAATGGTGTTGTCGAAGCCACAAATAAGAACATCAAAAAGATCATACAGAAAATGACAGTCACGTACAAAGACTGGCATCAGATACTACCATTCTCTCTCCACGATTATCGTACCACGACACGCACGGCAACACCTTACTCTCTGGTATACGGTACGGAAGTTGTCTTGCCTATTGAGGTCCAGATCCCTTCTCTGAGAATCATGAAGGATGCAGGGTTGAATGAAGACGATTGGATCCAAACTTGACTTGATCAACTGAACTTGATTGATGAGAAAAGGCTTACTGCTGTCTGTCATGGTCAAATGTATCAAAAACAAATGATAAAGGCTTTCAAAAAAAAGGTCAGATGCCAAGTGTATCAAGTCGGGGATTTGGTGATCAAGAGAATCATACTACCGCAAGGTGATCCCAGGGGAAAATGGACTCCTACATACGAAGGACCGATTGTGATCAAAAGCATATTCTCTGGTGGAGCAATGATCTTGACCACTATGGATGGCGACGACCTGCCACACCCTGTGAACGCTGACATAGTCAAAAGATACCACGCATAAGAGACCTACTAGGTTGACACACCTAGGAAAAACAAGGGCATCCCGACGAACCAAAGAGGTTCGGGCAAAAATTAGGGATAAAAAAAAATCTGTACATCCGACAAGTTGAAAACCCGAAAGGGAGACTTGGGCGAAAAAAGGTATCCTGGTGGACTGAAAACCCGAAAGGGCGGTCCAGGAAAAAGTTAGGGAATTAAAGCATATGACTATGTCTCGTTGGATCACCTTACAAACAACCTTTGGCTTCGACTGACAAACTCAGTAGTTCTGATCAATCCAATCAACTTCGGACAAGGCAGCAAGTGGACAAGACGCTCAGAGACACGAAGGCTATAGCAGAATAGGAACCCCATGGGATTGTTGCAAATAGCTATCTTTTCTTTGTATCAAATTCCAATTAGTTACGACGATATTCTCTTACTAGGATGTTCGTCTCATTGTACAAAATACTTATTCAAGTTAATAGAAAGATACTCCTTTGAAAGTGCAAAACTAACTATTTTTATTTAATTTATGTGTTTTGTTTACAAAACGTCCAATAATTTATTTTTGAGCATATGCATTTGAACATAACTACTGTTTACAAATGAGAAAACAAATATAAGACAATCACTAATGGCTTTAAGAAATAGGATAATATCTTTAGACTATTCCATAAAGTTCCCCACAGTGTGCAGCTTAATCCCCATCAGAACAAAACCTCCAGTTTATCACTCACTAGTAAAGTTCGTTCGATTTCTCAGGATTCCCTAACAAACTTCACAAAGCCATATACGGTGTTTCCCTTACAACAGGGTTTATTTCTCTAACTAATGGGAGCTCATCAACTCATCAGCACTTCAAAACATGAAGACTTACGCTCCACGTCCCCAACAGCTGTCAGGGATTTATTTTCCCTAATCCAACAATATTACAGCAGCATAGCTTACATGCCCATACATCACATCCATACGTCATGACATTGACAACACGAACACATATAACATAATCTCATTCATTTTATTGATAAAATCATTATGCAATGCATTTCAAACATCATGACATTGAATACAACTAATCTTTCATATCTCCAGGAAAGATCAGTCAGCAGATAGCTATCATCAACAATTTACAAAGGTCATAAATGGATACCTGAGACAAGTCAGGACGATTATCTACACGACCAACTGAACTTTCAAATACAATTCAGATACACTCCAGACACAGATGCCATTCTAATACTCATTCAGATTCTCTCTTAGATACAGTACATATACGCTCCAGATACGGATTCCATCTTGATACTCATTCAGACTCAACTCTCAGATACAGTTCATGTACGCTCCAGACACGGATGCCATTCTGATACTCATTCATATTCAGCCTTCAGATACAATTCAGATACGCTCCAGACACGAACGCCATTCTGATACTCATTCAGATTCAACTTTCAGATACGCTCCAGATACGGACGCTATTCTGATACTCTTTCAGATTCAGCTCTCATACAGTTCAGATACGCTCCAGACACGGATGCCATTCTGATACTCATTCAGAATCAACTTTCAGAAACGATTCAAATATGATCCACTTATGGATATTATTCTAGTACTCAGCCTGACACATCCACTATTCCAGTGTTAATCAACCAGAGATTTATTCTGACACTTCTTCCCTTCCCATCAACAATCATTTTTGGATGGTATCTGAAATCCCATCTCTAACAAATTCTCATCTCCTCTCCAAATGGCATATTTAAGCCCATTCCCTATACCATCAACCATCACATCCTCGAGTGCAAATTTCTGGGCACTCTAGTGTCCAATCATCTTCCACCTTCAAGTCACGAATGGAAAATCCTCCAATCTAACTCTGCAGGTTTAAGAAGATTGAACAGTGGTAGCTGTTTTACCCCAAAATTTACCATCTCACTTATAAATTATTTTCTCACAAAGATCTCTCTTGGTTCAAGACTACACTAGGGTTGATCAACTCAAGACACCTCCATGAGCACTGATGACCAAAATTAGGGTTTGAGATTGCACAAATACAATTGAACTTTCAATGCCTCATATGAATTTAATGGATCATTATGGACCCCCAAGATTACTCATGTCAAGTTTCAAGCCTTGGTTCACACTTTTGCTCAATCAATTGAGCAGTTGACCTAAATCAGCTGTATTGGGGAAAAAGTCAACTTTGGCCAATTTACAGTCATACTTCATAATTTTTTATCCACTCAAACATTATAAACTCTTATTTATCATTTGATCAAGTTTGGACCATAATTCCTCAAGAATTTTGATCAAATCATCAAAAGGGCAAAATGGTCAAAATTAGGGTTTTGACTGAGGAAAGGCAATTTCTGATTGTTGACCTAGCAAATGGTCAATTGGTTTGAAGCATGATCTAAAGATTTTAATTGCACCATTTTTACCTAATGGCATGACCCAAAATATTGCTCAAGATCAATTGGATTGATAGTGAATTTTTAGTCAACTGATCAAAAGTCATCTTTACACTGAAAAGTCAAACTTTGACTTTTTGGTCAAAATCATATTTCAAAGATCACAATTCATCAAAACATGTCAAAATATGAAACTTATTCATCAATAAATCAAAAAGTCAAGATTTCATTTTGAAAAGTCAAAGTTTTCTAACTTATAAATTTTTCTAAGTGTTTAAAACTTCATGTTTTTTCACAACTTTGAGCCAATTTTTCACCATGATGATTCAGAAGAAACTTTCAGCATGAAAGTTGTAGATATCCATGATATCAACAACATTTCTTTACAAAACTTCTTCTAAAAATGCTTGGTTCTCAAGTTATTGACTCATAAAGTCATGGTCTTGAAATTAAACACTTAGTGAAATTTTGCCCTAATTTAGCAAGATTTTGACCTAACTTCATGGAACATTTTCATATAGTTCCAAGGGGAATTTTTAAAAGTGATTCAAATAGGGGTTGTAGAGCACATTAAAAGATTTCCAAAATGTCCAAGAACTCTTTGAGATCAGTTTTGAGCAAGGAGAATCGAAGAGGTGAAGTTAGGGTTTTCAAACTTAAATTACAAGCCATTTCATGATGAACAAAAATTCAAATCCAAACCTAGGCTGAATAATCTTTGCTTTGCAAGCCTCAAACTTATTTGTCACTCCATAATTAAATGTTTACACAGCTGTTAAAGCTTTAATCCAAGCACTTGAGCCTTTATCCAAGTTACATTTCCATTTATGGCACAAAGTAACCATACCATTCTTGTAAACAAGCTTTAATCACAAAGTCAATGCATAGAGATTTGCACTTGTTCCTTCTGATCACAAGCAATGTCAAAGGAAAAAGCAACATGTCTAGAGCCTCCCATAAACTCAGGCCATGCTTGTACTATGCTTTGAAACCATGTTTTCACTTTTCTTCAAAATCAAGTAACATAGCCATAACTCTACATCTTATGCTTCTGACCTCCTCAAGTACTCTAACCCTTTCCTTACTTATCAAGAAGTATATTGCAACATAATACACGATTTGAAGACCCCAAAAAACACTCCCAAGCACTCTGCAACTCAGAATCTTCCATAACTTGAAAGTTTTGAACCTCACATAGCCATCTTCAAATCCACTCGTGTGTATTGAGTTTTAACCATCCAAACACTTATTATACATCATATCAAAGTGATCCAGGCCCCTATTTCCTGACTGTAACCCCTCCATCACCATCCACCATTTTCAAAACTGAAGCTTACAACTTGACTTGAGTTGAGAGTTTCAGCCATCCTCAAAGCAAAGTAGGAATTGTAACACACTCAAAGAGGTCCAGGCAAGCTACAGAAATCATCAGGCCATCTCAAAGGTTGCTTAAACTCCATACACGACTCCAGCTGTAAGAGGTAAGTTTTCAAACTTCTACCTCTTCATACAAGCATCATTTGATTCTGATTTGTGAAGATAAAATGTAGATACCATTGCCACGAAGTTGTACATATCCATAGTTTGTATTTATATGGCCTGATCTTAGAGAATTTTAGAGTTGAAGTTTATGAAAATTTTAGGTTTTAAATTAGGGCCAGAAAAATTCTCACTTATCTTGGATTTATAGCTTTAATTATTTATATGGTTGGATTCATGGGAAGAAATGCCACAACTTTCATGTTTCAACTTTTCATTTTTGTTGAGAGATGAAGAAGTTACGGGTGCTCTGGTTGGCTGAAGGTTGAAGATGAAGTACAGGCCTAGGAAGCATGTTACATTATGTATTTATCATTTCATTTTAATAAACGAATGTATAGCCACCCCAGTGGTAAGGCATCACGCTGGTAACCAAGAGGGCGTGGGTTCAACACCCAGCACGCTACCTTTTTCATTTCTCACAATTTTTCACTTTTTTTGTTTCCAAACAAGCAACGCCTGGGCTTCCAACTTGGGCCTGATGATGTTTTTCCTTTTACTAACCCCTGATTTACTTGTGCACCTCTGGCCCAATTTCTTTTACTATTTTCTTTTTTCTTATTTTTTTTATTTCTTTTCTTCTTTAATATTTTTATTTATTATTATTATTATTATTATTATTATTATTATTATTATTCTCATTAATCATGAAAAATCCAAAAATATTTTATTTACTCTTATTCATTTTATTTTCTTATAAAACAAAAATATTAAAAACATTTTCTTTTAACAAATTAATTTCTCTTTTAAATAATTAAATATTTAGACTTAGGTTTAATAATTATTTTATTTTCTTAATTAAAATTAATTTAGAATTTAGTTTTATTTTAATTATTTAATTTTTACTTTTTATTATTATTTAACTTAAAACCCTTTTTCTTTATAAAAACCCTAAAAAAATCTTTTTAATTTAATTTCTTTTCTCAATTAGTTTAAGTTAATTTTATTTTAATTTTAACTAATCTTTTTTAATTAGGTTTAGGTTAAACCCTTTTTATGAAAACCAAACAAAAATTATCTCTTTTTTATTCTTGTATTTATATATTATTTATTCAATCATTTGTACATGTTCAATATGGTTGTAATAGATTATTTAGGTTTAATTTTCTTGCAATACTCCCCATTTGTAATTTGTACACCCCCTCCCATAAATATTGTAATAGCTTAGTAATTTTAAATTCCGCAATTTATCGCTTTATATACAAATGCTAGTAATTAGGGTTTTGTATGGAAAGAATAAAACCAACAAAATAGAAAACCCTAATCAAGACAAAAACAAAGCATGAAATCAATACACTTGCGCACAAGCACCCCTAGGGTGAGTCCACTTGGTTGCCTTACAAAAATAGCCATATTATGCATGTGAGGTATCTTAGCTAAAACAAACAAAATACAAGATCATAGTCCCTCGATGACGCTATCCATGTTGCCTTTCAAAATGATCTTAGTCCCTAAAGAAAATGCTAAGATACCTCGCAACATTGCTAATCATGGTTATACGATGACCCACGCCCGTCCCTTTTACATCCAAAGATAGGGTTATTTACCAAATCAATGGTAAGATAACAATGTCAAAGGAGAAAGGAAATGAACATGAAATACTTTTTAAGTATGTAGATTGTTCCTAGTTACTTGCTCCATTTCAAAACAAAAACATCCTTGCTATGTTCAAAAACAAACACCAACACTTTCAAAACATCTTTCAAAACTTAAAAACATTTTCAAAAGATCAAACACTTTGTATACATTCTTACGAACGAGAATCATTAAAAAGTTTTCCTAAACAATGGCCTCTTTTCAAAATAATTGCAAAACCACAAAAAGCACAATTTCAAACAAAAGCAAGTGATCTAGCAAGTAACTAAGATCCCATGGAAAACCATGGATGAAAAGGGTGCTAATACCTTCCCTTTTCATAATCTACCCCACGAACTCAAGAAATAATCTCAAAGGTCTTTCCTGTGCTTTTTCACTTTTCCTTTTGGATAAAATAAAAGTCGATGGCGAATCTTTCTAACCGCAACATTTGTGATCAAACACAAAACACCCAAGTCAGTTCTCCCACCGTATCACAGCGTCATCGAGGGACTATGATCTTCTATTTTTTATTGCTTTTTACTAAGATATCCCACATGCATAACATGGCCATTTTTGTAAGGCAATAAAGTGGAATTACCCTAAGGGTGTAAGTGTGCAAATGTGTTTGATTTACATGCATTATTTTGTCTTGAATTAGGGTTTGCTACTTGTTGATTTTTATCTTTCCATACAAACCCTAACTACTAGCATTTATATAAAGCGATAAATTATGGAAATGACAATTACTAAGCTATTACATCATTAGGGGAGGGGGTATACAAATTTAAAAATGGGGATTTGCAAGAAAATTAAACCTAATTATCTATTACAACCATATTGAGTAAATGTACAAGAATTGAAAAAAATATAATGTACAAATGCAAATGGAAAAAGAAATGATTTTTGTTTGGTTTTTTGTAAGGATTTTAATCTTGACCTAATTTAGAAAATGATTAAATAAAATTAAATAAAATTAACTTAAACTAATTAAGAAAATAAATTAACTTTAAAAAGTATTTTTAGGGTTTTTTTTATGAAAAGGTTTTAAATTAATAAAAATAAAATGAGAAATTAATTAATTAAAAAAAACCTAAATTCTAAGTTAATTTTAATTAAGAAATCAAAAACCTAAATCTCATTATTATTTATTAAAAAAGGAAATTGAATTGTTAAGAAAATATTTTTTGTTCTTTTTTGTTTTATAAAGAAAATTAATGAATAAGTGTAAAAATAATAAATAAAATATTTTTGGATTTTTTATTAATAAAAATAATAATAATAATAATAATAATAATAATAATAATAATAATAATAATAATAATAATAATAATAATAATAACAATAATAAAAACAAAAATATAATAAAAGAAAACTGAAAATATAAATGAAATAATAAAAAGAAAATAAAAATGATAAAAAAAAAAAGATGTTTGGGCCAGTATGCAAGAGTAAATGAGGGGTGAGAAGTTAGCAAAAATCTAGGCCCAAAACTGTAAGCCCAACGCCTATTGATGATTCAGTGTGAGAGGATTGTTGGAGGTGCATCATGGGGATGACACATAGTGTACTGGATCTAGCTTGATGATGATCAAATGGTTGAGAGTTGAGGGGTGTACCATGCGCGCTAGGGGCTGTTTGTATTGGATCTGTAATAAAATAATAAGAAAAAACCAAAAGGGTACCACTGGGGCTCGAACCTAGGTCCCAAAGGTTAACAGGCACGTGCTTTACCACTGGGGTGACTATACATCCATTCATTAATACAAAACCATAAAAATATATTTAAAAACAAGTCAGGAGGCCAACTTCATCTTCTTCCTCGCGCCAACAATTTTGAAAACTGTAACTTCATCAATTCTCAATCATTTTCAAAAGTGTAAACATGAAACTTGTGCATTTTTCCAGCATGAATCCAACCATGTAACTAACTTAAGTCATCACTCAAAGATAAGGATGAATTTATGTTAGTACCAAATTGAACCCTAATTTTTTCAGAAAATTCAAATCCAAAATTCTCAATACACAGTCAATATAAAAGAAAACCATGGACATGGTTAGCTTCAGAGCAATGATATCTACATTTCTACTTCAGAATGGATGTACAAAAGATGCTTGTATCAAGATATCACAGTTGAGAAAAACTTGCCTTGAAGTGAGAATCGTGTATGGATTTTGAGCAATCTTTGAGATGTCCTAATGATCTGTTTAGCTGGCCTGGACCTCCTTGAGTGTATTCCAACTCCTACTCTGCTTTGAGGATGACTGAAACTCCCAACTCAAGTCAAATTGCAAGCTTCAGTTTTGAAAATGGTGGATGGTGATGGATGGGTTACATTAAGGAAACAGGGGTCTGGATCACTTTGATATGATGTAGGGAAGGTGTTTGGATGATTAGTTTTCAAAACGCACGAGTGAAAATGGAGATGGTGAGTTTTTGCTCAAAACTGTCCAGTTTGGGCAATTCTGTGCAGCAAGGGTGTTTGGAAGAGTTTCGAGATGTTTCCAATCGTACCTTTTCTTGCAATAGACTTGTGTATATGTATGGAAAAGGTTTGAGATCAAATGTACTCAAGACTTCTGAGTTCTAGCCTTTTGGCTCTATAACTTGCTTTTGAAGAAAAGTGAGAAGACAAATCTCAAAGTGTTGTACAAGCATGTTCTGAGTTACAAGAGGCCTTAGATACATTTCTTTTGGTTTATAGGGGTTGTGTGTGCAGAAAGAACAAGTTAGAAGCTCAAGACAAGTTAACTTTGTTATTAAAGCAACTTTTCAAGAATGGAATGGTAACTTTGTGCCATAAATGGAAATGCAACTTGGATAATGGCTCAAATGCTTGGACAATGGCTCTATCAGTTGTGAAAAAATTTAATTATGGAGTTACAAACAAGTTTGAGGCCTGAAAAGCAAACATTATTCAGCCTAACATGGATTTGGTTCATGTGTTCATCAAGAAAGGGCTTGTAATTCAAGTTTGAAAACCCTAACTTCTTGCCTTCGGTTCTCCTAGCTCAAGTATGATATCAATGAGTTATTGGACATTTTGGAAAGCTTGTAAAATCCTCTACAACCTATATGTTGGAGATTTTTGAAAATTCATCTTGGAACTATGTGAAAAATTTCCATGAAGTTAGGTCAAAATCCTGCCTAAACTAGAGCAAAATTTCACTAGGTTTCCAACTTTCATGAACATGTCTTCACAAAATCATAACTTGAAATCCATGAATTTATATAAGAAGTTGTGTTCTACAATATTTTATATCTCATTGAGATCAACAACTTTCATGTTGGAAGTTTCCTTTGAATCATCTTGCATCATGGTGTAAATTTGGCTCAGAGTTGTGAAAAAATATGAATTTTCCAACACTTAGAAAATTTTCTAAGTTTAGAAATTTTGACTTTTCAAAATGAAATCTTGACTTTTTTTATTTCTTGATGAACAAGTTTCATATTTTTACATGTCTTGATGAATTGTGATCTTTGATACTTGATTTTGACCAAAAAGTCAAAGTTTGACTTTTCACTATACAGTTGACTTTTCATCAGTTGACTGAAAATCAACTATCAATCAATTGATCTTGAGAGATGTTTTGAGCAATGCCATTAGGTCAAAATGAAGAATTTTAAACCTTGATATGATTCCTTGAACCAATAAGTCATTTTCTTGGTCAAAAATCAGAAATTGCTCCTTCTCAGTCAAAACCCTAATTTTGACCATTTTGCCCTTTTGATGATCTAATCAAATTTCTTGAGGAATTATGGTCCAAACTTGATCAAATGACATATATGAGTTCATGATGTTGATATGGATAAAAAATTATGAAGTTTGACTGTAAATTGACCATAGTTGACTTTTTCCCCAATATAGTTGATTTTAGGTCAACTGATCAATTGACTGAGCAAAAATGTGATCCAAGACTTGAAACTTGACATGAGCAATCCTGAGGGTCCAACATGATCCATGAAATTTATATGGGGCATTAAAAATCAATTTCTCCTTGTGCAAACTCAAACCCTAATTTTCAGTCATCAGTGCTTGAGGAGGTGTCTTGAGCTGATCAACCCTTGTGCAATCTTGAACCAAAGGAGAACTTGTGAGAGATTGCTTGAGAAATGAGAGGGAAAATTTTGGGGTCCAACAAATGTATTGACTTTTGTTTGAGGAAAATCCTCTAGGAAATGTTTATTTCTGCTTGAGGAGTAGAGTTTAGGAGTCTTGGTTGTCCATTGCTCTACTGGGGAATTTAATGCTTATACACCTTGACTATGGATAAAAGAGATGATTAAACTTCTGATTTGTCTGGGAAGAGTAAAGTTAATTGGTATTCTAGTCGGATTCCAGGTTTTACAACAACTCTCTGAGGATAATATCAACTATACTAGAGAAGAGGAGTTCTTGTTAGCAATGTGTAGTAGTATGAGGAATAGACTCAAGTTGGGGAGATTGTATTCTATAGGGGAAATAAACCTTGTTGAGGAAGATATTCTGGACATTTCAATGGGGAAACAAATTCTTCTTGGGAAGAACTTTGCAAGGTTTTTCTTTCAGTTTTGGAAGACCAAACTCGGTCGGGGAAGAGAATTTTTGGGAGATATGCTGATTGGAACTCCGAAAGGGAATTATGGAGAATTTACTCTATGGGGAATAATATCATAGAGGTGGATCTGGAGACTTTACTAGGAATCTCCTAATGAAAGGGATTATGTGGGGGTTTATGGACAACATAAGTGTCATCTTAACTCCTGGAGTTCTGAGCAAATGTTTATTCCCGTTCTTATGTATATATTTGTTAACAGTTAATCATATTCATATGCATAAGTTCATTCAATTTTAGTCATTGGATGTTTTTGCAATCAAAACAGAAAAACAAAAAGTTTTTACTTCAAAGTATATTTATATTGATGATTTTCCTATAAACAGACAATTTTGTACAAAGAGACGGAAATCCTAGTAAGAGGAAGTCGTCGTGAAATGAAAAGAATACAAAGTGAAAACAAAAATGTATAGCCATGTGGAAGTGATCTCATTCGGCTCCAACTCTGCTATTGCCCCTATGTCTTCGAACATCATCCCTTACTGTCGGAAGAAGTTGATTAAACTGATCTTGTACCATTTGAACTTTTGACCTTGGTAATAAAGTTGGTTGTAATGATCCAACAGAACATAGTCGTACGCTTTAATCCCTAACTTTTTCCTAGACCGCCCTTTCGGGTTTTCAGTTCACCAAGATACCCTTTTTTGCCCAAGCCGCCCTTACGGTTTTTCGACTTGCCGGGTGTATAATCTTTTGTATATATCCTAATTTTTCCCCGAACATTTTGGTTCGCAGGAATGCCCTTATTTTTTCCTAGGTATGTCAACTTAGCGGGTCATTCTTATCCGTAGTATTTTTTGACTATGTCCGCATTCACATGGTGCAAGAAATCTTCATCGTCCATAGAGGTTAGCATCATTGCACCACTAGAAAAACTTTCTTGACAACAAATGTCACTTTGTAGGTGGGAGTCCACTTGCCCCTGGGATCGTCTTGTGGTAGAATGATGCGTTTTATTACCAAGTCGGAAGTCTGGTATACTCGATGTTTGATCTTCTTGTTGAATGCCTTGATCATATGCTTTTGATACATTTGACCATGATAGAAGCCAGTCTCTTTTCATAAATCAAGTTCAACTGATCCAACCTAGTCTGAATACATTCGTCTTCACCTAAGTCTACTTCTTTCATTATCCTTAGAGAAGGGATTTGCACTTCGATAGGCAGTGAATATCTGGTTTCACAGTCGGTAAACTTTTTGCTAAGGTGGTATATTGCATGCTCTTTTCGAACAGAGTCGTCATGTTGGCCCAGCACACACACCATTGAATCTATAATACAGTCAAGTACATGATCAGAAGTCTTCCTTAAATTAGAGGAATTAGGATCAGAGGTTCTTGTAAATACTCCTTGATCTTGTCAAAAGCTGTTTGGAAATTGTCATTCCATCTGACTACTTGATATTTCTTTAGCAGTTTGAAGATTGGCTCACAAGTAGCAATTAAGTGAGCGATGAATCAGGCAATGTAGTTGAGTCGACCTAAGAAACCTAGGACCTCTTTCTCAGTATAGGGAGTTGGAATTTCTTGTATGGCTTTGACTTTTGTAGGATCAACCTCAATACCTTTTCCACTGATGACAAAGCTTAGGAGTTTTCCAGACCTCACTCCAAAGGTGCAGTTGTTGGGATTCAGCCTCAGCTTATATTTCTTCAACCTTTCAAATAGCTTGTGTAAGTGATCAAGGTGTTCTTCCTCAGTTTGAGATCTTGCAATCATGTTGTCAACATAGACTTATATCTCACGATGAATCATATCATGAAATAGAGCTACCATAGCTCGTTGATAGGTTGCGCCTGCATTTTTCAAACCAAAAGGCATGACCTTATAGCAGAAGGTGCCCAACTGTGTGACAAAAGTTGTTTTCTCTATGTCCTCAGGCGCCATTTTGATTTGGTTGTAACTGGAGAATCCATCCATGAAGGAGAACACTTTGTATTGAGTAGTGTTGTCAACCAAGACATCGATATGTGGTAGTGGAAAATCATCTTTGGGGCTTGCCCTATTCAAATCTCTATAGTCTACGCACATACGGACTTTTCCATCTTTCTTTGGCACCGAGACCACATTTGCAACCCACTGCAGATATGACGTCACTTCCAAGAAACCTGCATTGAACTATTTCATTACCTCAGCTTTTATTTTCTTGGACATATCTGGTTGCATGCGTCGAAGCTTTTGCTTAATCGGAGGACAACCTTACTTCATTGGCAGACGATGAACTACGACATCAGTATCAAGCCCCGACATGTCTTCATATAACCAAGATAAAACCTCAACATAGTCGTACAACATCTGTACCAATCTTCTCTTGACACCGTCTTCTAGGTTAGCGCCAATCTTGACTTCTTTCTTATCTACCTCAGTACCCAAGCTTACCACTTCAACTGGATCTTCGTGCGGTTGAATGGCCTTTTCTTCTTGTATCAGGAGTTTGGCGAGTTCCCCGGGTATTTCACAATCTTCTTCACCTTCGTCTTCGGCTTGATAGATTGGATTTTCGAAGTCATAGACGGCAATAGCAGAATTATTGTCAATGAGATCCGGAGTGGATGTGGATCTACAAATGTGTGTGTGTGTGTGCGCGCATGTAAGGTCACATGGCTATTTGAAAATGCAATAAAGTGAAAGAAAGATAAAGAGCACAAAATTTGAATGCAAAATAGTCCAATGTTTTTCATTAAAATGAGCATATGGCATATGATATTGACAGACCCTTAACAAATGGACCATTGTGCCTCGGGCAAGGCACATGGCTTAAAGTCACTATATTAATAGAAATTATAGACAAAGTCTTCAAAGTAAATAAAAATAGGAAATGGAAATTACTCTTGGCTGAAGGAGATTGGGATGAAGTCCTTGGTCTGCCAGTTGTTGAGTCCTCCACCAACAGCCAGGTAGATCCAATCATCAAAGTCACAATCAACATCAGAGTCTTCAAGAGCATTAACCTCATGGTCAATAATACGAAGAGGTGGTTTCCCTACACGAGCACATCGAACCTCTTTTTGAGCTTAGAAAGTGAATCCCAAACCAAATTTGTCTGACTTGTATGGGATATCAGGAAGTTGTCCCCAAATGGTGCAACCTCTGTCTTTAACAACAACACGAGCATCTTTGAGAGAGTCCATCCTTGGTGTATATTTAGCAGCTTTGGGAGTGTCAAGAGTGGCTTTGGCAACACCAACCATTGGAGAGACCACTTAGAATGCTTAACAAGTGGTCTCGATGAACTCGCCATCTATTTCATCGTACTTGAATGAATTCAGATGACTAATCATAAACTCTTCTTCCCCACAGATGGTGACAATTTTCCCTTTGATCGGGTACTTCATCTTTTAATGTAGTGTGGAGGTAACCGCACCTTCCCCATAAATCCATGGGCGTCCGAGTAAGCAAGAATAGGCCGGGAAGATATCCATCACATAGAATGTTGAGTTGAAGACTTGAGATCCAACTTTGATAGGGAGATCAACCTCTCCACGGACCATTCTCTTTGATCTGTTAAAATCCCTTACTACAATATCATTGGGTTTCAACACCAGTTCGTCACAATCTAGTTTATCCAACGCTCCTTTTGGTAAGACATTCAGGAAGGACCCAGTATCCACTAACACATGTGCTAAAGTGGTGCCTTTACACTTGATGGAAATGTGCAGAGCTTTGTTGTGATTCTTCCCAGCCGGGGTCAAATCTGCATATGAAAATCTCAAATCGTTATCAGCAGTCAGGCTTGCTACACAGTTTTCAAATTGGTCAACCGTAGTTTCTTGAGAGACATGTGCATTTTTCAGGAATTTTAACAGCGATTGGGCATGTGCCTCAGAGCATAGCAACAAAGACAACATGTAAATCTTCGAGGGTGTTTGCCCCAACTGTTCAACTATCTTGTAGTCACTTTTTTAGATGATTTTTAAAATTTCCTCCATCTCTTGGGTAGATTGGTCCTCAACTTCAATATCTTTTATGGGTGCCTCCGTCCGGGCAGGCTCAGTCATTTTTTCCTTTCCTCGAGTATCAACAACATGTTTAACAGCAGTAATACGAATGGGTGTAGTAGTGGTTGTCGGAGGAGAAATATATGGAGAGAAGATCCTCCCCTTCCTAGTAACTTTAATTGATCCAACAATGTTTGTAATGTCATTAGTTTCATCTTCATCAATCCATGAATCTTGTTTGATACCATGATAATACACTTCCACCCCATAGTTCTAGGGTACAACCTTATCAGAAGAGCTGGGGACTGGCTCCGGTGTGGTGATTTTTAGTGGAGCTATTCTTGGTTCAACGGGAATCCTAATAGGACCTTTGGAGGTGATCCTAATAGGTTTGTTTGATATAGTAATAATGGAAACGTCTTCAAACTCTTGAGATACACTTTGGGTCAATCTTTTCACAGATGGAGTTTTCTCAAATAGAATTTCATGGCTATTCATCAGGTGTTTGATACCTTTCTTCAGCCATTCACAACCATTAGTTTGTACAACACAATGGTAGCAGTCTTTAAAACAACCTAGAAATACACCGGCTTTCAGCAAATTCTTTTTAACAGTCTTCAAAGGAATGGTCAAATCTTTGATGGAGGAAACAAAAGAGGCATCTTCAATAATATTTACACCCTTACCATGATTAGGCATGGGTCCGGTGATCACATTGGGAGTTGGTGGAGGTTCAAATTCAATTGTCTTGTTATCAATTAGGTCTTGGATTTTGTTCTTCAGAGACCAACAATCATCGGTATCATGTCCGGGACTGTTTGAATGGTAAGCACATTTTGTATTGGGATTATGTTTCGGAGAAACTGTGTTAGGGTTAGAAGGGGGATCTCGTAGTGTTCCCAAATAAGCCTTCAATAGATAATTCATATCTTGAGATAATTTCATATTGGTTCTAGTAAATTGTCTTCTTTGGGTATCCGACCTTTATTGGTTATTTTGTTGACACGGTCGTTGAGTTAGAGCTGGGTTGGAAATCAATACTGCCCCTACTGAGTGATGGCGGTCATTCTTCGTACGTCTTCTCGACCCATACACGACATTGGTTTCCTTTTTGCTAGTAAATGTTTTTTTCACAATGATAGAGGTGGAGACCATGAGTATCTTCTCGCTTTTAATTCCACTTTCCACCCTCTCGCCAGTTAACACCAATTCAGTAAATCCAGATGATAAACTCCCAATCGACAGGTTGGAAAATGGACCAGTCAATGTTCCCATAAACATGTCTACCAATTCTCTATCAGTTAAGGGTGGTTGCACCCTTCCAGCCAGGTCTCTCCACTTTTGGGCGTATTCTTTGAAGCCCTCATTTGAACCCATGGTCATGCCTTGCAATTGCACTCGGGTCAGTGAAATATCAATATTATATTGATATTGGCGGTAAAAGGCGGCATCCAAATCCTCTCAAGTATGGATATTGGTCCTTTCCAATTGGTAAAATCACTCCAACTACGTTTCAGATAAACTCTCTTGGAAAAAGTGCACCCATAGTTTCCTATCAGCGACGTGTGGCTGAATTTTTCGGATATATGATCTTAGATAAAGCTTTGGACATGATACACTATCATACTTGGAAAAAACTGGGATCTTGAATTTATAGGGAATGACCACCCCAAGAACTAAACCCAAATCTCCAAAGTTCAAACCAGGCACAACTTGGATCTCTATAGCTTTTAGTTTGTCTTCTAGTTGCTTATATTTATCGTCGACCGGTGGGTATTTCTCATCAGAATAATCCTCGTCTTCATAGATTTGATTGTTTCCACCCCCAGCACGGGTGCTTCTAGCATCTTCATCTTGATTTTCATCTTCCTCAGAGGAGTCCTCTTTAATTTGAACTTCTCTAGAGGGGCCTTTGAACCTGTTCCCCATGTTGATTATAACTTTCTTCTTGGTCTTCTTCTTCGTGACAAGAAATGCCATCATTTCTTGCTGCCCCTTTGCTAAATTGAGCAGAGTCTCTTGGAATTGTGAGTGTTGAGTCTGCAAGTCCTTGACATTTTTCTCGAGATCCATCTTATACTGAAATAAACAGTAGAAAGATGAGGAAATATGTGTCATAAGACCTGCTTATGATACGATACATGTTATGTGAATGCAATGTTTTCAAGGACTTTTAGGAGATTTAAATTTGCTTAACCAAAAAGGAAACAAAACAACAATTATATTAATAAGTTCGAAGATTACAAATTGACTCTTGGGCTTATAATTAAACAGCCAAAGGTCTCAAAGAGACAACAAAATTAAATCCTAAAACAAAAGACTCAGGTCTCCTACGAACGCATCCTCTTTGGTGTAATGTAGGCATTCAAGCTTTTCTCCTCGTGAAGTTGCCTTGTGAGCTCCAATACTTTCTTCCCGCTTTCATAGAATCGAGCATCAAAGGTGTTTCGTTCCCCCTTGTGTTGAATCCACGATCTCTACAATTCCTCGAAGTCAGTAGGCATGTCAGGATGGAGAATGTTATAGGGAACATCCCCTTCGATAACGGGCTCCATAACTATTGGTAGAATAGTAGGATATGGAATTATGAGACTTTGAGCACGAGCTCGTACCCATTTGAGATAAGATTAAAGAGGGATGGAATTATTATTCCCTAAAGTCTTGCTATCAACATTGCTCACCATGCCCCAAGCATGCACAAACCTTCGATGATAACCTTGGACATCATTCTCATAGTCGAATACAATTCCTTGAATGAGTGTGTCATAGGGACCACTTCTCCGTGCATAGCCAAACTGTCTTAAGGCTAGAGAAAGGTTACAAGTAATACCTCCCATAATGCCCAAGAGTGGAACATTAGGGAACTCTCCACAACGATAAATGATAGTAGTGTCTTCCAAAGATCGAGAACACCAATGAATATTCGAACGTGAGAGCGACATCATCCTTTGAGACCAACCTAAGCCTTGTTCATTCTTCAAAACATATCGAGGAAGGTGTGAAATGAACCACCTATATAGCAAAGGCATGCAAAACATAAGAATCCCTCTTCTCTTCATGGTACGAGTGTAAAGAGAGTGCAAAATATCTCTGAGCAAGGTAGGCACATGGTTACGAGAGAGAAAAACTTTGACTGTATTCACATCTATAAGTTGGTATGGATTAGGGAACATCACCAACCCATAGATTAGAAGAGCCAAAACTTCTTCAAAAGCTTGCAAATCTAGAGCATCCCAAAATTGTTGAGCCTTCTCAAACAGAAACTTAGCTAGGAAACCCTTGACTCTGCTCCTTGTTTCCCAATTGGCTACAATGTAAGACCGTTGCAAGTGTAAGGATAATGCAATATCCTCAGGTCGTGGTTCTTTCTCTTGACCGGTGAAAGGCATTTGATCAAGAATAGGCACTCCCAATAGTTGAGAAAACTCTTCCATCGTTGGCACCAATTGATAATCAGGAAATGTGAAACAATGATGTTTAAGGTTAAAGAATTGAAAGAGCACACTCATCATTTTCTCTTTAAAGCTTGAGGTGGACAAGTTGAGAAGTCGACCATATCTTCGGGTGAATAAAGAATTCTCAGGAACCCTTGACGCTAAATCTTTGAGTTGAGGAGGCACCCTTACAAAGCTGATTCGAATGGTTTTTCTGCGAGTGGAATCCGTGTCCTATAAAACAGAACAAAAATAAATCTCAAGGTCCTTAAAATGGTTAGTGCAAATACTATGGTATGTGTGATACGGTGGGAGAACTGACTTGAGTGTTTTTCATTTTATCGCAAATGTTGCGGTTAGCAAGAGTCGCCACCGACTTTTCTTTTATCCAAAAGGAAAGGATGAAAAGAACAGGAAAGACCTTTGATATTATTTATGAGTTCGGGGGGTAGATTATGAAAAGAGAAGGTATTAGCACCTTTTTCATCCATAGTTATCTAAGGGCTCTTAGTTGCTTGCTATATCACTTGCTTTGTTTGAAAAATGTGCTTTGTGTGGTTTTTGAAAGTATTTTGAAAAGGCGTCTTCATTTAGGCAAACTTTGTAATAGTTCTTGTTTGTAAGAACGTATACAGAGTGTTGAGCTTTTGAAAATATTTCATGTTTGGAAAGTGTTTTGAAAGTGTTGGTGTTTGTTTTGAAAATGAGCAAGGATGTTTGTTTTGAAAATGAGCAAGGATGTTTGTTTTGAAAATGAGCAAGCAACTAGGAACAATCTACCTACTCAAAAATCTTTGTTCATTTCTTCCTTTCCTTTGATATTGCTATCTTACCATTGATTTGGTAAGAAGCCTTATCTTTGGATGTAAAGGGACGGGCGTGGGTCATCGTATAGTCATGATAGCAATGTTGTGAGATATATTAGCATTTCTCTTTTAGGGACTAAGATCATTTTGAAAGGCAACATTGATAGTGTCATCGAGGGACTATGATCTAGTGTTTTTGATTATTTTTGCTAAGATATCCCACATGCATAACATGACCATTTTTGTAAGGCAACAAGTGGAATTATCCTAAGGGTGCATGTGTGCAAGGTATGTTTGATTGCATGCATTTTGTATTTGATTTTTGGGTTGTCTACTTGGTTGTTTTATCTTGCCATACACACCTAATTACTAGCATTTGTACAAAAGTAATAAAAAGTGCAAAAAATAAATCCTACATTATTACAACCATTTGAAGTGCATAGAAATATAAAGGCAAAAATAAGATAAAAAGAAGAAAAAAGAGCTCCTTTGATTGGGGGGAGGAGTGCCCTTCGAATATGCTTTTGTTGGCCTCCTTCGATTGGGAGGAAGAGTCTAGCAAGTCACGGCCTTCGATTAGGCCTTGGCAGTAGTTGGTCATGGCCTTCGATTGGGCTTGTCAACAGCTGGACGTGCCTTCTGGTTCTTCCTTGTTGCCTTTTTGCCTTCTTCGATTGAGGCTGGCAGCAGCAAGTCATGGCCTTCGATTCTAGCCGGACTTAGTGCAAATATGCCTTCTGGCTCTGCCTTTCTGCCTTGGAAGTTAGCATGGAATCCCAAGGCTTCGTTTCATGTCTTTCTCCTCCTGTCTCTTCGTTTGGAACATGAAATGGCAACATGGCCTAAGGCCATGCTATTATTTGTCTTGTGACCAAACTAATTATTAAAGTATATTTAATAAACTCAAGCAACAATAGACAAAAGATTAGCCATAAAATAGTTTAAAGGGTGCAAACGAAAAGAAGACAAAATATGTATACAGGTTATGTTTGAAACGAAGGATGCAAGGGTAAGAGTAACTTACCTTGCTGCAGCCTTGAAGATGAACTGGGCCTTGAGTGGTGGCCCTAGGCTTCTCCTGGATTCGAAGGGAGGGGCCTGAAGCTTGGCTTTGAATGTTGGATTCGAAGGAGAGGAGAAAACATGATGCTCCTTGGGATTCAAAGGAAACTGAAGGGTATTTGTTCTTCAGAATTGAAGGATGTGATAATGGGATTTTGGGTTTGATTTCACAAGTGTTGAAGGGACTTGAGAGTTTTGTTGTGTTTGAGAAGATTTTGGAGGTTTCGTTCTTCTAGTCAAAATATCCTCTTTAGCCTTTGCAAAGAATTCCTCTATTTATAGAGAAAGAATGTGCATGTTGTCCAAATCCAGCCTTGCAAAGAAATGATAAAACATATGTAACGTGAAAGTACAAGTGGGGGCCTTTTGGCAGTTGGGGTGCAGAAGATGTGACTTATGCTTCTGGACCTCTGATTATACAAAGATTTGGAAGCAACATAGCCTGTCAAGTAGGGTAAGGCCATGAGATTTCCTCATATTTGCTTCAAACGAAACCTGCTTCGAATGGCTCAGCTTGGATTCCAAGAAAGCTGATTCAAAGGGGATCCACATTCCAATCGAAGCTTTGCATGCAGGTACTTTTATCCAATTGAAGAGTTTGCCTTACAGGGGGAACATGTGGCCAGCAGGCCATGGCCTTCAATTGCAAGCATGCAGGCAACATACTTGTCCAATCGAAAGGCTTGCCCTGCATGGGGCACTTGTGGCAGCAAAATTTGGTATTTAAAGCAAGCATGCAGGCAGCATGCTTGGTGAATCGAAAGGTTTGCCTTGCAGGGGGCATTTATGGCCAGCAAACTTGGGATTCAAAGCAAACATGCAAGCAGTAAAAGGCACAAACGAAGCCTGCAACAAGAAGTCACATGTCTAGATGAAAGGGGTGCGCTGGCAGCAACTTTTGAGAAATCGAAGGAGGTGAAAAGCCCAATCGAATGGTGCTGAATCGAAGGAGGCCTAATTTTCTCCAAATTTGTCAAAATGTTATTTTTATCCGCTTTCTCCCTTTTTGACAGTTTCCTTTTAATTTTGGTACTGGAAAGTCCCAATGCACTTGTGCAAGCTTAAATTCTAAGAATCTTTGTGAGAAAAACCTTGAGAATAGAGAGGGCAAATTTTGGGGTACAACAGCTGCCCCTGTTCATTCTTCTTACACCTAAAGATTTAGATTGGTAAATCTGCCATTCATGACTTGAAGGTGGAAGATGATTGAACACTAGAGTCCCTAGAAATTTGCACTTGATGATGTTGTGGTTGATTGTGTAGGGAATGAGCTTAAAGATGCCATTTGGAGAAATGATGGATAGTTGTTGGAGATGGGCTTATAGATGCCATTCAAAGGTGATTGTTGACAGAAATTAGACTAAGTCTAAATTCTGACTTCAACTGGAGATGAATCACAATAAATCTTGGAGCGATCTATCTGAACCAGAGGAAATGTCTACTAGAAAGAATCAGGATAAACCATTGAGAGATTTAAACTGAACCAACAAATGTCTTGAAGGAAGTGTTTGTCATGTAGATAGTCAACTTGACCTGTTTTGGGGATTGATCTACAATCAATTTATTCACAGACGAATGTCTTGTTTTAGGTAGTGATATGTGATGAAAGAATTTGGGACGATTGCTACTCCAATAGGATGATGAAGGAATCTTGGAAGATTACTACCTCAGCAAGATGATGAAGGAATCTTGGACGATTACTACCTCAGCAGGATGATAAAGGAATCTTGGAAGATTACTACCTCAACAGGATGATGAAGGAATCAGAGACAATTACTACCTCAATGGGATGATAAAGGAATCTGAGATGATTGCTACTCCAAAAATATGATAAAGGAATCTTGGACGATTACTACCTCAACAGGATGATGAAGGAATCTTGGACGATTACTACCTCAGTAGGACGATGAAGTAATATGAGATGATTGCTAATCCAAAAAGACGATGAAGGAATCTTGGACGATTACTACCTCAGCAGGATGATGAAGGAATCTTGGATGATTACTACTCCAAAAAGTTGATGAAGGAATCTTGGACGATTACTACCTCAGTAGGATAATAAAGAAATCTTGGACAATTGCTACTCCAAAAAGATGATGAAGGAATCTTGGACGATTACTACCTCAGTAAGATGATGAAGGAATCTTGGACGATTACTACCTCAACAGGATGATGAAGGAATTTTGGACGATTGCTACTCCAAAAATATGATGAAGGGATCTTAGACGATTACTACCTAAGCAGGATGATGAAGAAATCTGAGACGATTGCTACTCCAAAAAGATGATGAAGGAATCTTGGATGACTACCACCTCGGTAGGATGATGAAGGAATCTTGGACGATTACTACCTCAGCAGGACGATGAAGGAATCTGAGACGATTGCTACTCCAAAAAGATGATGAAGGAATCTTGGAAGATTACTACCTCAGCAAGATGATGAAGGAATCTTGGACGATTGCTAATCCAAAAAGATGATGAAGGAATCTTAGACGATTACTACCTCACTAAGATGATGAAGGAAACTTGGACAATTACTACCTCAGCAGGACGATGAAGGAATCTGAGACGATTGCTACTCCAAAAAGATGATGAAGGAATCTTGGAAGATTACTACCTCAACAGGATGATAAAGGAATCTAAGACGATTGGTACTCCAAAAAGATGATGAAGGAATCTTGGACGATTACTACCTCAGCAGGATGATGAAGGAATCTTACACGATTACTACCTCAGTAGGACGATGAAGGAATCTGAGACGATTGCTACTCCAAAAAGATGATGAAGGAATATTGGACGATTACTACCTTAGCAGGATGACGAAGGAATCTTGGACGATTACTACCTCAGCAGGATGATGAAGGAATCTTGGACGATTACTACCTCAGCAGGATGATGAAGGAATCTTGGACAATTACTACCTCAGCAGAATGATGAAGGAAACTTGGATGATTGCTACTCCAAAAATATGATGAAGGAATCTTAGACGATTACTACCTCAGCAGGACTATGAAGGAATATGAGACATTGCTACTCCAAAAAGATGATGAAGGATTCTTGGACGATTACTACCTCATCATGATGATGAAGGAATCTTGGATGATTGCTACTCCAAAAAGATGATGAAGGAATCTTGGACGATTACTACCTCATCAGGATGAAGAAGGAATCTGAGACAATTGCTACTCTAAAAAGATGATGAAGGAATCTTGGAAGATTACTACCTCAAGAGGATGATGAAGGTATCTTGGACGATTACTACCTCAGCAGAACGATGAAGGAATCTGAGACGATTGCTACTCCAAAAAGATGATGAAGGATTCTTGGACGATTACTACCTTAGCAGGATGATGAAGGAATCTTGGACGATTGCTACTCCAAAAATATGATGAAGGAATCTTGGATGATTACTACCTCGGCAGGATGATGAAGGAATCTTGGACGATTACTACATCAGCAGGACGATGAAGGAATCTGAGACGATTGCTACTCCAAAAAGATGATGAAGGAATCTTGGACGATTACTTCCTCAGCAAGATGATGAAGGAATCCTGGATGATTACTACCTTAGCATGACGATGAAGGAATCTGAGACGATTGCTACTCCAAAAAGATGATGAAGGAATCTAGGACGATTACTACCTCAGCAAGATGATGAAGGAATCTTGGATGATTACTACCTCAGCAGGACGATGAAGGAATCTGAGACAATTGCTACTCCAAAAAGATGATGAAGGAATCTTGGACGATTAATACCTCAACAGGATGATGAAGGAATCTGAGACGATTGCTACTCTAAAAAGATGATGGCCTTTATCTATTGACCTTTTTCTGAAAAGGTAAAGGAAAAGTTGTATGCAAAGTCATGATGGATGAGATGCATCATGTAATGATGTTCTTAAAATGAGATTATGTTGTATGCATTTATTATGTATGTAAATATGATGCATGAAATTTGAAATGTTTATTGAAGTGTATCTTTGTCTGGGAAAATAAATCCTTGACAAATACTGGAGAGTCATTAAATCTTGTACTGTTGTTTGAAGAGTAGGTGCGTCTTCAAACTTTGCTTAGAATGTTTCCACCGCGGATTCCTGTTTTATTGTTTGAGGAGAACTCTGCTGGGGAATATTGAAAACTCTGTGGAGAGTGTTGATTCCTGCTTGGGGAAAAGAGTTCAGGAGTCTCTGTTGTCCGTTGCTCTACTAGGAGTTATCTTGGGGAAGATTTAAGTTAACTTTTATCTGGTCGTATTCCAGGATTTGTAGTAACCTTCTAGAAAAGATGAAGTTAAACTGATATCTGGTCGGGTCCAGGCTTCAAAACAAATTCTTGAAAGGATGAAGTTGAACTAATATCTGGTTAGGTCCAGGCTTCACAACAACTTACTGAAGTTATCTGTTATCTGGTCGGGTTCGGGCTTTATAGGAATTTGCGGGGGATTATAGAGTAGTCTACTGGGGAAGAGGAGTTGTGGTCCGCTGATTTGTAGTAGTCGGAGAGGAAACCTCAAGGGAATCCTGCCGTTTGTTGGGGAAATAAACCTTGTTGCTAGTCTTTTGGAGATGTGGCGACTTCATTGGGGAAAATCCTCGAGGAATCTTGAGGTCGACTCAGCTGGGGAAAATGTTTTCAGATATTAAACTCTGGCTGGGTGTCATCCTATGAGAAGGATTTTGGGGAGATTTGTAACTTCCCCTAGTAGCAAGTGTTTGTGGCACTGCCTGGAACTAATTAACTGTACGTAACCCTTTGTTGGGATTTGCGTTCAATGCCCTAAGTGATTTAGATGGAGATCTGCCCCTGGTTATTCTGCACTTCTTGAGAGATTTCTTAGAATCTTGACTGGACTGCCTCAGGTGTGCCGGATAGTGACATGTCATGCCCCCTTGTTGATAGGAGATTTGTCATTGGAAATGTCATCCCACTTGAAGTGATTTTTTTCATTGAGAGAGGTTTCGTTCATCGGATATTCGTTGTGTGAATTTCTATGTTGTCAAACAAATATGCATATGCAAACAACGATATTCAAATAAATGCAAAGTTTATGCTTGTCTTAAAATTTTGAAAATGCGTTTTAGCAAGTAAAGAAATTTTGCAAGAAAAATTCAACTCAGGATTTAGAGTAAAGCCTTACAGGAGTCAAGATACCTTTTGTAACAATATGCTTTTGAACTAACCCATGCTTCAATTAGGAATTTTGAAGGGTTGTAACGTGGCTTGGTTCACGGTTTAAGAAACAAAGGACAAGGCTCAAAGTGTGTTTGTACCAACCCATTCTTCATGATGTTCTTCAGTCCTAAACTCAGTTAATTGTAAGTTTGAACTCCAATGATGGTTTGGTGATGGTTCAGACAGGTTAAGTTTGTTGGAAGACAGTCATTTCTTGCAACATTTTTCATGTTGTTGAGGATTTGTAGTGAGCTCTTTATTTTGATTTGTTATCCCTAATTTTTGCCTGACTGTTCTTGTTTTGAGATTACGGTCAGCGGGATGCCCCATTTTTTCTTAAGTCTCCATTGTAGGGTTTGACTTAGTGGGCTTTTCTTTTTGAGAGATAATGACTGCCTATTTGGTAGGGAACCATCACTGTCTTTTGATTCCAGAGGAATGTTTTTGATATCACTTGTTGTATACGAAGTGAAAGTTTGCGACTAAACGCGCATTTGAATTAACTGAGAGACTACCCTGCCCCAGGTTTTGATTGAAGGTTTCATTTTGTGTGAAAAATAAAATTCCTACTTCTTTGGATCGAAGGGGTTGGATAGGGATTATCTTCCTTATAACTCCAGTGTTTAGGATTTGAAAGAACGCATGTATATCGTCAACAAGGTATGTCCAAAAGCATACTGTATGAGATTATGGCATTGTTTTCGTCATCCTCCCTCTAAAGGCTTGCAACTTTTTGAAACAAGAGTTGAATATCATAAAAGGAGTAAAAAACATGGTTTAAATATAATGAAAACGAATGGATTAATTCAAGAAAAGCATATGCAATTCATTAATGAAAGTAACCAAAGTATGACATATAGATAAGTGTTTAAGCAAACAAAGAAATTACAACTGAAAATTCGAATAAACAAAAAATTTCTTCGCCCAGGCTGTCGCTTCATGTGGATGCCCTTGGGGGGTGATAGAAAAGCTCCAGTTGACCATCTTGTGTGAACTCCAACGCTCCTCCTTCGATCAAGTTTTGAATCTTGTACTTCAGCGCCCAACAATCGTTTGTATCATGTCCAGGACTGTCGAAATGATAGGCACACCTGGCATCAGGATTGTAGTTAGGAGAAGAAGTTTTGGGGTTTGGATGAGGTCCTATCAACGTAATCAGATTCATCCTCAACATGTGTTGCAATGCTTGAGACAGTGGCATGTTGATGTTAGTAAACTATCTCTCAGGTTTGTTTTGCCTTTGCTGATTTTCCCCTTGATGTTGACGAGGTCGTTGTTGGGCCTGTGATGTGGAAGCAATTTGGAAAGGTCCACTCTTCATCGGAGGCTGATTAATGACTCGATCTCCAATTCTGGTTGTTTTCCTCTTTTGGTTGCATCTGTCTTGATGAAGCCTGTTGATAAGGGCTCTCAGCTCTTCCTGTCCTTGAGCCAAGTTTTGGATAAGAGCCATTTGGCCCACCAGTTGTCCCATCATCTGGACTTTCATCGTTGTCATTTCAGTTTGTAGCCGTTCCAACTGATCATCCTTCTTGTCTTCAGGATTCTCCATGGTCATGCCCCTAATGAGGAGTGCTTTCACTCTTTCTTGCCCTTTGGATAAGTTCAAGAACATTTCTTGAAGTTTAGTGTTTTGGGCCTGGATGTCCTTGATAGTCTTCTCTACAGCCATCTCTACTGAAATAAACAATAGAAAGATAAGGAGACCTGTATGATATGATGCATGATATGTGAATGCATGTTTTCAAGGATCTCGCGGGGGAAACACAAAAAATGTTAGAAGTTAAAATTTGATCAAAAACTTTGATTTGGAGAACTTCGTATCGATGGATATCCTTCCACGAGAATCAAGCTCCCCATGTCAAGTGGGTCATAGCCCTTGACTTAAGTTTGTTGTACTTGATTTTTGACGGTGATTGGTTAGAGAAAATAGATCCTATTTCCCCTTGATAGACATCTGGTTCAATGTGACCCTGCATCATAGACCCTTGAGATCCTTGAAATGGTTATTGAAAATGCTATGGTATGATGTTATGATGTTATATACAAATATGAAAAGTAAGCAAGTTTATATACAAATAATCATATACACACAAAGCAGACAAGTCCTTAGATTTAGGCTTGCATGGAGTTTGTAGGTAAGTACCCTCTTGAAGTTTAGTTGGCTCAACCTGTCCTATAAATAGTAATCGAGTTCTAAAAGATCTCAATATCACCTATTTGTCTTCTCGGGCATTGTTTCAGTGCAAGCCTCTTTCACGGCGATCGAAATATCCCAAAAATCAAACCTCAATAAGTGTAGTATCGAGTATCTACCAACTTCAGACTGCACCAAAGCCGGTCATCTCACTACATCCTAATGGCCAAGTTGGTCAAGTAAAAGTTCTAAAAGTCAATTAGTGCTTCATGACATCACTCAGCGGCCCCGTATTCTCCTTTACTACTCAAGGGCTACCAGTACCCACAAATATGTCACACTAACATAGCTATTGCTTAGACCATGTCGGTATACCCTACACAGTTTCCACAATGTATTGCTACTTACCTATAAGGTATCCCAAGTCCGGGTAGAGGATTTAAGCCCAAACAAAGAACCAAAATATAAAGCATACAAGTCAAACAATGAAAGCAAGTAAAGGTGATCTAGCCCTAAGGTAACCCCACTTTTAAGTTTCTCCCCAGCATAGTCGCCAGTTCTGTGATACGGTGGGAGAACTGACTTGGGTGTTTTGCGTTTTATCGCAAATGTTGGGATTAGCAAGAGTCGCAACCGACTTTTCTTTTATCCAAAAGGAAAGGCTGAAAAGAATAGGAAAGACCTTTGAGATTATTTGAGTTCGGGGGGTAGATTATGAAAAGGGAAGGTATTAGCACCCTTTTCATCCATAGTTATCTATGGGCTCTTAGTTTCTTGCTAGATCACTTGCTTTGGTTGAAAAATGTGTTTTATGTGGTTTTTGAAAGTATTTTGAAAAGGCGCCTTCGTTTAGGAAAACTTTGTAATAGTTCTTGTTCGTAAGAACATATACAAAGTGTTGAGCTTTTGAAAATATTTCATGTTTGGAAAGTGTTTTGAAAGTGTTGGTGTTTATTTCGAAAATGAGAAAGGATGTTTATTTTGAAAATGATCAAGCAACTAGGAACAATCTACCTACTCAAAAGTCTTTGTTCATTTCTTCCTTTCCTTTGATATTACTATCTTACCATTGATTTGGTAAGAAGCCTTATCTTTGGATGTAAATGGATGAGCGTTGGTCATCGTATAGTCATGATAGCAATGTTGTGAGATATCTTAGCATTTCTCTTTGAGGGACTAAGATCATTTTGAAAGGCAACATTGATAGCGTTATCGGGGGACTATGATCTTGTGTTTTTGATTGATTTTGCTAAGATATCCCACATGCATAACATGACCATTTTTGTAAGGCAACAAGTGGAATTACTTTAAGGGTGCATGTGTGCAAGGTGCGTTTGATTGCATGAATTTTGTCTTTGATTTTTGGGTTGTCTACTTGTTGGTTTTATCTTGTCATACACACCTAATTACTAGCATTTGTACAAAAGTAATAAAAAGTGCAAAAAATAAATCCTACACTAATACAACTATATTGAAGTGCATAGAAATATAAAGGCAAAAATAAGATAAAAAGAAGAAAAAAGAGCTCCTTCGATTAGGGGGAGGAGTTCCATTCGAATATTCTTCTGTTGGCCTCCTTCAATTGGGAGGAAGAGTCTAGCAAGTCATGGCCTTCAATTAGGCCTTGGCAGCAGCTGGTCATGGCCTTCGATTGGGTTTGTCAACAGCTAGGCGTGCCTTCTGGTTCTGCCTTGTTGCCTTCTTCGATTGAGGATGGCAGTAGCAAGTCATGGCCTTCGATTCTGGCTGGACTTAGTGCAAATATGCCTTTTGGCTCTTCCTTTCTGCCTTGGAAGTCAGCATGGAAGCCCAAGGCTTCGTTTCATGTCTTTCTCCTCCAGTCTCTTCATTAGGAACATAAAATGGCAACATGTCCTAAGGCCGTGCTAGTATTTGTCTTGTGACCAAACTAATTATTAAAGTATATTTAATAAACTCAAGCAACAAGAAACAAAAGATTTTCCATAAAACAGTTTAAAGGGTGCAAATGAAAAGAAGACAAAATATGTATACATGTTATGTTTGAAATGAAGGATGCAAGGGTAAGAGTAACTTACCTTGCTGCAGCATTGAAGATGAACTGGACCTTGAGTGGTGGCCCTAGGCTTCTCCTGGATTCGAAGGGAGGGGCCTGAAGCTTGGCTTTGAATGTTGGATTCTAAGGAGAGGAGAAAACGTGATGCTCCTTGGGATTCGAAGGAAACTGAAGGGTATTTGTTCTTCAGAATCGAAGGAGGTGATAATGGGATTCTGGGTTTGATTTCACAAGTGTTGAAGGCACTTGAGAGTTTTGTTGTGTTTGAGAAGATTTTAGAGGTTTTGTTCCTCTAGTCAAATAAATCCTCTTTAGCCTTTGCAAAAAAATTCCTCTATTTATAGAGAAAGAATGGGCATGTTGTCCAAAGCCAGCCTTGCAAAGAAATGATAAAGTATATGTAACGTGAAAGTACAAGTGGGGGCCTTTTGGCAGTTGGGGTGCAGAAGATGTGACTTATTCTTCTGGACCTCTGATTATACAAAGATTTGGAAGCAACATAGCATGTCAAGTAGGGTAAGGCCATGAGATTTCTTCAGATTTGCTTCAAACGAAACCTGCTTTGAATGGCTCAGCTTGGATTCGAAGCAAGCTGATTCGAAAGGGATCCACATTTTAATCGAAGCTTTGCATGCAGGTAATTTTATCCAATCGAAGAGTTTGCCTTGCAGGGGGCACATGTGGCCAGCAGGTCATGGCCTTCGATTGCAAGCATGTAGGTAACATACTTGTCCAATCGAAAGGCTTACCCTGCATGAGGCACTTGTGGCAGCAAAATTTGGTATTCAAAGCAAGCATGCAGGCAACATGCTTGGTGAATCAAAAGGTTTGCTTTGCATGGGGAACTTGTGGCCAACAAACTTGGGATTCAAAGCAAATATGCAGGCAGTAAAAGGCACAAACGAAGCCTGCAACAAGAAGTCACATGCCCAGATGAAAAAGGCACGCTAGCAGCAACTTTTGAGCAATCGAAGGAGGTGAAAAGTCCAATCAAAGGGTGCTGAATCGAAGGAGACCTAATTTTCTCCAAATTTGTCAAAATGTTATTTTTATCTGCTTTCTCCCTTTTTGACAGTTTCTTTTTAATTTTGGTACTGGAAAATCCCAATGCACTTGTGCGAGCTTAAATCCTGAGAATCTTTGTGAGAAAAGCCTTGAGAATTGAGAGAGCAAATTTTGGGGTACAACAGTATAATATCATGATGTTATGTATAAATAATCATATACAAGCAAAGAAAACAAGTCCTTAAGTTTAGGCTTGCATGGGGTTTATTGGTAACTAACCTCTTAAAGTTTAGTTGGTTCAACCTGTCCTAGAGAGTAATCGGGTTCTAGGGAATCTCAATATCTTTGATCTTTCTTTATTGGGCATTGTCTTAGCACAATCGATCTTTTCTTGCGGCCAAAATATCCCAAAAGTACGATCTCAATGAGTGTGGTATCGAGTATCAACCAATATCTAGTTTTCCACAAAAGTCGGCTATCTCACTAATTCCTAATGGCCAAGTTGTTCAACTAAATATTATACGGTCAGTTAGTGCTTCATGACACCAAACAACGGCCCCGTATTTTTCTTGATTCAACACAAAGGATACCGGTACCCACAAATGTGTTACACTAATGTAGCTACTATTTCCACCATATCAGTATATGCCATACATTCTCCACAATCTATTTCTACTTACCTAATAATGTTCCTAGATCCGGGTAAAGGATCTATTCAAGACCCAAACATGGACCCAAAAATGTAAAGCAAACAAGTCAAACAAATGAAAGCATTTAAAGGTAATATAGTATCTAAGGTAACCCCACTTTTAAGTAAACAGGAAATCCCTAGCAGAGTCGCCAATTCTGTAATACGGTGGGAAAACTGACTTGGTTGTTTTACATTTCATCGCAATTGTTGCGGATAGCAAGAGTTGCCACCGACTTTTCTTTTATCCAATAAAGGAAAGGGTGAAAAGAAGAGGAAAGACCTTTTTAGAATTTTCTTGAGTTCGGGGGGTAGGTTATGAAAAGGGAAGGTGTTAGCACCCTTTTCATCTGCATTTATCTACGGGCTCTTAGTTTCTAGCTCACTTTGAAAATGCTTTGTAAATGTGTTTGTGTTTGCTTGAAAGTATTTTTGAAAAGTGTCTTCGTTTAGGAAAACTTTGTAATGACTCTCATCTCTATAAGAATGTATACAAAGTGTTGACTTTTGAAAATATTTTATGAAAGTGTTGGTGTGTTTGAAAAGATGTTTGTTTTTAAATGTTTGTGAGCAAGCAACTACGAGCGTTCTACCTACTCAAAAAGTCTTTGGTCTTTTCCTCCTCCTTTAGATAGTGTTATTTTACCATTAGTTTGTAAGAAACCTTATCATGGGATGTGAGGGACAGGTGTGGTTCATCGTACAATCATAAAAGGCAACGTTGTAGGGTACCTTGGCAATTGTCATAAAGAACTAAGATCGTTTACCGAAGGCAACGTCGAAGGGTCATCGAGGGACTATGATCTTGTAATCGAGGGTCTTTGCTAAAACATCCCACATTCGAGGGACATGATTGTTTATATCTGAGGCAACAAGTGTGGGTTACCCTAGAGGTACAAGTGTGCAAAGTGTTTTTGTTTTCATGCATTTTTGTCTTGATTAGGGTTGTCTAGTATTGATTTTAAGATCTTTCCATACAAACCCTAATCACTAGCAATAATATGGAAAACAATAAATTGCGGAATTTAAATGTCCTATGTTATTACAATACTTTGAGGGATGAGGGTACAAATTTACAAATGGGGATGACAAGTAAAGTAAGCCCTAATTACTATTACAAGGATTTGACAATTACATGATTCATAATGTAAAAATTGCGCAAGAAAATGTAAAGTGAAAAAAAAATTGTTTTTTAGGTTTTTTGATAGAAAAGGTTTTGTAGTTCATTTAATTGAAGAAAAACCTAGGTCTAAATTAACTAAAAAAACTAATTGTTTAGAAAGATGTTTTTGGTGTTTCATTTAGAAAAACGGTTTTATGGTGTTAGGTCATCTCCAAGCAATGCAATATGTCCAAAATAACCTGAAAAATCTCAAAATCATGAAATTTGGTGCCTGAGCTGACACAGGCCGTGTCAGTGGACATGGGCACCCGTATCAGGACTTGTCCCAGCTCCTCTGCATAGTTTTGTTCCAGCCATAATGACACGGGCCGTGTCGTGTGACACAAACACCCGTGTCAACCCCTACCTGCCTATTTTTGCACGTGCCTGAACCAGTTGAGTTGACACGGGCCGTGTCGTGTGACACGGGCACCCGTGTCAAGACCTACCCTGCATTTTTTGTTAAGTTTTCAACCCAGCTGAGCTGATACGAGCCGTGTCGTGTGACACGGGCATCCGTGTCAGCCCCTGGCCTGCATTTTTGCTAAGTTTTCTCTTTGATTTATCCTGTTGTATCCTTTTGAAAACAAAAGAAAATGATGTATGGATAACAATATTATAGTTTGGGAAAGTTTAACCCTTGAAGAAAAGACTTTAGAACACGTACGAATGTTTCCGGGTGCAAAGTGGTGATTAATCGAGCTCCTTTGTACCTTCTTGAAGTTGTTTCATTCCTCACTTTATGCTGAAAGTTGTTGAATCACTCCAACTAAGTCAAGTTGTAAGATACTGTTTTTGAGTTTGGAAGATGGTGATAGTGATTTTACAGAAGTTGTTCTTGTGTTTGAACAACTTCTATATGATGTATATGAAGTATTTGGATGGTTTCTTGGGAAAAACTTGCAAGGTGTGAGAGGTTCAAAGATTTGGACTTCAAAGCTCAAAAGTGGAGGTTTTGTGGGCAATTCTGGTTTTTTGAGTGTATAGAAGTTTTGAGGGCTTGTACATCTCTTTTTATCTTGCAAATGATCTCTATATATAGGAAAGAGGTTTTAAGACAAGAGTTGATCAGATTTTCAAAATCACATGTTGTGGCTAGGTTCGATGGTACATGAAGCAAGCATGAAGATCATAGTTCCAATGCTTTATATTTTGCTTCATAGAGTTGTTGGAAAGTTTAAGCATGCTTATCTGATTTTGTGTGTTGAGTGTGTGTAGAAGGAACAAGTTAGAAGCTCAAGAAGAGTTGACTTTGTGATTAAAGCTACTTTGCAAGAATGACAATGTTAACTTTGTGCCAAAAATGGAAAGATCACTTGGACAATGCTTAAATCAAATGGACTGTAGCTCAAAAGTTTGTGTAAGCATTAAATTATGATGAGATTTGAAAGTTAGAAGGTCTGCAACACAAAATTATGCAACATATCATGTAGATTGAATTATGTGTTCTTCACCAAAATGACTTGCAATTCAAGAATGGATGCCCAACTTCATGCCTTTGGATCTCCTAGCTCAAGTATGATAAATTAATGCTCTTGGATATTTTGGAAAGCTTGAAACATTGTCTGCAACTTTCATGCTGACCAGTTTGGCTAAATCAAACTGGAACTGGATGAAAATTGGTCAAGAAGTTTAGATAAAAACTGACCAAAACCTGTTGAAAATTTCTCTAGGTGTTAGATGAAAATGTCATGACTTCATGGGCTTATATCTTCAAATCTAAGCATTTTTTGGACATCAACCCTCTTATACAAAGTTGTAGAATTCACCAAGATCTACAACTCTCATGTTGAAAGTTTTTTTTGAATCATTTTGCATCTCGGTGAAAAAAATGTCATGAAGTAATGAAATTATCAAGGTTAAAAAAAACACTTCGAAATTTTTTAAGTATTGAGAATCTTGACTTTTTGTTGACTTTCTTGACTTTCTTGGTGCTTGTTGACCAAGTTTGATATTCTTGAATGTCTTGATGAATTTTGATTTGGGATGTAATGTTGACCAAAAAGTTAAAGTTTGACTTTTTGTGTATCAGTTGACTTTTCATCAGTTGATCAAAAATTCAACTATCAATCCTTCGACCTTGAGAAATGATTTGAGCCATGAAATTAGGTCAACATGTTGTGTTCGAGTTCTCGAGATTATGTTTCAAGTCATTAGGTCATGTATTAACTCATAAGTCAATGACTGACCATTCTCAATCAAAACCCTAATTTGGAGGCTCAACGCTTAGGAGGTGAGCTTGTCTGATCAAATCCTTGAGAATCCCTGAGCAAGTGAGAAATTTCTCGAGAAAGGAGAGCAAATTTTGAGGTACAACAACTATATTCTTGTCTTTTTTATTCTTTTACCTCGTTGTGGTTTATCTTTCATTTTTGACAAGTTATTGTGTTGCTTTGAACCATTTATTTTAGTTGTCATTGTTACTTATCCCCACACAACAAATTTCTTATCGTATCTGAATTATAAATAATTTTTCTTAATTGTTTTGAATTATTCTACTAGTTTTTTACAACACTTATTTATATTATAATTCTTTTTAAAAAACTTTCCATATAATATAAGAAAATTAAAATTATTTTGTTAAAAAATATTTAAATATTCTAAAATAAATTTAATAGAAAATCAAAATATTCATAATATTACCATTTTAAAATTGTTATAAATATCATGTTAATTTAATATTTAATTAGAGTAATTGAAGAGATAATAAATGGTAAAAATTTGTATAAAAATGTAAATATTAAGAAGAACAATTGTTTTTATAATGACAAATATTATATTAATCAATAAAAAATTTAAAAATCACTTAAACACAAATACTTTCAAAGCATAAGAAGTGTTTAGAGGAGATACAAATGAAAATCTAACAAGAAATAAACAATGTAACATCTAGTGTTACATTTGTAAAAAGATCCTTTTAATGCGATTATAGGACGCCCTATGAGAGGTGATAAAAATATGTCGCCTAAGGGGAGGTATTGCCTCGCCCCAAAGTCTTTCTATCGCTCAGTCATGGAAAACATGAGATAAGACATTTCTTGTATAAAGAGAAGTCAGGGACCAACATCCTCCTTAAAAATAGGAATTCAACAGTTTACTATTGATTGAGTGGACAATGACCCTTTCCAAGAGAATTCTAAACTCAAGAGGCCTTCATAAAGGCATCTCTCTCATAGGAGAATGAGATCGATCTTAAATCATAAAAATCACACCCTATATACGGTTACACTTAAGCATACAATTCAATTACATACTCTATCACCTCACGTGAGTCGAATTTCTAAACCATCGAAAAACACTACCACGCGGAGCTTTTCGATGTCGTGGACAAGCCCTAATCACCATACATCATAATATACCTACTAAGATCTCCGAATTCTCTACTCTTATAGGAGGAACACACACTTATACTTTTTAACCAATATACAATCAATCTAATAAAACAAGCAGAATATACAAAGAAAAACGTACAAGCAGTTAAAGATCAATCCCTTAAAATTAGGTTATAGCTCTTATCGCAACTATCATCGTTAAGAATCCACCAAAAAAAACAAAATCACTTACCAAAACCTACTTCAAAATCAATTGAAATACTCCCACAGTTGATTAAAGTAGATCATAGGTCTCTGAAGTATTGTGCTGGATTGAAGATGAGAAATTGACACATTATTATTTATTTATCAGATAAAAACATAACTGGTTTCATAAGATTCAAACACTCAATTTTAATATTGATTTCTTCTTATTAAATGAAAGCATAGCTCATCGTGACAAATTGCTTAGCAATGTTTATAAATTCAACTAATTGTCACGTGAGGATCAAGTTTACAAGTTACTCGTAGGCCTATCATGGATAGGTTTGAAAAATATGACATAACCAACCAACATATTATGTTGTTATTATTCTTCCCCTATGACACATTATTCCATTTTTTCATGAGATCAATTGTTCTATTTAAATATATAAACATAGATGCTTGTACATCTTATCTTCAACCCTTCTTTAAATTATATTCTTGCTATCTTTGTTTAAAGGAAATTATACCTTGTATTTTTTTTTTTAAATTGATTGAACTTCAAATTAAAAGTGTGTTTGATGTTTTACGCTGATAAAATATCGATAATATATTCAATTTTCTTAAATTTTTATGAATATTTATTTGTCAACTATATAAAGCATTTAGTTACGAGTTTTTCACAAAAATATATCTAGTAAATTTAGTAGCATGTACGACTTTGACATATAAAAATTAGACAATAATTTATGTCAAATATTCGTATTTATTCATTTAGAAAATTTTAAGTTAAGATCAAACTTTTCATATTAAATGATACTATCCTCACATAACACATTCAATAATAAATGAAATTTCGTCTTATTTTTTATAAAATCTTGTCCAATTTATAAAATTTGTCATTTGCACCTTGCATAGGTAGAAAAACATTTGTTTCATACTGTACTATTTATAATCAAATCAAATAGAAGTATTAATAGAATGAAGAAATAGCAACTTACATTAAGCACAATGTCACAATGTCACAATCATTACATTAAGCTCAAACTAATTCACACTTCACAATGTCACCTATCATTACATTAAGCACAAACTAATTTAGAAATTAAAATAGCAACTTCCTATATATGTATAATCTTAATTTCCCTAACACACTATTTTGAAAACCATGATAAGAATCTTCAATGTATACCTATATACTATAAGACAGTGATACATTGACATTTTATAAAAATGAAATAATTTAGTGTAACATATATCAATATCAAATATTGACTCTAACATTGATACGTGTCAAACACTAAATACATTCTTAATTATAAATCAGCATGAATTTTCTTCGCTCGAAATGATTCCACCTCTTGAAGGATTCCCTGTTTGAAGACAATCAAGAGGAGGAACAATTTGAGTTTTCAACTCACCATATGCTTCCCAACAAAAAGGAACATTTGACCTTTGACTTGATTCTAGCTTAATGGTATCAAGTGTTATACCTTTACAAGGTAAACTATCACTACATGCAAAATAAATAGGCTCTTTAATGTATGTTCCTTTTACATTCACATAATGTATACTTGATACTGCAACTGCTGATGTAGCATTATGACACCTTCCACCATCACAATAGTATTGATCAATTGTTATTGGAGTTTCAACTTCTGACACTTGAATGTTTGAGAACATTATGTTTTGGACAGAACCAGAACCTCCCTGTCAAATACAAACACAACATTAAAATTTATGAAGCGCCGATTCTGACACATACATCTGATACGACACAAATATGCTAATTTTGTTAATGTAAAAAACATTTGTACGAATATTAGACTTGATTTAAATAATATAGAAAAAAACATATTTTTGAAACATTTGTCGAAGTTATATGAGACGTGTCATTCGAGTGTCGGGTGAAACTTTACCTGCCATGTTTTGATTCTAACACCGGTCAAAGTGTTTTGGATAGTAACATCACGAACCGTGACATTTGAAACACAAGCTTTTGTGTTTTCTTTTCCAAGACTTCCGATGCTAATTCCATGACCAGGTCCACAATTCACATTATGCACCAATACGTTAGAACATCCGGTTTGTATAGACACACAATCATCACCTGTGTGATGAACACGTGTGTTGGTGTCAGACACTAACAAATCAACACCGTTAATAATTTAAAAGAAAAAATAAAGTATAATCAGATATGTCAATGTCAATGTCAAACACTGATATATGTCAGACATCAGACACTTTCTTACCGCAAGCAAGTGTGCTGCTATAGATGACAACATCTCGAGAATTTTGTAGATGAATTCCATCGGTGTTAGGACTATTACCAGGGGATGAAACTGTTATATCAAAGACTTGAACATTTGTGCATGAATCAAATTTAAGGTGAGTTTGTTGACTGTTCTGAATTGTTATTCCAGTAACTGTTACAACATCACTTCCATAAAACCTTAGTGCCTACATAATGCAAATATATCAAAATCAGACTATTCTCTCGAGCCGGGAACCACAATAAACAGTAAAATTCTCTTTAAAAATATTTAATTCTTAGGGTTGAATTTGAACTCAGAACTTCTGATTAAACCGAGAGAACTATATAGAACTATGCTTACTGTTGGTTTGGTTTTTGGAAGATTCCCATTGCCATTCCACCAAACAGAGCCTTGTCCATCAATGACACCTTTACCTTTGATTGTAATTTTGTTTAGCTTAGTGAATTCAAGCCATTGCAAGGTGCCTGAGCCCCAAGAAGATGAGCTTGTAGGGGCAATGATTTTTCCATCTAACTGCATTTGTTTTCATAAACACAATATGTTAAATATTGAGTTTTATTTTTATACATTTTTAGTGTAAAAATATTGAAATCAAATTCACCTCATCAGTCGCATTCACGTATTCAGAACATTTGCATCATTGAAATAATGTAATACTTTAAATTTAAATGTAATTTTTAATTTATTTAACATAAAAATAATAAATTTTATATTTTAACAGTTTAATCTTGATCCAACAATCAAGAAAATATCGAATATATAAATACTATAATTTTGTGATGGTTGAAAACGATCGCTCAAAAAACATGTATACTATTAATCAATCACAAATCATCTTTTTATGTAGTCATAATTAAAAATATTTTAAACTAATAATATTATTTTACTTAAATATTTTAAATTATTTGTGTTTTTAGAAAGTATATTGAGAAATTGTATAGTAAAATATTATTTTTAGGCTCAAAACCCTTGTCTTATTGGCTTGGCCTAGACCGGCCTAGATGATTAGTTTATAATGTAAAAAATTTGATGAATTAAATTCTAAAACATTATGTACTTGACTTGTCCTATCTATAACATATTAAATATAATGCTTTTCTAGTGATTACAATATCACATATATTGCATGAAAATGTAAGAAAAGTGAATAAGACAAACTCAAAATTCACCTGAAAAACAATGTTTGGTTGACAATTAGGGCCAGAGAATGAAATTGGTTTTACAAGAAAAACAGAACCAGATGGAACAACCATTGTTGAAGCCTCAATCTTACAAGCAGCTGCCCATGCATCTTCAAAAGCCTGTCATTTTGTGAAAATGAGAATATTTCTAAGTAATTGAGTAGCTATATGAATAAAAATAATCATATAATCGTGTTAGGATCATTTACGACTATTTTACTATGAAATACTTGTAGAAACCGATTACTATTCTTATAGTAAATAATTGTTAAACAGATAGACAGATAGATAGATAAGAATTATGAACTGATTTTAGATCACCTTTGTATCGTCGGTGCGTCCATCGCCTTTAGCTCCAAAATCTAACACATTAAAAGTTGAAGAGCTAGCTTTGAGTTTTCTCCATCGGTTGGTTCTTGTGGCACTACACCTTTCAAAATTAGGATACATGATAAAAAATGCAATGGAAATGATCAATGTGATAGTGTTTATATTCATAGTCTTCATTTTGAAAGAGAGAGGTGTATAAAAAGTGAAAGCTTGGAGGATTTCAAGGAAGGGATTTTCTTAAGTTGACATGTATAAATATGGAAAATGAAGATCTATTTATAGAAAAGAAAAAACACTATGCACACATGAGCCATATAGTAAAGGTTCATGCACTTGATGTAATTATCTAATATATTGATTTTTTTTTAATTTATGTTTAGATTTAACTCACATGTTGACATGAGTGGTTTTTTTGAATTAGTATGTTGAGAATATTTTTTTACTTCAAAACTTACACTAGCCATTTTCAGGTTAAAAGTCTTTGTGATGTTTTATGTTTTTCCAGAATTTTTTTTTTGAAAAACAAACAAAATCTTAATAATTTCATTAAGGTTTTGTCTTAGAGTTGGAGACTTGTGAGTACAAAACAAAGATATATTATTCAGAGCTTTATTTTCTTATTCATTGGCTTGATTCGGATTCATCATTAAATAGAAATTTACATTATAATTTAGAGTTGTTTTTGGATTCTCCTCTTTAGAAATCTCCTTTTTGTATTTATATTTAGACGAAGGAGAATAATGCTAAAGAAAGAGATAGAAGCGTACGTAAATTTTTTGACCCATTTATTAGAAAGGAGATCAATAATTAAACCAATAAATATTCGTGTGTAAGAGTAAATAGGAGAAAAACATAATCGCATGGATCTGATCTGAAATTGAGAATTGAGAGCTTTATTATAGTTTAGACAATCTTAAATTCGGTTTAAGATGGTCAAACATGTTTTTACATCATTTAAGCTTGACATGACTGAAATTCACCCTTTAAATATAAATAAATGAGATGTCGTGAATTCGAATTTACAACTCTGCACTTGTTATTCCTGTATAACTATTTTGTCCACAAAATTTAAACTTGAAACATTATTTGCAAAATCTGATTTTTGTTTCATTGTGATTAACTCAATGTTGGTGTACTCATATCCTTGTGTATGATTGAGTTATATTATATATCTTTCATATATTTGAAAATATTTTGCACATCTCATAGAAAGATTCTAAGAGTGGTAACTGGTATGTAGCTAGGATACCATCAAAACCGGCAACCATAACGGCAATGATTTTGACAAATATATCTAACTTATGTTTCTGAAAATGACTCATGTATAAATATTTCTTTTAATACAAAAACTATATATTATAAAAATTAACAACATGTTCTACTATGCTTTGCGTGAAATATACAGTAATGGTTGAAATTCAAGAAATTGAAAATGACACACCATGTGAATCTTGTTCATTGTATAACTCATTTCATTTTTACAATCTCAAATGTTCTACGCCAATCAAAAAAATTAAATACATAAGAGAAAGTCAATATTAGGAATTTAAAATTTTGTGATTTGAGTTCATGAAAATAATGTGACTCTATACATTCAATTATATTTAGCTTCTAACATCTATAGTGTTCGTTAAACATATAATCTGTGAAACTCTAGACTTCCAAAGAAGGTTTTAATTATCAATTAATCTAGCTGAAATTGCATACATTTATTTCATATTTTTATGATATAGCTATATATAATTTCTATTTTTTTAATATACTTCTTCATATGTGAAAGTCAAGTTATGTCTTGACTAATCCAATCAAAATTAAATGATTAATGTCTAATCATATGTAATGTAAGGGATTACAACTTATCTAAATATATTTTTAATTTTATTGATTGGTTAGTTATCCAGTTTACCTCATGGATATTGTTGTACATTAGGCTATGATGTTGCATTTTGATGCTATAAGAGACATATAGGAAATATTTTAATTGTATTTATTATTTCATTTAAAGAAATATTTTAGCCCTATGATATTGTTTACTTTGTACGAAACACCTACATTTTGTTACTTGCAAAATAAGCAACTTACACTTTAGAATTTTAAGAAATGACAATCTTAATGTTACATAGAGGTTAGTCTTGTAAAGCCGTCTCAGTTACTAGTTTACAAGGATATTAGGTATAGCGTATGAAATTTCTGAAATTTCACTTGTCTAAGTTTTAAAAAATGGTGAATTTTAACTACTAGATTATTTGGCCAAAATAAATAAATAAATATTCTACATATTCATGAGTTAAATATAATAAATTTGTTTTTATGTTTTGTTTGATTACGCTTTAGTTATAATAATTTTTTAAATTATATCTTTTTTTATAACAAAATAAGTTACAACTAGAATTACGCTATGTATCTTTTCTCTAGTTGTTATTAGGTTTGGATGCACATTGAATTCTCTTTAACCCAGACTCTGTTGTTGTCCTTTTTCGCGTGTTTGACCAACAAATGAGCAATCATGTTGTTTTTATGAACCATGTGTATAACCCTAGATCTTATGAGATGTTGCATCTTCTTCTTCATGGTTCTACCAACCATATCCTAAGTCATTCTGGGTTACTCTTCTACGTTAATCATTTGAGCCAAATTAAGAGTGTTTGTTTCAAAATGCACATCCCTGAAGCAGTAATCAATGGAGATTTCAATAGCTTTGAGAAGTGCCATGGTTTCAACAAGCATTATAGTATCATCCCCATCAGCGAGATCCATGTAAGCCGCTAGGGTTTCGCCATTATCATCTCTGAAAACTACCCACAAACCCCCACTTACCAACTTGGTCTAATCATGCATCATTGTTGCTTTTTATCCACCCTTTTTCGGCGGGATCTAAATTTTTGTCATTTGTGTGTCCTTTTTCGGAGTAGTTTTAGGAAAAGTCTTCCTCTTATTATCTTTTATGGTACCTCTGTTGAAGTTTAAGCTTTTATTTACTCTATGTATCTCGTTGATTTTGCATGCTCGGGGAGAATTATTGATATTAACTTCCAGATTATGATTCAGTTGGGAATCCTGACGATACTGGTTTTGGATATACTCAAAGGTATTACTCACCTTCAAATTTTTATTATGTTTATTAATGTTGCTTATGATGCGATTGTTTTCATCTCTCTTCTTTTGAAAGTTCTCCCGATCCTGTTTTGGGTCCTATTGACTAGCCTCTCTTTCATCAGGTTCGTCTTCTTCCAGTCTTAAATTTCTTTAAGGGTACTTAGCCTTCTTATCTAGGTGTGTGTTCCCATGGTCAGTTTGGTGAGGATTTTTAATGTTGTGAGGGTTGGTGTTGATGTAGGGGTCTTGTTGATTACCATTGTGGTTTTTATTGATGGAGGTGTCATTGGTGACGTAATTTCTATGGATGCTTGTTGTTAGGTATTATATGGTGGGAGAACTGACTTGGTTTTGCATTTTATCACAAATGTTGCAGATAGCAAGAGTCACCACTAACTTTTCTTTTATCCAATAAGGAAAGGGTGAAAAGAACAGGAAAGACCTTCGAGATTTTTGAGTTCGGGGGGTAGGTTATGAAAAGGGAAGGTGTTAACACCCTTTTCATCTGTAGTTATCTACGGGCTCTTAATCGCTAGCTCACTTTGTTTTTAAAATTTCTTTGTGAATGTGTGTTTGAAAATATTTTGAAAATTCCAATAGTAAGGCAACTTTGTAATGATTCTCGTATCAGTTCTCGAGAATGGGTACAAAGTGTTTCTTATTTTGAAAATATTTTTGAAGAGTGTTTGTGAAAAAAAGTGTTTTGTTTTGAAATGTTTGTGAGTAAGCGATTACGAGCGATCTACCTACTCAAGGTCTTTATTATACTTTTCCTCCTCCTTTAGATAGTACTACCTTACCATTAGTTAGTAGGAAGCCTTATCGTTAGTGAAGGGACAAGCGTGGTTCATTGTATAATCATAGAAGGAAACTTGTAAGGATGCTTTGGCAATTTCATAAGGGACCTGATCTTTTACCGAAGGCCACATCAAAAGGGTCATTGAGGGACTACGATCTTTTATTTTTGAGGGACTGGGCTAAAGCATCCCCACGTTAGAGGGACATGACTGATATTCATAAGGCCACAAGAGAGGGTACCCTATAGGTGCAAGTGTGCAAAGTGTGTGGTGATTCAATTATTATTTATCTTTGATTAGGGTTAGCTACCATTTGCTTTTAATATTGCCATACAATCCTAATTACTAATAGTAAAAATAGGAAAGCGATAAATGTGGAAAATAAATGTTCCTACGCTATTACATGGCTTCGAGAATGGGGGTACAAGTAATAAAAATGCGGGGAAAAGTAAAATCCTAATTACCTATTACAAACCATGAGTAGTTACATAATCATAAAAAAAGTAAGAACGATAAACTGCACAAAAATATAAGATAAGAATGCGAAAGGAGAAGGAAATTGTTTTTGGCGATTTTCTTGATAAAAAAGGTTTGATGTTTAACCTAAAAAAATTATTTAATGTTGATTAAGAAAAAAAAAGTTATTAATTAAAATAAAACCTAAGAAAACCTAATGAATTTTGATTAAAAAAAAGAATTAACTTATTTATATATAAAAAAAATAGTTGATTAGTTAATTAAAAAAATGATTAGGAAAAACTAAAAAGTCTAAATAAAGTTTAATTAATTAAGTTAAACAAATCATGTTGTAAAAAAAGAGTAAAATAAAAAAGGATAGAAATTGGGTCTGAAAAATTTGTAGTAAATCTGGGGGGTGTGGAGAGAAGTCCATTAGGGTCAAGAATAAGAAGCCCAAGACATTAGCTGGAGTCTGTATGCTCCTGTGCTTTTCTCCAGGGAGGGTTTATCATAGGCGCATAGATTTAGAGCGTTGGATCTTTTGGTCAACTGTGATGACCAGATCTGATGATAGGATAAGATGATGGTGCATGGTGAAAGCTGGATGGCATGTATTGGATCTGTAAAGAGAAAATATGTTAAAAAATATTGCAAAGCTCTAGGATCGAACCCACGCCCTGGGACAAGTATGCCTTAACGCACGCTCGCTTGCCACTAGGGTGGCTGTACATCTGTTGATTAAACCACAAACAAATTATTAAATAATAAAACTGCACTTATATTTGAATTTAAAAAAACAAGCATCAGCACTAGTGGGACCCTGTATCAAATGCTAGCCAATCAAAATGTCTCAATATGCCACGCCATGGTTAACTTGTTTCAGAGAAAGTATGGCTGAAGGAGAAGTGACCAGAACCCTAAGTCTGGTCATCTTCTCCGATGAGCTCTAACATCCAACCTACAAATTACGTGAAATTGAAATGCAAGGTGAACCCCATCCCCCTATTTTGGGGTCTGCGAATCCAAACGGTGCCCTTCGTTTTGGCTAAAGGTCCATGCATCATGAGTTTCAAAGAAAAAACCCTAACTCGGTTCAAAAATGACAAACCAAGATCTGGACGTTCTAAACTCCATGTAACGATTGCAAATTGTTCTAAACATTCATGTGAACTGATCTGGATGGTTAGAAACATTCAACAATGCATGGAATTAAAAAATATGAATGGTCAAAAAAATTAATAATCAGACATGGCTTGTATACGTGTTTCAGCCATAAATGGGCATGAAAAATCACATATTCTTACCCTTTGGATGTTCAGGAGGCGTTTTGAGTGCTTGGCTTAGGCTGTAGGTGCTTGGAATTTTGACTTCGAATTTATGCTTTTTTTTGGAAATTTTGTGATCAAGAACCCTAGTTTATGTGGCTGCAAACCCGTGTGTTTACCTGAGTGTGTCCTCTTATTTGTAGTATTTGGATTAGGTCAACAATTGTGAATAGAATCTTTCTGTATTATGATCAAAATATATTTTTTTAAATCTTGCATGGAAAGTGTACTTTTTAAGCCAATCATGCCTCCATGATTTCACACGAATTGCTAGATGTACATGAGCTCTTTGGGCTTCAAATTTGGTCCAAGACCAAAGCCATGCGCCTAAGCCCATTCATTTGACATTTATTTTGAATTAATAATGAATAAAAATTAAAATAAATAGAATAGAAGGTGAAATGGTGCATGAGTAATATGTGAGGTTCATAATAAATTTCAAAACACATTTGGACTTTGAAACAATGGCCCATTAACCCAAAAATCCAAGTTTGCTCAATTTGAACTTCATGCATTTGCTCAAAATTTCCCAACTTGCACTGGCCATAACTCTCTCAATTTTCATCTTTTGAATATAATATTGTACTTTTTGGAAAGTTTAAGATGTCCTCTATAACCTATATGTTGACCATTTTTGCATTTGAAGACTTTATATTGGTGTAAGTTGCCTTGACAAAAAGTGTCTTTTTGTTGACTTTTGAAATGACCTATAATGTTTTGGCCCATATCTCTCAAATGAAGCATTTTATGGACTTGAGCTTAGTTATACAAAGTTGTAGAGAATTGAATTTCCTTAAAAATGATATTTGGTTGAGGAAAATGTGATGAAGCATGTGAAAGTTATGCTTGGTCAAAGTTCAATTGACTTCTTCTAAGAAAAACCCTAATTTAGTAACTTTTGAATTTTGATGATTTGAGAGTTTCCTTGGTGAATCATGATCAACCCTTGATAAAATGATAAATATCACTTCAAAAACTTGATGTTAACCAAAAATATTAACGTTTGAATGTATGTTGACCATAGTTGACTTTTTACCCAATATAGTTGATTTTCAATCATTTGAGCCATTGACTGAGAAATCTTGTGATGCAAGGCATGAAACTTGGTATGTGAATTCTTTAAGACATATTAGAGACCATGAAATCCACTTGAGGCTTTATAAACCCAAAATTCCTTAGGAAGGTGAAACACTAGTTGTAAGTCCATTACTTAGGGGGAGAATTTGTTGATCAATTCTTGAGCAACCTTGAGTATTTAAGAACCCTAGAAGAACATCTTGAAGAAAAAGGATGGAAAATTTTGGGGTACAACATTAGGTATCGTTTATCCTATATGTTCTATTTACTACTTTTATCATTCTTCCTAGGTTATATAGTTTTTATATTTTGCTGACTAGTGCCTCTCTGCTTGTTATGAATGTTAGAATAGTGAGTGTTTGTTCAAGATATCTTCCACATGTAAGCTTTTTCCTTCAAACAACTTTAGGTTTCTAGACATCCAAATGTTATCGATGCATTTGATGATTAGGAGTGTATTTAAGTCATCAACCTTAGGGATAATGAGCATGATCCAATCTTTAAATTTATGTCTATTGCTGTTGTCAAACTTGAGTTGAGATCAAAACCAGATCTGATTGGTCTTGGTGCAATCCATGAAACAATGTTAAATATTTTCCAAAGTTTCCTCACACATAGGGCACAGGGGGTCACAATGAATCCCTTTGCTGGCTAGGTTGTCCATAGTGGTAATAATATTGTTTGGAATTCCCCAGGTGAGAAACAGTTGTTTAGGTGTGCATCTTGTAGACCAGATATTTTTCCAAAAGGCTTTATGTTTGAAGATATTTGAATCAGAAGTGCCCGCTTCTTGTTGTCTATTCCACTCTATAATAAGGTCGTAACCTGATCTAATAGTATAATGACCATTCTTTATATTCATCCACACATTTTGGTCTTTTTCATCCATGTTAAGAACATAGATATCTTTTATCTTTCCAATTTCTATAGGTAGGAATAGGATGTTTAGAAATTCTGGTTTCCAACAATTTATTTCTAAGTCAATTAGGTATCTAACTCCCCTCACCCTTTATGGATTTAAGGGTTTGTGTGTCAGGAGTTTAAACCCATATTAATTCAGAAGCCAATTGTATTTCCAGATATCCATTGTATTCTCATTCCCTATGTTTCAACATATACATTTATCTATAATCCATTTACTCTGGTGTATGTTCCCCCGTGTGTAGCTAGGATTGTTCCCTAGTTTAGCTTTTAGTATGTCATTGTTTGGGAAGTATTTATCTTTGAGGATCTTGGAAGTAAGACTATCATAAATAATGTGGAGTCTCCAAACCTACTTAGCAAAGAGTCTTCATTAAACTCCCTTAGGGTTCTGAGTCCAAGCCCTTCCTCATTCTTAGTTTTGCTTAATCTTCTCCAGCTTTTCTAGTGTATTTTACTTCTCCCCTATGTCACCCCGAACAAAAATTGCTTATGATACTCTCAATTTTATTTAATATACCTTTTGGGATTAGGAAAAAGCTCATAATGTAGAAGGTTACGGCTTGAGCGACTTCTTTGAGGAGGGTTGATATGCCTGCATAGGATAGGCTTTGGATCTTCTAATTTTTAGCCTATTTCTCCCCATATCAATTATAAAGTAAGAGATTTGGATTGAGACATCTTGATAGGGATGACTAGGTAGGTCTAGATGGAGTACGTAGTAGGCATTTGCAACATCTCACTGATTATGTCCTTTGTATGATATGAGATTTCCTTGCTAAACATCACTTCAGATTTTGAAGGTTTTTTTAATCAAATTCCTCTTGGTATTTTTCCATTATGTTGATGATGGTGTTGATGTCTTTTTCCTTATATTTACAAAACAGAAGGTTGCTATCTGCAAAGAAGAGGTGAATGATATTAGTTACATTTTTGGATTTAGAAAGGATATAAGCACATATAATTAATATATTGGGGGAGAGATGGTCGCCTTGTCGAATCCCTCTAGTGGGCTTTATGGTATTGGTGGGGGCTATTAATTAAGACAATCATGAACATAGTAATAATACACATCATAATGGTCTTTATGAGATTTCAAAGGAAGCCCAAGTTATCATGGGAGTTGTATATGAACTCTCATTCGAGTTTATCATAGGCTTTTTCCATGTCTATCTTTATACCAACATAACCATTTGCTCATTTTTTGGATTTATTTAAATAATGGAAAGTTTCAAACTCTATGTTGGTATTATCATGGATAAGTCTGTTCTTAACAAAAGCACTCTGATTATCAGTCGTTAGACTAGCAACATAACTTTCAAATTGATCAGCAGAGATTTCTTGCGGCACATGCGCAGATTTCAAGAACTTCACCAAAGCCTGGGAATGGGCTTTAGAGCACAATAAGAGGGATAACATGGAGATCTTTGAGGGAATCTTCCCCAACTGTTTAACAATCTTGAAATCACTTTTTTGGATAATATTTAATACCTCCTCCAATTCCTACCTGGAGGTATCTTCAGCTATAACTTCTTTAGGTGCCTCCGTCTGGGTAGGCTCCGTCATTTGATCTTTGCCCCGAGTCTCAGTAATTGACTCGGTGGCAGTAACACGAACTGGTGTGGCAACAGTCTTTGGAGAGATTTATGGAGAGAAAACCCTTCCGCTTCTAGTAACTTTACCGGTCCCAATAATATTGTCAACAGTGGGATCAGTAACTTCAGTACCTTCATTTTTAGAAGTCAATGGTTCTTGCTTGACGCCATGGTATTAGTCGTCGGCTCCATAGTTCCAAGGGATAGCTTTCTCATAGGAATACGAAATTGGTCCTAGTGCAGTGATTATTATAGGAGCAACTCTGGGTTTGGTAGTAATCTTTACAGGACCTTTGGAACTGATCCTAATAGGAGTACCGAAAATTATAGATACCTCTTCCAGCTCCAAGTCTTGAAACAAATTCTCAATAGAAGGAACCTTCTCAACTATAATGATATGGTTATCCATCAGACGCTGAACACCTTCTTTCAGCAACTTGCAGCCATTGGGTTGGGTTGCGCAGCAGTAACACCTTTCAATACAACCCGGAAATAAATTGGCCTACAACAGATTCTTCTTGATAATCATAAGTGGAGTAGTCAATTCACTTACAGCAGAAACATATGAAACATCATCAACAAAAATTATGCCTTTGTCGTGCTTAGGCATAGGTGCAGTAATCACATTGGGTGTCTCAGGAGGATCAAACTCAATCTCTTTAATCATGTCCTGAATTTTATTCATCAAAGTCCAATAGGTATTGGTGTTGTGTCCGGGACTATTGGAATGATAAGCACATCTTACATTTGGATTGTACTTGGGGGAGGAGGTGTTGGGATTCTGAGGTGAATCTCTTAACATTATCAACTCTTCCTTCAATAGATGTTGTAATTCCTGAGATAACGGCATGCTGATCTTTGTAAACTATCTCCTGGGTGCATATGACCTATGTTGATTTCCCTGTTGATGTTGTTGTACAGGCGCATGATTAGAAATTACCACCGGCCCCATATATTGGTTGCAATCATTTCTAGCACGGCCCTTTTGGCCATACACAACATTAGTTTCCTTCTTTCCATTGAACGTCTTTTTCACAGCACTTGAAGACGTAGCTACCTGAATCTTTCTGCTTCTAATTCCACCTTCAACATGTTCCCCAATTAATATCAGCTCAGTGAATCCAGATGAAGAGCTTCCGATCATATGATTATAGAAAGGTCCCGTCAAAGTTCCCATAAACATATCAACAAGCTCCCTATCAGACAAAGGAGGTTGAACTCTTCCAGCTAGATCCCTCCATTTCTGGGCATATTCCTTAAAGCTTTCGTTCGAGCCCATAGTCATACTTTGTAATTGCAAACGGGTTGGTGCAAGATCAACATTGTATTGGTATTATTTGTAAAAGGCAGCAACCAAGTCTTCCCAAGTACAGATATTGGTCCCCTCCAGCTGATAGAACCACTCCAATTGTGTTCCTGACAAGATTTCTTGAAACAAATGTACCCATAACTTCCTGTCAACAGTATGGGGTTGAATTTTCCGAACATACAACCTTAGATGAAGCTTTGGACAGGAAACACAGTCATACTTCGCAAAAGTAGGAACCTTGAACTTGTGAGGGATAGCAACCCCAAAGACTAATCCCAACTATTCAAAATCAAACCCAGACACTCTCTGGATCTCCATTGCATTGAGACAATCTTCCAGCTGTTTGTATTTGTAACCAGCAAGAGGATACTGTTCATTCGAATAGACAACTTCTTCTTCATCAGAACTCTGATTGTTATTCTCTTCAGCTTTCACACTCTTATCATCTTCCTCTTGGTTATCATCTTCATTTGATGAGACCTGAAAATCTAGAGCCCTTCTAACCAGAACTTTGAACCTTCTACCCATATTAATAATGACAATTGGCTTCTTAGTCTTTTTCTTCTTGGCGCTGAGTGCCGTCAGTTCTTTCTTCCCCTTGGCTAAGTTTAGGAGCGTCTCTTGGAATTGAGCGTTTTGAGCTTGAAGTTCTTTCACGGTTTGTTCGAGAGCCATATTTTACTGAAATAAACAACAAGAAGATAAGAAAACTTATCTTGGGAATACCTTCTATGATATGACATGTATGTTATGTGAATGCATATGCAGTGTTTTCAAGGATTTCGCGGGATATACGAAAGTGAAATGTTAGAAGTTGAGTCTGACTGCAGCTTTGACTGAATAACTTTGCGTCTGTGAACGTCCTTCTATGAGAATCAAGCTCACCCAATCGAGTGAGCCCTATCCTTTGACTCAAAACAATGAACTTTGGTCTTTGACGAAATATGATTAGAGGAAAATAAATCCCCTTGCCCCTTGTTTGACGTCTGATTCATAATAAACCTGCATCACAGGTCCCTGAGATCCTTGAAATGGTCAGAAAAATGCTATGGTATGATGTTATGATGTCATGATGTCATGTTTGCACAAATATCAAACACAAACAAAGCACACAATAGCCTTAGGTTTAAAGGCTTGCATGAGGTTCGTAGGTAAGTACCCTCTTGAAGTTCAGTTGGTTCAGCCTGTCCTAAGAATAATAACCGGGTTCTAGGGATCTCATATCACGGATCTTTCTCGAAGGTTTTATTTTAGTACAATAACTGATTTTCCACCAAAACATCCTGCGAGTCGAATCTCAATGAGTGTAGCATCGAGTATCAACCAACTTTGGACTGCACCAAAGCCGGACATCTCACTACCTTCTAATGGCCAAGTTGGGTCAATTAAGGTTCTAAAAGCCAGTTAGTGCATATGACACCATGCGACAACCTAGTGTTCTCCTCGACTGACTTAAAGGACACCAATACAAACCAAAGTGTCACACTATCGTATCCATCACTTCAACCATATCGGTCTATGTCGTACATATTCCATGATCTATTGCTACTTACCTAAGGTATCCCCAGATCCGCGTGTAGGATATTTGCAAGAAATAAACCCGATAAACCCTCAAATATAAAGCAAACAAGGTAAACAATGTTAAGTAAAAGTGATCTAACTCTAAGGTAGCCCCTCTTTTTTAAGTTACTCCCTGACAGAGTCTCCAGTTCTTTCATACGGTGGGAGAACTGACTTGGTTTTGCGTTTTATCACAAATGTTGCGGATAGTAAGAGTCGCCACCGACTTTTCTTTTATCCAATAAGGAAAGGGTGAAAAGAACAGGAAAGACCTTGAAGATTTTGAGTTCGGGGGGTAGTTTATGAAAAGGGAAGGTGTTAGCACCCTTTTCATCCGTATTTATCCACGGGCTCTTAATCGCTTAGCTCAATTTTTGAAAATTTCTTTGTGTGTTTGAAAATAATTTGAAAAGTTGCTAATGTAAGGAAAAACTTTGTAATAATTCTCGTATCTGTCCTCGGGAATGCGTATAAAGTGTTTGTTTGAAAATATTTTAAAAGTGTTTATGTGAAATGTTTTTGTTTTGAAGGGCATTATGAGCAAGAAATTAGGAGTTATACCCTACTCAAGGTCGTCTTGTATTTTCCTTCTCCTTAAGTTAGTTCTATTCTACCATTAGTTAGTAGGAAGCCCTACCGTTGGATGTGAAGGGACATGCGAGGGTCATCGTACAGTCATCAAAGGCAACTAGTAAGGACGCTTTATCAATTTTTTGTAAGGGACTAGATCATTTATCGAAAGGCAACATCAAAGGGTACTTGAGAATCTTATTGTTTTGCTACTTGAGAGATTTGGGTTTCCATCATCTTAGTATGAGTTACCACAGAATCAACCTTGTTTCCTAATTGTGTAATCATCTCATTCATATGAACATTTTAGTTCATAAATGCTTTGTTTTATTGAGTTTGTGCTAATTTTAAATTCTCCATAATCTTTTCCAGGTTTGATTTCTGTGGTACAACTTGGGTTGGCTGTTTGGGTCTTTGGTTTTGGAATCCTTGCATCTCTGAGGTGAAGAATTTTGAGGGTATGTAGAGTTGTTGTTTTTGTAAGAGAAGTTAGGGTGATTCCTTCATCCAGGATTATATGTATTTGAATAAGGGTTTCCTTGGGTATAGTTAATTTGGTTTGAGCTATGCTCGACTATTAAACTATAATCAACAATGATATGCCCTTGGATTTTACAAATTTCGCATCTGGGTTACACCACAACTCTGGTAGCTGAGGGGTTTATTACTAAACTTTCGACCTTTTGGGTTAGGGAGTCCATCTTGGCATTCATATGATCAAGGCTGCTAACTTCTTATATACCTCTTTTTGTTTCTTTCTTCTCTGCATGCGTTCGTTCAGTTCCCCATTGGTAATGATTTTGAGCCATGTCCTCTATAAATGTGCATGCCTCAAGGTAAGGTTTATTCATTAGGGCATCTCCAAAGGTAGCGTCGACGATTATCTTTGTGTTGTATAGAAGAGCATTATAAAAGGTATGAATAATTAGACATTTCTCTAATCCATGATGTGGACAAGCTCTTAATAATTCTTTGTATCTCTCCCAAGCATCGAAAAGAGACTCGCCATCTTGTTGGTTAAATCTTGTAATTTGGTTATGTAAGACATCGGTCTTACTCGGTGGAAAGTATGTAGCACATAATATTTTCTTTAAATCATTCCAAGTTGTAATGGAATTAGCGGGTAAGGAATCTAGCGGTGTTCTTGCTTGATCCTTGAGGGAGGAAGGGAATAAGCGTAAACGTATTGCATATAGGGGGCTCCATTGAATTTTAATGTATCAGCTAGTTGAATAAACACTTTTAAGTGTTGGTTTTGATTTTACGTAGGAAGGCCAACAAATTGGTTTTGTTGCACAATTTTCAACAAATCAGGTTTAAGCTCAAAGTTATTAGTTGGGATAGTAGGGTTGTTTACCTCTATTTTTTTCAATTAACGCCGGTCTCTTAACAAAAAATTTACTGGCGAGATCGACCAGGGAATCTCAGTATAGTACTTCAGTTTTCGAGTGTTTTTCACAAAGCATGTTCAAAAGGGTTCGTTCGGCTAAGGCGAAACGAATTTAAAAGCAATAAAGCAAGACTTGTAAAACAAAACAAAAGATGTTTTAAACTGTAAAAATAAATTACATAATATCATAATAGTTGAAAATGGGTTGATTTAAATGTACATTTCCCTAGCTTGACTCATTTCGCTCATTTGCTTGGGTACTCTGAGTGACTAGCGTGTAGGAATGTGAAAGTTTGAACCTCTGACACGATTCCTTAAGTGCTTTATTTATAATACAAAAAATAACTACTTTTCAGCGGGTTTCTCTTCTTCATAAGCCACGTGTCTCTTGTAACTTCCCTCCATGAACCCACGTTCTCTGTCCTTGCTATCGAACCCATGTTCTCCACCTATATAACACATTGTTTTGCTAGTTATGCACTCTTTGGGCCTTTTAACATTCCTGGGCCCAATCTGTTCCTTATGAGGCCTCTTTTCTGGTCGACTGCATCCACAAGCCCATTTGACTACTTGTGAAATCTCTCTCTGGTCGACTGCCTCTGTAGTCGACTTCCTATAATTCAAATTTATCAAAGAACCTTTTTGGCTTTTGGTTGGATTTTAACCCTTTGTGAAAATCCTAGCCAACAAATTGCCCCCCAAAATGTCCTTTTCGATTGGAAGAACAGAAACAAACATTTTAATCCTTTCTCTTAGTGCAAAGTGACGTCATTGTAATCATGACCTATTCCCTCAAATGTTACATCCACGATCATATAACCACTTCCCAACTTTTTAGCTTCAACTTCCTAGGATAATCGTGGCCCCTAACTAACCAACTCCTTCAACTCAGTCGCTACCTGTTTGACACGTGCCGGTTGTGGAGCCATATATTTTCCACTTTCTTCCCAAACATTTGGTTTCCTTGATGGTATAAATACCCCTTTCATCTATTCATTTTCCTCTTTAAATTTTCTTTGCATACTCAAGCTCTTTGTTTTTTGTATACAAAAGTAAATTCTTACTTTCATTTCTACCCAGAAAAAACATTCCACCATCTTCATGGCCGCTTCAAGCCAAATCTCTGAGAACATTGAAATTCCGCGGGAAATTGAACTGGTTTCCAATATGAGTGAGCTCTTCGTTCATGATCAAAATACCTTCATTTTGGAACCAACGCCAACACGAAATATCCAAACTTTTCGCTCCCAACTGTTGCTTCCCTTCATCTGTAACAACATTGCTTACACTCTATTAGGGCCTATTCCTGATGAGATTATTGCACCTAAACAATTGGAAAGTTGCTTCCCCAATCACAAAACTACAAAACCCCTATCAATAGAGATTTCCCTATAGATTTTTCACACATCTATCGAACATCTAAAGTTTTTCGCTTCGCTCCTGCTGTTAACTAAGATTACATTGCATGGTTAAATAAAGTGAAGAAAGTTAAAGGTGACGTTTGGAAGGCCCAAGACATTTTTACTTGATTCAGCTTTCTAGGATTGTACCTAGTTATTGCAATCACATGATGATTTCAATACTCTATTTTTGGGAAGGCTCCATAAATACTTTCCATTTTGTAGTTAGGATGCTTACTCCTACCCCATTTGACATTGTGGACATCATTGGTCTCTGCCTCACAGGTGAAGCATTCTTTCCCACTGAAGTTGACAAAAATGCCATCCCTTTTGAAAAGGACATCGATGGATTCACCAAATATATGGAGCATTTTCACACTAAAGATGTCGACAGTGTGTCTGACAAAGAGCACATTGCCTTCTTAGCCTTGTGGCTTTCCAAGTATGTCTTCTGCAGTCGATCTCTTAAGGTAGCTAAACGATTCATTGCATTAGCTCATCACCTTCATCTGGGTCGAAACATATGCCTAGGAGAACTTATTTTGGGGTCCCTCTATGAATCGCTCAGTGCGGGGGTCGATCACATGACCTTACTTTCATCTACTGCCAACTATCTACTTGTTTGGCCTTTATAGATGCTTCAATTGTGGTTAAATGCCACTTTTGCGAGCCAACTTAAAATACGCCTTTCTGAAGCACTAGATACTACATTTTCCCAACGTGGCAATGAAAGCCTTCATCTTGATGTAATGACGCCTTCTAACAATGACATGTCTCGAGAGGAGTCGCTTGAGAAATACCTGAATTTTTTCTTTAGGTGTACTTCTTTTCAGCCAAGCACGGCGCCCTTTGCCTCTAGACCACATGGCCCTGAGTAGTTCACTCGACCATTTCCTCTTATCGGTCCTACACAGATCCTTGAATCCAAAGACATTTTGCAAGCCTTCTTAACCCCTAGGCTCATAGAATCTAAGGTAGGAGCTAATGATGGCCTAACACTCTTGTGTTATCAGCCTAATCTGGTGGCTAGGCAGTTTGGCTTATGCCAACCTTTGCCTCACAACTTTTATAAGCCATCAGATGAACTGTGCCTTTCATCCGCCAGCTACAGTGAGGGAGAATATGCTCAACGACTTCAACATTTTTCTTCTGACGTCCCCAATATGACTCATGTCGCCTTCAAATCCCTCTTCTACACCACTAAGGAGTTCTATGATTAGTGGACTGTGCAATTTATGCAAACTAATGGGACTCTCAAGTCCTCCAAGGCTTGACTGAACCATGCTTTTGAAGCTATGTAGCAAAAGTTTAGGAAAGGTATGGCTTACTATTGTGACTTCCAGTTGCCTTCTTATTTTCCTTCTTGCTTGTTTATGTTTTGACTTCTAACGCTTCGTCTTATGTTATTTCCTCATTCAACGGTTGAGCATAAGAAATGCGCTAGGGAAGCTATCAGTGGTGCGATTGTTTCTACCTCAGTTAATGAAGCGCTTGGAACTTCTTCTCAGATAATTTGCTAATTTGATGGTTTACTAACTGCTTGTGTTCCTTTTCTAACCCTCTAATTATGTTGAAACATTCGTAGGCCCCTAAAGCTAACGTCAGTGTCCTTCCTGAACCATCCCTAAAGAGACGGAAACACTCTTATAACAAAGAGAAACGAGCAGACGATGCGTCTTTACATGTCATCCCCCAAAAATCCAAAAAATCTAAGTCGACTCGATCTGAGGTTGTCTAAAAAAAGGCCACTTTTTCCACTGCGCCTGCTCCAGTGGTAGCAAAAGAACAAGTTTTTCAGCCTGCACCTACTTCACCAGAGAGCATTAACTCTAGTCCTAAAGGAGACCATTAGGTACCTTCTTATTCAAAGATTCTTTATCTTAGGAATTATTTGTTCCTTTTATGATTTTGTTCTTACCTGCCTTTATTGTTTCAACGACTGGCAGTTAAACCTAAAAAACACCCCACCAAGATTGTCTTGAAATCTTCCAAGACCAAAAAGAAACCAACTATGGTCTTGACTGATAGAGATCTTTCTGGGAGAAAACTCAAATCTCCTATCACTCAGGGTACTTATGAATATTCTACCATCAGTGAAGGATTAGAGGACGACACCAATAATGACAGTATGGGGGAGAATACTGGAGATGACGGCCTAAAGGGTCCTGAACAAGCTGTTGATATTGACATCACCAAAACTACCAACCAAAATCCCTTCCAAACAGAAGAAGTGACTCCATAGGAAACTGCCTCTTTTGGAACCATTTTGACCCCTCCCAACGTGATTCCTGTAACCACCATCATATCGCCCCAACAAGTTGCTGCTCTAAGGCAAAATAACCTCTTTGAGTACTTGAAATTTTTGGTGAACACTAGGAACCGTTCGAGTGATGGAGGCTCTAACACTTATACTGCATTTGGAGGTACCTCTTCTCTTGGGACTCAAGAAGAAGTTATTAATCATCTCAAAACCATGCTTTTCCATGTTGATTTTATCACCCATTTGGAGGTGTACCCTTTTGATGGTACTAAGATTAAAGAAATGTTGAAGGAAGTTAAGTTAAAGCTGCTTCTCCTTTAGTCCTAAAATTTGTAGCCGAAGTATCTACCTTCCTTGACCAGCTTTTGGTCGACTTGGCCGAAAAGAAAGAGATCCAGGAAAAACGTCTTCCTAAGGAGAAAGAATGCACTGTTGAATTGGCTTTCGTGAACTCTTCCATGGCTTCTAGTGAACAATTGAAGGAAGCTCTTGACAAAGAAAGAGCAGACTTCAACACTAGGGCCACAAATATCTCCCAATAGAAATAGCATATCATAGTGTTAAGGCAACAAATTGAAAGGCTGGAGAAGAAAGTTGATAAGGAAGAGACTTTGCAAGCTACTGGGTTTCACACAGCTGAATAAGCATTGAATAATGAAGCTTTTGTTGGGGTCGCTCATCTAGAGCATGTAGGTGTGTTAGATATTGAACTGGCCGACCTTGACACATCTATCTCGTTAACCAATGTTCATCTGGAACTTGCTTGAGAATGCTATATAAACCTCATGAATAATATGCCGTTTTAGCCGTTTCGATTTCACATGTACACTGAATTTGTTCTTTCCATAGTTTTTTGTAATGCTTAATTTACACTCCAGGTCTCTTGGTGGCCTCTTCATTATGCAATGAATTTTATCCTTTGTTTATTATAATTTCTTGTAACATAGACCTATACCTCTTTAAGTATTTTCCATTTACTCGTAGTATTCGACCGTTAGGTGTGAGCTCCTCAATCTCATAAGCATTGTTGGAAAAAACTTGCATTACTCGAAATGGTCCTTCCCAATTTGGTGGCCATTTTCCTAGGACTCCATCCCTTCCATCCATAGGCATGATCACTTTCCAAACCATATCTCCAAAGATGAACACCTTTGCATTCACCCTTTTATTATAGGCCCTTACTACTTGTTCTTTCTGCCTGAACAAAGTATCTAATGCTAATAGCCTATGTTCTTCAACATCTACTAACATATCATATATCATTCCCAAGTAATATTCAGTAGGAATATCTAATTCCTTTGCACCCTCACCGATTTCTGATGAATCTCTAGAGGCAATAATGCTTCGTGCCCATAAACTAAGTCGAAAAGCGTTGTGTTAGTCAACTCCTTTGGCGAGTTTCGATATGCCCACAATGCTTGGCCCAAAGATGTATGCCAGCTTCTAGGCTTTTGGCCAACATGTTTTTTAATCAAACTTATAATGACCCTATTTTTTGCTTCGACTTGCCCATTTTCCTGAGCGTAATATGGTGTTGATGTTAACATTTTGAACCCCATTTCTGCAGTGAACTCAATTACCTTTCGACCTATAAACATGGTTCCTTGGCCCATTGTTATAGTTTATGGTATTCCAAACCTATGTATGATTTTATTTTGAATAAAGGCCATTACTTCCTCTTGATCTATTTTAACTAAAGCGATGACCTCTACCCATTTTAAAAAATAAATACCCACTAAGATGTACCTATGGCCTTTTCATGAGGCAGGTTTGATTTCTCCTATAATATCCAAAGCCCATCCCCTAAAAGGACAAGGTTTAATAACATAATGTAATTCGCTAGATGATACATGTTGAATTCCAGAATGTTTTTAGCATTCTTGGCAGCTTTTGGCGAACTCAATGCAATTTTTTAACATGGTCGGCCAATATACTCCTATTAGACACAACAACCATTTCATTTTTTGTCCTTCCTGATGCGTACCATAAGCTCCACTATGTACTTCAAATGCTGCTAAGTATGCTTCATTTCCCCTAAGAATTTTAACAACACTCCATCAGGCATTTTCCAGAATAATTCATTTCCCATTAATCTGTAACTTAACACCCTATACATAACTTTACGCTCCATCGTCCTAACTAGATTTTGTAAGTAATCGACTATAGGTTTCCTCCAGTCATTCTCAGCTAACGCATGAATGGAAAAAAATTCTTCTACCACTTCAAAATTTTAAAATAATCATAATTCAGGAGATTAGGGATCACTTCAGGCGCTGCCCCCCAAGTTTTTGTCATTTGGGTGTTCTGAAACACCAATTTATCTTTTACCTCAATGAATTCATTTATGTTCTCTTTAGATAACTTATATCTAGATGATAATTGGGCCATGTCCTTTGCCTCTTGGTTGTCAATACGCCTCACATGACTAATCGACACATTATCAAATTCTTGAAGTAATGACAATGCTTTGGCCACATACATTACCAGATGATCCTTAGCGCATTTGTATTCTTTGGTCAATTGTTTCACCACTAACTTTGAATCTCCTTTGATGTCAACTTCTTTGATTCCCACGTCTAACATAATTTGAAGTTCAATTATTAAGGCTTCATATTCATCCTCATTATTAGAGCATTCACCTTTAATACGAAATCTAGTTGGAACTCCATCTGGTGATAAAATAAAGATCCCTACTCCAATTCCTTGTTTATGTTTAGAACCATCAAAATAGCATTGCCAAGACTTAGTACTTACATATGCTTCATTAATGTCGACCACTGAATGGTCAACTATAAAGTCTACAATAATTTTCCCTTTGACTTCCTTTAAAGAAACATATGTTAAGGAGTATTCAGTTAATGCTATCACCCATTTCCCAATTCGAATGTGCAAGATAGGTTTAGATAACATACGCTTAATGACATCAAAATGAGAATAAACAAAAACTTCAACTGGTTTTATGTAATGCTTGAGTTTAGTACATGAAAAATATAACATAAACATAGTTTTTCAATTGCATTATATCTAGTCTCAGCATCATTTAATGCTCTACTGAGTTAATAAATGGCTCTTTCGATCCCATTCTCATCTTCCTGGGTTAGCATGCTTCCAGTGTCGACTCTAAGATTGCAATGTAAAGTTCCATGCATTTGTTTATGTTTGAGGGTGCTAACATTGGCGGCTTCACAAAGTAGTTTTTCAAATGGTCGAATGCCTCTTGGTGTTCTCTTTCCCACGTGAAATCTAACTCTTTGTTAGTTTAAACAAAGGAGAGAACGCCAAAGTTTTTCCACTCATGTTTGATACAAATCATCTCAAGAAGTTTATCTTTCCCAACAAAGATTGGAGCTCTTTCTTTGTTGTTGGTGATTTTGTACTCAAAATTGGCTTGGTTTTTTTCTGGTTAATCTCTATACTCTTCTTGTGTACTACAAAACCTAGAAAGTCTCCTATACGAACACAAAAAGCACATTTTAATTGATTCATTTTTAATCCATATTTCCTCATTCTAACAAAAGATTGTCGAAGGTGGTCTAAATGACCAGCTCCTAAGGGCGATTTGACTACAATGTCATCAATGTACACCTGCATGAAGGTGTCTATGAAATCATGAAACATTGAGTTCATTGCTCTTTGATAAGTATCCCCAACATTTTTCAAAGTGAAAGGCATAACTACCCACTCGTATGTGCCTAGTTCCTCAGGGCATCGAAACACATTTTTATGGGTATCCTCTTCAGCGATGGAAATTTTGTTGTAGCATGAATATCCATCCAAAAGACTTAAATATTCATATCCTGCAGCCGAATCGACCAGAATTTCTGCCATATGCATTAGATATTCGTCCTTTGGAGTGGCTTTACTTAAATCCCTAAAATCTATGCAAATTCTTAAAGTTCCATTTTTCTTCATCACAAGGACTATATTAGCTAACCATTCAACATACCTGGTTGTCCTGATGAATCTACTCTTCATTAACCATTCGATCTTTATTTTGATTTTAGATATCACTTCTAGCACGAACCTCCTTGGAATTTGTTTTACTGGTCGCTTGCCTGGATTTATAGGTAGTCTAATTTCCACCATCTCCCTGCTCAAATCAGGCATCTCGTTGTAATACCATGCAAAGCAATCTATGAATTCTTTAAGCAGTTCGATTACTTGATCCTTCATCTTAATTTCGATCTTAGTGCTGATGTATGTAATTCGCCTAATCACGACATCACCAAGGTCAACTTCCTCCAATGGTTCTTGTGCTTGCATCTTCAAAATATTTTCTCTTGGGTCTTTTTCAAAACTCAAAGGATCTTCTTCATATATGCAATTAATCCTATGGCTTTCTGAAGCTGTTGTTTGGCTTGGTTCTCTAAGCTTTTCAACCATAATGGCTTCAGGTGCCATATTTGAAACATTTCCAGCCTCTAAAGCCAAATTTATCCTGCTTTTGGGCATATAGGCCAAAATCCTTGCCAGAGCATTTGGGTCAGGCATCATTATGAGTTTGTTCTTCCCAACATGTGGGTTAAAACTCCCTTCTGTAGTTGGATATGTATCCAGCTTTTCTTGGTTCCAAATGAAACCATGAGTAGGGTGTAGGGTTAAAAACTTGATTGCACCAGGATGTGACTTAAACGCTGCATCTTTAGGATCACACGAAGGTATATTAGCTAAGGATTGGTCAAAATTCTTCCTCAATGTTCTGCCTTAATCCCATCTTGACTCCATATGGATAAGCATTGATGCAGAGTCAATGGTAGTGCCCCAATGCTATGTATCCACTCATGCCCTAGCAACAAGTTGTAGTTTTCTTTGGATGCAATCACCATGAATAATGTTGGCCTTGAAGTCGATCCATCTGACAAATTTACTTGAATCACACTTAGTATGTGACTTTTTTTCCCTTCATAGTTTGACAAAAACATGTTATGTGGTTTGAGGTTGGTATCAAACTTGCCAATCCTTTTCAGCAACGACTGTGGCATTAAGAGTACAGAAACGCCACCATCAACAAACACTTTGTTCATAGGGAAACCATCAACTTTATCCCTTATAAACAAAGGCTTAAGATGATACATATATAAGATGTAGGGTTCTAAAACATTTCCTGTTGTTCTTCAACCACACCATTACTCATGACATAGTAGCATTGAGTTTCTGGCCTGCTAATTCTTCACACATGGCTTCCTCTTCGTCCCAGATGCCTCTAACGCGAAACCATACTAATTAGGAAGGAACAACATGATATTACAATCAATAATCAAACCATCTTATGAGCTATCTTCAAAGTCATCAGATAGTTTATCGTCCATGTTGTCATCACCAAGATTTTCAACTTTTGCTGGCGGCGCACTCACAACCGACATCGGTAACATCTCTTTTGGTGGTCGACGGTGCATTTCCTTTTGAATGCTTTCACCCTTTGATGGAGCCACTTTTAATGCCATTTATCTTGTAGCTTTTTTGTTTCTCTGAAACCTTCTCCACCGAGTCTTTGCCATAGGATTTTCCATTTGTATGTGGGAGGAACATGATACTTCTTTGAAGTGGTCCCAACTTCATCAAATTGGGAAGAACTTGATCATTTCTCCATGATTTCCCACTTATGACTCGAGCCTGAACCTTTCTTTACTACCTTCCAATTTTGGTTTTCCCCCGTTAGATAAAAAGGACGAACCCAATTGTTGTTGGGAAGAACAGTTAGTGGCACAAAGGTCCTTTGATACCGAAACCTAGGTTTTCCTTAGGGAACTTGGGCGTTGTACGGTCCCTTTGCATGGTCGAACACCACCTTTGGATTCTTCTCTTGAGGACGTTTCTACTTCAACACCTCAATTTTCTTTGCAGCATTTTCTTCATAGACTATGTTACAATTTGGGCATAACATAGACCTGGAATTACCCATCTTGCACCTATTCAGAAAATCCACCAACTCCTCTCCAGGTTTTAGAAAAACAACCTTCATTCATTTAACAATTATTTCTTCAGACAATTCCTCATTCTTAATTTCAAAATCCATTTTTTCCTTGTTCCCTTGATTACCTTCAGTCTCTTCAGCAATATCAACTACCATCACTTCTTAAGGCTTAGACAAATTACCATTGCCACTTTTAAGACCTTCAGTAGTCTTGACTATAGAAGCTACCATTCGATCAATGGTCACAAATTGTTCATTCTCAAAACCATCAGTGGTATTGATTGTTAATGCTGTGAGTGAGTTGATAAGATCCGCCTGCTCACCTTCGATACCATCAGTAGTCTCGATCATCACCACTTCCAATGGTTCGAAAAAGTGTGCATCAACAACATGTAAAGGATCTAAGTTGTCCTTCATGGAGCTTTTTAGTTTTTCACCAAATTTCAGTAGGCCATCTTTCAGAGCCTTCTGAATCAAGTCCCTGAAAATAAAATACTGAGAAGCATTATGACCAAAAAAATTATGATACTTGCAGAAACCTTTTTTTTTTGTGTTTTTACTCTAATGGTGGATATTTACTTCATGGAGGAACTATAAGCTGACCATCTGAAACTAAAACATAAAATATTTCATCATGTTTTGACACATCAAAAGTATATGTTTTGGTACTAAATATATCATTTTTTGGTTCTTCGACCGTCTTTCCTTTTAACGGTCTTATAGGTTTACATGCATGTTCATACATAGTTATATTGACCGGGCTAGATGAGATAAAAGACAAGGTGTGTTTTCTAGGTCAAGGAAAACATGTAGGTAACCAGTTGGCTACCAACCCGGATCGAATCCACAAAGCCTAAACCGGGTTGTATGATCAGAGGATCATGTCATCGGACATGGGAGAAGATGAAGAGGTAGCAGTCGAGCTCATACCCTGGATCCATAGGATACCCCATGTTCGGCCTTAATGGAACCATTACACAATTGCTGAACCATTAAGGGAATAACCTCTCGTCATTATACGACGGAGCATGTTATGATAATAACTGTCATTGGCGACGATGAGCGTTACTTGCCTTAAATATAACCCAGTTACGTAATACGGAAACTCACGACAGTTACAGGAAATGATCATTGAGGTCCACGCACCTTTATAAATAGGGCTCTTGACTGATGGGTAAGCAAGACACATCGCTTCGAGCTCATGCACACTTGTGTAAGCCTACGAATCCCTTAACATAATATACAAAGAAAATTCGTTCATTAGAGACCTTCCCTGAAGCCCTTGAGTTCATAGAGAAGTCGTCCTTCGTGTTCAGAAGGAACATTTGGTGCCCATCGTGGGGCCCAGTAAAACTTTCATGGGCCATACTATCCAAGCATTCTGTGAATAATATCCTCTGGTGGAGATCCACCCCCAGACATGGCTCAATTACTAGCCATGATCGACAACCTTCGCCAGCAAAATGACACGCTCTAGGACAGTATCCACATCCTACAGACAAAGAGCCAAGACGAAGACCAACGAATGGAGCTTTTAGAACCTCAACCATTATCCCAGGATATCTGGGACAATCGGGTTAATGAGAACTTCAAACCCCCTGACGTGCTCATCATAGGACGGGAAATTTGATCGCCACGAACATATCATTGCTATCAACAACATGATGGCAATCACCGGGGCTAATTCTTCCGTGAAGTGTAAGCTCATGACCAACACTCTCAAGGGATCAACTTTAAGGTGGTATATGGGCCTTCTAAGACTCTCCATCACCAATTACCAAGATTTTACCAAAAAGATGGTCTAGCAGTTTTCTACAAGCTGACACAGAAAGGTGTCCACAACGACACTATTCAATGTCCGCCAACTCCAATCAGAACCCTTAAGGGATTACATGGAACAGTTCAACAAAGAAATTACAAAGGTTTCTCACCCTAATTAGGAGATCTTTGTAGTGGCTTTCCAGCACGGTCTCCGGGCCGGTAAATTCAACGAATCAATGGCCTATAAGCTGACCACTAGTATGGACGAGATCATCACCTGCGCAAAATGTTATGTAAAAGGAGAAGAAAGTAAAATGGAAAAAGAACCAGAGATGCTAAAGAAAGAGGAGGACCCCGGGACAAAACTCCAAGGCAGAAGAAAGAGTAAAACTGGCCTTGTGACTGACCATCACCCCGAGAAAGACTCCCTTACCGGCCGTCCCGACGACCCTTAGTTCCAAACCAAACTTTCACCCCTTTAAATTCCAGAAGGGAAGACATCTAGAAGGACGCGAATCACCTCAATATACTACCCAAACCTTATCGTCCCCCAGGAGTCAACACAATCCTAGGGGATGACCCCGACGCCTGATGCACATATCATCGAATCCACGGACATCACACCAATGATTGCCAACAACTGAAGATAGAAATCGAGAGACTCATTCAAAGGGGAAAGCTATTCTTCTATGTGAAAGGAAATTACAAACAGTCTAGAAATCAAAGCCCCCCCATGGGCGAAGGCGACCCGGCGAGCCCTTCAAAGAAGAAGGGAAAAGCAATAGAAGAAGTCTTAGAAGCACGACTAACCCGACATACCCTTAACACTATATCAGGGGGATTTTCCAGAGGAGGATCCACCAGTTCAATGAGAAAGAGATATGCCCAAAACACAATGCTCATGGACCAAGTAGAATGGACGGACAAGAACCAAGATCCTAGTATAGTCACTTTCTCTCGAGAAGACGTAGAAGGAATATTGCCTCATGAAAAAGATCCCATGGTCGTCAAAGTGAAAATCAGAGACTGGAGTATCAAGGGGGTACTGATTGAACCAGGAAGCTCGGTCGATGTCATGTATTGGGAAGCCTTCAAAGGAATGGACTTTAACTCGAAAGAAATATTACCATTTAACGGGACACTAGTTGGGTTCTCAGGAGAACAGGTACATGTCCTCAGACACCTCCGAACTCTAACCTTGTTCGGGACGAAAGAGAATGCCAAAGCAGTCAGAGTACGATATATTATCGTTAAAGAATTGTCTCCTTACAACATCATAATCGGTAAACCGCCATTTAATGCGCTCGAGGAAGCATTATCAACCCTATACCTCATTATGAAGTATCCCCTTAGCAAGGGACGAGTAGGAATGGTACGCGGAGACCAGGGATAGGGGCGAAAATGTTATAAAGACAACTTGAAATTAAAGAGGAGGGATGTGATTACGAAAGAAGCAAGCGACCACAAAGTCAACATGATCGATATGGATCCAAAGGAAGATCCTAGAGAGGGAAATCTAACCCCCCCGGGAAGAGACGAAAGAGGTCCAGATCGGATCTCAATTCTTAGAGATCATCCATCTAGGAACCAATCTTTCACCAGAGGAAGAATCAAAGATAATGGATATCTGAAATAAAAACATTGATCTATTTGTTTGGAAACCATCTGACATGCCCGACATAGATCCCAATGTTATGTGTCATCACTTGGTACTTGATACCAGGGTAAGGCCGATAGCCTAACATAAAAGGAAGGGTGGCGAGGAGAAAATAAATTCCATAATCGAAGAGGTAAATAATCTGATGAAAGTAGGATTCATAGGAGAGGTCAAGTACCCTACTTGGCTATCCAATGTTGTTATGGTTAAGAAGAAAACCGGGAAGTGGCGAATGTGTGTAAATTTCACCGACCTCAACAAAGCATATCCAAAAGACCCTTATCTGCTGCCCCATATTGATCGACTAATCGACGGGGCCTCCGAATTCAGATTGTTGAGCTCCATGGATGCTTACTCTGGGCACAATAAAATTTGCATGAACCTGGTGGATCCATACAAGAACAAATTCATAACCGACCAAAGCAACTATTACTACTATCTTATGCCTTTCTATCTCAAAAATGTCGGGGCTACATATCAAAGGTTGATGGACATGGTCTTCACTCCATAGGTCAGGAGGAATATAGAGGTGTACGTTGACGACATGGTGGTCAAGACTAAAGAGGAGAGAAGACATGTGAAAGACCTGGAGGAAACTTTTGCAGCGATACGAAGCTACAACATGCACTTAAACCCGGATAAATGTGCATTTGGGGTACAAGTCAGGAAATTCTTAGGGTTCATGCTCATAAATTGGGGAATAGAAGCCAACCTGAACAAATTCCAAATTATCATCGACATGAGAAGTCCGACATCCATCCGTGAAGTCCAAAAACTAACTGGCCGTTTGGCTGCTTTATCTCGTTTTTTGTCTTGTGCAGAGGAAAAGCCAATTCATTTCTTCGTAGCAATAAAAAAGAAGGCAAACTTTGAATGGAACGACAACTGCGAAAAGGCTTTCCTCGAAGTGAAGTAGTTCCTATCAACTCCTCCTATATTGGTTTGACCCAAGGAAAATACACCTCTAGTACTTTACCTGGCTGTGTCAGACAATTTGTTGTACCCCAAAATTTTCCCTCCCATTTTCTTCAAGGCATCTCCTCATGCTCCTAGGGTTTTCAATTGCTCAAGGTTGCTCAAGAATTGATCAGACAAATTCTCCTCCTAAACAATGGACCTACAACTAGGGTTTCACTTTTATCAAGGAAGATTTGGTTTCTAAGGACTCAAGTGGAATTCATGGTTCCTCATATGTCTCAAGGAATGCTCATGTCAAGTTTTAAGCCTTGTAGTACAAGTTTGCTCAGTCAACTACTCAGATGATTAAAAGTAAATTATGGTCAACATATAGTCAAACTTCAATATTTTTGGTCAACATCAAGATTTTGAAGTCATATTCATCATTTTATCAAGGGTTGATCATAATTCATCAAGAAAATTCAAGATTCATCAAAAGACAAAAGTTGCCAAATTAGGGTTTTCTTAAGGAGAAGTCAACTGAACTTTGACCAAGCATAACATCCACATGCTTCATCAGATTTTCCTCAACCAAATCTCATTTTGAAAGAACTTCAATTCTCCATAATTTTTCCTCTCTAAGCTCAAGTCCAAAAAATGCTTCCTTTGAGAGATATGGGCCAAAATAATATAGGTCATTTTAAAAGTCAACAATAAGACACTTTTTGTCAAAGGAACTTACATCAAGATAAAGTATTCAAATGAAAAAATGATCAAAATAGATATTGTAGAGGACATCCTAAGCTTTCCAAAAAGTCCAATATCACCTTCAACTGATAAAAAGTGAGAGAGTTATGATTGGTACAAGTTGGGAAATTTTGAGAAAATGCATGAAACCAAAAGTTATCAAACTTGAATTTTTTAGCTAATGGGCTATTGTTTCAAAGTCCATGCGTGTTATATACTTCATAGTGAACCTCAGAACTTATTCATACACCCCTTAGATTTTTATTTTAGGTATATTTTATTTTTATTAATTTAAATTCAAAATTAAATAAGATGAGGTCAAGGCTTTTCATACAAGGTCCAAGCCCAACATGTTTGAACTAATTTCATCATTATATATTCTATGCATTTAAGATATTAAGGACACAAAAATACTTGCACAATAAGCCATCTCAAAAATTCCAAAAATATCAAAAACTAGGGCAAAGTGAAACCCTATCTTGCAACCTCTCTCAAGGTCAAAAAGCCTTTCCATTCACCTCCATAAACACTACATGGTAAGGTTGGATAAGTTATAATTATCCAAAAAGCGTGATGCGTTTCATATTTTTGTTTTTCTTTGTGTATTAATGTATACTAACATCACTGATGCATTTGAGTTTTAATAGTGCATGAATAATCCATCGTGTGAGCCCCGTGATGGCTGAATCATGAATGGCCATACTCATATCGATTTGAGTTATCTTCTTCATATCTCACAAACCAGCGTGATTTGGCAAAAAATGATACTCCCATTGAACTCGCAAGGCCTGAATGGGGGGGGGGGATAAGGTACCCTTGGATCACTGACTATGTCTATTTTGCAGGAACAAATAAAAGACTCATCGGGGAAGATGACCGGAGCTAGGGCTCCGGCGCTTCTCCGGTCCAAGCATTGTGTTTATTACATATCTAATTGTTGTCATTGAAGTAAATAGATGTATAGCCACCTCAAGGGTAGAAGCGCGTGCGATAAGGCTTTTATGTTTAAGGGAGTGAGTTTGATCCATGCCTTTTGTGTTTTCTCACATTTTTTTCCATATTTTATAGATCACATACAGTGCGTCCCATCCATCAACCACGCGCCTTGACGCTTCTCACCATCAGATCTTCACAGATCTGATCCAATGTTTCCAGACGCGTAACCCATGATGAACCTCCTGGAGCTTCTCACATGAGATCAGGCGCTAACTCAGTTGGGCCTGGACCTTCTTTGCAATTTACACCCCCTCCTTTTTGCTAATTCAGGCCCAAATTCCTCCTTTTTTTATATTTTTATTTTTCTCTTTTACTTATAAATTTATATTTTATATTTTAATTAAAATACAAACATAATTAGGCTAATAAAAATAAATTAGGTTTTAGTTTTTAATTCATCATTAAATAATTTAATTAATTAATTTCTTTTAATTAAAATTAATTAGATTTAATAGGTTTTAATTAATTATTATAAAACATATTTTTCATAAAAAAATCGCAAAAAATATTTTCCTTTTCTATTTTTATCTTACTTTTATATTCTTAATCGATTGCATAGGTTTTTTTGCTAATGTAATAGCTAGCTTTAGTTCTCGCTTTCCTTTTTCATTATTATGTAACTGTTTTTCGGTTTGTAATAGCTTAGGGTTTTTTACTTTCTGCTTTCTATTATGTAATTGTCCCAAAGTCGTGTAATAGTTTAGGGTTTACGTTTCTGCCTTTACTTTCTGCACCTTTACTGCTTTCTCATATATGCTATATTACTGCTTAGTAATTAGGGTTGTATGGGAAGATAAAAACCAATCTATAGATAACCTAACTTCAAGATAAAATAAATAAATACAAAACACTTGCACATGCGCACCTTCAGGGTAACCTCCCTTGTTGCCTTTGGAAAATAACAGTCATGTCCCTCGAAAGTGGGGACGTTTTAGCAAGAGTCCCTCGAATTAAAGATCATAGTCCCTCGATGACCCTCCGCGTTGCCTTTCAATAACTTATCTAGTCCCTTACGAAATTGCTAAAGAGTATTCACAGGTTGCCTTCAATGATTGTACGATGACCCTCGCCTATCCCTTCACATCCATCGTTAGGGATTACTACTAACTAATGGTATAGATAACACTATCTAAAGGAGGGGAGAAGTACGAGAAAAACCTTGAGTGGGTAGAATACTGTTAAACATTTTTTCACAAACCTTTCAAAACAAAAAATTTTGCACTACACTTTCAAAAATATTTTCAAAACACCTTGTATGCATTCTTGAGGACCAATACGAGAATCATTACAAAGTTTGCCTTACACTGGAAACTTTCAAAATATTTTTCAAACACTTACACAAAAAGAAATTTTTTAAAAGTGAGCTAAGCGATTAAGAGCTCGTAGATAACTACGGATGAAAAGGGTGCTAACACCTTCCCTTTTCATAACCTACCCCCAAAACTCAAAATCTTAAAAGGTCTTTCCTGTTCTTTTCACCCTTTCCTTATTGGATAAAAGAAAAGTTAGTGGCGACTCTAACTATCTGCAACATTTGCAATGAAACACAAAACAAGTCAGTTCTCCCACCGTATTACAGAACTGACGACTCTGGTGGGGAATTGAAACTTAAAAAGAGGGGTTACCTTAGAGTTAGATCACTTTTACTTAAAATTGTTTGCTTTATATTTGAGGGTTTTTCGGGTTTATTTCTTACAAAGATCCAACGCCCGGATCTGGGGATACCTTAGGTAAGTATTAATAGATCATGGAAACTGTACGGTGTAGATCGATATGGTTGAAGTGATGGTTATGTTAGTGTGAGACTTTGGCTTGTACTGGTGTCCCTTGAGTCAGTCGAGGAGAACACTAGGCTGCCGCGTGGTGTCATAAGCACTAACTGACTTTTAGAACCTTAATTGACCCAACTTGGCCATTAGAAGGTAGTGAGATGGCCGGGCTTTGGTGCCATCCAAAGTTGGTTGATACTCGATGCTATACTCATTGAGATTCAACTCTCATGATATTTTGGTGGCAACTCAGTTGCTCTGCAGAAATAAAACCTACGAGAAAGATCGATGATATGAGACTCCTAGAACCCGGTTACTATTCTTAGGACAGGTTGAGCCAATTGAACTTCAAGAGGGTACTTACCTATGAACCTTATGCAAGCCTTTAAACCTCAGGCTATTGTGTGCTTTGTTTGTGTTTGCTAGCTGTTCAAACATGACATCATAACATCATATCATAACATTTTTACTGACCATTTCAAGGATCTCAAGGACCTATGATGTAGGTTTATCATGAACCAGACGTCTAGCAAGGGGAAAGAGGATTTATTTACCTCTAACTAGATGCTGTCAAAAGACCGAAGTGAGTTCTTTTGAGTCAAAGGCTAGGACCCACTCGATATGGTGAGCTTGATTCTCTTAGAAGGATGTTCAAAGATGCAAAGTTCTAGAGTCAAAGCTGCAGTCAGACTAAACTTCTAACATTTAATTTTTGTTTATCTCGTGAGATCCCTAAAAACATTGCATATGCATTCACATACCATACACATCATATCATAGCATATATTCCCAATAAAGTTTTTCTCATCTTCTTTCTGTTTATTTCAGTAAAAGATGGCTCTCGAACAAATCGTGAAAGAAATTCAAGTTCAAAACGCTCAATTCCAAGAGACGCTCCTGAACTAATCCAAGGGGAAGAAATAACTGACGGCGCTCATCGCCAAGAAGAAAAAGACTAAGAAGCCAGATGTCTTCCTTAATATGGGTAGAAGATTAAAATGTCTGGTCAAGAGGGATCTAGATTTTGAGGTCCCATCAAATGAATATGATAACCAAGAGGAAGATGATAAGAGTGTGAAAGCTGAGGAGAATAACGACCATGGATATGATGAAGAAGAAGAAGCAGACTATTCAGACGAACAGTACCCTCCTGCTGATGACAAATACAAATAGCTAGAAGATCGTCTCAATGCTATGGAGATCTAGAGAGTGCCTGGGTTAGATTTTGAATAAATAGGATTAGTATCGGGGGTTGTTATCCCTCACAAGTTCAAGGTCCCTACTTTTGTGATGTATGACAATGTTTCTTGTCCTAAGCTGCATCTGAGGTCTTATGTCTGGAAGATCCAACCCCATACCACTGATAGGAAGTTATGGGTACACTTCTTTCAAGAGAGCTTGTCGGGGACACAATTAGAATGGTTTTATCAACTAGAAGGAACCAACATCCATACTTGGGAAGAATTGGCTGCTTCCTTTTACAAATAATACCAATACAATATTGATCTTGCACCGACCCGTGTGCAATCATAAAGTATGACTATGGGCTCGAATGAATGATTTAAGGAATATGCCCAGAAATGGAGGGATCTAGCTGAAATAGTTCAACCTCCTTTGTGTCATAGGGAGCTGGTTGATATGTTTATGGGAACTTTGACAAGACCTTTATTTAATAATCTGATCGGAAGCTCTTCATCTGGATTCACTGAGCTGATATTAACATGGGAACGTGTTGAAGGTGGAATTAGAAGTGGAAAGATTCAGGTAGCTACGTCTTTAAGTGCCGTGAAAAAGATGTTCAACAGAAAGAAGGAAACTAATGTTGTGTATGGCCAAAAGGGTTGTGCTAGAAGTGATTGTAACCAATCTGTGGGGGTGGTGCTAATTTCTAATCCTACGGCTGTGCAACAAAAACAACAGGGCAATCAGCGTAGGTCAGACACACCCAAGATACAATTTACAAAGATCAACATGTGGTTGTCTTAGGCATTACAACATCTATTGAAGGCAGAGCTGATAACGTTAAGCGATCCTCCTTAGAATCCCAACACCTCCTCTCCTTGGTAAAATCTAAATGTAAGATGTGTTTATCATTCCAATAGTCCCAGACATGATACCAATAGCTGTTGGGCTTTGAAGAATAAAATTCAAGACATGATTGAAAATAAAAATATTGAGTTTGATCCTCCCGAGATCCCCAACGTGATTACTGCACCTATGCCTAAGCACGATAAAGACATAAGTGATATTAATGATGTTCTTTATGTTTCTTCTGTAAGTAACTTGATTACTCCACTGAAAATTATTAAGAAGAATATGTTTCAAGCCGATTTATTTCCGGGTTGTATTGAGAGATGTTGTTTCTACGCAGCCCAACCCAATGGCTGCCAACTGCTGAAAGAAGGTATTCAGCGTCTGATGGACAACCACATGATTCTAGTTGAGAAAACTCCCTCTGTGGAGAATTTGTTTCAATACTTGGAGCTGGAAGAGGTATCTGTAATTTCCAGTACTCCTATCAGGATCACCTCCAAAGGTCCTGTAAAGATTAATGCCAAACCTAGAGTTTCTCCTCTAATCATCACCACACCTGAACCAATTCAATATTCCTCAAACAAAGTAATCCCTTGGAACTATGGAGCCGACGTTTACTACCATGGCATTAAGCAAGAACCATTGACTACTGAAAGTGAAGGTATTGAAGTTACTGATTCCAACATTAACAATATTGCTGGGACCAGTAAAGTTACTAGAAGTGGAAGGGTTTTCTCTCCAGAAATATCTCTGAAGACCGTTGCTACACCGATTCATGTTACTGCTACTAAGTCAGCTACTTAGACTCGGGGAAAATAACAAATAATTGAGCCTTCCCAGACGGGGGCACCTAAAGAAGTTACCACTGAAGATACCTTCAGGAAAAAAAAGAAGGAAGTACTAAAAATTATCCAAAAAAGTGATTACAAGATTGTTGAATAGCTGGGGAAGACCCCCTCGAAGATCTCCATGTTATCCCTTTTGTTGTTCTCTAAAGCCCATGCTCAGGCTTTTGTGAAGTTCTTGAAATCCGCGCATATGCCACAAGAAATCTCTGCTGATCAATTTGAAAGTTATGTTGCTAGCCTAACGACTGATAATGGGTTAGGCTTTTCTGATGCTGATTTGACTCCTGAAGGAAGGAACCATAACAAGGCCCTATATGTCTCTATTGAATGCAAAGGAACTGCCTTAGCTCATGTGTTAGTTGATACGAGTTCCTCATTAAACCTTCTACCGAAGGATGCTCTGGACAGACTTGACTATGAAGGGGTTGTGTTGAAACCCAATGACATTGTGGTCAGGGCCTTTGATGGTTAAAAAAGGATGATGCGCAGAGAGGTGGATTTTCTGATCAGAGTAGGGTCGCAAGTATTCTTTTCTACCTTCTATGTGATGGACATTCATCGGGCCTATTCTTGTTTAATTGGACACCCCTAGATTCATGGGGCAGGTGTAGTGGTAGAAATGTTGAGATTAAGCCATTGGATTGACTTGACTCGCACATATCAAAATAAAAATCGCCACCGTGCTTTATTGTTTCCAAAGGAATGGGAAAAGAGAGAATAACCTAAAAAAGGAGGGGGAGAGAATATAAGTAAGGGGATTGGTTATGCAAAGGGAAGGTATTAGCACCCTAAACATCTATGGTACTCCGCAGGAACCTATTTGTAAATCTGTGTATTTTGGCTATAAAATGATGTATAAAAAATATATGGTGGAGATAAGAAAAGAAATATTTTTTATGATTTTTTCACCTGCCACGGTTGCGAACCTTTAGTGCCTACATACCACCTTCCGTGAAATAGGGGATCAGGGTACTCATAGTTCATCTTTTAAAAATTTTAAAACACAAGTGTATTTGTTAATTTTAAGAGACGAGACATAATCATCATTGTCCGAGTGGAAAACATACTTACTACCCACAATTATGAGAAATGAGAATTTACGTCATCTCAAAGTAAAGGATAGGGCTTGGATTTTAAAATCGATAAAAACCTCACTTAACACCCAAGTGGAAAATATCTCACTTCACTACATATCGTAGAAGTATAGTAGCTTGCATCACTACAAGGATTGACAAGAGTCTAATCTTTTGAGGAAATTTTAAGGATAAAAGCCAAAATGACAAAGATGGTTTGAATGAGATTGATTGACTTTTAGTCTTCTCACAAAAAAGTCCAAGTATTATTAAGTTGATTAAAGTTTGATTAAGAAAATGCTTTGAAAATGCATGGACATAAGTCCAAGTTTATTATGAAAGTGGTTCAAGTTTTAAAACTAGAAGAGTTTTCAAAAGGAGGGAGAATATTTTTGAAATTAAAGAAGATATGAGGAGATGAAGGGACTATCCTAAAGCATAAGGTAAAAGTTAGGGAAAAGAACCATCTAATTAACAAGAATCCAACAATTGACACAATGATCAATGTATAATTCCCATCCATTGGATTTGAAACCAAGCAAGCAAAGATACTAAACCTCTTAAGGAACCAAGCTTCAATTGCATTAAGTCTTCACAAAAATTGGGCAAAGCAACAACTGTATACAGATGAATTCCAGATCATAGACAAATCATGTAATTAAAATAACCTGCACACAAAGCAAACAAACAACTCATTGTCTTGGGGTAAACCCCAAGAACTCCAGACAAAATAATAGTTGAGGTCACAAGGTCTCAAGATATGTCAAAGTCTCTATTCCTAAGTCCAAGAAGTCCATCACCCCATAATACAAAGGATAGTAACCAAGTAGTCCAAGTAACATTAAAGATTTTTAGGGTTCAAGTTGATTATTAGGTATCTTCAAAAAAGAAAATGAAAAATCTCAAATGAGAAAAATAAAAATGACATAAAAGTAAATGCTCAAATGAGAAAAGATGAAAATAGCGTGAAATGTAAATGCCAAAAATAAATGTGCTTAAAATAAAAACATAAAGTAAAAGCATAAATAAAGTCAATTGTAAGAAATTAGTGGTTAGTTGAATGACCATCTTGAAACTTGTATTTGGAACTCATTAGAAGATTGGTAAAATCAAAGCCTCTCAACAACAATTTGCATTTTCTTTTTGTCAAGTATATCATTCATTTCAAAATCTCAAGGCAACAATAAATGATCAATGGTGTTTAAGTGATCCAATTTGACCAAAGTTTATGAAAATTCATTAAAGGATAGGTAGAACCAAAGCCTTCTAATAATGAATCTCAAGGTTATTGGATTAAAGGGTTCAAATTAACATACCTGGGCTTACAAACATGGGTTTGGGCCACAAATGATTATTTTCTCAAATAGGGACAAAATCTATCCATATGTTAAGCAATCGTAAGTGGACTTATATAGAAGTCACACCTATTTTGAGGCCCGTCAATAGCAATCTATGTACCATATGTTTTTAGAAATGATATGGAAATCATTCTCCAATAACATTTAGTACAATAAGAAGGGGATAAGATGAAGAGGGATGGGGTAAGAATTAAACCACATTTGAACCAAAAATTTAATCAAGCTATTATTAAAATTATTCATCCATTTTTTGTGGAGTTAAACTCAACACTATGGATCCAATGATGTTAATAAAGCTCGTGATCAAAATCTCATAGACCAAGATTAGCTTGAATATATATAAGATAAAATATATTTAAAAAATAAAGATAAATATTTTAGAAAAAGGTTTAAAAATAGGAATAAAAGTGGAAAATAGGAACTATATTCAAAAAATCCAAAAAAATAAAACAAGGCCATAGAAAAATAAAAAATGAGCTCAAATATTTATATAAAATATTTGGTATTTTTCTTGATTTTTTCAAATTTTCTGAAGTTAAAATGAATTTTTTTAATGAATTTTTGAAGTTTAAAACAATATAAATATGAAAATAAGAAAATAAAATAAATTCAAAAAATGTGGACCAATGGATGAGAGTCAAAACGTGTCAGTAAGCTAATCCAATGGATCAGACGCGCTGTGCATATCATAGTCTTTACTGAATAATGTATGGAATCAATAATTAAATCAGATTTTTTGAAATATGCGTGGCACGCCTTCATTGGTAGATAGATGACACGTTGGTCATCTTCAACCTCCAGCCAACGAATCTGCATGTTCCAGAAATTGTAAAATTAGGACACGAAACCGGTACCATTCGCTTCGTCACTTCAAGACGATTCCAATGGTACCTTCACAAAAAATTTATATAAATTGTAGCCTAGTCGTTTTTGAAAAGAAGTTCTGAAAAGGGATTTGAAATTTCATAGCCAAAATGTACTTCCAATTGAAAACAAGTGTTGCAACTAGAATCAGGATGATGAGAGCTTCATAACCGTATTAAAGTTTGAGAGAACTGGTGAAGGAATCTATATATTGAAGTTCAGTTGCAGAGCTTTAAAACTGGACTTGGCTAGCATGATTTAAGAAGTCTTAGAGCTTAATTCTTCTTCTGTTAGCTTCAGTGAGGTTCAAGGAAGGTGAATTGACAAAGAAAAATGGTTGAGAAAGGCTGTAAGAGAAAATTCGAAGTTGCAGAAAATTGAGTTTAAGAGGAAGTTTGGTAGGGTGATTCTGGCTCTCTAAGCTTGAGAAAATGAATGAGGTATGATCCTCTATTTATAGGGAAGCTGATTGAATGCTTAAGCGTGTGAAATGATGAAGTTTGGAGGGAAATTGTGTGAAGTTGCAAACAAGAAAAGTGTGACTTCTCTTTTGATCAAAACCCATCCAAACCTTGCGTTTTAGTATGATAATCACTTCTGGAGGTTCACTAAACATGTTTTGAAGAAAAAGCGCATAGAAAAATGTGTTTAGAAGCTAAATCAAGGATTTCAAATTCTGTCTTTTGAAGAAACTTCAGTTTTAAGTTACCAAGTTCAAATCAATGGCATTCTCAGCTCAAGGAGTCTTAAGACATGATTCTTGAAGCTTTAGAAATATGAGATCACAAGGTTTATAATGTGGAAAGAATAGAATTAAATAGATTCCTGAGTTGAAAGTTGCAATGAGTCAAAGTTGAGAAAAAGAGGTTGACTTTCTATACATAGAAAATTTCTAAGTTTTTCTTCAAAAATGACTTATAATGTCTTGCATCCAAACATGGTCTTCAATTAGAAATTTGCTCTTGACCAAAAAAGATGGCATTAAGTATATCTCTTGAATGACATTTTGAGTCTTGAACCATTTAAAATCTCCAAAAATTGAGAAAGTTATGACTTGTTGAAATTGGCGAAAATTCATAAAATGACCTATAATCTTTTGCCTCCTTAGGGTATCCTACATCCATTTTCATACTTTGCATTTAAAATAAGGGTTTAAGTCCATATATTTAAGATCATTGTGGAAAAATAATGGGCTCAAGGAGATAAGAATTGACCAAGTTATGATCTTTTGAAGTCACATATGGGAATTTGATGGTTTGTTTAGAAGACTTGTAATCTTTCTTCATCATTAGGTATCTTCCTCACAAAATTTCCTTGAAACTTTTGAAGTGATTTGTTGATAACCCTTTGAAGAGAAGGATGTCTTTGGAATCACCCAAAAATACCAAAAAATGAGAAAGCTGTACCCCTTTGGAGTTCAAAACCCTAGCTCCTAGAGCAACAAAGTGCCTTGGGAAACCTTTGCAATTTGGACAAACTTCCTTGTATAAATACTTTTGTAATGTAAATAGAAGTTGTTGAAGATGATAAGGGGAAACCATATCAACCAAAACCACTTCCAAATCTTGAGAAATGAGGGAGATATGTACTTGTGATTAATGAAACCAAAGACTTGTTCAACTAGGTCAAACTTCTTCAATCAACCCTTGTACCTTTGAACTATTTTTGACAACTTGAGACATGATGAATCATAATAGACTTTGTCATGATATTATTTCAAAATATCTTCAATGATGGGGTTTGAATCTCAATAAAGCTTTTGTTGAAGAAGGCATATGAATAAGCTCATGAACCTATAGAGCAACTTGATGAAGTAGGTTGTGTTTTCACCTATGATATAAAAAATTAGAGAAAACATTCATTGCATTTATTAGTTAAAAGTTAATCAATACAAGACATAGATGATCACAAAATACAAGTCAATGTGCTTGGTGATTCCCCATGAACAAACCTAAAGATAGGATGAAGAACCAAACCCTGGTGTGTGATCTTGTTGTGATTGAATTGATATGATGTGATAAAGGAATCTTAGGGGCAAAAATTGGGGTACAACAACTGCCCTTATTTAAGTGTCTTCTATCCGGAGATGCGAAGGTTTAAAAATCTTCGTGTCGACGCGATTGAAGATAGTTAAATATAAAACAAGCCCTATTTTTGGCCCTAAGATGCCATGCAATGCTTATGATTGTGAATGCAAATGAACAAATACAAAAATGACGTAAGACCTATCTGGGGATATGGTAAGATAAAAACAAATATCAAATGGAAAACCCGACCAGGATAATAAATCACTTGTGAACAAAAGACCTGACTCTTATAAGGGTAAAGCCCATAGAAGAGGTAGAGGATAACCGTGATCGACAGATGACTACGAATTATCCACTCGCTGAGGAGATAACAAAAAAAGCAACGTCGACCCACCGGGGAAACAAGAGGTAAGATAATACCGTTAAATACCAATATTAGAGGGTAAAAATGATTAGCATCAGTGCTCCCGAATGGGAACAAACGAACCTATTTTGAGAAATAGAATCTTAATGAAAAACTACCTTCCATAATGACAAGGCTACCATTCATCGAAATAAAAAATCTCAACAACAAACTACCTTCCATAATGACAAGGCTACCATTCATTGGAGTAATAAAATCTCAGTAACGAACTACCTTCTATAATGACAAGGCTACCATTCATTGGAGTAACAAAGTCTGAATAACGAACTACCTTCCATAATAACAAGGCTACCATTCATTGGAGTAACAAAATCTCAACAACGAACTACCTTCCATAATGACAAGGATACCATTCATTGGAGTAACAAAATCTCAGCAATGAACTATCTTCCATAATGACAAGGCTACCATTCATTGGAATAACAAATCTCAACAATGAACTAAATTCCATAATGACAAGGCTACCATTCATTAGAGTAACAAAATCTCAGCAACAAACTATCTTTCATAATGATAAGGATACCATTCATTGGAGTAACAAAATATCAGCAACGAACTACCTTCCATAATGACAAAGCTACCATTCATTGGAGTAACAAAATATCAGCAACGAACTACCTTCCTTAATGACAAGGATACCATTCATTGGAGTAATAAAATATGAACAACGAACTACCTTCCATAATGACAAGGCTACCACTCATTGGAGTAACAAAATCTTAGCAACGAACTACCTCCATAATGACAAGGCTACCATTCATCGGAGTAACAAATCTCAACAACAAACTACCTTCCATAATGACAAGGCTACCATTAATTGGAGTAACAAAATTGGAATCTTCTCTGGGAACGATCAAACTTATTGGGGAAGTACAGGTTTCTTAAATAAAGAGACCTGTTAGTTGCTGTTATCAGGAGGAATTGCAAATAATGATTTCCTGGGGAAAGTAATAGGACTTCCTGAGGAAATGCCAATATATTCCTGTTGAGGAGATAAAATCTTCATGTGCAAAAATAAATGCACATTCTCAAACCAGGGCTCAAAGCTTGCCGAAATTAAAATAATAATATTGCTGGGGACCATAGATTTATTTCAATAATAAACTGGGATGAATCAGTCAACCAAAATAACGCCTTATGAGGAATAAACTCAAGAGGGAACCACTTTCTATCCAGACAAAGAACTGTACAGGGAGGATAAAGCAAAAATACTCCACGAGGGATAACTCAGTGGGGAAATTGAAAGAGTATACACTTTCTGCTTAAGGTTGACACTCTATTGGAGGGACGATAACACAACTCTATAAAATAGGGTAATATGCCAACAATAATATGCTAAAGAGCCATGATTTTCTAAATTCAACTAGGCATGATGTATGTATGGATGTATGAATGCCATTATGTATATAGTGACAAAACAAACATATAACACCGGGGATAACCAGGCCAGACCAAACTTGGGCACAGTCAATACTCGGCAAAATCACATCCAAGATGAAAATTCCATAAGAAAGTAAGCACCAACTGAGGAAACAGATTCCTATCTCGCGGCTTAACCTCATTGGGAAGGAACAAAATCATTACAGTAAATCAATACAAACATAGGGATATAAAAACTTCTTCCAGGCTTCATCGGGGAAAAACACACATACTTCAATAGGGAAAAACAAATGTTTCAAGGTCTGTACTTCTATTGGGGACTGTAATACTGACTTCACTAGGGAAAACAATACCACATTGCTGAGACATTAGCTGGTGGATATTATATTGTCTTTAATAAGGAGGGAAATAACAGATCATCGAGGGGGCACCAAGATACATTCTTCAATATTGAGAGCGATGATTGCACCAACTTCTCTGGGGAGAAATTGCGAAACCTCACGGGGATAAAAATTTTCAGGGAAATATATCATCTCCGCTTTACTTGGGGATTTAAGAAGTCAAATATTACAACAAGAAATCAAACTTTTGGGGATTTTAAATCAGACCCAGCACTTGGCGGGAGAAAACCCAAAAAAGTTGACAACTATTTCAATGTTTCTTAGACAAGATATTTCCCTTGTCTGGTTGCTTGGGAAACAAACAACAACAAAAAATTCTAGCACTGCAAAAGGGTGACGTTTTGCAAATGATTCCATCTCAACATACAAAGGGAAAAGGGGCTTTCGTCCTAGAAGCGAAGACCTTACTGGGGGAATCTGGGATAAAGACTTCATACCATGCAAACCCGAAATCAAAATTAACCAAGAACTGACTGGAGAAAACATGATCTCAAAACCAACACCGCAGCATACATCAATTGGTATCGTCTTCAACTATCTGAAAAAAACATAAAGAGCATACTCAATCCAACAAAAGTGCCTTAGGAGAACCTTCCTGGGGAAATCAGACTTCCAAAATTTATGAATTTGTCCGTCCTTAAAGTCACTATTTTTGTTCTTCTTGAGTCACAAAATCTAAAGCAATAAGTAATTTGTAAACTCTTTTCAAAAAATAATTTTTTTATCTAATTTGTTTTCTTTGAAAATTACTATCAACAATAAATGAAGTCTTTGTAAGCTAAATAACAAAAGAATTGCAAGGAATTGGACAAAAGCTCAAACTTTATTAATAGAGTGGTAGTTTGCGAATGGCGAGACTCCATAGATGATTACAAATTTTGGAAAATGGTAATATATATTGGAAAAGATACATTGAAATACAATGACCACTATTCTCCCTAACAACTTTGAATTCCTGAGCAGCGACTTTGGTTGAAGAATGGTGAGGATTCAAGAAGATTGTTGATTCAAATGATCGAGTCTTGTCTGATGCAGTTACTTGACAAGAAATCCGTAACTTTTGCCTAGGTTCCCTTGCAGATTTTCAACCTAGCGGGAAAATTTATTCTATTTATGCCTCTAATTTTTGCCTAGACCTCCCTTTCGGGTTTTCGGCCTACCGAGGTGCTCCTTTTTGCCTAAGCCGCCCTTTCGAGTTTTCATCTTAGCGAGTTGTTCTTTTTATTTTTCCAGGCGAAGTATTTCTTGACTGCATCAGCATTCACCGGACATGGGAACTCCTCGCCATCCATTGTTTCAAGAACAATACACCGCTAGAGAATGCTTTCTTGACAACATATGGGCCTTCAAAATTGGGAGTCCACTTTCCCTTGGAATCAGCGATTAAAGACACAATATTTATAAGCACGAGGTCACCTTCTCTGAATTCACGAGGCTCGACTTTCTTATCAAAATATTTCTTTATTCTCTCCTAGTATAACTGGCCATCACACAAGGCCGTCATTATTTTCTCTTCAATCAAATTCAACTGGTCAAGCCTGTTATGGACCAATTAAGCCTCTGACAACTTGGTTTCCATTATCACGCATAAATAGGTAATCTCAATTTTAATGGGGAGTACTGCTTCCATGCCATATACAAGTGAGAAAGGGGTTGCCCCTGTTGAAGTGCACAAAAATGTTCGATACCCATGCAAAGCAAAAGGGAGCATATCATGCCAATCTTTATAAGTGACAACCATTTTCTAGATGATCTTCTTGATTTTCTTATTAGTAGCTTCAATATCCCTATTCATCTTTGGCCTGTAGGGAGATGAATTGTGATGGAAAATCCTGAATTCTTCACAAATTTTTGTCATCATCTTATTATTCATATTTTAGCCGTTGTCAGTGATAATCCTGCTTGGCACACCATACCGACATATGAGATTGTTTTTGATGAAGCGCACCACCAATTTCTTAGGGACATTAGCATATGAAGCTGCTTCCACCCATTTGGTGAAGTAGTCAATTGCCACCAAGATGAAACAATATCCATTTGACGCTTGGGTTCAATCATTCCAATCATATCAATACCCCACATAGAGAAGGGCCATTGGGAAGAAATATCATTGAGAAGTGTCGAAGGCTGTTGTACCCCAAAATTTTCCCTCTCATTTTATTCAAAACATACTCCTAGAGGTCCTCAAGTGCTCAAGGTTGACCAAGAATTGACCAGACAAATTCTCCTCCTAAGCAATGGATTTCCAACTAGGGTTTCATTTTTTACAAAGAAGTTTGGGTTTTAAAGGCCTAAAGTGATTTTCATGGTTTCTAACATGTCCTCAAGAATTCTCATGCTAATTTTCATGCCTTGCATCATAAGTTTGCTCAGTCAATTGCTCAAATGTCTAAAAATCATCTATATTAGGTTAAAAGTCAACTATGGCCAATATACAATCAAACTTCAAGATTTTTGCTCAACATCATCTTTTTGAAGTGATATCCATCATTTGATCAAGGGTTGATCATGATTCTTCAAGGAATGCTCTCAAATAATCAAGAATCCAAAATTGCAAAATTAGGGTTTCCTAGGAAAAGTCAACTGAACTTTGACCAAGCATAAATTTCACATGCATCATCCATTTTGCCCCACACAAATCTCATTGTAAAGAAAACTCAATTCTCTATAACTTTTCTTATGTCCTCAAGTTCAAAAAATGCATAATTGGAAAGATATGAGCCAATACATTACAGGTCTTTTTGAAAGTCAACAAAAATGCATTTTTTGTCAAGGCAAGTTACGTCAAGATATTTTCTCCAAATGAAAAAATGGTAAACATAGAGATTGTAGGGGACATCATGATATTTCTAAAAAGTCTAAGATCATCTCCAAAAGATAAAAATTGAGCAAGTTATGACCAGTACAAATTGGGCAAATTGGTGAAAATGCAAAAAGTCAACTTTGAGAAAAAAATGCATTTTTAAGTTCATAGACCTATTTTGTGGGATTAAAATATGTTTATGACTTACTCAAGGACCCATAAAATCACTCTCACATTGATTTGCATTTTTTCTCTATTTTATTCATATTTATTTTGTTTTTATTCAAATAAACACAAAATAAATTGCATAAAATAATAAATAAAAAGTATGGACACATGGGCTGATAATTTGGGTTGATATTGGGCCTTCGAATTCGTGCAAGGCATGAGGAAAGAGACCAGGTTCAATGTATGACAAGAAGGGCAAGAAGTCATCAAATATGGCAATTCTTCATAGTCTCGATTTTTGCTTTCAAAACCATGATCAATGCATGGATTCTTGCCATGTTTATTCATATTTCCATTCCTCTATAAATATACAATCCAACCATAAGCTAAGGACACGAAATCATCATTTGGAAAAAGCTCTCAAAATTTCAAAAAAATATCAAAGTTGTCAAAATTCGGAATCAAGGTTCTAGCCCTTTTCAATCAAAAACAAAGGGTCAAGCATTACTCTTGAGGCTCCTAGGAGGCCATACCATCCCTTATTCACACATGAAGTTGCCTGAAACTGGCCAACGAAGTCGCCTCCGTTTGGTAAAATTCAAATAATTGAATCTTTCAATGCATGCAATATAAATGATTCTAATGCATATTTTCATGTTCATATCATCTTTTTGCTTGTTTCTAACGTGTTACATGAGAGGTTAGGTGCAGAGACAAGGATTTTCCATGTTTAGGGCATAATCCGGATCCTGGTTCGAACTGAATGATTAAGGCATGACCTATTAAAACCAAGGTCGGATTCGGATCCACGAGGCGATTTTGTGTGGAATAGGCCTTTTATTATGAACTCAAAGCTTTTAAAATTGCGGATCCCATTTTCGTGTGGCCGAAGAAGACGACCGAACACCGGCTCCGGCTCTTTGACTTATGTTGACACCGTTGGGAGTCTGTGTAGGAAGATCATAAAATTTGATTGGTTCATTTAAATTTTTCAGTGCGTGCGTTTTGCTGACTGGGATTTGATACTTGATTCCATTATATTTTTATTGTTTTTTTATAACAACAATTAACTTGAATGGCCCAGCTGTGAAAAGGAAAGCATGTAAGGATACTCCCTCTTAAGGTGCCTGGGTTCGATCCCTGGGGTTGTTATTTTGAAGTTTTCTAACCACTTTCTTTCAGATCTGATGCGCATGAAGGGAAACAGGTGTACAATGGGCCTCGCACTTGGGTCATTCAGTCCTAAGATGGCAAATCCAACGTCCCCAAATGGTTGAAGACCATGGTGTACCTTAGGGTGCACTCCCCACTGGATCAGGCGCAGAGTCTGGACCGAATTGGTTTGGGCCTAAGGAAATTCCAAACCACATACCCCCCAAATTGCTTCAACAACAGCATACCCATTTCTCCTATTTCATTTTCTTCTTTTTGTTTTAAATATTTTGTTTCTTTTAAATATTTTTTTATTATAATCATAAAATCAGAAAAATCATAAAAAAATGTAGATTTAGGTTTTTAATTAAACTTTAGTAAATTAATTAATTTTATTATTTTGACTTTTTATTTCATTTTAAAATCAATTAGATTTAGGTTGCAAATCTTTTTCTTAATAAATACAAAAAAAAATGTAGAATTAACCTTCTTTTATTAGTTTTTATTTTCATTAATAATCAATCGTTTTGTTGATTAATTAAAAATAGGTTTAGTTATTTAATTAATTTTCATTCAAATATTTTCTTAAAATAAACAAAAACAACCCAAAAAAAAGAATTTTCTTAATTTGCATAGATTTCCTTAGAGTTTTAAGCAAATGTTCTTTTTAATCCTCGGGCGTTCATTTTACTTCCCGCATTATTACTTTCTTATTATTGTATCTACCCATGGATTATAATAGACTAATTAGTTTTTCTTTACTGTTTTTACCCCCAGTTTTGGATTTGTAATTCCCCTTCCCCGAAGCCATGTAATAGTTAGGTTTAATTTCCTCACTTTAATTTCCCGCACTGATATTGAACTGTTAGATGTATGCCTAATAGGATTGCATGACAAGAACTAAAAGCAAATCATCAAAGAAAAATAAATGAATACAACACACTCGCACATGCGCACCTCTAGGGTACTCCCACTTCGGTTGCCTTCGAAATAAAATAGTCATAACTCTCGAATGTGAGGGATTTTAGTGCCTACCCTCTGGTTTAAAGATCACAAAAATGACCCTCTCGATGTTGCCTCGGTATGACCTTAAGACTTTAGGGTGGTTACTAAGGTATCTCACCAAGTTGCCTTTATGACTGTACAATGACCCTCGATTGTCCCTCAAACATCCGACGATAGGGCTACCTACTCACTAATAGTAGGATAGCAATGTCTAAAGGAAAAGAGGAAAAGAATAAACCTTTTCGAGTAGGTAGATGGTTCTTAGATGCTTGCTCAAGTGAAACAATTTTCCACATATACACTCCTTTTTGAAAATATTTTCAAATATACTTTGTATACGTTCTCAACACTACAAGAAACATTGCAAAGTTTGTCGTACTAAGGCGTCTTTTCAAAATACTTTTTCAAACACACAAACACAAAGCATTTTTCAAATGAGCTAGCATCTAAGAGCCCGTAGATAACTAAGATGGAAAGGGTTCTAACACCTTCCCTTTCCATAATCTACCCCCTTACTCAAATAATCTCGAAAGGTCTTTTTCTGTTCTTTTCACCCTTTCCTTTTTTAGATAAAAGAAAAGTCGGTGGCGACTCTTGCTTATCGCAACATGTGTCAATACAAACATAAGACCAGTAAAATAGTCGGTTCTGCCTTTAGTGTCATTAAGCGCTAACTGACCTTCGGAACCTTTAATTGACTCATCCTAGCCTTTAGAAAGTAGTGAGATAGCTGACTTTGGTTCCGACTGAAGATTGGTTGATACTCGATGCTACACTCATTGAGATTGGACTTTTGGGATATTCCAACCGCAATACTTTAGTGCTTGAGCTGAAATAATGCTTGACAAAAAGGTCAATGATATGAGACTCCTTAGAACCCGGTTAGTATTACTAGGATGGGTTGAGCCAACTAAAACTTCAAGAGGGTACTTACCTTTAAACCTCATGCAAGCCTTTAAACCTAAGGTCTTTTTGTGACTTATTTGTGTTTGCTATATTTGTTTTTAAGCATAATCATAACATCATGAACATCATGACATATCATTCGCGGTAACCATTTCAAAGAACTGTGGATTTATCTCTTCTCTATTTTATAGGTTATGGATCCAGCTCGCAGAAAAACCACCTGGATTAACTTTGTAGAAATTCCCCCCAAGCTTAAGGAGTTGGTCTTAAAAGTTCCTGAAAGCTCACCATTCAACAAAAGATATGGTCGTTTGCTCAGTTTGGTTACTACCAGCTTTGATGAAGGTTTAATGAGCGTCCTATTCCAGTTCTTCGATCATAAGCACCATTGCTTCATATTTCCAGACTATCAGTTGGTGCCCATGTTGGAAGAATTCTCTAAGCTACTTGGTTTGCCTACATTGGAACAGATACCTTTCACCGGTTTAGAACAAGATTCGATTTCTGAGAATGTTGCCATAGCCTTGCATTTGAAGCCATCTGACATTGAATCCAGTTGGGAAAGAAGAAGTGAAGTTAAAGGCCTTCTTGCAAAGTTTTGATGGAGAAAGCTCAGGTATTCCTAGACGCCATGAGTTACCATGCTTTTGAAGATATATTGGCTCTCTTAATATATGGGTTGGTTTTGTTCCCTAATTCATACCAACTTATAGACGTCAATGCCATCAACATTTTCCTTACTCACAATCCAGTACCTACATTACTCGGGGATATTCTGCATTCACTCCTCACCCGTACTATGAAGAAACGAGGAACTCTTATGTGTTGTATGCCTTTTCTCTATAGGTGGTTTATGTCGCACCTTCCTCGATCAGTAATGAAGAATGTGTTAGGATTAAGATGGAACCAAAGTTTAATGTCTCTTTCTCACTCTGATGTCTATCGGTGTCCTCGCTCTCAAGAAGACATATCTTTTATTGATCGTTGCAGAGAATTTCCTAATGTGCCACTGCTTGGCATTAGAGGAGGCATCGCCTGAAACCATTCTTTATCCCTACGTCAGTTTGGTTATGCACGGAGAGATGGTCCTCCTCATATGCTCATCTAGAGTATTGTGTTCGGTTATTCAAATGATCTGCAAGGTTATCGTCAGAGGTTCATCCGCGCTTGAGGCATGGTTAAGAAGACTGATAGTAAGACTTTAGGGCACATGAACTCCATCCTTTTAGGACCTTACCTCAAATGGGTGCAAGCTCGTGCTCAAAGTCTTATGATGCCATATAATCCCATCTTACCAGTGATCTTAGAGCCTATTGTTCAAGGGGACGAGCCTCACATCATTCTTCATCTTGATACGCCAACAAACTTCGAAGAATTGCAAAAATCTTGGATCCAACTCAAGGAAGAATGAGATACATTTGAGACATAATTCTATGCCAGTGAAAATAAAGTGTTGGAACTGACGAAGCAGCTTCACGAAGAGCAGAATCTTAATGCCTATATCAGAACCAAAAGGAAGCTTCCACGGGAGACTTAGGAGTTTTAGAAGTTTCTTTTAATTGTTATTTCTTTGTAAACTTTTGTTTCGCTCGAACTTGCTAATAAAAAGCTTTTGTTTCTATTTTGGTTAAAAGAGTTTAAATCCTATGAGGTCCTTGAAAACATTGCATAAACATATCATGCATATCATCACATAAGCAGGTATTTCAAGATAAGTTTCTTATCTTTTCGCTGTTTATTTTAGCAAAAAGAAATTGGTCTTGAACAAACAATTAAGGATCTTCAGGAACAGAACACTCAATTCCAACAGATGTTCCTGGCTCTGGATAAAGGACAAGAAGATCTAAAATCTCTCATTGTCAAAGAGAAGACAAAGTAGACAAAGAAGCCAGTTGGCATCCTGAATATGGGAAGAAGATTCAGAGGACCAGCCAAGCGAGCTCTAGAATTCGCAACTCCATCAAATGAGAGGGGTAATAAAGAAGAGGATGGCAAGAAGACAGAAGAAGAAGATAACAACCCAATGACTGATGAAGAGGAAGCAGACTATACTGAAGAATAATATCCTCCCTCTGATGAAAAGGATAAACACTTAGAGGATTGTCTCAATGCTATGGAGATTCAAAGGGTACTTGGTTTGGATTTTGAAGAGCCAGGGTTGGTCTCGGGAGTGGTCATCCCATAAAAATTCAAAGTTCCCATTTTTCAAAGTATGATAGGGTTTCATGTCCCAAACTGCATCTAAGGTCCTACGTCAGGAAGATTTAGCCCCATACAACTGATAAGAAGTTACAAGTTCATTTCTTTCAGGATTGTCAGGGAGGAAGTTAGAATGGTTCTATCAGTTGGAAGGAACCAACATCTGCAATTGGGAAGATTTGGATGCTTCTTTTTATAAGCAGTATCAATATAATGCTGACCTCGCTCTAACCCGTACACAACTCCAAAGCATGTCTATGGGTTCTAGTGAAGGTTTCAAAGATTATGCCCAAAAGTGGAGGGATTTTACAAGTAGAGTCCAACCACCTCTGTATGATAAGGAGTTGGTGGACATGTTCCCGGGTACTCTGACATGCCCATTTTTCAACCATTTGATTGGAAGCTCTTCAGCCGGATTCGCCGAGATGATATTGACAGGAGAACGAGTGGAAGCTGGTATCAAGAGTGGTAAAATCCAAGGGGCTACATATTCAAGTACCGTGAAGAAGCCATTCAGTGGAAATAAGGAGGTTAGTGATTCCTATGGTCAAAGAAATCATGGTAAAGATGAGCATCGTCCAACGGTAGGAGCTGTAATGATCTCCAACCCTGCACCAACTCAATGACAAAATAATCAGCACAGGCAGGATACGACTAAAAGACAATTCACCAGAACCAACATGCCTTTGTCTCAGGCATTGCAGCATTTGTTGAAGGCTGACCTGGTCACTCTGAAAGATCCTCCCCAAAACCCAAACACTTGTTCTCCCTGGTACAATCTGAATGCACGGTGCACTTACCACTCCAACAGCCCGGGGCATGATATGAATGATTGTTAGGCGTTGAAGAATAAAGTTAAAGACCTTATTTGTGAAAAGGAGATTTAATTTGACCCTCCTGAAACTCCCAACGTAATAACTGCACCAATGCCCAAGCATGACAGGGGTATCAATATTGTTGATGATGTTTTGTTTATTTCTTCAGTGGGTGAATTAACTACGAAGAATCTCTTACGATCCAGTTTATTTCCGGGCTGTGGTGAAGGTTGCCACCTGTGTGCATCTCTGCCTAATGGTTGTATATTGATGAAGATAGGTATCCAACGCCTGATGAACGATAGGGAAATTATTTGAGAAGACTCCCTCCATGAAAAGCCTATGTGAAGATGTAAGATGCGAAGATATGTCAATTATTACCATCTCTAAAAATCCTACAAGGGTCTCCTCTAAACGGCCTTTAAGGATTACTGACAGCCCTAAAATTGCTTCTCTAATCATTATCTCTCCAGGACCCATACCATATTCCTCCGACAAAGCCATTCCTTGGAATTATGGAGATGACGTTTATTATCATGGTGTTAAGCAAGACCTATTAGCCATCAAGAATGAAGTTACTGAAGATACTGATCCTAACATTGACAACATTGTTGGGACCAGTAAAGTTACCAGAACTAGAAGGATTTTCTCTCTTGAAATCTCTCCAAAGACTGTTGCCACTCCTATTGTTACTCATATTTCTACTCCTATTGTTACTCCTGTTGTTATTCCTGCTACTGAGTCAAATGAGACTCGGGGAAAATAAGTATCGATTGAGCCTGCCTGGATGGAGGCACCTAAAGAAGCCATTCCCAAGGCCTCCAAGCAAGAAATGGAGGAAATTTTAAAAATCATACAGAAAAGTGACTATAACATTATGGAACAATTGGGGTAGACCCCCTCAAAAATTTCAATGATAGCCTTATTATTATGCTCTGAAGCCCATGCTAAAGCTTTGGTGAAGTTCTTGAAGTATGCTCATATGCCATAAGAGACTTCCATTGACCAATTTGAATATTGTGTTGCTAGTATGATTGTCGACAATGGACTAGGCTTCTCTGATGCTGATTTGACTCCTAAGGGAAGAAGACATAATGATGCCCTACATGTATCTATTGAATCCAGGGGAACTACTCTAGCTCATGTGTTGGTGGACACTGGTTCATCTCTGAATGTTCTACCCAAGGGTGCATTAGACAAATTGAATTGTGAAGGACTTACATTGAAACCCAACAATATTGTGGTGATGGCTTTTGATGGTTCCAAAAGGATGGTACATGGGGAGGTAGACATCCCGATTAAAGTTGGTTCACAAACTTTTGACTCCACTTTCTATGTGATGGACATTTTCACGTCTTACTCCTGTTTATTGGGACACCCTTGGATTCATGGGGCCGATGTCGTCACTTCTACTTTGCATCAGATGTTGAAATATCTGGTTAATGGAAAGATTGTTACAGTCCGTGGTGAAGAAGAGTATATGGTAAGCCACTTGAAATCTTTCAGATATGTCGAGATCGATAGAGAGTTCATTGAGACCCCCTATCAGAATTTGAAGAGATTCCTCAGACGATCGCTGTTACCAAGGCTGCTGCTATTGTTCCAAAGACTACCAGACTTCCACTGAAAATGGCTTCTCTAAAAGATGCTAAGGCTGTAGTTGAAGAAGGTGGGTTTACTATTTGGGGCTAACTCCCTGACATCCGCTATAAGTCTGCCAAATTTGGTTTGGATTTCACTTTAGGAGCTCAAAAAGTTGTTCGTCGTGCTCACGCCGGAGGACCACCACTATGCATCAGCAACCATGGAGTCAATGTTGTAGAAGACATTGACAATGACTGTGACTTAGACAATTGGATCTTCCCTACTACCAACGGTGGACTCAATAATTGGACGGCTACAGACTTCATATCTATCTCTTTTATTCAGAAGTAATTGTTTTTCTATTTTTAAGGATATGTAATTTTTGAACAATTTACACTCTAAAGCCTTGTGTCTTACCCGAGGCACAACGATCTATTTATGAGGGTTATCACATGTCATTTTCATATGTCATTAATAAATCATTGGACGTTTTTCATTCAAATTTTACGCTCTCTGTTTTTCTTTTACTTTATTTTGTCAAAATAGCTATGTGCTCTTACACACACCCATATATCAAAATGCAGATCCACGTCCACCCTGGATCCCATTAATAACAGTTCTGCTATTGCTAGTTATGACTTTGAAAATCTGATCTACCAAGCCAAAGACAAAGGCGAGGAATATTGTGAAGTACCAGGAGAACTTGCTAGACTATTACATCAAGAGAAAAGAGCAATAAAACCTCATGAAGAGTCGGTCGAGACAATAAAATTGGGTACAAAGGAGAATAAAAAGGAAGTCAAGATAGGTGCCAACTTGCAAGATGGTGTTAAAGAACAGTTAATTCAGATGTTACATGACTATGTTGAGATCTTTTCCTGGTCATACCAAGACATGCCAGGGCTGGATACTGATATCGTGGTTCATCATCTGTCAATAAAATAAGACTTCCCTCCAGTAAAGTAAAAGGTTCATCGTATGTGTCCTGATATGTCAGAAAAGATTAAGGCTGAAGTCATGAAACAATTCAATGCCAGATTCTTAGCTGTTACTTCTTATCCATAATTGGTTGCGAATGTGGTACTAGTACCTAAAAAGGATGGTAAAGTGCACATGTGTGTGGATTACAGAGATTTAAATAGGGAAATCCCCAAGGATGACTTCCCGCTTCCCCATATCGATGTTATGGTTGACAACACTGCACAACATAAGATATTCTCCTTCATGGATGGTTTCTCTGGTTATAATCATATCAAAATGGTACATGAATACATGGAGTAGACTACTTTTGTTACACAGTGGGGCACCTTCTGCTACAAAGTTATGCCATTCGGGTTGAAGAATGTCGGGGAAACCTATCAGCGGGTTATGGTAGCTTTGTTTCATGATATGATCCATCATGAGATAGAGGTCTATGTAGATGACATGATAGCCAAGTATTAAACTTAAGAGGAGCACCTGAACCATTTGCAAACACTATTTGAAAGGCTGAAGAAGTACAAGGTAAGACTAAACCCGAACAAGTGCACCTTTAGGGTGGGATCTAGTAAACTCTTAGGTTTCATCGTCACTGGAAAAGGTATTGGAGTAGACCCTGCAAAGGTTAAAGCTATTCAAGAGATGCCAACTCCCTGCACCGAGAAGGAGGTTAGAAGTTTCTTGGGACGTCTAAACTAAATTGCCAGATTCATTTCCTACCTAACCACTACTTGTGGACCAATCTTCAAATTACTGAAGAAAGATCAAGTAGTAAAGTGGAATGAAGATTTCCAGACAGCCTTTGACAGAATCAAGGAGTATCTTCAAGAACCTCTAATTTTGATGCCACCAATTGAAGGAAGACCTCTGATCATGTACTTAACAGTATTAGAGAATTCAATAGGGTGTGTGTTGGGGAAGCATGGCGAGTCTGGTCGAAAAGAGCATGTAATATACTACCTTAGCAAAAAGTTTACCGATTGTGAAACAAGATACTCACTGCTCGAGAAAACTTACTGCACTTTGGCATGGGCTGCTCGCCGACTAAGACAGTATATGTTGACTCACACCACCTTATTGATATCTAAAATGGATCCTATCAAATACATATTCGAGAAGCTCGCTCTCTCCGAAAGAATAGAAAGACGACAAATGGTCCTAACCGAATACAAAATTCAATACACTGCCCAAAAAGCAATCAAAGGGAGTGTACTAGTTGATCATTTGGCTCACCAGGCTACTAGTAAATGAATTTTGAGTTCCCAGATGAGAACATTATGCTAGTAACTAACTGCGAAGAACCTGGACTGGTTGAAGGACCTAAAAAAGGATCTCGATGGACTATGGTCTTTGACGGGGCTTCTAACACACTCGGTAATGGCATTGGTGCTGTGATTATCTCCCTTAAAGGCTGTCATACACCCTTCACTACCAGATTATGCTTCAACTGTACCAACAATATGGCCGAACATGAAGCGTGCATCATGAGTCTTAAAGCTTCTATTGACTTGAGAATCAAATTCTTGAGTGTAATACCGTGGGAGAAATGACTTGGGTGTTTTACGTTTGATTGCAAATGTTGCAGTTAGCAAGAGTCGCCACCAACTTTTCTTTTATCTGAAAGGAAAGGTGAAAAAGCACAGGAAATACCTTTAAGATTATTTCTTGAGTTCGGGGGGGTAGATTATGAAAAGGGAAGGTGTTAGCATCCTTTTCATCCATGTTTTTCCATGGGCTCTTAGTTACTTGCTAAATCACTTGCTTTTGTTTGAAAATGTGCTTTGTGTGGTTTTTGAAAGTATTTTTGTAAAGAGGCCTTTGTCTAGGAAAACTTTGTAATGATTCTCGTTCGTAAGAATGAATACAAAGGTGTTGATCTTTTGAAAATATTTTCAAGTTTTGAAAGATGTTTTGGAAGTGTTGGTGTTTGTTTTGAAAATTGCAAGGATGTTTTTATTTTGAAATAGAGCAAGTAACTAGGAACATTCTACCTAATCAAAAGTATTTCATGTTCATTTCCTTTTTCCTTTGACATTGTTATCTTACCATTGATTTGGTAAGTAACCCTATCATTGGATGCAAAAGGGACGGGCGTGGGTCATCGTATTACCATGATTATCAATGTTTCAAGATATCTTAGCATTTTCTTTAGAGACTAAGATCATTTTTGAAAGGCAACTATGATAACGTCAACGAGGGACTATGATCTTGTATTTTGTTTGTTTTTGCTAAGATACCTCACATGCATAATATGGCCATTTTTGTAAAGAAACCAAGTGGATTTACCCTAGGGGTGTTTGTGTGCAAGTGTATTGATTTTCATGCTTGATTTGTCTTTGATTAGGGTTTACTATTTGTTGGTTTTAGTATTTCCATACAAAACCCTAATTACTAGTATTTGTATATAAAGCGATAAATTGTAGAATTTAAAATTACTATGCTGTTACATCATTTAGGGGAAGGGGTATACAAATTACAAATGGGGAATATTGCAAGAAATTAAATCTAAATAATATTACAACCATATTGAATTTTGAAAAAATGTAAAAAATAAATAAATAAAATGTGTGATCGGTGGATTTAGAACTGACTGTTTAACGCTGGTTCGTGAAATGTCGCAGAAGCAAGAGTCGCCACCGTCTTTTATTTTCTCCAACATGGAAAGGACAAAAGCACAGCAAAATTCCTTATGAGATTATCTCTCGGTTCGGGAGGTAGATTTATAGAAAGGGAAGGTGTTAGCATCCTTTCTATCCATGGTTATCCATGGGCTCTTAGATACTTGCTCATTTGTGTTTTCAAAAGTGTTTGCTTGCTTTTCAATCGTGAGTGAGTTTGAAAAAGTTTCGTTGAAGTTTCAGATCGACTCTTGTATCAGTCCTCAAGAGTGTTTGAAAAGTTGTTTTTGAAAGCTTTTTGAAAAGTGTCGGTGTGAAAAGAAGTTTTTGATTTGTTTGAAAAGAGCAAGTACCTATGAGTCATCTACCTACCCTAAGTAATTAAGCTGTGTAAGAGTCCTTTAGATAGTGCTATCCCACCATTGAGAGGTAGGTAGCACCACCGTTGGAGGTGTTCGGGTCAATTCGTTTGTAGGGACAGTGTGGTCACCAGAGCAACAGTAGGACACCTTAGAAGCTACCCTTATGCCATTGATCCTTTTTAATTCGAGGCAACTTTTCCGAGGCAACTGGATCATGTCATGGACATAAGGACTTACTAAAACGTCCTATACTCGACGACCACATTTCGAGGGGCAAGGCAACAGTATGGTCACCAGAGCAATAGTAGGACACCTTAGAAGCTACCCTTATGCCATGTTCATGGATATAAGGACTTACTAAAATGTCCTATACTCGACGACCACATTTCGAGGGGCAAGGCAACAGTGAGGCGTACCCTAAGAGTGGTGTGTGAATTTGTGCATCGTTTTCAGTTATGTTTTATCTTGTCATGCATTATGGTGATCTACGTTTTGATTTTATTTGGGTCATTCATTCTTTCATGCAATTAGCAGTTTAAAGGTGCGGAAATTAAAATGCGGAAAATAAAGGTCCTACGCTATTACAAGGCGCGGGTCTATACATCGCCAAATTAACAAAGACCCGTTTTTGAATAAAATGCGGAAAATAAATGAAGTCCTAATTACTATTACAAAGCTTTGGCAATTACATAATATTTGAAATAAAAATAAGGACAAACGCGCGAAAAGAAATTAGAATCGAATATGCCAGGGCGTTGGACCCTTTAAAGAAATTAAATGAAATTAAAAATTAATTAATTATTTAATAAGAAAAGGAGTTATTTTTATGTTTTTTGTATTTATTGGAATGAGGAAATTAAAATTGAAATTAGAAATTAAATAAAACCCTAATTCTAAATTATTTTTAAATGTTAAAGAAAAATATTTAAGTTTTGACCTAATTTACACTAATTATTTAATTACAAGTTTATTTACAAAATTAATTAATAATTATTAATAATAATAATAAGAAATTATTTATTAAGAAAAAAAAGAAAAAGTACTGAAAACCTAATTTCTACACATTTTATTTATTTAGAAAAAAAATTAAAGTTAAAACCCTAAATTAAACTAAATTGATTATTAAGAATTTATGTACAAAAATATTAATGATTTTAAATATTAAATAAAACATATTTTTATTTTTATGATTTATGATTTTTTTGTATTATGAAAATTATTTTGTGAATTAAAAGAAACAATTAAAATAATTAAAATAAATAAAAAAGAGAAAAAAGAGAGAAAGAAAATACAAACAAGGGGGGTATTCAGACCCAATTTGGAGGTGTTGTTGAAGCAGTTTGGCCCACTCAATTCCAGGCCTTGTTTGACTTTTTGTAATTACGTGTGGATCCTTTGACTAGCGCGTATAGCAGTCTTCCTGTGGTGACCTTCAGATTGAAATTCATGGACATTTGGCAGGCATCAGCGTGGACGTGTATGGTGGACTTTAGATGAGAGATTACACCTGAACACGTTACAATAAAAATTATGGAGAATATGGGGGACATGAGAATCGAACCCAGGTCCCAATGCCTGTAGGACAACGCACAAGCCAACTGAGCCAACGCGTTAGTTTATATGTATAATGGACAATGATCAATATAATGGAAAAAGTAAGATTACGCTGAACCAAAAATAAAAACGCGCTAAATTTGAATCAGCCAACCAAGTTCATCCACGCTAGCCTTCTTCTTCCTTTTGCACCTATAAATGATATCAAATAGCGGGGGTTTTAAACCCCCACTAAACCAGACCTGCAATAATAGCGATTAGCATATAGTCAAAAAGAAAAAGGGCGCGAGGTGTGGATTCCGTTCGTTGGAAGGTCCTGATTCTAATGGTATAGGTTTGAATGGCCAATTGTTCCATATATGTAAAGCCCCAAATCTGGAGCTCTGAAACCCTAAAAAGCTTTCATGGTGGATTCTTGTACAGGGCTTAATAATTCAATCAAAGCATGCCATTAGCTTCAGAGCATTCATGTTAGCATAAATCAACAGTTAAAAGTCACAAATGATGCATGGAATTTAAAACACGATTATGAATAATTTTATGAAAAGTGAGACTTCAATCTACCAATTCCTTGAGTATGGAGGCGTGGTTTTGATTGGAATAGCTTCCTGGTAGTGTCAGGAGTCTATTGGAATGGCTTTTTTGCTTTGAAACGAACTCTGGCTATGAAAACAGTTTCTCACTTTTTGTCAAAAAAATGCAAGTTTGTTCTTTCTCTTCTGCGCAGCTCTCCTGTCCTTGTGCATTAGGGTTCAATTGTGCTTATGTATGTGAATGAATTAGGTCAAAAAGCCAGCTCAAAAATCCATCCATTCATGATTTTGAGATTTGATTTTCCATGATCTTTTTTTCAATCTTTTTCATGCCAATTATGCCAAATCATGGAAGATTCTTTCCTTTTTGAATGGTACACGAATATTTGATCCATAAAGAATGAATTGGCTGCACAAAAAGATTTGAAACACATGATTTAGTATTTTTCTCATATTTAATTTTAATTAAATGAATTAATAGGATTAAAAATTCAATTAATTAATTAAAAATAAGAAAATAACTCCCTTTTAGCTTAATGGGTCGTGCATAGCTTTTGGATAATGATTCATGGAAGAAATTGAGGCCCATTAGCAATTTTGAGGTATTTGAAGCAAAGTTGACTTTTCAAAATTCCCAAAAATTTCCCAACTTCCACAAGGCATATCTTGCTCAATGTTTATGCTTTGATCATGTTCTTGGACATTTTGGAAAGGTCTTAAAGTCCTCTAACCAATGTCTTTGGTCCTATGTCAGTTTGATTTACCAATCTCAAGTTATGGTCTTTGACTTAAAATGCCTTTTTGTTGACTTTTGAAAATGACCTATAATGTTGAGATTGATAACTTTTTGTGAGAGCATTTCTTGGACTTGAAGTATGAAGATGAGTTGTAGGAAATGTAATTCTCTTCAAAATGAGCTTTGTATGTAATTTTTCTGATAAACCATGTGGAAGTTATGCCTTGGTCAATTTGCAGTTGACTTTTCCAACTGTCCAAAAATAGAAACTTTTGCATCTTGAGACTTTTTGAGCCATGCTTTGAGAATCATGATCAAGAATTGATCAAATGATGTTTGTGGCTTCAAAATAAGATGTTGACCAAAATTTTTGACTTTTGACTGTCAAATGACCATTTTGCCCCTGTAGTTGACTGTGAAGCAATTATGGTTTTTGACTGTGCAATTTTGTGCTGTGAGTCTTGAAACTTGACATATGGATGCTTGAAAATGTTTATAGGCATGTGGGACTTATTTGGACCCTTGTACACTTCAATTTCTTTGCCAGAACCAAAACCCTAATTTTTGACTGTTAGGAGGCCATTGGACTGTGCAACCCTTGGGAGGTTTTGAAGCATGATCTTAGCAAACCCTGAAGAATATGGGAGGGCAAATTTTGGGGTACAACAGTTGCCCCTGTTCAATCTTCTTAGACCTGAGGATGTAGATTGGTTGACGTTCCTTTCGCAATCCGAAGGTGGAAGATGATTGAACACTAGAGTGCCTAGAAATTTGCACTCACATGTTAGCAGTGTGATGGTGCGAATGGGCTTACAGATGCCATTTGGAGATTGATGGATAGGAAGATGGGCTTATAGATGCCATGTTGAGAGGTGATGGATAGGTGGATAGGCTTATAGATTCCATCTGGGTGTCGATCGCGTAAGAGTTTCCTTAGCGAGAACTTGCATACCTGAAAAAGAAAGATAATTACTTGGCCTGTTACAGGAGTTGATCTTCAAACTTTTTATGTAGATGTGCCCTGGATGGTTACAGGAATCGAATCTTTAAACTCTTCAGACGTGCCCTGGCGAGATACAGGAATCGAGTCTGGAGAATATAGTCGTCAACAGATACACCCTGGCAAGATACAGGAATCGGATCTTCGAACTCTTCAGACGCACCCTGGAAAGATACAGGAATCGGGTCTGGTAATGCTAGTCGTCAACAGATATACCCTGGCAAGATACAGGAATCGGATCCTCAAACTCTTCAGACGCACCCTGGCAAGATACAGGAATCGGGTCTGGTAATTCTAGTTGTCAACAGATACACCCTGGCAAGATACAGGAATCAGATCCTCAAACTCTTCAGACGCACCCTGACAAGATATAGGAATCGGGTCTGGTAATGCTAGTTGTCAACAGATACACCCTGGCAAGATACAGGAATCGGATCCTCCTACTCTTCAGACGCACCCTGGCAAGATACAGGAATCGGGTCTGGTAATGCTAGTTGTCAACAGATACACCCTGGCGAGATACAAGAATCAGATCTTTAGTTGCGACTGTTGATAGTAATTATCTTTGTATTAACCTTTGTCCTGAAAAGACAAAACGTTAGTTGTATGCGATGTCATGATGTATGACATGCGAGATGTGATAAGTGAGATTGTATGTTCATTATGTGTATATGCATGCTATAATGTATGAAGATGCGATGTTTATGAATGTATGTTTTCGTCTTAGGAAAATAAATCCTTGACGGGTGCCGGGAAGTTAAATCCTGGGCTGATGTGAATAGCATTTTGTTTCCGCTGGGGAGTGATGGTTGCAAGAATACCGGTAGGAGAAGATGACTCCGTTGGGGAATAAACTTGGCGAATAGAATACTCTACGGGGGAAAATTATTCTAGCGATCTTGTTGGGGAACAATACTCTGTGGTAAGAGAGGTACTCTGTCGAGATATTGGTAGTAACTTCGTTGGGGATACCGTTGTTATGTTGGAAGTGTTAATAGACTCCGCTGGGGATAAGAAGACTTTGCCGAGGACGGTCTTTCCGTGGCTTTTGGATGAGGATAACCCAGTTATATCCTGGTAGGGAAATAACCTTTGAATAAAGCCGGGAGACGCGTTCGTGTTCTGCAGGGGATAAGCTTCCAGAATCTACTGGGGATAAGCTTCCTGCTGGGGAGATAATTCAAACTTTCCTAGGGAAATCTTTGGACTGGACTCTCCTGGGGAAATTAATTTGATATGTACTAGGGAAGTGGCTCCACTGAATGTCTGGTATACCGCCGGGGAACAATCTTAGGTCAAGACTACCGGGGATGCTTGTTAGAAATGTTCGTATATTGCGTTGAGGAATGTTGAGATCTGCTGGGGATGCCCAACTTCCTTAAGGCTGATGGTATAGCTTTGCTTGGGGAGAGTGTATTGACTTGCTGACTCACTCTCTGGGGAATTAAGATATACTGGTTATGTTCTTCGGCTGAACTTACCTTGGTACTTTGGTGGACAGAACAATTAGATCACTTAGACAACTCATTATTGCCCCTGTTTCTAATATTACCTGTAATTAATCCTTTGTTTCGTATGCAAATATTTATGAGTTAACAATTATTGTCAAATGCATATATCACAAATTGAACCTTGGACGTTCTTCGCAAAACAAAACAGAAAAAGGCAAAACAATTGGCAATTTGTCTGAAAAGTGAATTTATATTGATTTTTGAATTTGCCTGTAAATAGGCGTTTTATGTACAAGAGGCTGACGTCCTAGTAAGAGAACGCCGCCGAAAAAAAGAGTTTATACAATTTGTACAAAGGGAAAACGAAACAGCTATGTGAAAAGAATAATCCCACTGGGTTCCAACTCTGCTATCGCCTTTATATCTTCGAGCGTCTCATCACTTTGCTGCTCAGTTAACGATGAAGCTGATTGATCGATGCCGTCTGAACTTGATAGTTGATACCGGATTCCAGATGCAAGGTGATCCAATGAGACATAGTATTACGCTTTAATCCCTAACTTTTTCCTGGACCGCCCTTTCGGGTTTTCGGTCCACCGGGATACCCATTTTTGCCCAAGCCGCCTTTTTAGGTTTTCGACTTGTCGGGTGTACATATTTTTTTCATTTCATCCCTCATTTTGCCCGAACCCTTTTGGTTCGCCGGGAAGCCCTAATTTTTGCCTAGGTATGTCAACCTAGCGGGTCTTTTATCATGCGTAGTATCTTTTTACTATGTCTGCATTGACGGGGTGAGGAAGGTCGTCACCATCCATGGTGGTCAGGATCATGGCTCCTCCTGAGAACACATATTTAACCATAAATGGCCCTTCGTACGTAGGGGTCCATTTGCCCCTTGGATCACTCTGAGGAAGGATGATGCGTTTGATTACCAGATCCCCAACTTGATACTCTTGTGGTCTGACCTTCTTGTTAAATGCCCTGATCATCCGTTTTTGGTACGTCTGACCATGACAAATAGCAGTGAGTCTCTTTTCGTCAATTAGATTTAGCTGATCAAGTCGTGTCTGGATCCAATCATCTTCGTTCAGATCTGCATCCTTCATTATCCGGAGAGAGGGTATCTGCACTTCGATCGGTAAGACTGCCTCCATGCCGTAGACCAAGGAAAAAGGAGTTGCCCCGGTTGACGTCCTTGCTGAGGTACGGTACCCATGTAGAGCGAACGGTAACATCTCGTGCCAATCTTTATAGGTCACTGTCATCTTCTGCACAATTTTCTTGATATTCTTATTCGCTGCTTCTACAGCCCCATTCATCTTCGGCCGGTAGGGAGAAGAGTTGTGGTGCTGTATCTTAAATTGATCGCAGAGCTCAGTGATCATCTTGTTATTAAGATTGGTACCGTTATCTGTAATGATTCTTTCAGGGACGCCATATCGACAGATCAGGTTGTGCCGAATGAACCGTGCCACAACATTCTTAGTTACAGTGGCGTAAGAAGCTGCTTCAACCCATTTTGTAAAGTAATCAATCGCCACCAGGATGAAGCGATGCCCGTTGGATACCGTAGGTTTAATCTCGCCGATCATATCAATGCCCCACAATGCAAAAGGCCAAGGTGCAGTCAAGACATTCAAGGGAACCGGAGGAACGTGCACCTTATCTGCATATCTCTGGCACTTATGACATGTCCGGGAATGTCGGTAGCAGTCGGCTTCCATTGTGGACCAGAAATATCCTGCCCGAAGGATTTTCTTTGCCATGGTATGTCCACTGGAATGTGTTCCGAAGGTACCTTCATGCAGCTCCGCCATGATCCTTTCTGCTTTAGTCTTATCCACACAACGCAATAAGGTCGAATCATGGTTTCGCTTGTACAGAATGCCGTTGCTGAGGAAGAACTTTGCTACGAACCTTCTCAGAAACTTCTTGTCATTGACAGATGCACCTTCAGGGTACTCTTGAGCTTCCAAGTACCTTTTCACCTCATGGTACAAAGGTTTCTCAGTCACTACCTCAGCCTCAAGATCACAACAGTGTGCCGGTTCGTCCAGTTTCCAGATGATGACCCGGGGAGCCTCATTGTCCCATTTGACTTTGAACATGGAAGACATCGTAGCTAACGCGTCCGCCAACTGATTCTCCTCTCTTGGGAAATGTTCAAAAGTTATCTCTGTGAAATGGGGGATCAATGTCAACACACATTCTCTGTAAGGAATAAGATTCGGATGTTTCGTATCCCACTCGCCTTTGATCTGATTGATCACGAGAGCGGAATCTCCGAAGACACTTAGAAACTTGATTCTTAAGTCGATCGCAGCTTGAAGACCCATGATGCATGCCTCATACTCTGCCATGTTATTGGTGCAGTTGAAACATAGTCGGGCAGTAAGTGGAGTATGAGTGCCTTGAGGGGATATGATCACAACGCCAATGCCGTTACCCAAAGCGTTGGAGGCTCCGTCAAAGTGCATAGACCATCAGGATCCTTCCTCAGGTCCTTCATCCGGTCCAAGTACTTCACAATCAGTCACTATCATGATGCTCTCGTCTGGAAACTCGAAGTTCATTGACTGATAGTGGTCTACTGCCTGGTGTGCCAAGTGATCTGCCAATACACTTCCTTTGATAGCTTTCTGAGTCGTGTACTGGATGTCGTATTCTGTCAAGATCATCTGCCATCTTGCTATTCTCCCAGACAGAGCAGGCTTTTCAAATATGTACTTTATTGGATCCATCTTTGAGATCAACAAGGTAGTGTGAGTCAGCATATACTGTCTTAGCCGGCGAGTAGCCCATACCAAAGCGCAGCAAGTTTTCTCGAGCAGTGAGTATCGGGTCTCACAGTCGGTAAACTTTTTGCTAAGGTAATAAATGGCGTGCTCTTTTCGGCCAGACTCGTCATGCTGCCCCAGCACACACCCCATCGAGTTGTCGAGTACTGTCAGGTATAATATCAGAGGTCTCCCTTCAACCGGTGGCATAAGGATGGATGGTTCTTGGAGATACTCTTTGATTCTCTGTCGAAGGCGGCCTGGCATTCATCGTTCCAACGTACTACCTGATCTTTCTTCAGCAGCTTGAAGATTGGTTCACAAGTAGCAGTTAGGTGCGAGATGAATCGAGCAATGTAATTCAGACGTCCTAGAAAGCCTCTGACTTCTTTCTCTGTCTTGGGAACTGGCATCTCTTGAATGGCTTTAACCTTAGCAGGGTCCACTTGAATACCCTTATCACTTACAACGAAGCCTAGCAACTTTCCAGATCTAACCCCGAAGGTGCACTTGTTCGGGTTCAACCTCAGCTTGTACAGTTTCAAACGGTCAAACAGCTTCTGCAGATGGTCAAGGTGTTCCTCCTCAGTTTTGGACCTTGCAATCATATCATCGACATACACTTCAATCTCATGATGGATCATGTCATGAAATAAAGCAACCATGGCACATTGGTAGGTTACCCCAGCATTTTTCAACCCGAATGGCATGACCTTGTAGCAGAAGGTGCCCCACTGAGTAATAAAGGTAGTCTTTTCCATGTCTTCCGGAGCCATCTTGATCTGATTATACCCTGAAAAACCATCCATGAAGGAGAAAACCTTGTGCTGAGCAGTATTGTCAACCAGAACATCAATGTGAGGTAGGGGGAAGTCATCCTTGGGGCTGGCCCTGTTCAGATCCCTGTAGTCAACACACATTCTGACCTTACCATCTTTCTTTGGCACTGGCACCACATTGGCAACCCACTGAGGGTAAGAAGTCACTGCAAGAAACCCGACATCAAATTGCTTCATAACCTCAACTTTGATCTTCTCGGACATCTCTGGACGCATACGGCAGACCTTTTGCTTTACTGGAGGGCAGTCTTCCTTGGTAGGCAAATGATGGACCACAATGTCAGTATCCAACCCAGGCATGTCTTCGTAAGACCAGGCGAAGATCTCCACATAATCATGTAGCATCTGAGTCAACCGTTGTTTTACGCTGAGCTCCAGATTAGCACCAATCTTGACTTCCTTTCGGTCTGTCTCAGTACCCAGATTTATCATTTCCACTGGCTCTTCGTGTGGTTGAATTGCCCTCTCTTCCTGGAGTAACAGTCTTGCAAGCTCACCAGGCACTTTGCAATCATCTTCACCTTCGTCTTCGGCTAAGTTGATCGGATTTTCGAAGTCATAACTGGCAGTAGCAGAGTCGTTACCAGTGAGATCCAGAGTGGATTGAAACCTGTGTAGGTGAGTGTGTGTAAATACAACTGTTTTGCAATATATAAAGAAAGAAAGAAAGAAAGGGAGCACAAGATTTGAAATGCGAAAAAACGTCCAAGATCTTTATTCATGATATATGGAAATGACAGTTATAAGCCCTCACAAATAAAGCCAACGGTGCCCCGGGTAAGACACCGGGCCATAAAGTTTCAGTTTATTGTTTATTACAAATAACAAAAACAAAGGAATTCATTAATGCGTAACAAAAGTAACAGGTGTATGATCTTTTGCGGTCCAATTGTTCAATCCACCGTCAGTCATCGGGTAGATCCAGCTATCGAACTCCGATTATTCCACTTCGTCTTCATCCCCAATAGCATTCACTCCCGGGTTGGTGATGATCACGGGAGGTCTTCTGATTCTAGCTTTGCGCACATCCCTCTGAGCCTCTGCAGTAAAACCCAGTCCAAACTTGTTAGTTTTAGGAGTTAAATCAGGGAGCCTGCCCCAGTTAGCACATTCACCTTTCTCGATTACAGCCCGGGCGTCCTTCAAGGAAGCCATCTTCAAAGGAAAGCTCTCTTCAGATACTGCTTCTGCCGCTGCCAATGTTGGAGGTACCTCTTCAAAATGCTGAAAGGGGGTTTCAATAAACTCCCCGTCCATCTCGATATACCGGAAGGAATTCAGATGACTCACCATATATTCTTCCTCCCCCTGCACAGTAACAATCTTCCCTCTGACAGGGTACTTGAGCTTCTGGTGTAGGGTGGATGTCACTGCCCCAGCTTTGTGAATCCAAGGTCGACCCAGTAAACATGAATAAGATGGACGAATATCCATCACATAGAAAGTTGAGTCGAATAATTGAGAACCCACACGAATAGGAATGTCTACCTCTCCATGAACCATCCTCTTCGATCCGTCAAAGGCTCGAACAATGATGTTGCTAGGTTTCAATTCCAGGCCCTCACAATCCAACCGGTCTAAGGCCTTTTTGGGCAACACATTCAGGGAAGAACCAGTGTCCACCAACACGTGAACAAGAGTAGTGCCCCTGCATTCTATGGAGACATGCAGGGCATCATTGTGGTTCTTTCCCTTGGCAGTAAGGTCAGCATCCGAGAAACCCAAACCATTGTCAGCTGTCAAATTGGCTACACAGTCAGTGAATTGATCTGCAGAGGTCTCTTGTGGCACATGGGCCGTCTTCAGAAATGAAATTAAGGCCTTAGCATGGGCCTCTGAGCACAGCAGCAATGAGAGCATAGAGATCTTGGAGGGGGTATGCCCCAGCTGTTCAACAACATTAAAATCACTCTTCTTGATTATCTTAAGAATTTCCTCCATCTCTTGCTGGGAGGCTTCAACATTCACAGATTTTGGTTCCTCCATCCGGGCAGGCTCATCTTCAATCCCTTTGCCCCGAGTATTAGATGACTCGGCAGCAGGGGAAACAACTTGATCAGAAGTGGAAACAGGCGCACTTGCAGGCGTTATTATGAGAGGTCTTCGGATAGCAGGTGGCGCAATGTCAGGCGAGAAGAGCCTGCCACTGCGGGTAACTTTGGCTGGACCGGTGATATTGCTGATGCTGGTACCGGTATTGAACTCTTGCTTTATTCCAAGTACATATACATCTGCCCCATAGTGCCATGGGACAGCCTTATCAGATTCATAGGGGAGAGGCCCCGGAACAGTAATAACAATGGGTGCAAAAGTCATGATTTTAACTGGCTTCCTCGGGGGAGCCTTGATTGGATTGTTGAAAATTGTAACGACGGATACTTCTTCCACGGGAACACAAGGAACAGCGGTCTTCTTGAACAGAATCTCCTTGCTATCCATCAGGCTTTGGATGCCTAACTTCAGCAACGGACAACCAGTAAGGGAAACAGCACACAAAAGGCAACCCTCGCTACAACCCGGAAATAAACCGGCTAGCAACAGGTTCCTCTTAACAGTCAACAGAGGAGTAGCTACATCATTCACAGAAACGGCATACAAATCTTCATCAACAGCATTCACTCCATGCTGGGGCATAGGAGCAGTCACCACATTTGGCCTCTCAGGCGCCTCAAATTGTATCTCCTTTGCATCAATAAGGTCTTGCACCTTATTCCTCAGGGCCCAGAAGTCATCAGTAGAGTGCCCCGGGCTATCGGAATGATAAGCACAGCGGGCATTTGGATTATATTTAGGAGATGCAGTATTCACAACCTTCGGAGCCTCTCGGATGGCCACCAAGTTGGTCGATAACAATTGTGGCAAGATTTGTGACAAGGTCATACTCAGCCCGGTAAATTCTCTTCTGGGTCTTTCAGCCCTTGGTTGATTGGTTTGCCGAGGAGCGGCAGCAGGTTTAGCAATCACCACCGCGTTGACAGATTGGCGGCGCTCTGGTTTATCTTGCCTCCTAGGCCCATACACAGCACTGGCCTCCTTCTTGAAAGGCTTTTTCTCAGAACTAGAGGATGCTCCCTTCTGAATCTTTCCGGACTTCATACCAGCCTCTATCCTTTTCCCAGTCAGAATAAGGTCAGTAAACCCTGCAGATGAATTGCCAATAAGATGATTGAAGAATGGCCCGGAGAGGGTCCCCAAGAACATATCTACCAACTCACGGTCAGTTAATGGTGGCTGCACCCTGCCAGCCAGATCCCTCCACTTCTGCGCATACTCTTTAAAACCTTCGCCTGATCCTAGCGACATACCCTGGAGTTGGGTACGTGTAGGAGCAAGGTCGGCATTATATTGATACTGCTTGTAAAAAGCAGTAGCCAACTCCTCCCAGTTACGAACCTTGGTTCCATCCAGCTGATAGAACCATTCGAGATGAGTCCCTGAAAGACTCTCTTGGAAGAAGTGGATCCACAAGTTCTTGTCCACTGTGTACGGCTGAATCTTCCGCACATAAGATCTGAGGTGCAACTTAGGGCAAGACGCCCCGTCATACTTGGTGAAAGATGGTGCTTTAAACTTGTGCGGGATGATCACACCAGAAGATAAACCCAAGTCTCCGAAATCCAAACCAGGCACTTGTTGAATTTCCATGGCGTTCAGACGGTCTTCCAACTGCTTGTATCTGTCTTCAGCTGGAGGATACTGTTCCTCATTAAAATCAGTCTCGTTGTCAGAGACCACCGGACTTGGAGCCCTTCCCCCCTAGGGACTGTCTTTGCCTACAGAAGAACCAACTTCCTCATTCTGCAACGTGTTACCAAACCTCCGGCCCGTGTTGAATAGAACAGTTCTCTTCTTCTTCTTCTTCTTAACCAGCAAAACCTTCAGCTCCTCTTGACCTTGAGCCAAACCCATGATCAGCTCTTGAAATTGTGCGTTCTGCGCCTGAAGGGCCTTGATAGACAGCTCGGTAGATGATTCAGGGTTCATGATGCTGAAATAAACAGCGAAGAACAGTAAGCAACCTGAAAAGAAGAGTACCTGCTATGCACATGATGAATGGAATGCGTATGATTTATGTTTTCAAAGACAATCGGGAATCAACTTTGTAAACAAAAAGGAACACACTTCATTAGATTCAACTTTGAAATTTAAATTGTTCAACAGGTTTCCCTTAGGCGTTACATAGAAAATGGAAATACTGAAAAGGGAAATAAAACTGTAAAAGAAAATCCAAATCTCCTCATTGATCCCAGGGTCTCCTCTTCTCAGTACGGATGTAGTCATTCAGAGCCCGCTCATTCTCCAACTGCTTTGTCAGCTTCTGGATCTTCAGTTCCTTCTCGTTGAACTTTTCCCAATAAGAATCCCGTTCTTCTCGCAGTTGCGCCCAAGACCTCTTTAGTGTCTCATAATCAGTAGGTATCTGAGGAGGGAGGACAGTTGGAGGACCCCCATCTTTATCAGGATACTCAAGAATGACGGGTCTGACAGCTTCATATGGCATACCTAACTTCTGAGGACGGATGCGGACCCATTTGGAGTAGGCTTCCATAGGTAGAGAAGTCTTTGGTCCCAACTCTTGTGGGTCAGCTTTGTGAATTCTGTCCCAAGCCTTGATGAACCTACGACGCAACTCGTCACTATCCACCTGAAACTCAAAACTGATGTGAGGTACCAACATCTCATGAGGCCCTGCTCTTCTGGCTCTTCCAAACTGTCGGAGAGCTAGACATGGATTATAAGAGATCCCTCCTTGGGTACCAATCAAAGGAACATTGGGGTATTCTCCGCAACGATCAATAACAGCTATCTCATCCAAACCTCTAAGAGTCCAAATGATGTCCTTATCAGTGAGAGACATTAACCTATGAGCCCAACCTATTTCTTCTTGGTTCTTCAGCACGAACTTAGGGAGGTGCGAAATAAACCACCTCACCAACAAAGGGATACAACACCACAGATTTCCTCGTCTTCGGGCAGTACGAGCATAAAGTTGTTGCAGGATGTCACCCAAGAGAGTGGGCACAGGGTTCCGAGACATGAAGATCCTTATGGCAGTGACGTTAATGAAGTTATCAGGATTAGGAAACAAGACTAGACCATAGATTAAGAGAGCCAAGATGTCTTCATACGCCCTAAAGTCCAAGTCGTTCCAGAAACTGTTAGCCTTACCAATCAGAAACTTGGCCAAGAAACCCTTAACTCCGCTTCTAGTCACCCAGTTGTCCATTACTTCTTGGTGAGTCAAGGGAAGAGCTGCAGCAACCTCCTCAAGCCTAAGGGTCTTTTCCCAACCAGTGTAGGGGGTCTGATCCAAGATAGGGATACCAAGCAAATGAGAGAACTCTTCTAGGGTAGGGACCAGCTGGAAGTCTTGAAAGGTGAAGCACTGGTACAGAGGGTCATAGAACTAGGTTAGGACACTCATCAACTGTTAGTCCCACTTTGCCGTGACTAAACTGAGAAGAGAACCATGCCTCTGAATGAAGGAAGTAGTATTTGGAATTTTGCTAACCAACTCTTCAAGTAACTCAGGTGGGTGAACAAAGTTGAACCGGATAGTATTCCTTCGCATATGCATCATGATGTCCTACAAAACAGAGCAAAGGTGAAACCCTCTTGTCTTTGAAATAGTCAGTCCTTATGCAGGATGCATGCAATGTTCATGATGGCATGATGTTATGATAAAGCACACCACAAATATTTACAAAGGCAAACATGATAAGGCACACAAGTCACACAAGACAAGCCCTTAGAGTTTAGGCCAACATGGGGTCTAGGTATTACCCTCTTTCAGTTTGTTGGTTCATACCTGTCTTATCAGAAGTAACCGGGTTCTAGAGGATCCCAATATCACTGACTACCCTCAATCGGTCATAACTCCAGCATCGCAATCTTTTCTTGCGGCCAGAACTATCACGAGAGTTTAGCCTCAATGGGCGTAGCATACTGCTACTGTTCTATTGGCCAAGTTGTGTCATTTAAGGTTCTAAGGTCGGTTGGTGCTTAATGACTCCTCAGAAGACCCATATTCTCCTCGTTGCAACACAAGGGATATCGGTACAGACCAAGGTGCCACACCAACGTAGCCACTGCTTCACCCATGTCGGTCTACGCCGGACAGGTCCCTCACAGCTTATGCTACCTAACAGGGTATCCCCAGATCTGGGTTAGGATCTATGTAACTCCGATGCAACCCACAATTTAAAGCAAACAAAGCACAACAATTGAAAACACAGTTATGAACTATCCTAAGGTACACCTCACTTTATAAGAGTCCCCAGCAGAGTCGCCAGTTCTGTGATCGGTGGATTTAGAACTGACTGTTTAACGCTGGTTCGCGAAATGTCGCGGAAGCAAGAGTCGCCACCATCTTTTATTTTCTCCAACATGGAAAGGACAAAAGCACAACAAAATTCCTTATGAGATTATCTCTCGGTTCGGGAGGTAGATTTATAGAAAGGGAAGGTGTTAGAACCCTTTCTATCCATGGTTATCCATGGGCTCTTAGATACTTGCTCATTTGTGTTTTCAAAAGTGTTTGCTTGCTTTTCAATCGTGAGTGAGTTTGAAAAAGTTTCGTTGAAGTTTCAGATTGACTCTTGTATCAGTCCTCAAGAGTGTTTGAAAAGTTGTTTTTGAAAGCTTTTTGAAAAGTGTCGGTGTGAAAAGAAGTTTTTGATTTGTTTGAAAAGAGCAAGTACCTATGAGTCATCTACCTACCCTAAGGAATTAAGCTGTGTAAGAGTCCTTTAGATAGTGTTATCCCACCATTGAGAGGTAGGTAGCACCACCGTTGGAGGTGTTCGGGTCAATTCGTTTGTAGGGACAGTGTGGTCACCAGAGCAACAGTAGGACACCTTAGAAGCTACCCTTATGCCATTGATCCTTTTTAATTCGAGGCAACTTTTCCGAGGCAACTGGATCATGTCATGGACATAAGGACTTACTAAAACGTCCTATACTCGACGACCACGTTTCGAGGGGCAAGGCAACAGTGTGGTCACCAGAGCAATAGTAGGGCACCTTAGAAGCTACCCTTATGCCATGTTCATGGACATAAGGACTTACTAAAACGTCCTATACTCGACGACCACATTTTGAGGGGCAAGGCAACAGTGAGGCGTACCCTAAGAGTGGTGTGTGAATTTGTGCATCGTTTTCAGTTATGTTTTATCTTGTCATGCATTATGGTGATCTACGCTTTGATTTTATTTGGGCCATTCATTCTTTCATGCAATTACCAGTTTAAAGGTGCGGAAATTAAAATGCGGAAAATAAAGGTCCTACGCTATTACAAGGCGCGGGTCTATACATCGCCAAATTAACAAAGACCCGTTTTTGAATAAAATGCGGAAAATAAATGAAGTCCTAATTACTATTACAAAGCTTTGGCAATTACATAATATTTGAAATAAAAATAAGGACAAACGCGCGAAAAGAAATTAGAATCGAATATGCCAGGGCGTTGGACCCTTTAAAGAAATTAAATGAAATTAAAAATTAATTAATTATTTAATAAGAAAAGGAGTTATTTTTATGTTTTTTGTATTTAATGGAATGAGGAAATTAAAATTGAAATTAGAAATTAAATAAAACCCTAATTCTAAATTATTTATAAATGTTAAAGAAAATATTTAAGTTTTGACCTAATTTACACTAATTATTTAATTACAAGTTTATTTACAAAATTAATTAATAATTATTAATAATAATAATAAGAAATTATTTATTAAGAAAAAAAAGAAAAAGTACTGAAAACCTAATTTCTACACATTTTATTTATTTAGAAAAAAAATTAAAGTTAAAACCCTAAATTAAAATAAATTGATTATTAAGAATTTATGTACAAAAATATTAATGATTTTAAATATTAAATAAAACATATTTTTATTTTTATGATTTCTGATTTTTTTGTATTATGAAAATTATTTTGTGAATTAAAAGAAACAATTAAAATAATTAAAATAAATAAAAAAGAGAAAAAAGAGAGAAAGAAAATACAAACAAGGGGGGTATTCAGACCCAATTTGGAGGTGTTGTTGAAGAAGTTTGGCCCACTCAATTCCAGGCCTTGTTTGACTTTTTGTAATTACGTGTGGATCCTTTGACTAGCGCGTATGGTAGTCTTCCTGTGGTGACCTTCAGATTGAAATTCATGGACATTTGACAGGCATCAGCGTGGACGTGTATGGTGGACTTTAGATGAGAGATTACACCTGAACACGTTACAATAAAAATTATGGAGAATATGGGGGACCTGGGAATCGAACCCAGGTCCCAATGCCTGTAGGACAACGCACAAGCCAACTGAGCCAACGCGTTAGTTTGTATGTATAATGGACAATGATCAATATAATGGAAAAAGTAAGATTACGCTGAACCAAAAATAAAAACGCGCTAAATTTGAATCAGCCAACCACGTTCATCCACGCTAGCCTTCTTCTTCCTTTTGCACCTGTAAATGATATCAAATAGCGGGGGTTTTAAACCCTCACTAAACCAGACCTGCAATAATAGCGATTAGCATATAGTCAAAAAGAAAAAGGGCGCGAGGTGTGGATTCCGTTCGTTGGGAGGTCCTGAATCCAATGGTATAGGTTTGAATGGCCAATTGTTCCATATATGTAAAGCCCCAAATCTGGAGCTCTGAAACCCTAAAAAGCTTTCATGGTGGATTCTTGTACAGGGATTAATAATTCAATCAAAGCATGCCATTAGCTTCAGAGCATTCATGTTAGCATAAATCAACAGTTAAAAATCACAAATGATGCATGGAATTTAAAACACGATTATGAATAATTTTATGAAAAGTGAGACTTCAATCTACCAATTCCTTGAGTATGGAGGCGTGGTTTTGATTGGAATAGCTTCCTGGTAGTGTCAGGAGTCTATTGGAATGGATTTTTTGCTTTGAAACGAACTCTGGCTATGAAAACAGTTTCTCACTTTTTGTCAAAAAAATGCAACTTTGTTCTTTCTCTTCTGCGCAGCTCTCCTGTCCTTGTGCATTAGGGTTCAATTGTGCTTATGTATGTGAATGAATTAGGTCAAAAAGCCAGCCCAAAAATCCATCCATTCATGATTTTGAGATTTGATTTTCCATGATCTTTTTTTCAATCTTTTTCATGCCAATTATGCCAAATCATGGAAGATTCTTTCCTTTTTGAATGGTACACGAATATTTGATCCATAAAGAATGAATTGGCTGCACAAAAAGATTTGAAACACATGATTTAGTATTTTTCTCATATTTAATTTTAATTAAATGAATTAATAGGATTAAAAATTCAATTAATTAATTAAAAATAAGAAAATAACTCCCTTTTAGCTTAATGGGTCGTGCATAGCTTTTGGATAATGATTCATGGAAGAAATTGAGGCCCATTAGCAATTTTGAGGTATTTGAAGCAAAGTTGACTTTTCAAAATTCCCAAAAATTTCCCAACTTCCACAAGGCATATCTTGCTCAATTTTTAAGCTTTGATCATGTTCTTGGACATTTTGGAAAGGACTTGAAGTTCTCTAACCAATTTCTTTGGTCCCATGTCATTTTGATTTACCAATCTAAAGTTATGGTCTTTGACTTAAAATTCCTTTTTGTTGACTTTTGAAAATGACCTATAATGTTGAGATTGATAACTTTTTGTGAGAGCATTTCTTGGACTTGAAGTATGAAGATGAGTTGTAGGAAATGTCATTCTATTCAAAATGAGCTTTGGATGGAATTTTTCTGATAAACCATGTGGAAGTTATGCCTTGGTCAATTTGCAGTTGACTTTTCCAACTGTCTAAAAATAGAAACTTTTGCATCTTGAGACTTTTTGAGCCATGCTTTGAGAATCATGATCAAGAATTGATCAAATGATGTTTGTGGCTTCAAAATAAGATGTTGACCAAATTTTTTGACTTTTGACTATCAAATGACCATTTTTCCCCTGCAGTTGACTGTGAAGCAATTAGGGTTTTTGACTGTGCAATTTTATGCTGTGAGTCTTGAAACTTGACATATGGATGCTTGACAATGTTTATAGGCATGTGGGACTTGTTTGGACCCTTGGACACTTCAATTTCTTTTCCAGAACCAAAACCCTAATTTTTTACTGTTAGGAGGCCATTGGACTGTGCAACCCTTGGGAGGTTTTGAAGCATGATCTTAGCAAACCCTGAAGAATATGGGAGGGCAAATTTTGGGGTACAACAAAATGCAAGAATGCAAATGTAAAAAAGAAAATATAATTTTTGTTTGGTTTTTCATGAGAAGAGGTTTTTGACTTATTTAATTAAAAAATAATAATTAACTTAAAAAAAGGAAAATAATATTTAGTTAGTAAACTAAATTAATTTAAAGAAAACAAGTTTTTTAGGGTGTTTGTGGATTTAATTAAGTTAGTAAATAAAAATAATTAAATAAAAGCCCTAAATTCTAAATTAATTTTAATTTGTAAGAAAAATAGATAATATAATATAATAATAATTAAAATAAATTATCTAAGTATTTAAAAAAAAGTAAATTTAATTGTAAAAGAAATGTTTTTATTCTTTTGTTTTCATGAAGAAAAGTAGAATATAATATATGAAAATAATAAATAAAAATATTAATGGGTTTTTATCACTAATAATAAAAATTAATATTAATAATAATACTAATAATAATAATAATAAAAATAAAAAATGAAAATAAAATAAAATGGGCCAGGATGTATGAACAACAAGATAGGGGTTAGAGTGTAGCAAAAAAAAAAATAAGGCCCAAAGCTAAGGAGGCCCAAGAGCTGCAAAAACATAAAAATGTCAAAAAATAGAAAAAAAAATTGGAAAAAGGTCACGCCCGGGCTTAGGACTTCATGGTGACAGGCACGCGCTTTAATTACTGGGGTGGTGGTACATCCATTAACTTATGTAAAGCAACAAATATATAATGTAAGTCTTGCCCTGCAACTTGTTCATTTCTCAACTATTTGCAAAAATATAAACATGAAAGTTGTGTAAAATTTCACCACGATTCTAGAAATGTAAACTCCTTAAACTAATTCTTAAAAACAAGCATGAATTTTGAATGGTACCTGTGATACAGTGGGAAGAACTGACTGTTTTTTGGAATGTTGGTTTGCGTTTTGCGTTTGTTTTCTCAAAATGTTGCGGTAAGCAAGAGTCACCACCGACTTTTATTTTATCCAACAAGGAAAGGAAAAAAGCACAAAAAAAATCCTTTTTCGAGATATTTCTCGGGTTCGGGGGGTAGATTATAGAAAGGGAAGGTGTTAGCACCCTTTCTATACGTGGTTATCCACGGGCTCTTAGGTACTTGCTCATATTGTTTTCAAAATTGTTTTCTTTGTGCTTGTGGGTTTGAAAAAGTTTTGAAACTTCGATTTAACTCTTGCTTCTATCCTCAAGAGCGTATGAAGTGTTTTTGAAAACTTTGTTCGAAAAGTGTAAGTGTAAAAAGTTTTTGTTTTTTGAAAGAGCAAGTACTTAAGAACCATCTACCTACTCGAAAAAGGAATCGTTCTATGCTATCTTTCTTTAGACAATGCTATCCTACTATTGATGAGTAGGTAGCACCGTCATTGGCGTTTGAGGGTCAATTAGATTGAGGGACTTACGGTCACCAAAGCAATGTTAGGACGCTTTAGCGGTAACCCTAATGTCTTAGATCATTTGTTTGAGGCAACAATATCCGAGGCAACCGTTTCGAGGCGACTATGGTGTTTTAGACAGGAGGGCAACCTCTAAAACTACCTATACTCAATGACCGTGTACGAAGGCAACCAAGTGGGGTGTACCCTAAGAGTGCGCATGTGTGAGTGTGTCGTTTTCAGTTTATTTTATCTTTGTACATGTTAACGGTGATCTAAGTTGATTTTAGGTTAAAACATTTAGTCTTGTCATGCATCCCTATTATAAAACATCTAACAGTTATAATTTGCAGAAAATAAATTGCAGAATTTAAATTACAAGGCGTTGGGTATTTACATTGCCAAAGACAAACCCTTTAAAAATAAATAAAGCGATAAAATATAAATAAAAGTCCTATTTACTATTACAAACCGGAATCAGATACATAATAAGATAAAAGAAAATAAATCGCGTGCGGGAATTAAGTCGAGTGCGAGTTTAGGGTTTTGACCCTTTAAAGAAAACATCTTTTTGGTTTTTTTTTGAATTAAGAAACAAAATTACCTAATTTAATTATTAAATTAATAAATAAATTAACTAATTAATGAAAATAAATTATTTTTAGATTTTTGGTATTTAAAGAAATAAAATAAAATTAATTAATGTTAGGAAAAACCTAATTAAGTCTAATTGATTTTAATTATTTACAAAAATATATTAAAGTTATTTCTAATTAAAGCCTAAATTAATTAAATTAGTGTTTATTAATTAAAATTTAATTTTATGAAGAAAATATTTTTGTGGTTTTAATTTTATAAAAGAAAATGAATTTTTTAATTGGTTAGTAATCAAATGATAATAATAAAATAAACAAATAAAAATAAATAAATAAAATAGAGAGAGATAGGGGGTTTGAGCCTGATTATGAGTGTTTGAGAAGCAATTCTAAGGCCCATAACAAGCTGGACTTATTGACTTTTCTGGATCTGATGTATGCGCATTGACTGGATCTATGATGGACCCTCACTCCTGGATCACCATATTTGGCCTTGGGCCATCTTGAACTTTGATATGTGAAGGAGTATGGTACACTACGCGCCTGGATCTACATGTGATTACCTGAAGAAAAAATATATTGAGAAAGTGGAGGACCTAGGATTCGAATCCAGGTCCTATAGGCGTTTGGAGTGCTTGCTTTGCCACTGAGACGCTTTGCCTCATTTGTAAATATGATACACAAAAATAATAATAAAAGAAAACAATTCATATGCCAGAAAAGACAAAAACAAAACGCGCCATTATTTAAATTGGCCACTGGGGAAGTGACACGCCATCGTCCCCTACCTCTAGCCACTGTAATTTTACCTGCGGATTTGAATCCGCAACTAAAAGCACAGCTCGATCCAAAAATCACTTCCAGGCCATAAAAACGACCTTCTAAGACATGGTTAGGTTCGTCTCCCTCTTCTGAGTGCAACCATGCCTATTATAGGAATCAATTTCACCTGAAACAAAAATCCTTAAAAAACAAAACGTAACCCTAGCCATGGAATTTTGAGGTTACAGTCCATATAAACCAAATTGAATATTGCCAAAAGTTTAGAAATGCTATAAAGATCATAAATATGCCAAGAATTGGTTCAAATGATGCAAGAATGAGGGTGTATGATTTCAAGAACAGAGCTTGGCATCGTGATACTTACAGAGCTTTTGAAGACTTGAGAATGCGTGAGTTGGATCCAGGAGGGTTATGTGATCACCTAGGAATCAATTGGGATGCTTCTTGGCTCCTGAGATTGCCTCTAAGTATGAAATCGAATTCAAGCTTTTTCACCACTTTTTCAAGTTTTGTTTTGCTTGTTCTTGCAGCTGCCAACCCTATTCTTCGTGCCTTTGCCTTCCTTTTGTATTGTGGAATGTGCTAGGGTAACAAATATGGCTTCAATCTTCCACATTAATGCATTGCATATTTGATTTGATTCACTTTTGAAAGCTTGCCAAATTTGTCAAAAATCCATCTTTTTGCACATGATCTTGTGTGATACGAATTTGATGCTCTTAATGATGATGATCTCAACCTGAAATAGCCAAAAAGATCTTAAGTAATCAATATTTGGATTTTATTTGATTTAATTTGATTAAAAATGAAATAATTCAATAAAAAATCAAATAAAATAATAAAAAAATAAATATGATCTCAAGGCTGAAGCTAGGACACGTGTGCAATGGGGGAAGCTCAAATCAAGTGGAAAAGAATGGGCCCTTTTGACAAAATTTGAAGTTTTGGGGATAATTGACTTTTGGCAATTTTGCAAAAATGTCCAACATCAACAATGCATACCTTCTTCAATTTTAAACTTTTGGAGGTGTCCTTAGACTTTTTAGAAAACTTGAGATATCCTCTAACCAGCCCTTTTGGTCTCATATCATTTTGATATTCCATGCTCAAGTTATAAGGTTTGGAAAAAAAGGTGTTTTTGTTGACTTTCAAAAATGACCTATAATGTCCAAATTTATAACTTCTTGTAAGTGCATTTTCTGATCTTGGGGTATGAAGATGGATTGTAGGAAATTGTATCCTCTTCAAAATTAACTTTGGATGGGTCATTTATCATAAAGTATGAGAAAGTTATGCTTAGTCAAAGTTGAGTTGACTTTTCCTACAAAACCCTAATTTAGCAACTTTTGAGCAATCCTTGATGAATCATGATCAACCCTTGATCAAATGATGAAATATCCTTCAAAATGAGAATGTTGAAAAAAAAAATTTTGAGGTTTGACTGTTTGTAGGTCACAGTTGACTTTTGCCCTAGCACAATCGATTTTTGGACCCTTTGAGCAATTGACTGGGCAAACTTCCTCTGCAAGGCTTGAAACTTGACATGGATGACCTTGAGAACATATTAGGACATTTGGGAGCACTTGAGGTCATTTGGATTCAAGAATTTTGATGCAACACAAAAACCCTAATTTGGGGTAGACTGCCTTAGGAGGTAGCTTGTCTAACCAACTCTTGAGTAAGCTTGAGCCACTTGGAGATTTTTCTTGCAATGTTTTGAGAAACATGAGAGGGAAAGTTTTGGGGTACAACATCTGCCCCTGTTCAATATTCTTCAACCTGAGGATGTAGATTGGCTTTCGGGCCTTTCGTGATCCGAAGGTGAAAGAGGATTGAACACTAGAGTGCCCAGAAATTTGCACTCACATGAAATGGTATCAACCTTGTGACGTCGGGAATGGGATTATAGATGCCATTTGGAGATTGTTGGTAGGAGGATGGGTTTAAATATGCCATCTGCATGAGTGTCGATCGCATAAGAGATTCCTTAGCGAGAACTTTCATACTTGTTATTATGGAAGATTCCGCTGGGGAAGCCCAGTTTTTATTGAGATTTTAGGAACTTGCCTGTGCTTCAACTGAGAGAATGCCTCTGCTGAGTTTTAAGCACTTGTCCGTAATTCAACTGGGGGAAACATCTTCATCAAGATCTAGGAACTGTCTGGTCTTCAATGGAGTATAATCCTGTTGAGATTGTAGAACTCGTCCACACTTCGACGAAGGAAAATTGCCGAGATTAAGAACCTTATCTGAAATTCAACCGAGGATAATTCAGTTGAGGTTTAAGAACTGGTCAGGTCTTCGACTGAGGGAAACATCTTCATCAAGATCTAGGAACTTTCTGGTCTTCAACGGAGTATAATTCTGTTGAGATTGTAGAACTCGTCCACACTTTGACGGAGGAACATTGTCGAGATTGAGAACCTTATCTGAAATTCAACCGAGGATAATTCAGTTGAGATTTAAGAACCGGTCAGGTCTTCGACTGAGGGAAACATCTTCATCAAGATCTAGGAACTGTCTGGTCTTCAACGAAGTATAATTCTGTTAAGATTGTAGAACTCGTCCACACTTCGACGGAGGAAAATTGTCGAGATTGAGAACCTTATCTGAAATTCAACCGAGGATAATTCAGTTGAGATTTAAGAACTGGTCAGGTCTTCGACTGAGGGAAACATATTCGTCAAGATCTAGGAACTGTCTAGTCTTCAACAGGGGATAATTCGGTTGAGATTGTAGAACTCGTCCACACTTTGACGGAGGAAAATTGTCGAGATTGAGAACCTTATTTGAAATTCAACCGAGGATAGTTCAGTTGAGATTTAAGAACCGGTCAGGTCTTCGACTGAGGGAAACATCTTCATCAAGATCTAGGAACTGTTTGGTCTTCAGCGGAGTATAATTCTGTTGAGATTGTAGAACTCGTCCATGCTTCGACGGAGGAAAATTGTCGAGATTGAGAACCTTATCTGAAATTCAACCAAGGATAATTCAGTTGAGATTTAAGAACCGGTCAGGTCTTCGACTGAGGGAAACATCTTCATCAAGATCTAGGAACTGTATGGTCTTCAACGGAGTATGATTCTGTTGAGATTGTAGAACTCGTCCACACTTTGATGGAGGAAATTGTCGAGATTGAGAACCTTATCTGAAATTCAACCGAGGATAATTCAGTTGAGATTTAAGAACCAGTCAGGTCTTCGACTGAGGGAAACATCTTCATCAAGATCTAGGAACTGTCTGGTCTTCAACGAAGTATAATCCTGTTGAGATTGTAGAACTCATCCACACTTTGATGGAGGAAAATTGTCGAGATTGAGAACCTTATCTGAAATTCAAGTGAGGATAATTCAGTTAAAATTTAAGAACCGATCAGGTCTTCGACATAGCTGAGAACTTAATTGCCTCCTTCCTGAAAGGTAAAGGTCAGTCATATGCAATGCATGATATAGATCAAGCAATGATGTTCTCAAAATAAATGAGATTGTGTTGTATGATGTGTATATGCATGTATCATGATATATGGAAAAGTAATGTTTTAGCTGGGGAAAATAAATCCCGGATAGCTGCTGGAGAAGAGAGTTGAATTCTTCGTTTCCGCTGGGGATGGCGAACGATGATGATTGATGAGAATAAACCTGCAGGAGAGTATAACTCTGTTGGAGGATAAACTGATGAGGAGATTACTCTGTGGGGAAGAGATGCTCTGCTGAGGATTCCACCGATAAATTCCGATGGGGATGAATTACCGTTGCTGGTGACACTGAATCCTGTTGGGGATTAACTTTCTATTTGTGAAAGGAAAGAACTTCGTTGGGGATGATCTTTCAGTTGCGACTTCATTGTGGATAACCTTTTAGACTCTAATGGGGATGATCCTTTGAGCTCTGCTGGGGACAATCTTCCTTTGAACTCGGCTGGGGATATTTATTTTTATACTCCGCCGGGGACGAACTTCTAGAATCTACTGGGGATGATTCTTCAACTCCACTGGGGAGGCTTTTTCAGACTGCGCTGGGAAAATTTTTCAGGCTCCACTGGGGATATCTTGTATTCTACCGGAGAATATTCTTATACTCCGTTGGGGAATATTAAGACTGTCGGGGATATTAAGCCTTTTCAGTGTTGATGGTAGATAAACTCTGCTTGGGGGAGAATATTGCCGATTCATTCACAGTTGCAAGTCCCAGTTGGGGAGAGCTATCATTAATGTCTTACTCTGCAGGGAGTGAGTGCACCTGTGCCATATTCTTCAGCTGAATCTACCTTGATACCTGGTGGGCAGAGCAACTGTACAGTTTGGACAATTCTTATCTGCCCCTGTTTTTGATATTACCAGTAATCGTCTTTTGTTTCGCATGTAAACATTCATGAGCAGCAATTAATGTCAAATGCATATATCAAAAATGAACATTGGACGTTCTTTGCAAAACAAAAAACAGAAAAAGGAAAAATAGTTTGAAATTTCTCTGAAAATGAATTGTATTGATTTTGAAGTTTGGCCTGTAAATAGGCGTTTTTGTACAAGAGGCTGACGTCCTAGAACGCCACCGAATAATATCCTTCCCGTAGTATTTTCTTTGCCATGGTGTCTCCACTGGAATGAGTTCCGAAGATACCTTCATGTAACTCTGTCATGACCCTTTCTGCTTCATTCTTATCCACACATCGCAGTAAGGTTGAATCATGGTTACGGTTGTAAAGAATGCCATTGCTGATGAAGAACTTCGCTGCGAACCTCCTCTGAAACTTCTTATCATAAACAGATGCACCCTCGGGGTATTCCTGAGCTTCAAGATACCTTTTCACCTCATGAAACCAGGGTTTTTCTGTTACCTCTTCAGTCTCAATGTCGCAGCAATGTGCAGGTTCGTCTAATCTTTCAATGATAATCCGGGGAGCTTCGTTGTCCCAATTTACTTTGAACATAGAAGATATCGTAGCTAGTGCGTCCGCCAACTGATTCTCCTCTCTAGGGAAGTGTTCAAAGGTTATCTCCTCGAAGTGCGGAAGCAACGTCAATACATACTCCTTGTAAGGAATAAGATTCGGGTGTTTTGTATCTCACTCACCTTTGATTTGACTGATCACGAGAGCGGAATCTCCGAAGACACTCAGAAACTTAATCCTTAGGTCAATTGCTGCTCGAAGACCCATAATGCATGCTTCATACTCCGCCATGTTATTGGTGCAGTTGAAACATAATCGGGCGGTGAATGGAGTATGAGAGCCTTTGGGAGATATGATCACGGCGCTGATGCCATTACCCAAAGCGTTTGAAGCTACATCAAAGTACATAGACCATCGGGATCCTTCCTCAGGTCCTTCATCCGGTCCAGGTGTCTCACAGTCAGTTACCATCATGATATTCTCATCCGAAAATTCAAAGTTCATAGACTGGTAATCATCCACTGCCTGTTGTGCCAAATGGTCTGCCAACACACTTTCCTTGATTTCCTTTTGGGTCGTGTATTGGATGTCATACTCAGTCAAGATCATCTTCCATCTTGCTATTCTTCCGGAAAAGGCTGGCTTCTCGAAGATATACTTGATTGGATCCATCTTTGATATTAATAGAGTAGTGTGAGTCAACATATACTGTCTAAGCCGGCGAGCAGCCCATGCCAAAGCGCAACAAGTTTTCTCGAGCAGTGAGTATCGGGTCTCACAATCGGTAAACTTTTTGCTAAGGTAATAAATAGCATGCTCTTTTCGGCCAGACTCGTCATGCTGCCCCAGCACACACCCCATTGAGTTGTAGAGTACTGTCAAGTATAAGATTAAAGGTATCCCTTCAACTGGAGGCATCAGAATAGGAGGCTCTTGGAGATATTCTTTGATCCTTTCGAAAGTGGTCTGGAATTCATAATTCCAATGTACTACTTGATCTTTCTCCAGTAGTTTGAAGATTGGCTCACAAGTAGCAGTCAGGTGCGAGATGAATCGAGCAATATAGTTCAAACGTCCCAAAAAGCCTCTGACTTCTTTTTCTGTTCTGGGAGCTGGCATTTCCTGTATAGCTTTCACCTTTGCAGGATCCACTTGAATACCTTTGTCACTTACGAAGAAACCCAACAGCTTACCAGATCTCACCCTGAAGGTGCACTTGTTCGGGTTTAACCTCAGCTTGTACAACTTCAACCTGTCAAATAACTTCTGCAGATGGTCAAGGTGTTCTTCCTCAGTCTGGGACCTTGCAATCATGTCATCGACGTATACCTCAATCTCATGATGGATCATATCATGGAACAAAGCAACCATGGCACCCTGATACGTTGCCCCATCATTCTTCAATCCAAAAGGCATTACTTTGTAGCAAAAGGTACCCCATTGAGTAACAAAGGTTGTCTTTTCCATGTCTTCGGGAGCCATTTTAATCTGATTATAACCGGAGAAACCATCCATAAAGGAAAATACCTTATGCTGAGCAGTGTTGTCAACCAGGACGTTGATATGAGGCATAGGGAAATTATCCTTGGGGCTCGCCCTGTTCAGATCCCTATAGTCAACACACATTCGGACTTTACCATCCTTCTTCGGCACTGGAACCATGTTGGCCACCCACTGTGGGTAAGAAGTAACTGCTAGAAAACCGACATCAAACTGTTTCATAACTTCAGCCTTGATTTTCTCGGACATCTCTGGGTGCATTCGGCGAACTTTCTATTTCACTGGAGGACAGTCTTCCTTGGTAGGCAATCGGTGAACCACAATGTCGGTATCCAACCCAGGCATATCTTCATAAGACCAGGAAAAGATCTCAACGTAGTCACGCAGCATATGAATCAACCGTTGCTTCACACTAAGCTCCAGATTTTCCCCGATCTTGACCTCTTTCTTGTCTATCTCTGTACCCAGATTTATTGATTCCACCGGCTCTTCATGTGGCTGAATAGCCCTCTCTTCTTGAAGTAACAGTCTTGCAAGTTCACCAGGCACTTCACAATCATCTTCACCTTCGTCTTCGGCTAAGATGATCGGACTTTCAAAGTCATAACTGGCAGTAGCAGAGTCGTTACCAGTGAGATCCAGAGTGGATGTAGACTTGTATATGTGAGTGTGTGTAAAATAGTTATTTTTCAATAAATAAAAGAAAAACAAGGAGCGCAAAATTTGAAATGCAAGAAACGTCCAATGCTTTTATTAATGATATATGTAGATGGCACACATAAAGCCCTCACAAAATGAAGCCACGGTGCCCCGGGTAAGACACCGGGCCATAAAGTTTAAAACATTGTTTGTTACAAATTCAAAACAAAAGTCTCATTACTGGGTAACAAAAGAAATTGGGATGAAGTCCTTTGCTGTCCAGTTGCTTAGTCCACCGTCAGTCATTGGGTAGATCCAACTGTCAAAGTCAGACTCTTCAACATCGTCTTCAATGGCATTCACTCCTGTATTGCTGATGAACAGGGGAGGTCTTCCGATCCGTGCATTCTGAAAAACCCTCTGAGCTTCTGCAGTGAAACCCAAACCAAACTTGTTAGTATTATGTGCAAAATTAGGGAGTTGGCCCCAATTTGCACACCCACCTTTCTCGATAACAGCCCGGGCATCCTTGAAGGAAGCCATCTTCATAGGAGGATCTTCAACAACAGTCTCAGTTGATGCCAGCGTCTGGGGAACCTCTTCAAAATGCTGAAATGGGGTCTCAATGAACTCCCCATCCATTTCTACATATCAGAAAGAGTTGAGGTGGCTCACCATGTACTCCTCTTCTCTTTGCACTGTCACAATTTTCCCTTTCACCGGGTACTTTAGCTTCTAATGGAGCGTAGACGTCACTGCCCCCGCTTTGTGGATCCACGGATAACCCATCAAACATGAATAAGATGGCCGAATGTCCATCACGTAGAATGTAGATGTGAAAACCTGAGAACCAACCTTAATCGGAATATCCACTTCTCCATGCACCATCCTCTTAGACCCATCGAAGGCCCTGACGACAATGTTGCTTGGTTTCAGCTCCAACCCTTCACAGTCCAATCAGTCTAGAGCTTTCTTAGGCAAAACGTTTAATGAGGAACCAGTATCCACCAATACATGAGCAAGAGTGGTGCCCCTGCATTCAATGGAGACATGCAGGGAATCATTGTGATTCTTCCCTTTAGCAGTCAAGTCGGCGTCAGAGAAACCCAACCCATTATCAGCAATCAGACTAGCCACACAATCTTTAAACTGATCATCTGGTGTTTCTTGTGGTACATGTGCAGTCTTCAGGAATGCAATCAGAGCCTTGGCATGGGCTTCTGAGCATAGCAACCGAGATAACATAGAGATTTTGGATGGGGTTTTCCCCAGCCGCTCGACTACATTGTAGTCACTCTTTTTGATGATCTTTAAAATTTCCTCCATCTCTTCTCTAGAGGCTTCAATAGTAATCTTTTTCGGTGCCTCCGTCCGGGCAGGCTCATCAGTGGTCCCTTTGCCCCGAGTGTCGGATGACTCGGCAACAGGGGTAAGAATTGGAACTTGAACAGGGATAGAAGCAGGTACACTGGCAGGTGTGATAACAACAGGTTTCTAAACAGTTAGTGGAGAGATATCAGGGGAGAAAAGTCTTCCGATGCAGGTGACTTTAGCAGATCCAACAATATTGCTGACGTCAGCATCCAAATCTTGTTTAACCCCGTGATAGTAAACATCAGCCCTGTAGTGCCAAGGGACAGCTTTATCAGATGTGTAGGGGATAGGCCCTGGAACAGTGATGATCAATGGTGCGATTCTTAGAACAGATGTAATTCTAACAGGCTTTCTCGAGGAAGCCTTGGAAGAATTATCGAAAATGGTGATGATAGCAACTTCTTCAGTAGGAACCAAAGGAACAACAGTCTTCTCAAACATAATTTCTTTATTATCCATCAGGTGCTGGACACCTGACTTCAAAAGATGGCAACCGGTAGGTAGGACAGAACACATACGGTAACCTTCGTTACATCCCGAAAATAAACCGGCTAACAAAAGGTTCTTCTTCACAGTCATAAATGGAGTAACAATATCCTTCACAGAAACCACAAACAAGTCTTCCTCTATAGCATTTACTCCATGCTTGGGCATATGAGCTGTCACAACATTAGGTCTTTCAGGTGCTTCGAACTCAATCTCCTTATCATCAATTAAGTCCTGTACCTTATTCTTCAAAACCCAACAATCATTTGTATCATACCCCGGGCTATCAGAGTGAAAAGCACAACGGGCATTAGGGTTGTACTTTGGTGATGTAGTGTTGGGATTCTGCGGGGCCTCCCTTGGAATCACTAGATTGGTTTTCAATAACTGTGGTAGAATCTGAGATAAAGTCATGTTGAGCTGAGTGAATTGCCTTCGAGGCTTCTCGGCCCTTGGCTGATTGTTGCACTGAGGAGAGCCAACAGGTCTTGAAATAACAACCGCATTAACAGCTTGGCGGCGTTCAGGTCTATTCTGACTTTTCGAACTGTAAACAGCACTGGACTCCTTCTTAAAAGGCTTCTTCTCGGTGCCTGATGAAGCACCCTTCTGTATTTTACCAGACTTAATACCAGCTTCAATCCTTTCCCCGGTCATAATCAGCTCCGTAAACCCGGATAAAAGAACTTCCAATCAAATGGTTGAAATACGGACCATACAAGGTCCCCAGAAACATATCTAATAGCTCCCTATCAGCTAAGGGTGGTTGCACTCTTCCAGCGAGGTCCCTCCACTTCTGAGCATAATCTTTGAAACCTTCGCCCGCACCCATTGACATACCCTGGAGTTGGGTACGCGTGGGAGCGAGGTCGGCATTATATTGGTACTGCTTATAGAAAGCAGCGGCCAAATCTTCCCAATTACGGATGCTAGTTCCTTCCAGCTGGTAAAACCATTCAAGCCGAGTCCCTGAGATATTGTCTTGAAAGAAGTGGATCCAGAGATTCTTGTCAGTGTTGTACGGCTGAATCTTCCTAACATACGAATGGAGGTGCAGTTTCGAACAAGAAACTCCGTCGTACTTAGAAAAGGCTGGTGCTTTGAACTTGTGGGGAATCACCACCCCAGATGACAGACCCAAATCACCAAAGTCCAGACCAAGCACTTTCTGTACTTCCATCGCGCTCAACCGGTCTTCCAGTTGCTTGTATTTATCCTCAACCGGAGGATACTGGTCTTCGTCAAAGTCCGTCTCGTTGTCTAAAACCACAGGGCTAGGAGCCCTCCTTTCTTCCTGACTATCTTTCCCTCCAGATGAGGTGGTCAAATCAACTCATCTCGTAGCCTGTTTCCAAACCTGTGGCCCATGTTAAACAGGACCGTCTTCTTCTTCTTCTTCTTCTTCTTCTTCTCTTTCAAGATAAGGGCCTTCAGATCGTGCCGACCCTTAGCCAAATTCATGAACAATTCCTGGAACTGGGCGTTTTGAGCCTGCAGAGCCTTGATTGCTTGTTCAGTTGATGGTTCAGAAGACATGATGCTGAAATAAACAACGAAGAAGATGAGAAAACCTGTAGGGGTACCTGTTATGAGGTGCATGGAATGAAATGCGCATGCTATGATTTCAAAGACATCGAGAGATTCAAATTCGTAAATAAGAAATGAAACACACTTTTATTAGATAAACTTTGAAATTAATTGTTCAACAAATTGCCCTTAAGGCGTTACAAGAAAGGAAATACTGAAAAGTAAATAAAAACTGGAAGTAAACAAAGGACATCAGCGCTCCCATGGTCGTTTGCCTTTAGTGCTGACATAGTCGTTGATGATCTGCTCATTCTCCAACTGCCTTGTCAACTTCTGGATCTTTCGCTCTTGCTCGTGATACTTTTCTCTATAAGTATCCTGCTCTTCCCTTAGCTGCATCCAGGACCTCTTCAATGCCCCAATTCAAGTAGGCATGTAAGGGTGTAAGATAGTAGGAGGAATCCCTTCCTCATCAACAACTTCAACAATGATAGGAAAGACGGCTTCGTAAGGCATTCCCAGCTTTTGGGCACGTATGCGAACCCATCGGAGATATGGTTCCATTGGTAGAGAAGTCTTCGCACCTAACTCGTGTGGATCAGATCTGTGTACTCTATCCCAAGCCCTTATGAATCTACGGCGTTGCTCGTCACGATCCCCTTGGAAATAAAATATTATACTAGGCATTAGCAGCTCATGAGGTCCGACCCTTCTGGCTCGCCCAAACTGACGTAAGGCCAAGCATAGATTGTAAGTAATTCTTCCATTGGTTCCTATCAGTGGAACATTGGGGTATTCCCTACAACGATCAATAATGGCCACCTCGTCCATACCCTTAATAGTCCAAATGATGTCATTGTGAGAGAGAGACATAACCCTATAAGCCCAACCCATGCCTTCTTTGTTCTTCAGAACTAATTTGGGGAGGTGAGAAATAAACCACCTCGCCAACAGTGGAGCACAACACATCAAGGTTCCCCGCTTCCGAGCAGTACGAGCATAAAGCTGATGAAGAATGTCACCCAAGAGAGTGGGTACAGGATTACCAGAGATGAAGATTTTTACCGCATTCACATCAACAAAGGAGTCAGATTAAGGAAACAATACCAAGCCATATATCAGAAGAGCCAGAATATCTTTGAATGCCTAGAAGTCTAGACTATCCCAGAAATGATTAGCCTTACCAACCAAGAACTTAGTCAAAAAGCCCTTTGCTCCACTTCTAGTCTCCCAATTGGACATCACTTCAGCCTTTGTCAGATGGAGGGCTGAAGCAATCTCTTCTGGCCTAAGGATCTTCTCCCAACCTGTGAACGGGGTCTGCTCCAAAATAGAGATACCAAGCATATCAGAGAACTCTTCTAAGGTGGGGACCAACTGGTAGTCCTAAAAAGTAAAGCAATGGTAAAGTGGATCAAAGAACTGGACCAGGACACTCATCATCTGCTCGTCCAATTTGGAAGTGACCAAACCAAGAAGGTGCCCATGTCTTCTGATAAAGGAAGTAGTATCTGACATCTTTGCAACCAAATCTTTAAGCATAGTGGGAACCTGGACAAAGTTGATCCGGATGGTGTTTCTACGCATGGGTGCCATGACCTATAAAACAGAACAAAGATGAATCCCTCATGTATTTGAAATAGGTTAGTCCAATGCAAGATGCATGCAATGTCATGATGTCATGATGTCATGATAGAAAACACACCACAAGTATCCACAAATAGCAAACATGGTAAAGGCACACAAGTCACACAGAGAGCCCTTAGATTTCAGGCTGGCAAGGAGTCTAGGTACTACCCTCTTTCAGTTCAGTTGGTTTAAACCTGTCCTAAAAATAGTAACCAGGTTCCAGAGGATCTCAATATCACTGAATACCCTCGATCGGTCATAATTCCAGTTTAGCAACCTTTTCTTGCGGCCGGAATCATCGCGAGAATTTAGTCTCAATGAGTGTAGCATACTGATACTGTTCTATGGCCAAGTTGGTCAATTTAAAGGTTCTAAGGTCAGTTGGTGCTTAATGACCCCTTAGCAGACCCATATTCTCCTTGTTGAGCCACAAGGGATATCGGTACATACTAAAATGCCACACCAACGTAGCTACTGCTTCAACTGTATCGGTCTATGCTGTACAGTTCCCTCACAGTTTATTGCTACTTACCTAAAGGGTATCCCCCAGATCTGGGTTAGGATCTATAGTAACTCCGATTCAACCCACAAAGATAAAGCATACAAGTCAAGCAATTGAAAACATTATGAACTATTCCTAAGGTACACCCCACTTATAAGCGTCCCCAACAGAGTCGCCATTTTTGTGATACGGTGGGAAGAACTGACTGTTTTTTGGAATGCTGGTTTGCATTTTGCGTTTGTTTTTGCAAAATGTTGTGGTAAGCAAGAGTCACCACCGACTTTTATTTTATCCAACAAGGAAAGGAAAAAAGCACAGAAAAATTCCTTTTTCGAGATATTTCTCGGGTTCGGGGGGTAGATTATAGAAAGGGAAGGTGTTAGCACCCTTTCTATCCGTGGTTATCCACGGTCTCTTAGGTACTTACTCATATTGTTTTCAAAATTGTTTTCTTTGTGCTTGTGGGTTTGAAAAAGTTTTGAAACTTCGATTTAACTCTTGCTTCTGTCCTCAAGAGCGTATGAAGTGTTTTTGAAAACTTTGTTCGAAAAGTGTAAGTGTGAAAAGTTTTTGTTTTTTGAAAGAGCAAGTACTTAAGAACCATCTACCTACTCAAAAAAGGAGTCGTTCTATGCTATCTTCCTTTAGACAATGATATCCTACTATTGATGAGTAGGTAGCACTGTCGTTGGAGTTTGAGGGTCAATTTGATTGAGGGACTTACGGTCACCAAAGCAATGTTAAGACGCCTTAGCGGTAACCCTAATGTCTTAGATCATTTGTTTGAGGCAACAATATCTGAGGCAACCGTTTCGAGGCGACTATGATATTTTAGACAGGAGGGCGACCTATAAAACTACCTATACTCAATGACCGTGTACGAAGGCAACCAAGTGGGGTGTACCCTAAGAGTGCGCATGTGTGAGTGTGTCGTTTTCAGTTTATTTTATCTTTGTACATGTTAACGGTGATCTAAGTTGATTTTAGGTTAAAACATTTAGTCTTGTCATGCATCCCTATTATCAAACATCTAACAATTATAATTTGCAGAAAATAAATTGCAGAATTTAAATTACAAGGCGTCGGGTATTTACATTGTCAAAGACAAACCCTTTAAAAATAAATAAAGCGATAAAATATAAATAAAAGTCCTATTTACTATTACAAACCGGAATCAGATACATAATAAGATAAAAGAAAATAAATCGCGTGCGGAAATTAAGTCGAGTGCGAGTTTAGGGTTTTGACCCTTTAAAGAAAACATCTTTTTTGGTTTTTTTTGAATTAAGAAAGAAATTACCTAAGTTAATTATTAAATTAATTAATTAATTAATTAATTAATGAAAATAAATTATTTTTGGATTTTTGGTATTTAAAGAAATAAAATAAAATAAATTAATGTTAGTAAAAACCTAATTAAGTCTAATTGATTTTAATTATTTACAAAAATATATTAAAGTTATTTCTAATTAAAGCCTAAATTAATTAAATTTGTGTTTATTAATTAAAATTTGATTTTATGAAGAAAATATTTTTGTGGTTTTTATTTTATAAAAGAAAAATAATTTTTTAATTGGTTAGTAATTAAATGAAAATAATAAAATAAACAAATAAAACAAAATAAATAAAATAGAGAGAGATAGGGGGTTTGGGCCTGATTATGAGTGTTTGAGAAACAACTCTAAGGCCCATAACAAGCTGTCCTTATTGACTTTTCTGGATCTGATGTATGCGCATTGACTGGATCTATGATGGACCCTCACTCCTGGATCACCAGATTTGGCCTTGGGCCATCTGGCACTTTGATATGTGAAGGAGTATGGTACACTACACGCCTGGATCTGCATGTGATTACCTGAAGAAAAAATATATTGAGAAAGTGGAGGACCTGGGATTCAAATCCAGGTTCTATAGGCGTTTGGAGTGCTTGCTTTGCCACTGGGACGCTTTGCCTCATTTGTAAATATGATACACAAAAATAATAATAAAAGAAAACAATTCATATGCCAGAAAAGACAAAAACAAAACGCGCCATTATTTAAATTGGCCATTGGGGAAGCGACACGCCATCGTCCCCTACCTCCAGCCACTATAATTTTACCCGCGGATTTGAATCTGCAGCTAAAAGTGCGGCTCGATCCAAAAATCACTTCCAGGCCATAAAAACGACCTTCTAAGACATGGTTAGGTTCGTCTCCCTCTCCTGAGTGAAACCATGCCTATTATAGGAATCAATTTCACCTGAAACAAAAATCCCTAAAAAATAAAATGTAACCCTAGACATGGCATTTTGAGGTTACATTCCATATAAACCAAATTGAATGTTGCCAAAAGTTTAGAAATTCTATAAAGATTATAAATATGCCAAGAATTGGTTCAAATGATGCAAGAATGAGGATGTACAATTTCAAGAACAGAGCTTGGCATCGTGATACTTACAGAGCTTTTTAAGGCTTGAGAATGCGTTCGTTGGATCCAGGAGGGTTATGTGATCACCCAGGAATCAATTGGGATGCCTCTTGGCTCCCGAGATTGCCTCTAAGTATGAAACTGAATTCAAGCTTTTTCACCACTTTTTCAAGATTTGTTTTGCTTGTTCTTACAGCTGCCAACCCTATTCTTCGTGCCTTTGCCTTCCTTTTGTATTGTGGAATGTGCTAGGGTAACAAATATGGCTTCAACCTTCCACATTAATGCATTGCATATTTGATTTGATTCACTTTTGAAAGCTTGCCAAATTTGTCAAAAATCCATATTTTTGCACATGATCTTGTGTGGTACGAATTTGATGCTCTTAATGATGATGATCTCAACCTGAAATAGCCAAAAAGATCTTAAGTAATCAATATTTAGATTTTATTTGATTTAATTTGATTTAAAATGAAATAATTCAATAAAAACTCAAATAAAATAATAAAAAAAGAAATATGATCTCAAGGCTGAAGCTAGGACACGTGTGCAATGGGGGAAGCTCAAATCAAGTGGAAAATAATGGGCCCTTTTGACAAAATTTGAAGTTTTGGGGATAGTTGACTTTTGGCAATTTTGCAAAAAATGTCCAACTTCAATAATGCATAACTTCTTAAATTTTAAACTTTTGGAGGTGTTCTTTGACTTTTTTGAAAGATTGAGATGTCCTCTAACCATCCCTTTTGGTCTCATCTCATTTTGATATTCCATGCTCAAGTTTTATGCTTTGGAAAAAAAGGTGTTTTTGTTGACTTTCAAAAATGACTTATAATGTCCAAATTTATAACTTCTTGTGAGTGCATTTTCTGATCTTGGGGTATGAATATGGATTGTAGGAAATTTCATCCTCTTCAAAACGAGCCTTGGATGGGTCATTTCTCATAAAGTATGAGAAAGTTATGCTTAGTCAAAGTTGAGTTGACTTTTCCTACAAAACCCTAATTTAGCAACTTTTGAGTCTTGATGAATTTTGAGAAATCTTTGATGAATCATGATCAACCCTTGATAAAATGATTAAATATCCTTCAAAATGAGAATTTTGACAAAAAATCTTGAGGTTTGACTGTTTGCAGGACACAATTGACTTTTGCCCTAGCACAGTCGATTTTTGGACCCTTTGAGCAATTGACTGGGCAAACTTCCTCTGCAAGGCATGAAACTTGACATGGATGAACTTGAGAACATATTAGGACATTGGGGAGAACTTGAGGTAATTTGGATTCAAGTATTTTGATGCAACACAAAAACTCTAATTTGGGGTAGACTGCCTTAGGAGGTAGCTTGTCTGACCAACTCTTGAGTAAGCTTGAGCCACTTGAAGATTTTTCTTGCAATGTTTTGAGAAATATGAGTGGGCAAATTTTGGGGTACAACAGTACCAAATTTTGACCTAACTTTTCCAGGATGTTCAGATTCAAAATTCTAACTCCTTAAGCAATATAAATGAAATCTAAAGACATGGTTAGCTTCAGGACAATGATACCTACATTTCTTATTCACAAATGAACTATTAATGATGCATGTATGAAGAGTTCAAAAATCAGAAAACTCACCTTGCAAGAGGGTATTGTGTTTTGAGTTTGAGCAACTTTTAGTGAGTTCCAATGATTGGATTAGTTTCCTCAAGTTCCCAGGAAGCTAATGTGATGCTTAGCTTGAGCTGAAAGTGCCTGAGAAGTCCTGGAGAAGTCCAAGTGCAAAGCTCTGTTTTTGAAAATGGAAGATGGTGTTAATGGTGTTACAGTCTTGTAACAGGGTGTGGGGTGAGTTCTAAATGATGTTTAGAAACTTTAGGAACCAAAAGGCTTGAAAACGCAAGAGGGAGATGTGAGTTTCAAACTTTTGGTCAAGTTAGGCAAGAATGGAGGTATGTGATACATTTATGAGTTCTTGGTGTTTTTAGGGGTCAAGCATGTGTGTGATTTGTTGCAAATAACTTGTATATGTATAAGCAAAAGGTTGGAGAGCTATTGCACAAAGGATTCCTGAGTTATAGAGTTATGGCTAGGTTGCTTGATTTTGAAGAAAAGTGAATGTATGGTTCCAAGAGGAAGTATAAGCATGGGCTGAGTGATTGTAAGGCTTTGGACAAACTTCTATTGAGTTATGAGACGTGTTTGATCAGAAGAAAACCATTTCAAGGCTCAAGAACAAGTTTTGTGCATAAAGCTACTTTTTCAAAATGACACTGTGCACTTTCTTCCTAAAATGGATATAAAGCATGACATTGCATTGAATGCTTGAGTTGAGACCTCTAACAGTTGTGTAAGCAATTAACTAATGAGTGCCTAACAAGTTTGAGGCCTGTAAAGTAGATATCATGCATCATAGGTTTGAAATTTGAATCTTGTTCATCACAAAATGACCTAAAATTTTAGTTTGAAACCCTAACTTCCTCTCTTCGATTCTCCCTGCTCAAGAATGATATCAAGGAGTTCTTTGACATTTTAGAAAGCTTGTAATGTTCTCTAAAATCCCTCTTTGAATCACTTTTGAAAATTCCCCTTGGAACTATATGAAAAAGTGCCATGAAGTTAGGTCAAAATCCCGCCTAAACTAGGGCAAAATTTCACTAAATGTTTAATTTCAAGACCATGATTTTATGAATTAATAACTTGAGATTCAAGAATATTTAGGAGAAGTTGTGTAAATAAATGTTGTAGATATCATGGATATCTACAACTTTCATGTTGAAAGTTTATTTTGAATCATCTTGGATCATGATGAAAAATTTGCTCAAAGTTGTGAAAAAACATGAAGTTTTCAACACTTAGAAAAATTTCTAAGTTTGAAAACTTTGACTTTTCAAAATGAAATCTTGAATTTTTTATTTCTTGATGAATAAGTTTCATATTTTGACATGTTTGGATGATCTTTGACACTTGGTTTTGACCAAAAAGTCAAAGTTTGACTTTTCAGTGTACAATTGACTTTTGTTCAGTTGATTGGAAATTCACTATCAATCCAATTGATCTTGAGAAATGTTTTGGGTCATGCCATTAGGTAAAAATGATGCAATTGAACTCTTGAGATTATGCTTCAACCCAATTGACCATTTGCTAGGTCAAAAATCAGAAATTGCCCTTTCTCAATAAAAACCCTAATTTTGATCATTTTGCCCTTTTGATGATTTGATCAAATTTCTTGAGGAATTATGGTCCAAACTTGATCAAATGATACATATGAGTTTATAATATTGATGTGGATAAAAAATTATGAAGTTTGACTGTAAATTGGCCATAGTTGACTTTTTCGCTAATACAGCTGGTTTTTTAGGTCAACTGCTTAATTGACTGAGAGGAAATGTGATCCAAGACTTGAAACTTGACATGAATAATCTAGGGGGTCCATAATGATTCATGAAAGTCATATAAGGAATTGGAAGTTCAATTATCCTTGTGCAATCTCAAACCCTAATTTGAGTCATCAGTGCTTAAGGAGGTGTCTTGAGCTGATCAAACCTTGTGTAGTCTTGAACCAAATGAGATCTTGTGAGAAAATATTTGATAAATGAGAGGGAAATTTTTGGGGTACAACAGCTTCCCGTGTTCAATCTTCTTAAAACTGAAGAGTTAGATTGTCGAATTTGCCATTCGTGACTTGAAGGTGGAAGATGATTGGACACTAGAGTGCCCAGAAATTTGCACTCAAGAATGTGACGGTTGATGGTGTAGGGAATGGGCTTAAAGATTCCATTTGGAGATATGATGGAAAGTTGTCAGAGATGGGCTTGTAGATTCCATCCAAGATGATTTGTTGGCAGAAGTGTCAGATTAAATCTCTGGTTGATTTATACTGAAATAATGGACGCATCGGGATGGGTATCAGAATGGCATCTATATCTGGAGCATATCTGACTTGTATATGAAATTTTAATCTAAATGAGTATCATGATGGCATCCGTATATGGAGCGTATCCAAATTGTATCTGAAAGCTGAATTTGAATGAGTACCAGAATGGCATCCATATCTGGAGCATATCTGAACTGTATCTGAAAGATGAATCTGAATGAGTATCAAGATGGCATCCGTATCTGGAGCGTATCTGAAAGCTGGATCTGAATGAGTATCAGAATGGAATCCGTATCTGGAGCGTATCTGAACTGTATCTGAAAGCTGAATCTGAATGAGTATCAGAATGAAATCCGTATCTGGAGCGTATCTGAAATGTATCTGAAAGTTGAATCTAAATGAGTAGCAGAATGGCGTCCATATCTGGAGCGTATATGAACTGTATCAGAATGGCATCCATATATGGAGCGTATCTGAACTGTATCTGAAAGATTGTATGAGAAGAAGCCTGTGTAGGATTGCTTCAGTTGGTCGTGTAGATAATTGTCCTGGCTTGTTTCAGGTATCAATCTATGACCTTTTGTAAATTGTTGATGATAGCCATCTGTTGACTGATATTTCCTGAAGAGATGAAAGATTAGTTGTATGCAATGTCATGATGTATGAAATGCATTGTACAATGATGTTCTCAAAAATGAATGAGATTATGTTATATGTATTCGTGTTGTTAATGTTATGACGTATGGATGTGATGTATGGGCACGTAAGCTAATCTGCTGTAATGCTTTAAGGAAATAAATCCCTGACGGCTGCTGGGGATGTGGAGTGTAAGTCTTAATTTTTTGAAGTGCTGATGAGTTAACGAGCTTCTATTCGTTAGAGAAATAGACTCTGTTGTGAGGGAAATGTCGTGTATTGCTTCTGAAATCCTGTTGGGGAGTTCTGAGAAATTGGGCGACCTTTACTGGGGAGTGATAACTGGAAGTTTTGTTCCTCTGGGGATGTAAGAGTGATTGATATCATTAAGCTGTACACTGTGGGGGATTTTATGGAATAGTCTAAAAAAATTATCCTATTTCTTAAAGCCATTAGTGATTGTCTTTCTATTTTTTGTTCCTTTTTATTCACTTGTAAACAGTAGTTACGTTCAAATGCATATGTTCAAAAATAAATTATTGGACCTTTTTGTAAACAAAACACATGAATAAAGAAAAAGCAGTTAGTTTTGCACTTTCAAAGGGGTATCTTTGTATTAACTTGAATACGTATTTTTGTACAATGAGACAAACATTCTAGTAAGGGAATGTCGTCGTAAAAAATGAAAATTTGATACAAAGAAAAGATAGTTATATGCAATAACCTCATGGGGTTCCCATTCTACTATAACCTTCGTGTCTCTGAGCGTCTTGTCCACTTGCTGCCTTGTCGGAAGTTGATTTGATTGATCATAACCGTTGAGTTTGTCAGTCGAAGCCAAAGTTTGTCTGTAAGGTGATCTAATGGGACATAGTCATACGCTTTAAATCTCTAACTTTTGCCTGGACCGTCCTTTTGGGTTTTCAGTCCACCGGGATACCCTTTTTTGCCCAAGTCGCCCTTTCGGGTTTTCAACTTGTCGGGTGTACAGATTTTTTTTGTTTTATCCCTAATTTTTGCCCGAACCTTTTTGGTTCTCCGGGATGCCCTTGTTTTTCCTAGGTGTGTCAACCTAGCAGGTCTCTTATGCGTAGTATCTTTTGACTATGTCTGCGTTTACAGGGTGCGGTAGGTCGTCACCATCTATAGTGGTTAAGATCATTGCTCCAGCAGAGAATATGCTTTTGATCACAAACGGTCCTTCATATGTAGGAGTCCATTTTCCCCTGGGATCACCTTGCTGCAGTATGATGCGCTTGATCACCAGATCCCCGACTTGATACACTTGGCGTCTGACCTTTTTGTTGAAAGCCTTGACCATCAGTTTTTGATAAATTTGACCATGACAGACAACAATAAGCCTTTTCTCGTCAATCAAGTTCATTTGATCAAGTCGAGTTTGGATCCAATCATCTTCATTCAACCCTGCATCCTTCATGATTCTAAGAGAAGGGATCTGAACCTTAATAGGCAAGACAACTTCCATGTCGTATACTAGAGAGTAAGGTGTTGCCCCAGTTGATGTGTGCGTCGTGGTACGGTAACCGTGGAGAGCGAATGGTAGCATCTCATGCCAGTCCTTGTAGGTTACTGTCATTTTCTGTATGATCTTCTTAATGTTCTTATTTGCGGCTTCGACAACGCCATTCATCTTTGGCCAGTAAGGAGAAGATTTATGGTGCTGGATCTTGAATTGCCCGCATAGCGCGGTGATCATAGTATTGTTGAGATTCATACCATTGTCTGTGATGATCCTCTCTGGGATAACGTACCGACAAATGAGATTCTGTTTGATGAACCAGAAAACGACATTTTTGGTGACGGAAGCGAAAGAAGCTGCCTCAACCCACTTTGTGAAATAGTCAACGGCCACCAAGTTGAAGCGGTGTCCATTAGAGGTTTTGGGCTTGATTTATCCAATCATATCAATGCCCCACATCGCGAATGGCCAGGGAGCAGTAAGGACATTCAGAGGAACTGGAGGTACATGCACTTTGTCAGGATAGATCTGAAACTTATGACAAGTTCGAGAGTGCTGATAGCAATCTGCTTCCATGGTAGACCAGTAATAACCTTCCCGTAGGATCTTCTTTGCCATCGTATGGCCACTGGAATGGGTGCCAAAAGTGCCTTCATATAGGTCAGCCATGATATTTCCTGCCTCAACCTTGTCTACGCAATGAAGGAATACAAAGTCATGGTTGAGTTTGTAAAGGATGCCATTACTGATGAAGAAATTAGCAGAGAATCTCCTTAGGAACTTCTTATCATTGACTGAAGCTTCTTCCGAATATTCTTGAGCCTCGAGATACCTCTTGACTTCATGAAACCAAGGCTGGTCCACTACTTCTTCAGCATTGATCTTGTGACAATGATCTGGTTCATCCATTTGTTTAATGGTGATCTAGGGAGCCTCATTATACCATTTGAGTTTAAACATGGATGACATTATGGCTAGCGCGTCTGCTAGCTGATTTTCTTCTCGCAGGAAATGCTCGAAGGTTATCTTCTCAAAATATGGGATTAATGTCAACACATGTTCTTTGTAGGGGATGAGGTTTGGGTGCTTCGTGTCTCATTCTCCTTTGATCTGGCTGATGACCAAGGATGAGTCTCCAAACACACTTAAAGACTTGATTCCCAAATCTATGGCAGGTTTGAGACCAAAAATGCACGCTTCATATTCTGCCATGTTATTTGTACAGTTGAAGCAGAGTCTTGAAGTAAAGGGAGTGTGACATCCTTCAGGGGATATGAGTACAACACCTATGCCATTGCCGAGTGTGTTGGACGCCCCATCAAAAACCAGGGTTCATCGGGATCCTTGTTCAGGTCCGTCATATGGTCTGAATTCTTCAAAGTTGTTTACCATCATGATGTCTTCATCCGAGAATTCGAACTTCATGGACTGGTAGTCATCCACAGCTTGATGAGCAAGGTGATCGGCTAGCACACTACCCTTTATTTCTTTTTGGGTAGTGTACTGAATGTCATATTCCTTCAGGATCATCTTCCATCTCGCTATTCTCCCAGAGAGGGCAGGCTTCTCGAATATGTATTTTATTGGATCCATCTTGGATATCAATAAGGTAGTATGGGTCAACATATACTGTCTTAGCCAGCGAGCAGCCCATGCCAGAGCACAACAAGTTTTCTCGAGCAGTGAATATCTTATTTCACAATCGGTAAACTTTTTGCTCAGGTAATAAATAACATGCTCTTTTCGGCCAGACTCGTCATGCTTCCCCAGCACACACCCCACTGAATTTTCGAAAACAGTTAGATACATGATCAAGGGTCTTCCCTCGACTGGTGGCATTAAAACAGGAGGCTCTTGAAGGTATTCTTTGATCTTGTCGAAGGTAGTTTGGCATTCATCATTCCATTTGACTACTTGATCTTTCTTCAATAATTTGAAGATTGGTTCACAAGTAGCTGTCAGGTGAGAAATGAATCTGGAAATGTAGTTTAACCGTCCCAAGAATCCTCTGACTTCTTTCTCGGTGCGAGGATCAGGCATTTCTTGTATCGCTTTCACCTTGGAAAGTTAAACTTTGAAACCTTTACCGCTGACGACAAAGCCTAGGAGTTTACCAGACCTCACCCCAAATGTGCATTTGTTCGGATTCAACCTCAGCTTGTATTTCTTTAACCTCTCGAACAGTTTCTGTAAATGGTCAAGATGTTCCTCTTCAGTTTGAGATCTGGATATCATGTCATCCACATATACCTCAATTTCGTGATGTTACATGTCGTGAAATAGAGCTACCATGGCACGCTGATAGGTTGCCCCAGCGTTCTTCAACCCGAATGGCATAACCTTGTAACAGAAAGTGCCCCGTTGTGTGACGAAGGTTGTTTTCTCCATGTCCTCAGGCACCAATTTGATTTGATTGTAACCTGAGAAACCATCCATGAAGGAAAACACCTTATGCTATGTTGTATTGTCAACCAGAATATTGATATGGGGAAGTGGGAAATCATCCTTAGGGCTTGCCATATTCAAATCTCTGTAGTCCACGCACATGCATACTTTTCCGTCCTTTTTAGGCACATGAACAACATTGGCAACCCATTGTGGATAGGAGGTGACAACCAAGAATCCGGAGTTGAATTGTTTCATGACTTTAGCCTTAATCTTCTCTGACATGTCTGGTCGTATGCGACAGACTTTCTGCTTTACCGGAGGGCAGTCTTCTTTTGTTGGTAGACGATGTACCACGATATCAGCATCAAGTCCTGGAATGTCTTCGTATGACCAGAGAAAGACCTCAACATAATCATGTAGCAACTGAATTAGACGCTTCTTGACATTGGGTTCCAGATTGGCACCCACCTTGACTTCTTTCTTGTCCTCTTTGGTACCTAGGTTAACTGTGTCCACTGGTTCTTCGTGGGGTTGTATGGTCATCTCTTCTTGTTGTAGTAACCTGGCTAATTCCCCTAGAACTTCACAATCTTCCTCACCTTCTTCTTCGGCTTGGTAGATTAGATTTTTAGAGTCACAGAAAGCCATAGCAGAATCGTTACCCATGGGGTCCCGAATGGATGTAGATCTGCATTTTGAATGTGAGTATGTGTAAGAGTATAACGATAAAAATGTAAAAAGAAAGACAAAAAGAACAAAGTTTGTATGCAAAAACGTCCATGATTCATTGATGACATATGAAAATGAGGTAACAACCCTTACAAATGAACCTTTGTGCCTCGGGTAAGACATAAGGTTTTAAAAGTATGAATTGTTTAATTATTACAGGTCCGACAAAATTTAAAGACAATTACTGTTGGATAAAAGTAATTGGGACAAAATCTTTAGCTTCCCAGTTGCTGAGTCCTCCATTGACAGTTGGGAAAATCCATTCCTCCAGGTCGTAGCTGTCCTCATCATCCTCCACTGTGTTGACTCCGTGGTTGCTGATCTTCAAGGGTGGTTCCCTGGCACGAGCACGACGTACAACCTTCTGGGATCCTGAAGTGAAACCCAAACCAAATTTGTCATATTTGTATGGGATATCTGGGATTTGGACCCAAATAGTACACCCACCTTCTTCGATCACTGCCTTGGCATCTTTCAGCAAAGACATCTTTAGCGAAGGTCTTATAATCTTTGGGTCTTGGGAAATAATGTTGGTTACTGCCATGGTTTGTGGGACTTCCTCGAAGTGCTGAAATGGAGTTTCAATGAATTCACCATCCAATTCCATGTATCTGAAGGAGTTCAAGTGACTGACCATATATTCCTCTTCTCCATGGACAATAATGATTTTCCCCTCGGTTGGATATTTCAGCATCTGATGTAATGTAGAGGTAACGACACCAACGTTGTGAATCCATGGTCGGCCCAATAAGAAAGAATAGGAAGGGAGAATGTTTATCACGTAAAAAGTTGAATCAAAGGTTTGGGTTCCAACTTTTATGGGGATGTCTACCTCCCTATGCACCATTCTCTTTGAACCGTCGAAGGCCCTTACCACTATATTGCTGGGTTTTAAGGTAAAATCTATATAATCGAATCTATCAAGAGCCTTCTTAGGAAGCATATTCAAAGACGAATCGGTATCAAGCAAGACATGGGCCAAAGTTGTGCCCATGCGTTCGACAGAGACATGCAATGCCTCGTTGTGCTTCCTCCCTCTAGGTGTCAAGTCAGCATCTGAAAAGCCTAAACCATTATCAGTGGTTAAACTGGCCACATAGTCTTGGAACTGATCAGCAGAGGTTTCTTGTGGTACATGGACAGTTTTAAGGAATTTCACCAAGGCCTTCGCATGAGCCTCGGAGCATAACAATAAAGCCAGCATGGAAATCTTTGACAGAGTCTGCCCTAGCTATTCGACTATGTTGTAGTCGCTTCTCTTTATAATTTTCAAAATTTCTTCCATCTCCTTTTGGGAGGCCTCAGGGATAGATACTGATTGCACCTTCATCAGGACAGGCTCAACCAGAATGCCTTTGCCCCGAGTCTCGGTCGACTCGGTGGTAGGAGTATCAATAGGTGTAACTATAGGAATTGTAGTAGTAGTAATAGTAGTGTCAACAAGAACAAAAACAGGGATGATTACAGGACAGGTAACAGTCTTCAGAGGAGAAATCTCGGGAGAGAATACTCTGCCACTTCGGGTTATCTTACTGGTTCCCGCGATGTTGCTAATGTTGGGGTCAACCTTCTCAGAAATTGAGTCTTCAACAACCAACCAATCCTGCTTGATGTCGTGATAGTAGACATCGCCCTTATAATTCCATGTGACAATTTTATCTGATGAGTACGGGATTGGTCCAGGCATAGTAATTATCAGTGGAGCCACTTTAGGAACTGATGTAATCCTAACGGGTCTTTTGGTGGAGACCCTGGAAGGATTGGCGGAAATGGTTACTGTGATACGGTGGGAGAACTGACTATGGTTTTGCGTTTGTTTTCGCAAATGTTTCGGTTGAGCAAGAGTCACCACCGACTTTTTATTTTATCCTAAGGAAAGGTTAAAAAGCACAGCAAAAACCTTTGAGATGTTTTCTTGGGTTCGGGGAGTAGATTATAGAAAGGGAAGGTATTAGCACCCTTTCTATCCATGGTTATCCATGGGCTCTTAGTTACTTGCTTAGATCACTTGCCTTTTGTTTTCAATTGTTTGAAATGGTGTTTGTGTGTGTGTGGATTTGAAAATGTTTTGAAAAAGAAGCCAATGTGGTGGCAACCTTTGTAATGATCCATGTTGGGATGTATACAAAGATGTATGTCTTCTGAAAAGGTTTTCATTTATTTTTGAAAGTTGTTTTAAAAGTGTTGTGAGGTGTGGTTTTAGAAAAAATAGGCAAGTGTTTTGTTTTTGCAAGTTTGATTCAAGTAACTAAGAGGTCATCTACTCCTAAATTTCTCAAAGATTATTGCTATGTTTTAATCCTTTTAACAAGTTTGTTCCACCATTGTATTTGGTGGACAATCTCATGTTAGGATGTGAAAGGGACGGGCGCGGGTCATCGTTTAGACCATAATTACAATGGTGTCCAGTATCTTTGGGCAATTTTCTTTTAAGGGACTTGATCATTTTTTAGGCAACTTTCGAAAGCGTCATCGAGGGACTATGATCATTTGATTTGTGTTTGTTTTTCCCAAAGAGACCTAACATGTAATATGGCCCATTTATTGAAGGCAACAAGTGGAATACCCTAGGGGGTGCAAGTGTGATTTATGTGTCCATTTTCATGATTGTTTATCTTGAAATTAGGTCAAACTATTTTTGTCGTTTTTTAATTCGCATACAAACCTTAATTCTAACATGGTATAATTAGAAAGTAATAAAGTGCGAAAAATAAATTTACTAAGCTATTACAACACCATATATGGGAAGGGGGTACAAATGTTCAAATGGGGATTTTGACAAGGAATTTAAACCTAAACTATTACATCAACATTGAATTGTTTACAAGACAATTTAATTGCACAAATTAAATAAAATAAGAATAAATATGCAAGATGCAAAAATGGTTTTTGTATGTATGAAAAAAAGTATTTTTATATGTCAAAATAAACAAAAATAAAAATTATTATATTTTTGAGTTTTTCATGTTTAGGGCAAAACCCTAATTTTATTAAATAAAATGTATTATTTATTTATTATGTACAAATGTTTATTTATTATATACAAAAATAAAAATGAAGTATATTTGTGAAAAGGTATTTTTTATATTAAATATTAATAAAAAATAAAAGTATGTATATTTTGTATTTTAACCTAAATATTCTAATAAATATATATATATATATATATATATATATATATATATATATATATATATATATATATATATATATATATATATATATATATATATATATATATATATATATATATATATATATATATATATATATATATATATATATATATATATATATATATATATATATATATATATATATATATATATATATATATATATATATATATATATATATATATATATATATATATATATGTATTATTTTCTAAATATGTATTATATATACAAAAATAATAATATTTAATATTTATAAAAAAAAAGTATTTTTTTTATATAAAATATTTTCAGAAGATAAAACAAAATAAAAATGAAAATAAAAAAGTTTTTGCATATTTTTTAGTATTCTTTAATAAAATGTATCTATTTATTTATTTATGCATAAAAAACTAATCTAAACAAACAAATACCTAATAAATTCAAAAATGGTGTAAAAAATTATTTTTATATTTTTTATATTATGAGGAAAAATAAATAAGTCAAACCAAAAAAAGAAAAGTCAAAAATTCATTAAAATGAACAAAATGGGCTTAGGGGGTTCAGAAGTAAATGTATGGTGCAAATAAGAAAAACAATCCAGGCCCAGCCCAGAACTAGTCATCTTCAACCTCAGAACAAACTTTGTTCAAGAAAACACGCGTTTCCTATCTCCCAATTCCTGGACTTTCAAGCATAACTCACAACATGAAAAATGTAGAGCATGAGAAGACGAATCCAACCATATAAAGAACTTGACTTAACTCTCTAAGATGAGGGAGAATTTCTTCTCCCCCAATTCCTGACCTAGTTTTTCATCAATGTTCAGACCTTAAATTCTTGCAGCACACATAATATAAATGAAATCTAATTATATGGGCATGTTCAGGGCTATGAATGTGACATATTCTCTTCACAAACCTAAAGCTAACAATGCCTAATAAGAGAGATACGAGTTCATGAACTTACCTGTTCAGTTGAAGTTGTGTCTGGCAATGGAGAAGCTTTCAGTGCAAGGTGATGATTGGTATAACTTCCTTGAGGTCCAGGGATGCTATTCCAAGCTTTACTTTGTCTTGAAACCTTTTGAATCGTGCTATGGAACTTCAACTGCAAAACAAGAAAATGAAAATGGTGGAACTGGTTAGAGGAGTTACAGGTCGTGTTTTATGTTTGGATTAGCTTCAAGTGATGCTAGGGAATGTGTTTGATGAGCTTTTAGCAAGAAAGCATGAAAGGGATGAGAGTTGGAACTCAATCTGCAGAGGTTACTCTGTTTGGGCAGTTTGAAGGTGATTCTGGGAATGAGAGGGTGTTGGGGATGGTTGGCTCGTGTTCTAGCTTGTGTTTGATGTTTAGGATATGTTTGATAACTTTTCTTAGGCTTGCCTGTGCTGAGATGAAAGTTGGTATATGTTATGATGTGTTTTTTGAACTTTAAGCAAGCAATGGTCAAGTTGTGTTCTAGACAGGTAGAGGACCCCTAAACATGCTGCAAACCTTGGCATTGATCAGTGTGATTAGTCCCTAAACTTGTGCCAAGGGGATTTGATCTGTACTTCTTGGATTTGCATTATGACATAAAGCTTGCTTTTGCAAAAATGGCTATTTCACTTTTTCCATTTATGGCCTAATCTTGCATACAATGCTTGGATACACAAAATAAGGCTTTGGCACAATGAGTATGCATTAAATTATTGAGTGTTGGATGGTTTAGAGGCCTGTAATGTAGCATAAACCAAGCTGACTTGAAAATGGTAATGTGTATGAACATGTCTTGGTCAAGAACAAAAGTGACTTTTTGCCATATTGCAAAATTCGATTCTCTCAAGTCATGAGGTTGTTTGATGAGTTCTTGGACATTTTGGAAAGCTTGGAATGTGTACTACAATCCATATTTGAAGTGCAAATTGAAATTCCAAGTGGAAGTATGTGAAAAATGGTCTTGAAGTTAGGTAAAAACCTTGCCTAAAAAGGTCAAAATTTCACTAAGTCAAGAATAGTTTGGTACCCTTGTTCCAAAAATTGTAACTTAAGATACAAGCTTCTTTTGGGAAAACTTTGTGAATAAAAGTTGTAGATTATGCATTTGGCTACAACTTTAATGTTTTGACTTTTGCTTGAATCCAAATGAATCTTGGTGAGAAAGTGGGGCAAAGTTGGGAAAAAATTAGGGTTTTTCATAACTTAGAAAAATTCTAAGTTATGAAAAATTCTCATTTCAAACCCTAATTTGCAATTTTTGATTTCTTGATGGACAAGTTTAATTATTTGGCATGTTTTGATGAAAAATGAATCTTGACCCTTGATTTTGACCAAAAAGTCAAAGTTTGACTTTTCAGTATACAGTCAAAATTGATCAATTGACTGGGAAATTCAACTATCAATCTTGTGCATTTGGGAACTTTTGAACTTGTTGAGCATGTCAAGATAATTACATGGGGTCCTTGAGTCCATATGTGAGCTTGGTTTGCCATTGGCTAGGTCAAACAGTCAAAAATTGCCTTTGTGCAGTCAAAACCCTAAAAATGACCATTTTGCCCTTTTGATGATCTGATCAAATTTCTTGTGGAGTTGTGATCCAAACTTGATCAAATGGTCCATGTGAGTTCATAATGTTGATGTGGGTAAATTTTCATGAGTTTTGACTGTCAATTGGCCACAATTGACTTTTTCCCCAATACAGTTGATTTCTAGGTCAACTGTCCAATTGACTGGGCAAAATTTGGAATCAAGACTTGAAACTTGGTATGGATAAACTTGGGAGTCCAACATGAAGCATGAAAGTCATCTTAGGCATTTTAGGTCAAAATATCTTTGTGCAATCACAAACCCTAATTTGGGTCAATTAGTGCAATGAGAAGTCTTGAGCAGAGGAAACCCTAACTGGATTTTGATCTTCAAGGGTCTTGTGATGAGAAAATGTTGAGGAAATGGGAGGGAAAATTTTGGGGTACAACAGTTGCCCCTGTCCAATCTTCTTGAACCTGAAGAGTTAGATTGGCAAGTTTGCCTTTCGTGACTCGAGGGTAAAAGGAGATTGGACACTAGAGTGCCCGGAAATTTGCACTCGCATGTTGAAGTATCAGCAATGTGATATCGGGAATGAGCTTATAGATGCCATTTGGAGAGATGGTGGATAGGGAGATGGGCTTATAGATGCCATCTGGAGATGCGACAGAACCTTGTCTAGAATGGGCTTATAGATGCCATTTGGAAGTGTTGATCGCATAAGAGATTCCTTAGCGAGAACTTGTGTATTTGAGAAAGACAGATGTTTTCCTGGCTTGTTACAGGTGTTTGATCTTCAATCTCCTCATGCAGATATGCCCTGGCTAGATACAGGTGTCGAATCTACAATCGGTTGCTCACAGATGTGCCCTGGCTGGATACAGGAATCGAATCCGGAAATAGTCGTCAACAGATATGCCCTGGCTGGATACAGGAATCGAATCTTCGAACTCTTCAGACGTGCCCTGGATAGATACAGGAATCGAGTCTGGAAATGTGGTCAACAGATATGCCCTGGCTGGATACAGGAGTCGAATCTGGAAGTGTGATAGTTGATAGATATGCCCTGGCTGGATACAGGAATCGAATCTTTGAACTCTTCAGACGTGCCCTGGCTAGATACAGGAATTGAGTCTGGAAATGTGGTCAACAGATATGCCCTGGCTGGATACAGGAGTCGAATCTGGAAGTGTGATAGTTGATAGATATGCCCTGGCTGGATACAGGAATCGAATCTTTGAACTCTTCAGACGTGCCCTGGCTAGATACAGGAATCGAGTCTGGAAACTGATTACTCACAGATGTGCCCTGGCTAGATACATGAATCGAATCTGGAATTGTGACAGTTGAAGGTAGTTGTCTTTGGGATTGTCTTTTTCCCTGAAAAGGCAAAAGCATAAGTTATATGCAATGTCATGATGTATGATATGTATGATGTCATGATGTTCAATGTGAGATAGTGTTGTATGCACTTTATCATGTATGTAAGAAAGATGTAAGAAAATGTGAAATGTTTATGAATGTAATTTCGTCTTAGGAAAATAAATCCTTGACGACCGGCCGGAGAATTGCTCTGTGGAAGAGATACTTTGTCGAAGTTTTGATGAGAGGCTTGCTGAGGACTTCAATGATGGATTCCGTTGGGGATAATGATGATAAACTCCGCCGGGGACACCAAAGATAAACTCCGCTGGGGAAACCAAAGATAAACTCCGCTGGGGATTGAAAGAACTTTGCCGAGGGCGATCTTCCGTAGCAATTAGCTGAGGATAACCCAGTTATAAGTCCTTGTGAGGAATAACTTTGAATAAAGCTCGGGAGAGACGTCCATATTATGCAGGGGATAAGCTTCCGGAATCTAATGGAGATAAGCTTTAAGACTTGCCGGGGATATGGATTCCACCTTCCTGGGGAAACTTTTAGAATTGTACTGGAGCATTGACATTCTACCGGGGAATGTTGCTATCTTGTCTCGTTCTGTGGGGAGCTGAGATAACTTGGTCACATTCTTCAGTTAAATCTACCTTGGTACCTTGGCGGACAAAGCAACCAGACTGCATCAGACAACCTCATATTGCCCCTGTTTCTGATGTCACTTGTAATTAGTCTTTTGTTTCATATGCAAATATTTATGAATTAGCAATTTAATGTCAAATGCATATATCAAAAATGAACATTGGACGTTCTTCGCAAGACAAAACAGAAAAAGGAAAAACAATGGCAATCTGTATAGAAAAGTGGATTTGTATTGATTTGAATTTTGCCTGTGAATAAGCGTTTTTGTACAAGAGGCTGACATCCTAGTAAGAGAATGCCGTCGAATAACATAGATTTTACAATTTTGAAAAGGAAACAAAACAGCTATGTGAACAATCCCACTGGGTTCCAACTCTGCTATCGCCTTTATGTCTTCAAGCGTCTCATCACTTTGTTGCTTGGTTGAAGATGAAGCTGATTGATCGATGCTGAGATCTGAGCCAGATAGTTAATGCCGAATTCCGGATGCAAAGTGATCCAATAAGACATAGTGTTACGCTTTATCCCTAACTTTTGCCTGGACCTCCCTTTCGGATTTTCAGTCCATCGGGATACCCATTTTTGCCCAAGCTGCCTTTTCAGGTTTTCGGCTTGCCGGGTGTACAGATTTTTTCATTTCATCCCTTATTTTTGCCCGAACCCTTTTGGTTCGCCGGGAAGCCCTTATTTTTGCCTAGGTATGTCAACCTAGCGGGTCTTTTATTCATGCGTAGTATCTTTTTACTATGTCTACATTGGCGGGGTGAGGAAGGTCGTCACCGTCCATGGTGGTTAGGATCATGGCTCCTCCTGAGAACACATGTTTAACCACAAATGACCCTTCGTATGTAGGGGTCCATTTGCCCCGGGGATCACTTTGAGGAAGGATGATGCGCTTGATTACCAGGTCCCCAACTTGATACTCTTGTGGTCTGACTTTCTTGTTAAATGCCCTGATCATCCGTTTTTGGTATGTCTGACCATGACAGATAGCGGTGAGTCTTTTTTCGTCAATCAGGTTTAATTGATTAAGTCGAGTCTGGATCCAGTCATCTTCACTCAAGTCTGCATCCTTCATTATCTGGAGAGAGGGTATCTGGACTTCAATCGGCAAGACTGCCTCCATGCCAAAGACCAAGGAAAAGGGTGTTTCCCCAGTTGACGTTCTTGCTGAGGTACGGTACCCATGAAGAGCAAACGGTAACATCTCGTGCCAATCTTTATAGGTCACTGTCATCTTCTGCACAATTTTCTTGATATTTTTGTTAGCTGCTTCCACAGCCCACTTCATCTTCGGCCGGTACGGAGAAGAGTTATGGTGCTGTATTTTGAATTGTTCGCAGAGTTCAGTGATCATCTTGTTATTGAGATTGGTACCATTGTCCGTAATGATCCTTTCCGAGACGCCGTACCGACAGATCAGGTTATGCCGGATGAAACGTGCCACGACGCTCTTGGTTACCGTTGCGTAGGAAGCTGCCTCAACCCACTTCGTGAAGTAATCGATCGCCACCAAGATGAAGCGATGCCCATTGGATGCCGTCGGTCGGATCTCACCGATCATATCAATGCCCCACATTGCAAAACGCCAAGGTGCCGTCAGGACGTTCAGAGGAACCTGAGGGATGTGTACCTTGTCAGCATAGATCTGGCATTTGTGACAAGTTCAAGAGTGTTGGTAACAATCGGCTTCCATTGTGGACCAGAAATATCCTGCCCGAAGGATTTTCTTTGCCATGGTGTGTCCACTGGAATGTGTTCCGAATGTACCTTCATGCAGTTCTATCATGATCTTCTCTGCTTCAGCCTTATCCACACAACGCAGTAGAGTTGAATCATGATTCCGTTTGTAGAGAATGTCGTTGCTGAGGAAGAATTTTGCCGCGAACCTCCTCATGAACTTCTTGTCATTGACAGATGCACCTTCAGGGTATTCCTGAGCTTCCAAGTACCTCTTCACCTCCTGATACCAGGGTTTTTCAGTCACCTTTTCGGCCTCAAGATCGCAGCAGTATGCCGGTTCGTCCAACTTCCAGATAATGATTCGGGGAGCCTCATTGTCCCATTTAACTTTGAACATTGAAGACATCGTAGCTAGTGCGTCCGCTAGCTGATTCTCCTCTCCTGGGAAGTGCTCAAAAGTTATCTCTTCAAAGTGGGGAAGCAAAGTCAGCACATACTCCTTGTAAGGAATAAGATTTGGGTGTTTCGTATCCCACTCGCCTTTGATCTGATTGATCACAAGAGCGGAATCTCCGAAGACACTCGAAATTTGATCCTTAAGTCAATTGCAGCTTGCAGACCCATGATACATGCCTCATATTCTGCCATGTTGTTGGTGCAGTTGAAACATAATCGGGCGGTGAGTGGAGTATGAGTTCCTTTGGGAGATATGATTACAGCTCCGACGCCGTTACCCAAAGCATTGGAGGCTCCATCAAAATGCATAGACCATCGGGATCCTTCCTCAGGTCCTTCATCCGGTCCAGGTACTTCACAGTCAGTTACCACCATGATGTCTTCATTCGGAAAATCAAAGTTCAATGATTGGTAATCGTCCACAGGTTGGTGTGCCAAATGATCTGCCAGTACACTTCCTTTGATTTCTTTCTGAGTTGTATACTGGATATCATATTTTGTCAAGATCATTTGCCATCTCGCTATTCTTCCAGACAGAGCAGGCTTTTCGAATATGTACTTGATGGGATCCATCTTTGAAATCAAAAGAGTAGTGTAAGTCAGCATATAGTGTCTCAGCCGGCGAGCAGCCCATACCAGAGCGCAACAAGTTTTCTCAAGCAGTGAGTAACGAGACTCACAGTCGGTAAACTTTTTGCTCAGGTAATAAATAGCGTGCTCTTTTCGGCCAGACTCGTCATGCTGCCCCATCACACACCCCATTGAATTATCAAGTACAGTCAAGTATAGTATCAGAGGTCTCCCTTCCACTGGTGGCATAAGAATGGGTGGCTCTTGGAGGTACTCCTTTATCTTTTCAAAGGCAGCCTGACATTCATCGTTCCAGCGTACTACTTGATCTTTCTTCAGTAATTTGAAGATTGGCTCACAAGTAGCAGTCAGATGTGAGATGAATCGGGCAATGTAATTCAGTCGTCCTAGAAAGCCTCTGACTTCTTTATCTGTCTTTGGAGTTGGCATCTCTTGTATGGATTTTACCTTGGAAGGATCCACCTGAATACCTTTATCACTTACAATGAAACCCAACAATTTTCCGGACCTTACCCCAAAGGTGCATTTGCTTGGGTTCAACCTCAGCTTGTATAACTTCAGTCGGTCAAACAGCTTCCTCAGATGATCAAGGTGTTCTTCCTCAGTTTGGGACCTCGCAATCATGTCATAAACATATACCTCAATCTCATGATGGATCATATCATGAAATAAAGCAACCATGGCACGTTGATAGGTTGCCCCAGCATTTTTCAACCCGAATGGCATGACCTTGTAGCAGAAGGTGCCCCACTGAGTCACAAAGGTAGTCTTCTCCATATCTTCCGGAGCCATCTTGATCTGATTATACCCTGAAAAACCATCCATGAAGGAGAAAACCTTGTGTTGAGCAGTATTGTCAACAAGAACGTCAATGTGAGGTAGAGGAAAATCATCCTTGGGGCTTGCCCTATTTAAATCCCTGTAGTCGACACACATTCTGACTTTACCGTCCTTCTTCGGCACTGGCACCACATTGGCAACCCATTGAGGATAAGAAGTTACTGCTAGAAAACCGGCATCGAATTTCTTCATAACCTCAGCCTTGATCTTTTCGGACATCTCTGGGCGCATACGGCGGACCTTTTGCTTTACCGGAGGGCAGTCTTCCTTGGTTGGCAGGTGATGAACTACAATGTCGGCATCCAAACCAGGCATGTCCTCGTAGGACCAAGCAAATATCTCCATGTAATCATGTAGCATCTGGATCAATCGTTGCTTCACGCTGAGCTCTAGATTGGCACCAATCTTGACCTCTTTCCTATCTGTCTCAGTACCCAGGTTCACTGTTTCCACCGGATCTTCATGTGGTTGAATAACCCTCTCTTCTTGGAGTAGCAGTCTTGCGAGTTCACCAGGCACTTCGCAATCATCTTCACCTTCGTCTTCGGCCAAGTTGATCGGATTCTCGAAGTCATAACTGGTGGTAGCAGAGCTGTTATCAGTGAGATCCAGAGTGGATTGAAACCTGTATAAGTGAGTGTGTGTAAATATAGCTGTTTTGCAATATATAACACAGAAAGAAAAAGAGCATAAGATTTGAAATGCAACAAACGTCCAAGGTTTTGATTGATGATATATGGAAATGTCATACAAAAAGCCCTCACAAATGGAGCTACGATGCCCCGGGTAGGACACCGAGCCAATAAAGTTTTAACATATTGTTTGTTATAAATTGAAAATCAAAAGAGTTAATTACTGCATGACAAATGTGATAGGTGTAAAATCCTCTGCCGTCCAGTTGCTTGGTCCGTTATTGGTGGTCGGGTAGAACCAACTGTCAAACTCTGCTTCCTCTACATCCTCCCCGATAACATTCACCCTTGGACTGGTGATAAACACTGGAGCCTTTCTGATCTTTTCCTTGCGCACAGCCCTCTGAGCCTCTGCAGTAAAGCCCAACCCAAACTTCTCATTCTTTTGAGTGAAGTCAAGAAGCTGACCCCAATTTGTACATTTGCCTTTCTCGATTACAGCCCGGGCATCCTTCAAGGATGCCATTTTCAACGGAAAGTCTTCTTCAACCACTGTTTCAGCCGATGCCAATGTTGGAGGCACTTCCTCAAAATGCTGAAAGGGGGTTTCAATAAACTCCCCATCATCTCGATATACCAGAATGAATTCAAGTGACTAACCATGTATTCCTCCTCACCCTGCACAGTAACAATCTTCCCTTTGACAGGGTATTTGAGCTTTTGGTGTAGAGTGGATGTTACTGCCCCAGCCTTGTGAATCCAGGGTCGACCCAACAAGCAGGAGTAAGATGGACGAATATCCATTACATAGAACGTTGAGTCAAAGACTTGGGAACACACACAAATAGGAATGTCTACTTCACCGTGCACCATCCTCTTAGAACCGTCAAAGGCTCTAACAATGATGTTACTAGGCTTCAATTCCAGACCCTCACAATCCAAGCGATCCAATGCTTTCTTGGGCAAAACATTCAGGGAAGAACCGGTATCCACCAACACGTGTGCGAGAGTAGTGCCCCTGCATTCTATGGAGACATGCATGGCGTCATTGTGATTTTTCCCTTTGGCGGTAAGGTCAGCATCCGAGAACCCCAAGCCATTGTCAGCTGTCAAATTGGCCACACAGTCAGTGAATTGATCTGCAGAGGTCTCTTGCGGAACATGGGCCGTTTTCAGAAATGAAATCAGGGCTTTTGCATGGGCCTCTGAGCATAGCAGCAATGATAGCATAGAGATTTTGGAGGGGGTATGTCCCAACTGTTCAACAACATTGAAGTCACTATTTTTGATGATTTTAAGGATTTCCTCCATTTCTTGTTTGGAGGCTTCCACAGCAGTCTTTCTTGATGCCTCCGTCCTGGAAGGCAAATCGGTAGCAACTTCTTTGCCCCGAGTATCAGAGGACTCGGCGGCAGTAGTAGACACAGGAACTTGATTCGGAACATGCACACTTACGGGTGTGATGGTGAGAGGTTTTCGGATAACTGGCGGTGCAATGTCAAGCGAGAAGAGCCTGCCACTGCGGGTAATCTTGGCGGGACCAGTGATGTTACTGATACTGGTATTGGTGTTGAACTCCTGCTTCACCCTAAGCACATATACGTCGGCCCCATACTGCCATGGGACAGCTTTATCAGACTCATAGGGGAGAGACCCCGAAACAGTAATAGTAATGGGTGCAACAGACATAATTTGGACTGGTTTCTTCATGGGAGCTTTGGCAGGATTGTAAATTGTGACAACAGATATTTCTTCAGCGGAAACAAACGGAACAACAGTTTTCTTGAACAGAATTTCTTTGCTATCCATCAGGCTTTGGATGCTTGATTTCAGCAGCGGACAACCGATAGGGATAACAGCATACAGGAGGCAACCCTTGCTACAACCTGGAAATAAACCGGCTAGTAGTAAGTTCCTCTTAACAGTCAAAAGAGGGGTAGTAACATCATTCACTGAAACATCATACAACTCTTCCTCAATGGCATTTACTCTATGCTGGGGCATAGGAGCAGTTACAACATTTGGCCTCTCAGGCGCCTCAAACTGAATTTCCTTCGCGTTGATAAGATCTTGCACCTTATTTCTCAAGGCCCAGCAATCATCAGTAGTATGCCCGGGGCTATCGGAATGATAAGCACAACGGGCATTTGGTTTATATTTAGGAGATGCAGTATTCACGACTTTTGGCGCTTCTTTGATGGTCACCAAGTTGGTTGATAACAGTTGCGATAAGATTTGTGACAAGGTCATACTCAGCCGAGTATACTGCCTCTTGGGCCTTTCACCTTTTTGTTGATTGTACTGCTGAGGAGCAGCAACAGGTTTTGAAATGACCAAAGCATTGACGGTTTGGCGACTTTCTGGCTTGACTTGTCTTCTAGGACCATAGACGGCACTTGCTTCTTTCTTGAAAGGCCTCTTCTCGGTACTTGGGGAGGCAGCTTTTTGTATCTTTCCTGACCTGATGCCAGCTTCAATTCTTTCTCCTGTCAGAATCAAATCCGTAAACCCAGCGGAGGAGTTACCAACCAAATGATTGAAAAATGGACCAGACAAAGTCCCTAGGAACATATCAACCAGCTCACGATCAGTCAATGGAGGCTGCACCCTACCAGCCAAATCTCTCCATTTTTGTGCATATTCTTTGAACCCTTCGCCCGTTCCTAGAGACATACCCTGAAGTTGGGTACGCGTAGGAGCGAGATCAGAATTGTATTGATATTGTCTGTAAAATGCTGCTGCCAAATCTTCCTAATGTCGGATACTGGTTCCATCTAGTTGGTAGAACCACTCAAGCTGTGACCCCGAAAGGCTATCTTGGAAGAAGTGAATCCAAAGGTTCTTATATGCCGTGTAAGGTTGGATCTTCCTTACGTACGACCTCAGATGCAGCTTTGGACAAGAAACCCTGTCATATTTAGCAAAGGCAGGCGCCTTAAACTTGTGTGGAATTACTACCCCAGAAGATAACCCCAAATCTCCGAAATCCAGCCCCAGCATATTCTGAATCTCCATGGCGCTCAAGCGGTCCTCCAATTGCTTGTATATGTCAGCAGCAGGTGGGTATTGTTCGTCATTGTAGTCCATCTCGTTGTCAGAGACTGCAGGACTAGGAGCTCCTCCCCCTTGGGGACTGTTTTTCTCAACAGAAGAAGTAGTTGGTTCAGCTTCATTATGGAGTGTGTTCCCAAACCTGCGTCCGGTGTTGAATAACGCAGTCCTCTTTTTCTTCTTCTTCTTCAGGAGTAGGGTCTTCAACTCTTGCTGACCTTGGGCCAGGCTCAGGACCATTTCTTGAAACTGGGCACTTTGGGCCTGAAGGGCCTTGATTGCTTGCTCACTGGATGAGTCTAGATTCATGATGACTGTTCAAATAAACATCGAAGAAGATTAAGCAACCTGTGAAATAGGGTACCTGCTATGTACATGATGCAATGAGATGCGTATGTTTTATGTTTTCAAAGACAAACAAGATTCAACTTTGTAGGCAAAAGGGAAACACACTTAATTAGATTAAAATTTTAATTGTTCAACAACTTGCCCTTAGGCATTACAGGAATGAAAAATACTGGAAAGGAAATAAAAGCTATAAAAGGAAATATCCAAAGCCCATCAGTGCTCCCATGGCCTTCTTTTCTCAGTGTTGATGTAGTTATTCAAAACCCGCTCCTCCTCCAATTGCTTAGTCAGCCTCTGGATCTTCCGCTCCTGTTCATTGAACTTTTCCCGATAAAAATCCCGTTCTTCCTTTAGCTGCGCCCAAGATCTTTTCATTGTGTCAAAATCAGTGGGTATCTGAGGAGGGAGGACAGTTGGAGGAACCCCATCTTCATCAGGAGATTCAAGAATGATAGGTCTGACAGCTTCATACGACATACCTAACTTCTGAGCACGGATGCGGACCCATTTGCAATAGGGTTCCATTGGTAGAGAAGTCTTTGGTCCTAACTCATGTGGGTCAGCTTTGTGAATTCTGTCCCAAGCTCTAATGAATCCATGGCGTAGTTTGTCACTGTCTGCCTGAAACTCAAAATGGAAGTGAGGAACCAACATTTCATGAGGCCCAACTCTTCTGGCTCTTCCAAACTGGCGGAGAGCTAAGCATGGATTATAAGAGATTCCTCCTTGGATACCAATCAACAGAACATTAGGGTACTCTCCGCAACGATCAATGACAGCTACCTCATCCAAACCTCTGAGAGTCCAAGTGATGTCTTTATCAGTGAGAGACATTAGCCTATGAGCCCAACCCTTTCCTTCTTCATTCTTCAACACGAACTTAGGAAGGTGCGAAATAAACCACCTCACTAGCAAAGGAGCACAACACCACGGAGTTCCCCGTTTTCGGGCAGTACGAGCATAGAGTTGTTGCAGGATATCACCCAAAAGAGTGGGTACAGGATTCCGAGACATGAAAATCCTCATGGCATGGATACTGATAAAGGTGTCAGGATTGGGAAACAATACCAGACAATAGATTAAAAGAGCCAGAATGTCCTCGTACGCCTTGAAGTCCAAGTCATTCCAGAAATCATTAGCTTTGCCAACCAGAAATTTGACCAAAAAGCCCTTAACTCCACTTCTAGTTTCCCAGTTAGCCAATACCTCTTCCTTGGTCAAGGGGAGAATTGCAGCAATCTCTTCAGGCCTAGGAGTCTTTTCCAAACCAGTGAATGGAGTTTGCTCCAAGACAGGGATCCCAAGCAAATAAGAGAATTCTTCCAGGGTAGGAACCACCTGGAAGTCTTGAAAGGTGAAACAATGATACAGGGGGTCATAAAACTGGGTCAGAACACTTATCAGTTGTTGGTCCCATTTTGTAGTGATCAAGCCAAGGAGAGAACCATGCCTGTTGATGAAGGAAGAAGTGTTTGGAATCCTACCCACCAAATCCTTGAGCAAAGTTGGTGGTTGAACAAAATTGAGCCGGATAGTATTCCTACGCACGGGCATCATGATGTCCTACAAAACAGAGCAAAGATGAAACTTTTTTGTCTTTGAAATGGGTTAGTCCTTTATACAGGATGCATGCAATGGTATGATGGCATGATGCTATGATGAAGAACACCACAAGTATTCACACAGACAAGCATGATAAGGCACACAAGTCACACAAGACAACCCTTAGGTTTAAGGCCAGCATGAAGTTTAGGCATTACCCTCTTTTAGTTTCGTTGGTTAAAACCTGTCCTATCAAAAGTAACCGGGTTCTAGAGGATCTCAAATAATTGACTACCCTCAATCGGTCATAACTCCAGCATCACAATCTTTTCTTGCGGCCAGAACCATCGCGAGAGTTTAGCCTCAATGAGTGTAGCATACTGCTACTGTTCTAATGGCCAAGTTTGGTCAATTTAGGGTTCTAAGGTTGGTTGGTGTTTAATGACTCCTTAGAAGACCTATATTCTCCTCATTGCACCACAAGGGATATAGGTACAGACCAAGGTGCCACACCAACGTAGCCACTGTTTCACCCATGTCGGTCTACGCCGGACAGGTCCCTCACAGATTATGCTACCTAAAAAGGGTATTCCCCAGATCTGGGTTAGGATCTATAAAACTCCGATGCAAAACCCACAAATATAAAAGCAAACAAAGCAAACAATTGAAAACAAGGTTGATCTAAGCCCTAAGGTTACTCCACTTTTAAATTTATTCCCCAGCAGAGTCGCCAGTTCTGTGATACGGTGGGAGAACTGACTATGGTTTTGCGTTTGTTTTCGCAAATGTTTCGGTTGAGCAAGAGTCGCCACCGACTTTTTATTTTATCCTAATGAAAGGTTAAAAAGCACAGCAAAAACCTTTGAGATGTTTTCTTGGGTTCAGGGAGTAGATTATAGAAAGGGAAGGTATTAGCACCCTTTCTATCCATGGTTATCCATGGGCTCTTAGTTACTTGCTTAGATCACTTGCCTTTTGTTTTCAATTGTTTGAAATGGTGCTTGTGTGTGTGTGGATTTGAAAATGTTTTGAAAAAGAAGCCAATGTGGTGGCAACCTTTGTAATGATCCATGTTGGGATGTATACAAAGATGTATGTCTTTTGAAAAGGTTTTCATTTGTTTTTGAAAGTTGTTTTAAAAGTGTTGTGAGGTGTGGTTTTAGAAAAAATAGGCAAGTGTTTTGTTTTTGCAAGTTTGATTCAAGTAACTAAGAGGTCATCTACTCCTAAATTTCTCAAAGATTATTGCTATGTTTTAATCCTTTTAACAAGTTTGTCCCACCATTATATTTGGTGGACAATCTCATGTTAGGATGTGAAAGGGACGGGCGCGGGTCATCGTTTAGACCATAATTGTAATGGTGTCCAGTATCTTTGGGCAATTTTCTTTTAAGGGACTTGATCATTTTTTAGGCAACTTTCGAAAGCGTCATCGAGGGACTATGATCATTTGATTTGTGTTTGTTTTTCCCAAAGAGACCTAACATGCAATATGGCCCATTTATTGAAGGCAACAAGTGGAATACCCTAGGGGGTGCAAGTGTGATTTATGTGTCCATTTTCATGCTTGTTTATCTTGAAATTAGGTCAAACTATTTTTGTCGTTTTTTAATTCGCATACAAACCCTAATTCTAACATGGTATAATTAGAAAGTAATAAAGTGCGAAAAATAAATTTCTAAGCTATTACAACACCATATATGGGAAGGGGGGTACAAATGTTCAAATGGGGATTTTAACAAGGAATTTAAACCTAAACTATTACATCAACATTGAATTATTTACAAGACAATTTAATTGCACAAATTAAATAAAATAAGAATAAATATGCAAGATGCAAAAATGGTTTTTGTATGTATGAAAAAAAGTATTTTTATATGTCAAAATAAACAAAAATAAAAATTATTATATTTTTGAGTTTTTCATGTTTAGGGCAAAACCCTAATTTTATTAAATAAAATGTATTATTTATTTATTATGTACAAATGTTTATTTATTATATACAAAAATAAAAATGAAGTATATTTGTGAAAAGGTATTTTTTATATTAAATATTAATAAAAAATAAAAGTGTGTATATTTTGTATTTTAACCTAAATATTCTAATATATATATATATATATATATATATATATATATATATATATATATATATATATATATATATATATATATATATATATATATATATATATATATATATATATATATATATATATATATATATATATATATATATATATATATATATATATATATATATATATATATATATATATATATATATATATATATATATATATATATATATATATATATATATGTATTATTTTCTAAATATGTATTATATATACAAAAATAATAATATTTAATATTTATAAAAAAAAAGTATTTTTTTTATATAAAATATTTTCAGAAGATAAAATAAAATAAAAATGAAAATAAAAATGTTTTTGCATATTTTTTAGTATTCTTTAATAAAATCTATCTGTTTATTTATTTATGCATAAAAAACTAATCTAAACAAACAAATACCTAATAAATTCAAAAATGGTGTAAAAAATTATTTTTATATTTTTTATATTATGAGGAAAAATAAATAAGTCAAACCAAAAAAAGAAAAGTCAAAAAATCATTAAAATGAACAAAATGGGCTTAGGGGGTTCAGAAGTAAATGTATGGTGCAAATAAGAAAAACAATTCAGGCCCAGCCCAGAACCAGTCATCTTCAACCTCAGAACAAACTTTGTTCAAGAAAACACGCATTTCCTATCTCCCAATTCCTGGACTTTCAAGCAAAACTCACAACATGAAAAATGTAGAGCATGAGAAGACGAATCCAACCATATAAAGAACTTGACTTAACTCTCTAAGATGAGGGAGAATTTCTTCTCCCCCAATTCCTGACCTAGTTTTTCATCAATGTTCATACCTTAAATTCTTGCAGCACACATAATATAAATGAAATCTAATTATATGGGCATGTTCAGAGCTATGAATGTGACATATTCTCTTCACAAACCTAAAGCTAACAATGCCTAATAAGAGAGATACGAGTTCATGAACTTACCTGTTCAGTTGAAGTTGTATCTGGCAATGGAGAAGCTTTCCGTGCAAGGTGATGATTGGTATAGCTTCCTTGAGGTCCAGGGATGCTATTCCAAGCTTTACTTTGTCTTGAAACCTTTTGAATCGTGCTATGGAACTTCAACTGCAAAACAAGAAAATGAAAATGGTGGAACTGGCTAGAGGAGTTACAGGTCGTGTTTTATGTTTGGATTAGCTTCAAGTGATGCTAGGGAATGTGTTTGATGAGCTTTTAGCAAGAAAGCATGAAAGGGATGGGAGTTGGAACTCAATCTGCAGAGGTTACTCTGTTTGGGCAGTTTGAAGGTGATTCTGGGAATGAGAGGGTGTTAGGGATGGTTGGCTCGTGTTCTAGCTTGTGTTTGATGTTTAGGATATGTTTGATAACTTTTCTTAGGCTTGCTTGTGCTGAGATGAAAGTTGGTATATGTTATGATGTGTTTTTTGAACTTTAAGCAAGCAATGGTCAAGTTGTGTTCTAGACAGGTAGAGGACCCCTAAACATGCTGCAAACCTTGGCATTGATCAGTGTGATTAGTCCCTAAACTTGTGCCAAGGGGATTTGATCTGTACTTCTTGGATTTGCATTATGACATAAAGCTTGCTTTTGCGAAAATGGCTATTTCACTTTTTCCATTTATGGCCTAATCTTGCATACAATGCTTGGATACACAAAATAAGGCTTTGGCACAATGAGTATGCATTAAATTATTGAGTGTTGGATGGTTTAGAGGCCTATAATGTAGCATAAACCAAGCTGACTTGAAAATGGCAATGTGTATGAACATGTCTTGGTCAAGAACAAAAGTGACTTTTTGCCATATTGCAAAATTCGATTCTCTCAAGTCATGAGGTGGTTTGATGAGTTCTTGGACATTTTGGAAAGCTTGGAATGTGTACTACAATCCATCTTTGAAGTGAAAATTTAAATTCCAAGTGGAAGTATGTGAAAAATGGTCTTGAAGTTAGGTAAAAACCTTGCCTAAAAAGGTCAAAATTTCACTAAGTCAAGAATGGTTTGGTACCCTTGTTCCAAAAATTGTAACTTGAGATACAAGCTTCTTTTGGGAAAACTGTGAATAAAAGTTGTAGATTATTCATTTTGCTACAACTTTCATTTTTTGACTTTTGCTTGAATCCAAATGAATCTTGGTGAGAAAGTGGGGCAAAGTTGGGAAAAAATTAGGGTTTTTCATAACTTAGAAAAATTCTAAGTTATGAAAAATTCTCATTTCAAACCCTAATTTGCAATTTTTGATTTCTTGATGGACAAGTTTCATGATTTGGCATGTTTTGATGAAAAATGAATCTTGACCCTTGATTTTGACCAAAAAGTCAAAGTTTGACTTTTCAGTATACAGTCAAAATTGATCAATTGACTGGGAAATTCAACTATCAATCTTGTGCATTTGGGAACTTTTGAACTTGTTGAGCATGTCAAGATAATTCCATGGGGTCCTTGAGTCCATATGTGAGCTTGGTTTGCCATTGTCTAGGTCAAACAGTCAAAAATTGCCTTTGTGCAGTCAAAACCCTAAAAATGACCATTTTGCCCTTTTGATGATCTGATCAAATTTCTTGTGGAGTTGTGATCCAAACTTGATCAAATGGTCCATGTGAGTTCATAATGTTGATGTGGGTCAATTTTCATGAGTTTTGACTGTCAATTGGCCACAATTGACTTTTTCCCCAATACAGTTGATTTCTAGGTCAACTGTCCAATTGACTGGGCAAAATTTGGAATCAAGACTTGAAACTTGGTATGGATAAACTTGGGAGTCCAACATGAAGCATGAAAGTCATCTTAGGCATTTTAGGTCAAAATATCTTTGTGCAATCACAAACCCTAATTTGGGTCAATTAGTGCAAGGAGAAGTCTTGAGCAGAGGAAACCCTAACTGGATTTTGATCTTCAAGGGTCTTGTGATGAGAAAATGTTGAGGAAATGGGAGGGCAAATTTTGGGGTACAACAGTTACTATTGAAACATCATTATAAGAAATGGTTGGAATAGGAGTCTTCTCAAACAAAATCTCTTTGTCATCCATTAGGCATTGAACACCTACTTTCAATAAATGACAGCCAGTTGGTAGGGATAGACAGAGGTGGAAGCCTTCATCACAACCCTAAAATAAACCGACCTTCAATAGGTTCTTCTTGACGGTCAGGAGAGGAGTAACAAGTTCATCAACGGCAGAAACGAACATATCATCTTCTACAGCGTTAACACCACAGCCATGCTTGGGTATAGGAGCGGTGATAACATTTGGGATCTCAGGAGCATCAAACTCAATTTATTTTGCTTCAAGAAGGCCTTGCACCTTGTTTTTCAAAGCCCAACAGTTGTTGGTATCATGGCCTGGGCTTTTTGAATGGTAAGCACAACGAGCATTAGGATGGTAGTGAGGAGAGGTTGTGTTAGGATTCTTTGGAGCTTCTTTCAATGTTACTAGATTAGATTTCAACAAATGTGGCAGGACTTGAGATAGTGTCATATTAATCCGGGTAAATTGTCTTACTGGTCTTTCTGTTCTAGGTTGATCGCTTCTTTGTTGAGTAGGTGCAGGCTTAGGGATCATGGCAGCCCCTACCATTGGTCAGCGTTCAGTTATATGTTGATTCCTTTGAGGATACACAACACCAACTTCTTTCTTCCCAATAAATGGTTTTCTTATAACAACAGAGGATGTGTCTTTTTGAATCTTCCCACTCTTAATCCTAGCTTCCACTCTTTCCCCGGTCAAGATTAATTCAGTGAAGCCTGCTGAGGAGCTCCCAATTAGATGATTAAAGAAAGGATCGGACAAGGTACCCAGAAACATATCTACTAGTTCTCTTTCAGAAAGGGGAGGCTGGACTCTTCCTACAAAGTCCCTCCATTTTTGAGCGTAGTCTTTGAAACCTTCACTTGAAACCATAGCCATACTCTGGAGTTGAGTACGGGTAGGAGCAAGGTCTGTGTTGTACTGCTACTATTTATAAAAAGCAGCGGCAAGGTCTTCCCAATTATGGATATTGCCCCTTTCCAGTTGATAGAACCAATCAAGTTGAGTTCCAGATAGACTGTCTTGAAAAAAGTGGACCCACAGATCTCTATCAGTAGTGTGAGGCTGTATCTTCGTCACATAAGATCGGAGATGCATCTTGGGATACGAGACCCCATCTTATTTAGCGAACACTGGTACCTTGAATTTTGGTGGAATAACAATCCCAGATACTAAACGCAGCTCCTCAAAGTCCATCCCGGGCACTTTCTGAATTTCCATTGCACTTAAACGTTCTTCCATATGTTTGTATTTGTCATCGACCGGGGGATATTGCTCTTCAGAGTAATCTTCTTCTTCTTCCTCTTCAGATTCTTCCTGGACAACTGCTTCCTTGCCTTTCCCTTCTTGATTATCCTTTGCACCAGATGACGTTGCAAAGTCTAGGGTCCGTCTGGCTTGTCGTTGGAACCTTCTTCCCATATTCAGAACTCCGATTATTTTCTTTGCTTTCTTCTTCTTTTCTTCAACTAGCAAACTCTTCAAATCCTCTTGTCCTTTTGCTAGAGTCAAGAACATTTGTTGAAACTGAGCATTATGCGCCTGGAGGTCTTTTACTGTCTGCTCGAGATCCATCTTACTGAAATAAACAGTAGAAAGATGAGGAGACTTGTTTTAATAAATCTGCTTATGTTATGATGAATGTTAAATTCATATGCAATGATTTCAAGGAAATTAGAGACTTAAATTTGCTTTAGACCAAAAAGGAACACACATTATATTAATAAATCAAAGCTCGAGTACATCATGCCTCTTTTGGGCTTACAAAGAAATACAAAAACTAAGATAAAAAAGTTGTACGCATCCTCTTTGGTGCAATGTAGGCATTCAGGTTCCGCTCCTCATGAAGTTGCTTAGTGAGTTCCAAAACCTTCTTCTCGCTGGCGTAGAATTGGGCCTCGAAAGTGTCTCTCTCCCCCTTAAGCTGTATCCAATCCCTTTGTAAGTCTTAAAGAGAGGTGAGCATGTCAGGATGCAGGATAGTGTATAGAACATCTCCTTCCACAACAGGCTCTATGATTACTGGAAGAATGGAGGGGTAAGGCATTATAATACTTTGAGCATGAGATCGTACCCATTTGAGGTAAGGATCAAGAGGGATGGAATTCTTATGCCCCAATGTCTTGCTATCTACCTTATTAAACATCCTCCAAGCTCGGATAAATCTCTGGCGGTGACCTTGATCGTCGTTCTCGTAGTCAAATACCAAACCTTGAATGAGCATCTCATGTGGTCCATCTGTTGTACCCCAAAAATTGCTCTCCCATATTTCTCAAAACATTTCAAGAAAGATCCCCAAGTTGCTCAAGGAAGTCTAAGGGTTGATCAGACAAACTCTCTCCTAAGACAGTCTACCTCAAATTAGGGTTTCATGTTGCATCAAGATGCTTGAGCCCAAGGGATCTCAAATTCTCACCATTGCCCTAATATGTTTTCAAGATCATCCACGTCAAGTTTCAAGCCTTGCAGAGGAAGTTTGCTCAGTCAATTGCTCAAAGGCCTAAAAATCGACTATGCTAGGGCAAAAGTCAATTGTGCCCCACATACATACAAACTTCAAGATTTTGATCAACATCCTAATTTTTAAGTATTATTCATCACTTTATCAAGGTTTGATCATGATTCATCAAGGATTGCTCACAATTCATCAAAACCCAAAAGTTGCTAAATTAGGGTTTTGTAGAAAAAGTCAACTCAACTTTGACCAGGCATAACTTTCTAATAATTTATGAGAAATGACCCATCCAAATCTCATCTTGAAGAGGATGCAATTATCTACAATCCATTTTCAGCTCCCAAGTTCAAAATATGCACTCACAAGAAGTTATGAATTTGGACATTATAGGTCATTTTGAAAAGTCAACAAAAACACCTTTTATGTCAAAGCTTCATAGATGAACATGGAAGACTCAATTGTGATGAGACCAAAAGGGTTGCTTATAGGACGTCTTGATATTTCTAAAAAGTTAACTAACACCTTCATAGAGTCAAAATTGAAGAAGTTATGCATTGGTGAAGTTGACCTTTTTTTGCAAAATTGCCAAAAGTCAAAAGTGCCTCAAATTGCAATTTTTGTTAAATGGGCCTAACTTTTTGCACTTGTTTTGAGTTGTTAGCATGGTCCACGATCCCTAGATCTTTCCACTTGTCTTTATTTTATTTTTACCATTTATTTTGATTTTTTATTTCAATTAAATCAATTTAAATCAAAATAAATCCTGAAAATATCCAAACCATTTAAGTCTTGAGATTTGGTGCATGTTTCAAGTTCCATATATAGCTAGCAAGTGAATCAAATCGTGCAAGGCCTATGTGTGCATAAAAAGGTTGATTTTGGCCTATTTTTGGAAAGAATTTCATGGAGATCAAATCAAGATCAAAAGCCATCATTGACAAAGATTGAATGGACTTTTGTAAACCTAATTTAATAAGTGATATATAGTGAACAAAAGCAGACAAAAAACACAAGGTTTGGAGGCGCATAAAGAAAGAAACAAACTTGTAAAAACTCAAGAAAAGTGCTAATCTGATTTTGTACTTCCAGACAGTTTCAAGACTCCTAAGCCATCTCTTTCGTTTCCTGGACACTCAAGGAAGCCATAGCAATCAAAAGCAAGCCTTCTCGCGCGCTAGAACTCACTGTAAGTGGTCCACGGTTTGTCTCTATTTTCAGAATCGAATCTCTCTATTCTTGCATCCTTATCATGTTTCAATAGCATTTTTGGAATCCTGATCATGTTTGCAAGATAACAGTACCATTTAATTGCATTATTGTGAGCTGTATAGGAATCCACCATTGTTAGGGTTCCTTGTTGTGTTTCGGGTTTTTCTTACACAGACAAAATTGGTCCACAAGAAGGGCACCATAATGCTCAACAGGCCAAGGCGGTTTGATTCATGGCTTTAGATTCCATTTATCGTGCCTGTGGATGATTTTGGAAAATCGTTGGCTTATAGTTACGGATATTTGTCCATAGGTAAAAGTCAGTGATCTTTTACCAACGGAGAGAGGACAGGGACGATGGTGTGGCAACCCCTGATTGCCTCGTTTGAATTTCCGCGCGGATGTTTCTTATTCGGTTTTTTTCTCAATATAATGCTTATTGTTTCTTTTATGTACAACACGCGCACGCAGCTCAGTTGGTAACAAGGCAGGTGGAAAAGGCCATAGGACCTGGGTTCGAATCCCAGGTCCCCTATGTATTTCATGATTTTTTTCATTGCTTAATCAGGAGCGCACATAGTTGTGAAGACCACCGTGGACTATCATCTTCAACCATCAGATTTCCCACCATCCAGATCTGAAGGCCACTACACAAGGATCTATCATGCGTCCCAGTCAACGCACAACATGGAATCCAGGAAGTCAACGTGGATCAGTTGGTTTAGGCCCAGAAAATTGCTAATGGCACTCCCCAAATTGCTTGCAAAACAGACCCATTTTCTTTTTCTTTTCTTTTATAATTTATTTTATTTAATTCATTTAATTATTTTTACTAACACAAAATTAATTCTTTTTTTATCAGAAAATCATAAAAATAATTTTTCATCCAATTAGATTTAGTTTATTTTTTATCAAAAATTAAATTAATTAGTTAATTTAATTTATTAGATAACTTTAATTCCTTTTGTAAATAAAAAAAACAATTAGAAAATTAGGGTTCTAGTTTAATTTAATTCCTATTTACTTTTTCTTAAAAATAACCAAAAATACAAAAATAGGTCAAATTTAATATTTTTCTTAGTTTAATTGGTAATTAGATTCATATTTAATTTAAAACCTTTTATTTTATTAAAAGAATAAAAACAACCAAAAAATTATATTTTCTTATAATTAGGTTAGACGGGGTCAAAACCCTAATTTCCTTTCGTTCTCCATTCGTCACGCGTTTATTTTATTTTACAATATTGATGTAACTGCTCACAGGATGTAATAGATTAATTAGGATTTTTTATTTATTTATCGTTTTGACAGGTTTTTTGGCTATGTAATTAATACCCGAAGCCTTGTAATAGCGTAGCTTTACTTTCCGCATTTTAATTTTCGCAAATATAAACTGTTAGATGTATGGTAATAGGGATGCATGACAAGACTGTATGTAAACTTTAAAACGGTTAGCAAACCCTAAATGTGCAAAGATAATAAACTTGAAATTGAATCACTCGCACATGCGCACTCTTAGGGTATACTCTCACTTCGGTTGCCTTCGGTAAACAATCATTAAGTATAGGGTAATTTAGTGGTCACTCTCTTTTCTAAACAAAGATCAAAGTCCCATTCGGAAATGTTGCCTCGGAAATGTTACCTCGAATATTGATCTTAAGACATTAGGGTTATTACTAAGACGTCCTAACATTGCTTTAGTGATCGTACGTCCCTTTCGAATTGACCCTTAAAACTCCAATGACGATGCTACCTACTCACTAATAGTGGGATAACACTGTCTAAAGGAAACAAGAACAGGAACATTCTCTTTTTTCGAGTAGGTAGATTAGTTCTTAAGTATTTGCTCAAACAAACAAACTTTTTTCACACTTACACTCTTTTCAAACAAAGTTTTCAAAACGACTTCGTAACACTCTTGAAGACAGAAGCAAGGGTTAAATCGAAGTAAAACAAAAACTTTTTCAAATCAAACACACACAAGCAATTTTGAAAATGATGAGCAAGTACCTAAGATCCCGTAGAAAACTACGGATATAAAGGGTGCTAATAACTTCCCTTTCTATAATCTACCCCCCGTACTCAAAATCTCGAAAAAGGGAATTTTTCTGTGCTTTTTTCCTTTCCAGTTGGATAAAATAAAAGCCAGTGGCGACTCTTGCTTACCGCGACATTTTGCGAACACAAACGCAAAACACAAACCAACATTTCAAACAGTCTGGTTCTGGCCATTGTATCACAAAACTGGCGACTCTGCTGGGGAGTAAATAAGTGGGGTATACCTTAGGATTAGTTCATCATATTTGCTTCTATTGTTTGATTTGTTTGCTTTACCTTTGAGGGCTTTGTATCGGGAGTTACTATAGATCCTAACCCGGATCTGGGGGACACCTTTTAGGTAAGTAGCAATAAACTGTGAGGGAACTGTACAGCGTAGACCGATACGGTTGAAGCAGTAGCTATGTTGATGTGGCACATTGGTTGGTACCGGTATCCCTTATGGAGAAACAAGGAGAATACGGGGCTGCCATAAGGGTCGTTAAGCATCAACTGACCTTAGAACCTATAATTGACCAACTTGTCCATAGGAAGTAGTGAGATAGCTGGTCTCGGTGTAAAGGTGGGAACTGGTTGATACTCGATACTACACTCATTGAGACCATACTCTCGCGATAGTTCCGACCGCAAGAAAAGATTGCGTGAGCTGAAACCATGACCGATGGAGGATGGTCAGTGATATTGAGAACCTCTAGAACCCGGTTACTATTATTAGGACAGGTTGAAACCAACTGAACTTCAAGAGGGTAATACCTAGACTCCATGCAAGCCTGAAACTTAAGGGCTCTTGTGTGACTTGTTTTCCTTTACCATGTCTGTTATCTGCTATACCTGTTGTGTGTTTTATCATGACATCATGCATCATAACATATCATGCATACTTCACTATACTAACCATTTCAAAGATCGAAGGGATTTATCTTTGTTCTGTTTTGCAGATTATGGCTTCCATGCGCAGAAACACCATCCGAGTTAACTTTGTGCAAATACCTGCTCAACTCAAAGATTTGGCCTCGAGAATTTATGACACTTCTTCATTCATCAAAAGACATGGTCACTTCTTAGTTTGGTTACCTCCAGGTTTGATGAGCAAATGATGAGTGTGCTCTTCCAGTTCTTCGATCCAGTACATCATTGTTTCACCTTCACGAATTATCAACTAGTTTCTACTTTGGAGGAGTTTTCTCATTTACTGGGTATATCCATCCTCGAGCAGATGCCCTTCACAGGTTTGGAAGATACTCCTAGGCCAGAAGATATTTCCTCAGCTTTACACTTGAAAAAGGCTGATGTAGTGTCTAATTAGGAGACACGAAGCGGGGTTAAAGGTTTCTTAGCCAATTTTATGATGGATCAAGCTCAACTATTCTGGGACAGTTTGGACTTTTAGGCTTTTGAAGACATCTTGGCTCTCCTTATCTACGGTTTTGTTCTTTTCTCGAATCCAGATTCTTCATAGATGTGAATGCGGTTAAGATCTTTTTGTCTCACAATCATGTACCTACCCTCTTGGGTGATATCTTGCATGCCCTTTATACTCGCACGACGCGTAGAAGAGGGACCCTCATGTGTTGCATGCCGCTGTTGGCGAGGTGTTTTATTTCGCACCTCCCCAAGTCCGTATTAAGGAATGAGGAAGGTTTAGGATGGTCTTACAGGATAATGTCCCTTGCCCATACGGACATTATTTGGAGTTCTAAGAATATGGAAGGTGTTGCTATCATTGATCGATGTGGGGAATACCCTAATGTCCCGTTGCTTGGAATTAGAGGGGGAATAACCTACAGTCCTTGTTTGGCTTTACGACAGTTTGGTCGCGCTCGTAGAGACGGTCCTCATGAGTTACTTCTTACAGACATTGTCTTTGACTATAAGGAGGACATTAAAGAGCATCATCGAAGGTTTATACGAGCCTGGGGCATGGTGAACAGGTCTGACCCTCACGAGCTAGGACCAAAGACTTCTCTCCCTATGCAACCTTACCTCCAGTGGGTCCGAGCTCGAGCTCAGAAGCTTGGGATGCCTTGTGAAGCTGTGCTGCCAGTGATTGTGGAGCATACTAATGAAGAAGGTGTTCCTTGTACCGTCCTTTATCCCTACATGCCTACTGATCTTGGGGCATTAAAGAGATCCTGGATTCAGTTGAAGGAAGAAAGAGATACCTACTGGGAGAAGTATCATGAGAAGGAGAGGAAGATCTTGAAGCTCACGAGGCAGCTTGACAATGAAAGGACGATCAATGACTATGTCAGCACGAAGGGAAAACGACCATGGGATTTCTGATTTTTGCTTGTTTCTAGTTCAGATTTATTTTCAGTTTATTTCTTTTGTAACGCCTTAAAGGCATTGTTAAACATTCTTACAAGTTTAATCTAATAAAGTTTGTTTATTTCTTGGTTTGAAAATTTAAATCTCCCAAAGTCTTTGAAATCATTTCATACACATTCCATTACCATGCACCTCATTACATGTATCATTACAGGTTTCTCATCTTCTTCGTTGTTCATTTCAACACAGAATGTCTTCTGAAATACCTACCGATCAAGCCATCAAGGCCCTTCAAGAACAGAATTCTCAATTCAAAGAGATGTTCTTGAACTTGGCCAAAGGACAAGAGGATTTGAAGACTCTCATCATGAAAGAGAATAAAAAAAGAAGAAGAAGGTGGTTCTTCTGAATATGGGTCACATATTTGGGAATAGGTTGCGACAAGAAGCTGATCTGTCTCATTCATCTAAAGGAGGAGAGAATCAAGAGGAAGAAAAGGGTCCTAGTCCTGTAGTCTCTGATAATGACACTGATTTTGATGAAGAAAAGTATCCTCCTACTGAGGATAGGTACAAACAACTTGAAGACCGTCTGAGTGCAATGGAGATTCAGAAGATACCTGGTTTGGACTTCGGAGATCTGGGACTAGCTTCTGGGGTGGTGATCTCTCACAAGTTTAAAGCTCCTATCTGTTGTACCCCAAATTTTGACCTAAGATACCATCTCCCATCTGCATCATTACATTGCAAGCGTTTTGATCTATTGATTTTTAAAAATTCATAACTTTTTCAGGTCGAGAGCTGTTTATTTTTGAACGCTGAATTTATTAATCGATCAATGATCAAACAATGTTTATTAATTATTTATTATCTTAAATTTAAATAATTGGAATCTATTTTCGGTTATTATATAATTTAAAGATTTATGAATAATGAAATAAACATTTGAAAAGAGGTTTATTAATTGGTCAACAATGATTATTTAATTATTTATCATTCTAAGTTAAATAATTGAAATTCTATTTTTAATTATTATAATTTAGAGAATTATGAATAATGAATTAAATAATTGAAGTTATTAATTGATCAATGATGTTTATTTATTTGTTTATTATTCTGAATTTAAGTAATTGAAATTGATTTTCAGTTATTATACAATTTAAAGAATTATAAACGATAAATAAATAATTGGAAAGAAAAAGAATTAATTGGGAAATAATAGAATTTTATTCACTTTATTCTATTTATTACAATTGTTATTTAAATATTGTATTATTTACAAAATATTTATAATGACAATTACATAAAAAGTTTAAAGTAAAATAAAAAATATTTTTCTAAGATTCTAATTCTTCATCTTCTATCCAATGCTTCTTTGTCTGCTCATTTAATTTTACCTGCAAAACAATTAAAAGAAAAAGTCAGAAATAAATAAATAATTAAAAGTAGAAAATTATTTTTAGTGTTCGTCATTAAAAGCAAACGGCTGGAATCAGTTTTTACCTTTTTTGCAAATCGCGGGATTTCTCCCGGTTCACAAAAAGGGATGGATTTTATTTTCAAAATGAATGCACAATTTAAAACATGCACAAATTCATTTTGTTTTCAAAATGCATAATTAAAAATCAATTGCATTATTAGAAGTCCACAGCATATTTCAAAATCAGCATCATATGCATAATTTCAAACAGCATATGCAATGTATACAAACCAAAGCCAACGTAAACATGCAACAATATAGGAAGAAGCCAAAATGCACAGGCTCCTACTGTTACATTGCAAGTCAAAGAGAGGCATGCAATTTTTGAATCAAATATGCAAGCATGAAAACATTTCCATTTACATCATTTTCCAGCACTATTGCTTTTTCAGAACAAAATACATAACATATCATTTTTATGTCAATTTGTATTGGAGAGAGAGAAGAGAGATAGAAGTATGGTTTTGCAGGTTTTGGTTTAGGCAGGAAGAGGATAGAAACAGAACAGCAGCATCTCATAAGAAAAAAGAAAGCATGAAAATAGAATACCAACAAAACTGGATGAAGCAGATGTGCAGAAGGCCAAGAGAATATTGTAAAATATTCAAACTTGAGCCATAAAACATATGCCAAGCAACGGTTATAACATAACCCAAACCCCTTCAAACAGAAGAAGAGTCCATAACCTGAAAAAAAGGCCTCAAACCAAAACTGATTTCAAAACTGAAACTACAACATAAGCCATACACGCCTACTGCATAAAAACCAACATGGCCTAAAGAACCAAGACCTGTTGAAACAAACCAATTTCCACCAACCTTAAAACCATTTCAAAACCATAGAACCTACTGCATAAAAACCAGTAAAAACCATTCCAAACCTGCTACCTCCAATATAAACAACAACCATGGCCTAAAACCAAATGCTATCAACATAAACACCATCAACATAAACCACAAACCTGTACCATCCATAACCTTGGCCTAAACCATATCACAACCTTATGGCCTAAACCATTAACCTGCATAATACCACCAAACCTGCTACCATAACCATTTTCAAAACCATATCATACCATATGGCCTAAAAAATCATTAACCTGCATAATACCACCAAACCTGCTATCTCATAAACCAAGACCATTAACCTGTTATCTCATAAATCAAAACCATTCCTACTGCATAAAACCAGTAAAACCAAAAACATGGCCTAAAGATCAGAAAATCACAAAACTGTCCAACCAACGTCCAAATACCATCCAGCCTCAGATCAAATCATCATTGGCCAACAAAAAAGCATACAGAAGCATTGCTGAGAATAGAGAAAATTATTCAAAGCCAGCAAAACATCAACACTGTCAAACCATTTCACCATGTTTCAAGGCAACAAGTAAGCAAAACAAGGCAAAGGCAGAAGAGAAGAATATATTGCACCTAGGGTTTCAAGTTATCATCAACTTAAGCATTAAGAAGACAAACCAGGCAACTGAAGCAAGCCCACAGCGTCAAATTCCTCGTCCCGGCCTCCTAAGCGTATCACCCAACCTCCCTCCTCCTTCTCCAGGTAGTATTTCACCCTCTTTTTTATTTCATAATACCTCAATAATCACATAAACACGAAGTAAGGATCAAAACAGAATCAAATCACAAACATGCATTGTAGCAAAACCTTAAACGAATAGGAAAACGAATTTACCGTGATTCCGTCGCCCTGACTTTCATTGGAGGGAAGAGGAAGGCAGAGGATACTTGTGGCTGTTGGGACAGAGGAAAACTCAGAGGCTCAGAAGCGAACGCGTAAACGAGGAAGACGAAGAAGACAAGCACGAGCAGCGCCGTTCATAACCTAAACCAATTCGTTTAAACCTAACCCTAATTCAATTGAACCAAAACGCGTTTAACCCTAAAACAAAATTATTGAAACGTGCATGGGCCTTAACCCTGTCTACCTCCCCTAAGCCCAACGAAACTTCTTATACACCCCCCCCCCCCTTCCCTGTCTCTTTATCTTGGGCCCCTCAGAATCCTTTGGCCCATATAAATTGTTCATCTAACCTTTTTTCCTAATACACTTTTTTTTTATTTATTCTTTTTAGTTTTTTAGAACTTTTACTAATTTAGTTTGATTAATTAGTAACTTAATCAAATAAGATAATTTAATTAAACAATTTTAATAAGGTGACCAATTTTATTAACTTTAGGATTAATTTGGTAATTTTGGTATTCCCCTTTTTTTTATTAGACTTAATTAATAATTTTAAAGTTTTAATTTAGTTCAACTATTTAATAATTCTTAAAGCAATATCTTATATTAATATTTAAAAAACATAAAAAATAGAAACATATAAAAGCCTTAAAAAAATATTTTATTTCTTAATTAATTCTCTCGTTTCGCATATATTAAACAAAAATCCAAAAAGTGCATATTTACACCACTTAGTCTCTTATTTAAATTGTTGTATATCATTTATTTATCATAATTTTCTGTTTACTTGATTATTCTGTTTACGTTTAAATCCAAGGGAAAGAACGATTAAATTTGTTGACTTCATGTCCTCAAGTCCGATCACGCGAATGTTTTTTTGTGCATTTCATTAAAGCTTAAGACAAATTTCCCCCAAAACTCAATCTTTTCAAAACTTATACTGTTCAAGCCAAAACTTCGACATTAGGTCGTCGTATCTTCAAAAAAACCGTCCATACCCCTTTTCGGCCAAAACAATTTATTTCTTAATCAAACGGTCAATTTTAATAAAACAGATATTTCAAAAGGTTCCTATAGAGTACTATAGATACATTGGGTGCTAATACCTTCCCACTGTATAATCAACCCCCGAACCATAGATCTCTTTTCAAAAACGCCTTGTATTTTTATTACTTTTTAAAAGTATTAGTTACATTGCATATTTAGGGTTTTATTTCGCTCTTTTCCCTTTTCCCTTGGAAACAATAAAGCGCGGTGGCGACTCTTGCTTTTGTGAGACGAATTAATCAATAATTCGATCTCCGATTTACCCCGCTACATTTTTTATCGCTACAGAATTGGCGACTCTGTTGGGGAAAGATTGACCTCTTGCTGGTCCATCCCTAAGTGGGTTAAGCCTAATTTGTTTTATCTGTTTTATTATTATTTGATTTGCTTGATTATGTGTTTAAATTGGGGTGTTTGGGTTTTTTGCAAAGGACGAATCCTATACCCGGATTAAGTTACACTTAAGGAATATGACGGGCGGTATAGTCATGTTAACTTTGAGGGAGTAATCCCGAAGAAGGAGGCATGAGATCCCCCACTCAATGGAAGGCCCTCTTGAACTTAATATTTGTTTACCGAGTAATCGGGAAGACATTATTATTTTCGACCTAGGAGCCCGAGAAGTTGAGGACCGTAGAACCCTAACCCATCTTGGCCTTTTTAGGTGTAGCGCGGAGACTATAATGGAGTAATTCGGAAGTAGTTGTTACGCGATGCTACGCTCGGACGAGTTTCTCTTGAGAATATTGCTAATTATTGAGTAATCAAGACGTTGGTAATATCCGAAGGAGGAATGTAGACTCTGGGAACTCTTAGAACCTTGTCTTACAGGTGTGATTGAACCATTAGTACATACCTTGGGGTGGGCTTTACCCTCGACTCCATGCTGAACGTTGAACCTTTGAACCCCATGTTTGTGAACTTGTGTGTGACTGTTGCATTATCATTCATTCATGCATTCATCAACATATTTGTAAAAAACTTGTTTTTCAAGGAACTTCGGAATGATTTTTGCAGACATCTCAGGTTATTATGGAATTTGGAAGGAGAAACACTCGGAGTTTTAGTTTTAAGGAGCCCGAGATCGAAGAACTGAAGAGTTTGATTCTGAAGATCGAGAACCCGACGGATTTTCAGAAAAAGTATGGGTCTATTATACCTCTCATGAAGCGCAAGATGAAGGAAGGCATTCTTAATACGTTGGTTCAATTCTACGATCCATTGTACCGATGTTTCACCTTTCCGGATTACCAGTTGATGCCCACCTTAGAAGACTATTCCTACATACTTGGTTTGCCGATTACCGACTGTGTTCCTTTTTCCGGATTAGAAGAGGAACCCAAATCTCACGAGATAGCGACCATCACCCACTTGAAGAAATCAGAGATAGAGGAGAACATGACTACAAAAGGGGGAATCCGAGGTTTGTCTGTGCAGTTTTTGTTGAGGAAAGCTCGTCATTTCGCTGAGATAAAAGATACTGTTGCCTTTGAAGACGTTTTTGCTTTACTCGCTTATGGTCTATTCTTGTTCCCTAACGTTGATAAGTTTGTGGATATCAACGCCATCAGAATTTTCTTGATTGGAAATCCGGTCCCTACGCTGCTAGGAGATACCTACTACTCCATCCATCTTCGAAACTCTTATCAAGGAGGGATGATTATTTGTTGTGCACCATTGCTGTATCAGTGGTATGTTTCTCATCTACCTGGGTCTGATGTTTTCTGGGATCTCGAGAAGGAGCCGCGATGGGCGCCAAAGATTATGGCTCTCACTCATTTCGACATTGATTGGTATAATCGAGTTTACTATGACGTGAAGATCATCGATAGCTGTGGTGCTTTTCCTAACGTGCCTCTTCTCGGTACGAGAGGTGGAATTAACTATAACCCTATTCTCGCGCGCCGCCAGTTTGGATACCCGATGAGGGACAAGCCAAACAACATCCATGTGAGTGGTTTCTTTCTACAGGAAGGACAAGATCATCAGGCAGCTAAGAGGGAGATCGAAGGAGCTTGGTGCCACATCCATAGGAAAGGGAGAGATATGTTAGGACATAGAGGCGCCGTTTCTTTGGAGCCTTACCTATAGTGGGTCCGTGCTAGGGCTTGTGCTCTCAAGATGCCCTATAAACTTGAGAAACCTTTATTCCCTACCGTTGCATCATCATCTGTTGTTATCCCTATCGCGAATATAGGAGAATACCAAGGAAATCTGGCTAGGATGAAGTCCGAGAGAGATGCTTGGAAAGAAAAGTACAATATGTCTGAATATGAGAATCGAGTCCTGACTCGACAACTAAAGGAAAAGGAGGATTTACTCTTTATTCAAGACGGCTGGTTCATTGATCATGATGAGAAACTTCGTCAAAAGGATGCTTTACTGAAGAAGTATGCTAGTGAAAGGAAGAGAAAGAAGGAAGGTTCGGTAAGCGTTGCTCTTGTTCCTAATCCGCAGAAGGAAATCATCGATCGACTGGTAGCTGAGAAGAAAGAGATGGAAGACTTTTATGAAGAGAAGATCAGGAAGCTCCGGTTACAGTTGGCATTTGGTCCTTCATCTGATGATTCTGAGTGATCTTTAGCTTTTAGTTTTATTTTATTGATGTCATTTTGTAAAACTCTGTAAAAGGGCTTCATGCTCCGAAGTTGTAATTTACTGCTTTTATTAAGGGCTTCATGCTCCGAAGTTGTAATTTATTGCTTTATTATGGACTTCATGTTCCAAAGTTGTAGTTTATTGCTTTTATTATTTGGTTGTTATCCCAAAGTTGTAATTTATTGTTTTGTTATTCCAAAGTTGTAAGTTGTAATTTGCTGTTTTTGATTAATGGATTGAGTTTTTGTTGTTCCAAATTCCTTTACCATTGATATGTGCAAAATTATCAAAGTTCCTTGAAAAACTATTAAAATGAATCATCATTTGCATCGCACATCATGCATCATTCAACATTTCACTTCACACTTTTTAGAGTCTTATCCTTGTTTCTTTTTCCACTCCAAAGGTTGTCAAGCTGTCTCACCGGTACGACACTCGAGCCAATCGTCAGAGGAAAATGGAAGATCTGGAACAGGAAAATCATGAGCTTCGTGGGGAAGTTGCTACCCTTCGTATCGAGATGGAAAAGTTAACTGCGTTAGTGGAAAGTTTGGTGGCTGTTCAGAATCAGCCATCGACTATAGTTGCTGAGATTCAGACTTCAACTCCAGTGGTTTCCGAGATTGTCACCGTTCCAACATCCGTGACTCAAATCAACTCTCCGCTTCAACATTAGATGCCGAAAGGTTTTCCGTGGGGAATGCCTTACAACTTTGTGCCAGAGGGGTATCAGCCTGCCGTACAACCTTTGTGTCAACCTGCTTTGTCTCCTCCTCAACCAGAGACAACTGCCATGCCGCCAGTAATTCCGTCTGTGACACCTTTTCCGCAACCGGTAATGACAATTGTCGCTCCTGTGGTCCACTCCGTGCCATACTTGAATGGACCTACTTATCCTGCCGAGCCTGCTGAAAGTTTGGGTCTTTTTGATAGAATGGAAGAATTTCAAGATCTGTTCCAAGAAATGCAGAAGGAGCTCAGAGAGTTAAAGGGGAAGGATTTGTTTGGGAAGAACACGCATGACCTTTGTTTAGTTCTGAATGTCAAGATTCCAGCAAAATTCAAAGTACCAGACTTTGAAAGATATAAGGGTGATTCGTGTCCTAGAAGTCATTTGACTATGTACGTGAGAAAGATGTCTACGTATTCCGATGATCATGACTTGTTGATTCATTATTTTCAAGACAGTTTGACGTGTGCTGCTCTAAAGTGGTATATGGGTTTAGACAGCATTCGGATCCGCAACTTCAACGATCTTAGCGAAGCTTTTATCCACTAGTATAAGTATAAAGTTGACATGGCGCCGGAAAGGGATCAACTCTGGGCGATGTCGCAAAGAGACAGAGAATCTTTTAAGGAATACGCCCAGAGGTGGCGTGAAATTGCTGCTCAAATCTATCCGCCTCTTGAGGAGAAAGAGATGACTAAGATATTTTTGAAGACTTTAGGTTCCTTTTACTATGAAAGAATGATCTCCAGCACACCCAGTGACTTCACCGAAATGGTAAGCATGGGCATGCGGTTAGAGGAAGGGGTTCGTGAAGGGCGTTTGGTTAAAGAAGGAAGTCCGTCTAGCAGTACTAAGAAGTTTGGAAGTGTTTTCCCGAAAAGAAAAGAGCAGGATGTTAGTGCATTGTTCCCAGGGAGACCGAGGAGAGGTTACTCTCACGTTGCGGCAGTCACTCCGGCTTTCCGCCCAGCTTTGATGACCCCAGCTCATCAAACCCCACCAACTCAACAACGGCCATTTCAGCAGCAGCCTCGACAACAGGCTTATCCATTCAACAATCAGAACCGTTCACCAAGAAAACTGCAGTTCGATGCCATTCCTATGACTTATACTGAATTGTTCCCTGCTCTTATCAGAAAGAATCTCATAACGACAAAGCCTCCTCCTGTCGCACCGAATAGTACTTCTCCGTGGTACAAGGCGGATCAGTTTTGTGAGTATCATCAAGGGTCGCCGGGGCACAACCTTGAGAATTGCTTTGCTCTGAAGGCGGACGTGTAGAGATTGATTAAGAATGTTATCTTGTCTTTCAAGGATGTTAATCCAAATGTTAGAGATAATCCTTTGCCTCGACATGGGGCAGCATCAGTGAATATGGTGGAAGATTGTCCGGGGAAGTTTCGAGTTTTTCAAGTTGAACACGTAAGAGAGTCGTTGGTCAGGTTACATCAGAGTTTGAGAAGACTTGCCTTTGTTAAGCATCAGCATGATTATGATGTTTGTGAATTTTGTTCAAGAGAGGTTGATTGTCCTATTGTGAAGGAGGATATTCAGAAGTTGTTAGACCAGAGAGTTATCACTATTACATATGACAGAAATCCGGAGGATGAAGTGAATGTTATCATACCACATTTCAATTTGCCTGAATCAGTAGAGATCGTTTACGACAGTCAGACTGCACCTGTTGATCCTTTGATTATTTATCCACCTGGTCCTGTGCCTCACAACTCGGACCAAGCTGTACCGTATAAGTATAATGCCACAATGATTGAGAATGGGGTAGAATTCCCTATACCGACAAGACCGTCTTTTGTTAACATTGCTGATGTGAGTAGAGTTACGAGAAGTGGACGTGTCTTTGCAGCAGTACCTTTGAAGAGACCAGAAGTTCAAGTCAGGAGGCCCATGCCGGCGGAAATTCCAGTGAGAAATGTTGAACCAAGGGTTGAGATAGGCCGATCCAGTGAACCTATCCCTCGCCCTGAGGATGATGAGATTCTGAAGCTTATCAAGAGAAGTGAATATAAGATTGTGGACCAACTTTTGCAAACTCCTTCCAAGATTTCTTTGCTTGCTTTACTGAGAGATTCTGGTGCCCATAGAGAAGCTTTGATGAAGGTCTTGGACCAGGCGTTCATGGATCATGATGTGACGGTTGACCAATTTGATGGAATTGTGGGAAATATTACTTCGTGTAACAATCTTGGTTTCAGTGATGAAGAACTCCCGGAGGAGGGGAGAAACCATAATATGGCTTTGCACATCTCAGTAAGTTGCGGAAATGATATCTTATCAAGTGTGTTGGTAGATACAGGTTCGTCGTTAAATGTAATGCCCAAGACTACTCTATCTCGGCTCTCATATCCAGGTGCTCCCATGAGACCTAGTGGAGTAATTGTTAAAGCGTTCGATGGTTCTAGGAAGACAGTCATTGGTGAAGTGGATCTTCATATAGTAATTGGTCCTCATACTTTTCAAATCACTTTCCAAGTAATGGATATTCGTGCTGCCTACAGTTGCTTATTGGGTCGTCCATGGATCCATGATGCGGGGGCAGTCACTTCCACGCTCCATCAGAGACTGAAGTTTGTGAGGCATGGGAAGCTAGTAATGATCGGTGGAGAGCAGGCTATGGTGGTAAGCCATTTGTCATCCTTCTCTTTTATTGATTCCGATGAGGATGTTGGAACCCAGTTCCAAGGTCTTTTTGTTGCTAAGAATGAAGTGAAGAAGCAAGGGGCATCCATTTCTTCTTTTGAGGATGCGCGGCGAGTGGTGGAAAGTGGTTCGGCCGAAGGATGGGGCCAGGTGTTGACTTTGCCCGAGAACAAATCTGGAGAAGGTCTTGGTTTTCATCCAGTGTCTGCAAGAGTCAAGAAGGAGGTGGTTGTTCGTCCGATTCAAGAGGTTTTCCAAAGTGCAGGTTTTATACATCCCGAGGTTGATGCTATCATAGAGGAAGATTCCGAGGAAGATTTTCCTGATTTTGTGACGCCTGTATTGGCTTGCCAAAACTGGATAGTTGTTGATGTTCCTATTGTTATGCACATTTCTGAGTAATGTTTTGTTTTGTTTTTCTTTGAAAAATTCCCTCTGCCCAAGGCGAAGAGTATTTTGTGTCGGGCTATGAAAAATAATTCCTTTTGCTCTGCCCAAGCCAAAAGAGAAATGTCTGGGCTCCTTGTTTCAAGTATTTCCCTTCAATGAATAAAAATGTTATTTTGTCCACTACTGTTTTATTTTTCACTTTTTGGGAAATAGTAATGAAAATTAATTGGTAGTAATAGGAAATATAATAACCTTTTGTTTTATTTGCACAAATCGATTTCTAAATAAAGCATAATCATATGTGCAGATTAATCCATGACTTAACCATCGAAAACAATGATCATATGCCCTCTCCCAACTTTGAATTCCCTGTGTTCAGAGACGAAGAAGAGGATGATGAAGAGATTCCTGTTGAAATTTCCCGTTTGCTTGAGCATGATGAGAAGATTATCCAACCTTTTGAAGAACCTTTAGAGTTGGTCAATTTGGGTGATGAAGAAGATAGAAAGGAAGTCACAGTCGGAGCATTGCTGATCCCAGAGGTTAAGGAGAAAATGTTGGAGCTTCTCAAAGAGTATGTTGATGTGTTTGCTTGGTCCTACCAAGATATGCCGGGTTTGGACAACGATATTGTGGAGCATCGTTTACCGTTGAGACATGAATGTCCGCCAATCAAGAAGAAGTTGAGAAGGACTCGTCCCGATATGGCTGACAAGATCAAAGAGGAAGTTCAAAAGCAGATTAATGCAGGTTTCCTTGTTACATCGGTCTATCCTCAGTGGTTAGCCAACATAGTGCCTGTTGCTAAGAAGGATGGCAAGGTTCGGATGTGTGTAGATTATCGAGATCTGAATAGAGCTAGCCCAAAGGATGACTTCCCATTACCTCACATTGACGTATTGGTCGACAGTACCGCCAAGTTCAAAGTCTTTTCTTTCATGGACGGTTTCTCTGGTTACAATCAAATCAAGATGGCACCAGAAGATATGGAGAAGACAGCTTTCATTACACCTTGGGGAACCTTTTGTTATCAAGTTATGTCGTTTGGTCTGAGGAATGCTGGCGCAACATACCAAAGGGCCATGACTGCTTTGTTCCATGACATGATGCATAAGGAGATAGAAGTGTATGTGGATGACATGATTGCCAAATCACAGACTGAGGAGGATCACTTGGAACATTTGTTGAAGTTATTCCAGCGTTTGAGAAAGTATAAACTCCGTCTGAATCCCAACAAGTGCACTTTTGGTGTTCGTTCTGGAAGACTTCTGGGTTTCATTGTCAGTCAGAAAGGTATTGAGGTAGACCCTGATAAAGTCAAAGCTATTCGGGAAATGCCCGCACCCAAGACGGAAAAACAAGTAAGAGGATTCCTTGGGAGACTGAATTATATTTCTAGATTTATATCTCATATGACTGCTACCTGTGGGCCGATTTTCAAGCTTCTCCGAAAGAACCAAGGATGTGTGTGGATAGAAGATTGTCAGAGATTTTGATAGCATCAAAGAGTATTTGCTTGAACCTCCCATTTTGATTCCTCCGGTGGAAGGAAGACCTTTGATTATGTACCTGACTATATTGGAAGAATCTATGGGATGTGTGCTTGGTCAACAAGATGAGACTGGAAGAAAGGAACATGCTGTATACTATCTGAGTAAGAAATTCACTGACTGTGAGTCTCGGTACTCATTGCTTGAGAAAACCAGTTGTGCTTTAGCTTGGGCTGCTCGCCGTCTGCGCCAGTATATGATTAACCACACCACTTGGTTGATCTCCAAAATGGATCCGATCAAGTATATATTTGAGAAGCCCGCCTTATCTGGAAGAATAGCCCGTTGGCAGATGTTGTTATCTGAATATGACATTGAGTATCACACTCAGAAAGCAATCAAGGGGAGTATTTTAGCCGATCATTTGGCTCACCAACCAATTGACGATTTTCAATCCATCAAGTTTGATTTCCCAGATGAAGATGTTATGTACTTGAAAGCTAAAGATTGTGAAGAGCCGTTACCTGAAGAAGGACCTGATCCTGAATCGCATTGGGGTTTGATATTTGACGGAGCTGTGAACTCTTATGGAAATGGAATTGGGGCAATCATCGTCACTCCCCGAGGCACTCATATCCCGTTCACGGCAAGATTGAAGTTTGACTGCACGAACAACATGGCTGAGTATGAGGCGTGTATTATGGGTCTCGAAGAAGCAGTGGATCTAAGGATTAAGATTCTTGATATTTACGGAGATTCGGCATTGGTAATTAATCAAATCAAAGGAGAATGGGAGACTCGTCATCCTGGTTTGATCCCTTACAGAGACTATGCTAGAAGACTGTTAACCTTCTTCAACAAAGTGGAATTACATCATATCCCTAGAGATGAGAACCAGATGGCTGATGCTTTAGCTACTTTGTCTTCAATGTTTCAAGTAAATGGTTGGAACGATGTGCCTACGATCAGAGTTATGCGCCTCGACAGACCTGCTCATGTGTTCTCAGTAGAAGAGGTTATCGACGACAAACCGTGGTTCTATGACATTAAACGTGTTCTTCAAACTCAAGAGTACCCGCCTGGGGCATCCAATAAAGATAGGAAGACGTTGAGAAGATTAGCAAGCAGTTTTTTCCTTAATGAAGAAGTTTTATATAAGAGGAATTATGACATGGTCTTGCTCAGATGTGTAGACAGACGTGAAGCAGACATGCTGATGCAAGAAGTACATGAAGGATCCTTCGGCACTCATGCCAACGGACATGCGATGGCTAGAAAGATGTTGAGAGCCGGTTACTATTGGATGACAATGGAATCTGATTGCTGCAAATATGTGAAGAAATGTCATAAATGCCAGATTTATGCGGACAAGATACATGTGCCACCGACCCTCCTCAACGTTATATCTTCACCTTGGCCTTTCTCTATGTGGGGCATTGATATGATCGGAATGATTGAACCCAAAGCTTCAAATGGTCATCGTTTCATCTTGGTAGCGATCGATTATTTTACTAAATGGGTGGAAGCAGCATCTTATGCTAATGTAACCAGACAGGTGGTAGTCAGATTTATCAAGAATCAGATCATTTGTCGATACGGTATCCCGAGCAAGATCATCACTGATAATGGTTCGAATTTGAATAACAAGATGATGAAGGAGCTTTGTGAAGAGTTCAAGATCGAACATCATAATTCTTCTCCTTACAGGCCGAAGATGAATAGGGCTGTTGAAGCTGCTAACAAGAACATCAAAAGGATTGTCCAGAAGATGGTGGTAACTTATAAAGATTGGCATGAAATGCTTCTGTTTGCTCTGCATGGATACCGTACTTCAGTTCAAACTTCAATAGGTGCAACCCCTTTTTCCCTAGTTTATGGTATGGAAGCTGTACTCCCCGTGGAGGTTGAGATTCCGTCTCTGAGAGTGTTGATGGAAGCCAAACTTTCTGAGGCTGAATGGTGTCAAAGTAGATATGATCAGTTGAATTTAATCGAAGAGAAGAGATTGACAGCTTTGTGTCACAGTCAGTTGTATCAGCAGAGAATGAAGAAGGCTTTTGATAAGAAGGTTCGACCACGCGAGTTCAGAGAAGGTGACCTTGTGCTCAAGAAGATATTATCTTTCCAACCTGATTCTAGGGGGAAGTGGGCTCTGAATTATGAAGGACCGTATGTCATTAAGAAAGTTTTCTCTGGAGGTGCTTTGATTCTCACCAATATGGACGGAGAAGAGCTCCCGCGTCCCATGAACGCCGATGTAGTCAAGAAGTATTTCGCTTAGGTTTGAGTTGGCAGTTTGCTAAGTTGAAAACCCGAAAGGGCGGCTTAGGCAGGTTTTTGGTCATCCCGACTGTGGCATTTGAGTACATTTAGAATTCGAAGTTGTTAGGGAGAATAGTGATCATTGTTTTTGTGTAATCTTTTCCTTTCATGTACTATTTCCCAAGCTTTTTTAAACCGTTGGAGTCGCATTGTTAGCGAACTACCATCTTATTAATGAAATTTGAGCATTTACCTTTTGTGGGAAAAATTTTAATTTTATGGAAATACTTGAAACGAATTTACTTAAAATATTCTTATTTTTAAAATGTGTCGTGAATAATGAAAGGAATATTAACAGTTGTTCCGAAAGATGGTCAAGCCATGAAATGCAAAACAACACGGTGTTTTATCCTTGCATGATGAACATGTTTTATTTCAATTGTTATGAGGGGTTGGTTGTGTTAAACTTGCATTTCTGGTGGTACTAAGTTTGGTGACTCCCCAAGTGTTCCAGTTAAGATTTGTTTCAGTTATCTTTATTTGGGAGATTTCGGAAGTGTGGTACGCTTTGTCTCTTGCCAGTGGTCTATTGGTATTGTAAGATTGGATTTGAATGCTTTTCTCCTCAGAAGACTTGAGCCTTGTGGCGTGTTATGCTCCGATGTTGCTTTGTGTTTCCAGTTCCAGTTATCTTCCGTCTTTTTAAGATTGGCCGAGTATCTATCTTGTCGTGACATCTTATCGTCCTCGAGATATTCCATCTGTTCGTTTTGTCAGCATAACATTCATTTATTCATTTACACTTATATCACGCATACATATTCACATTTGCCATCGATTTTGGGTTGTACTTTGTTTATTCAAATAATGTACATGTTTCTCTCCAAGTAGAAGGTTAGCTTAGGAAGAAAATGTGATTCCTTTCTAAATTCGCCAACTGAGCTAATCCTCATGGATGATTCTTGATTTAGCTCACCTTGTCCATTTCTGGATAGGATGAATTCCCCAATCGAGTTGCTTTCTCATTGGGTAGAGTCTTGTTTGACTGTTTTCTCTCTAGTTATTCCTGGATGAGGTTGTTGTCTCTTGCATAGGCTATCTCATTGATTTTCCCCAGTGAAATCGCGACCTAGACGAATGGTGCATTTATTTTGCACATTTAAGTATGTGATCTCCTCGGGAAGGATTGACTCATGATTTTCTTTGACGAAGATTCTATTCGCTGCCAGTGTCATTGCAATTCCCTTCTGAATTATTTTTGGAAAACGACAAGCGGCAGCTCTTCACGAGAAACTTGTACGTTATAGACATCGGAAAACGACAAGCGGCAGCTCTTCACGAGCAACTTGTGCATCATTATTATTTTTGGAAAACGACAAGCGGCAGCTCTTCACGAGCAACTTGTGCGTTATTATTATTTTTGGAAAACGACAAGCGGCAGCTCTTCACGAGCAACTTGTGCGTTATTATTATTTTTGGAAAACGACAAGCGGCAGCTCTTCACGAGCAACTTGTGCGTTATTATTTTGGAAAACGGAAAGCGACAGTCTCTTTATTTGAGCAACTTGTACGTTATTATTTTTCTGGAAGACAGCAAGTGGCAGCTTCTTTATTTGAGCAGCTTGTATGTTATGGGTATTTTCTTGGAAAACAGCAAGTGGCGGCTTCTTTATTTGAGCAGCTTGTATGTTATTGACATCCCTGGATGACAGCAAGTGGCAGCCTCTTTATTCGAGCAGCTTGTATGTCATAGTTTTTGGACGACAGCAAGTGGCAACCTCTTTATTTGAGTAGCTTGTATGTCATAATATTTTTGGCAAGACAGCGAGTGGCAGTTTCTTTATTTGAACAACTTGCGTATCTACAATCTCATTCTTTCAGCAGTAACGAGTATATCTCCGGAAATCTCGCAGAGAAAGTTTGTTATGAATCTTTACCTTCAGAAGTCGGTAATCTGTCGCCAACAAATTTGATACTTTCTGTCTACCTTTGACCTCGAGTTGTGAACTCACTGTTTTGGGTCAATAATCTGTTTTATGGCCTATGCAAGATGCCTTCTTCGTTAGGGTCAGAGGTCGTATTCCCTCAATTTTATTCGCTGTCAAGAGTCTGTCGTTTGAAGTCGATAGCTCGTTTCCCCAGTAGTGTATAATCTACGTCTCTGTGTTTTGTTGGTGTTTGATTCCTCCAGCATCGTCTTGTCTCATACAATATCTTTCTCTGTGAATTCAATCATTGCATTCATATCAAACATAATGGCGGTATCTTAGGGTAAAAATTTGCGTATTATGTATTTAAGTACCTTCAATCTCGTCGAAACGAAGATTTTAATCTTCATATCTCCGGATAGAAGAAACTTAAATAGGGGCAGCTGTTGTACCCCAAATTTTGACCTAAGATACCATCTCCCATCTGCATCATTACATTGCAAGCGTTTTGATCTATTGATTTTTAAAAATTCATAACTTTTTCAGGTCGAGAGCTGTTTATTTTTGAACGCTGAATTTATTAATCGATCAATGATCAAACAATGTTTATTAATTATTTATTATCTTAAATTTAAATAATTGGAATCTATTTTCGGTTATTATATAATTTAAAGATTTATGAATAATGAAATAAACATTTGAAAAGAGGTTTATTAATTGGTCAACAATGATTATTTAATTATTTATCATTCTAAGTTAAATAATTGAAATTCTATTTTTAATTATTATAATTTAGAGAATTATGAATAATGAATTAAATAATTGAAGTTATTAATTGATCAATGATGTTTATTTATTTGTTTATTATTCTGAATTTAAGTAATTGAAATTGATTTTCAGTTATTATACAATTTAAAGAATTATAAACGATACATAAATAATTGGAAAGAAAAAGAATTAATTGGGAAATAATAGAATTTTATTCACTTTATTCTATTTATTACAATTGTTATTTAAATATTGTATTATTTACAAAATATTTATAATGACAATTACATAAAAAGTTTAAAGTAAAATAAAAACTATTTTTCTAAGATTCTAATTCTTCATCTTCTATCCAATGCTTCTTTGTCTGCTCATTTAATTTTACCTGCAAAACAATTAAAAGAAAAAGTCAGAAATAAATAAATAATTAAAAGCAGAAAATTATTTTTAGTGTTCCTCATTAAAAGCAAACGGCTGGAATCAGTTTTTACCCTTTTTGCAAATCGCGGGATTTCTCCCGGTTCACAAAAAGGGATGGATTTTATTTTCAAAATGAATGCACAATTTAAAACATGCACAAATTCATTTTGTTTTCAAAATGCATAATTAAAAATCAATTGCATTTTTAGAAGTCCACAGCATATTTCAAAATCAGCATCATATGCATAATTTCAAACAGCATATGCAATGTATACAAACCAAAGCCAACGTAAACATGCATCAATATAGGAAGAAGCCAAAATGCATAGGCTCCTACTGTTACATTGCAAGTCAAAGAGAGGCATGCAATTTTTGAATCAAATATGCAAGCATGAAAACATTTCCATTTACATCATTTTCCAGCACTATTGCTTTTTCAGAACAAAATACATAACATATCATTTTTATGTCAATTTGTATTGGAGAAAGAGAAGAGAGATAGAAGTATGGTTTTGCAAGTTTTGGTTTAGGCAGGAAGAGGATAGAAACAGAACAGCAGCATCTCATAAGAAAAAAGAAAGCATGAAAATAGAATACCAACAAAACTGGATGAAGCAGATGTGCAGAAGGCCAAGAGAATATTGTAAAATATTCAAACCTGAGCCATAAAACATATGCCAAGCAACGGTTATAACATAACCCAAACCCCTTCAAACAGAAGAAGAGTCCATAACCTGAAAAAAAGGCCTCAAACCAAAACTGATTTCAAAACTGAAACTACAACATAAGCCATACACGCCTACTGCATAAAAACCAACATGGCCTAAAGAACCAAGACCTGTTGAAACAAACCAATTTCCACCAACCTTAAAACCATTTCAAAACCATAGAACCTACTGCATAAAAACCAGTAAAAACCATTCCAAACCTGCTACCTCCAATATAAACAACAACCATGGCCTAAAACCAAATGCTATCAACATAAACACCATCAACATAAACCACAAACCTGTACCATCCATAACCTTGGCCTAAACCATATCACAACCTTATGGCCTAAACCATTAACCTGCATAATACCACCAAACCTTCTACCATAACCATTTTCAAAACCATATCATACCATATGGCCTAAAAAACCATTAACCTGCATAATACCACCAAACCTGCTATCTCATAAACCAAGACCATTAACCTGTTATCTCATAAATCAAAACCATTCCTACTGCATAAAACCAGTAAAACCAAAAACATGGCCTAAAGATCAGAAAATCACAAAACTGTCCAACCAACGTCCAAATACCATCCAGCCTCAGATCAAATCATCATTGGCCAACAAAAAAGCATACAGAAGCATAGCTGAGAAGAGAGAAAATTATTCAAAGACAGTAAAACATCAACACTGTCAAACCATTTCACCATGTTTCAAGGCAACAAGTAAGCAAAACAAGGCAAAGGCAGAAGAGAAGAATATATTGCACCTAGGGTTTCAAGTTATCATCAACTTAAGCATTAAGAAGACAAACCAGGCAATTGAAGCAAGCCTACAGCGTCAAACTTCCTCGTCCCGGCCTCCTAAGCGTATCACCCAACCTCCCTCCTCCTTCTCCAGGTAGTATTTCACACTCTTTTTTCTTTCATAATACCTCAATAATCACATAAACACGAAGTAAGGATCAAAACAGAATCAAATCACAAACATGCATTGTAGCAAAACCCTAAACGAATAGGAAAACGAATTTACCGTGATTCCGTCGCCCTGGCTTTCGTTGGAGGGAAGAGGAAGGCAGAGGATACTGGTGGTTGTTGGGACAGAGGAAAACTCATAGGCTCAGAAGCGAACGCGTAAACGAGGAAGACGAAGAAGACAAGCACGAGCAGCGCCGTTCATAACCTAAACCAATTCGTTTAAACCTAACCCTAATTCAATTGAACCAAAACGCGTTTAACCCTAAAACAAAATTATTGAAACGTGCATGGGCCTTAACCCTGTCTACCTCCCCTAAGCCCAACGAAACTGCTTATACACCCCCCCCTTCCCTGTCTCTTTGTCTTGGGCCCCTCAGAATCCTTTGGCCCATATAAATTGTTCATCTAACCTTTTTTCCTAATACACTTTTTTTTCTATTTATTCTTTTTAGTTTTTTAGAACTTTTACTAATTTAGTTTGATTAATTAGTAACTTAATCAAATAAGATAATTTAATTAAACAATTTTAATAAGGTGACCAATTTTATTAACTTTAGGATTAATTTGGTAATTTTGGTATTCCCCTTTTTTTTTATTAGACTTAATTAATAATTTTAAAGTTTTAATTTAGTTCAACTATTTAATAATTCTTAAAGCAATATCTTATATTAATATTTAAAAAACATAAAAAATAGAAACATATAAAAGCCTTAAAAAAATATTTTATTTCTTTTAATTAATTCTCTCGTTTCGCATATATTAAACAAAAATCCAAAAAGTGCATATTTACACCACTTAGTCTCTTATTTAAATTGTTGTATATCATTTATTTATCATAATTTTCTGTTTACTTGATTATTCTGTTTGCGTTTAAATCCAAGGGAAAAAACGATTAAATTTGTTGACTTCATGTCCTCAAGTCCGATCACGCGAATGTTTTTTTGTGCATTTCATTAAAGCTTAAGACAAATTTCCCCCAAAACTCAATCTTTTCAAAACTTATATTGTTCAAGCCAAAACTTCGACATTAGGTCGTCGTATCTTCAAAAAAACCGTCCATACCCCTTTTCGTCCAAAACAATTAATTTCTTAATCAAACGGTCAATTTTAATAAAACAAATATTTCAAAAGGTTCCTATAGAGTACTATAGATACATTGGGTGCTAATACCTTCCCACTGTATAATCAACCCCCGAACCATAGATCTCTTTTCAAAAACACCTTGTATTTTTATTACTTTTTAAAAGTATTATTTACATTGCATATTTAGGGTTTTATTTCGCTCTTTTCCCTTTTCCCTTGGAAACAATAAAGCGCGGTGGCGACTCTTGCTTTTGTGACACGAATTAATCAATAATTCGATCTCCGATTTACCCCGCTACATTTTTTATCGCTACACTATCTTTGCTAAGTACGATGAAGTATCTTGTCCAAAGCTCCATCTCCGCTCATACGTCAGAAAAATCCAACCCTACACTGCTGATAGAAATCTGTGGGTTCATTTCTTTCAAGATAGTCTGTCAGGGACTCAGCTTGAATGGTTTTATCAATTGGAAGGAGCTAATTACCGCAACTGGGAGGACCTTGCTGCTGCTTTTTACAAGCAATACCAGTATAACACCGACCTTGCTCCCACGCGTACTCAGCTTCAGGGCATGTCTATGGGCACAAGCGAAGGCTTTAAGGACTATGCTCAGAAGTGGAGAGATCTGGCTGGAAGAGTCCAACCCCCTCTGTCTGATAGGGAGTTGGTGGATATGTTTCTTGGTACTTTATCTGGTCCATTTTCAATCATCTGATCGGCAGTTCATCATCTGGGTTTACCGAACTGATTTTGATCGGGGAGAGAGTAGAAGCTGGTATCAGAAGTGGCAAGATACAGAAAGGTGCTTCATCAAGTACAGAAAAGAAGCCTTTCAGGAAAGAAGCTAGTATAGTTTACTGCTCGAGGATCCTAAACCGACCTGAATGTCGCCAAGCAGTTAATGCGGTAGTAATATCAAGACCCACCATTGCCCCACAACGCAATAATCAGCAAAGGGTAGAGAGACCGCAAAGACAGTATACTCTGCTCAGTATGACCTTGTCTCAAATTCTACCGCAATTGTTGAAGACCAACCTGGTAACTCTGAGGGAAGCCCCGAAGAATCCTAGCACCACATCCCCACTGTATAACCCAAACTCCCGTTGCGCCTATCACTCCGATAGCCCGAGTCATGATACGAACAACTGTTGGGTCTTGAGGAATAAGGTGCAAGATTTGATTGAAGCTAAAGAAATTGAGTTTGACACACCAGAAAAGCCTAACGTCGTGACTGCTCCTATGCCCAAACATGGAGTAAATGCGGTGGACGATGATTCATTTGTGACCTCTGTGGAATACATTTCTACTCCGTTAATGACAATAAAGAAGAACCTATTATCAGCCAGTTTATTTCCGGGCTGTGGCGAAGGTTGCCACCTATGTTCAATCCTCCTTGCTGGTTTCCATTTATTAAAATCAGGTGTTCAACGCCTGATGGATAAAAAAGAGATCTTGTTCGAGAAAACTTTGATTTCGTTGATTCCTGTTGAAGATGTTTCCATCATGACCATTTCCGCCAATCCTTCAAAGGCTTCCTCGAGAAATCCTGTTAGGATTACATCTGTTCCAAGAGTTGCTCCATTAATCATTACTATTCCTGGTCCTATCCCTTACACTTTGGATAAGGCTGTCCCGTGGCACTATGGGGCCAATGTGTATTATCATGGGATCAAACAAGACTTGAAGGTTGAAGAAACTGATGTTGATGTCAGCAATATTGTCGGGGCTAGCAAGGTCACCCGAAGTGGAAGACTCTTCTCTCCTAAGATTTCCCCTCCGACCGTTCAAAAGCCTATTGCCATTCCATCTTCCAGTACATCGGCTACTGTCCCAGTACATATTCCAATTATCACCCCTGTCGCCGAGTCATCTGACACTCGGGGCAAAGAGGTCACAGGTGAGCTTGCCCGGACGGAGGTACCTAAGAAGATTGTTGTAGAAATATCTAGGCAGGAGATAGAGGAAATTCTGAAGATTATCAAGAAGAGCGACTACAGCATAGTCGAACAGCTGGGGAAGACCCCGTCAAAAATATCCATGTTATCCTTGTTGTTATGTTCGGAAGCCCATGCAAAGGCTTTAGTTGCTTTCCTTAAAACTGCGCATGTACCGCAGGAAACCTCTGTCGACCAATTCAAAGACTGTGTGGCTAGTTTGACCGCTGACAACGGGTTGGGTTTCTTCGACGCAGATCTGACTGCCAAGGGAAGAAATCACAATGATGCTCTGCACGTCTCGATCGAGTGCATGGGGCACTACTCTGGCCCATGTATTGGTGGATACTGGGTCCTCATTAAATGTTTTACCAAAGAAAGCATTAGATCGGATGGACTGTGAAGGGTTGGTTCTGAAGCCGAGTAATATTGTGGTTAGGGCTCTTGACGGGTCTAAAAGGATGGTGCACGGGGAGGTGGATGTTCCTGTTAAAGTTGGCGCTCAGACTTTTGCATCTATGTTCTATGTGATGGACATCCGACCATCTTATTCTTGTTTGCTGGGTCGCCCATGGATTCATAAGGCCGGGGCAGTAACTTCTACGCTCCATCAGATGTTGAAATATCCAATGAAAGGGAATATTGTTACGGTACGAGGAGAAGAGGAGTATATGGTGAGTCATCTTAACTCCTTTCGGTATGTGGAGATGGATGGAGAATTCATCGAAACCCCGTGTTAGAACTGTTAGAACAAAGTTTGAATCTACTACCCTTATTTAAGTTTTGATGATAACAAAGTGAAAAGATATAGTATTTATAAGTTTCATATATGAACTATCTGCTGCCTAAAATTATTATGTTCTGACTTGCAGATACTCTGATTGATATAAGCAAGATCACATCTATTCAGCATCAGAACTTGATTTCAGACACCAGCATCAGAAGTTGTTACATCAGAATGTCAAAATCAGATGATCAACTCACGTACATGCTGAAGCCTGATGAACAAGACTGCGCTCAATACTCTGATAAAGAAACACAATAGTTCATCAGCAGCGAAGCAGAGTCAGAATGAGCCAAGCCAGAACTTGCATTAAGTGAGCAACGGTACTGTGCATTGAAAGCAAATTAATTCCAACGGCCTCATTCCAGACAAGATCTGCTCAATAAGGAAAGCTTGTTATTAGAATTGAATCAAGAATATTGCATCCAACGTTCATCATCTCAGTGCTATATAAACAAGGCTTTGAAGATTGAAATGGTTAATGCTCTCCAAATCTCTACACGCACAAAGCTGAACCATAATCTTCGTCCTATCAGTTTTGCTAAACCACACACTCTGATATTCCATTACTGTTTAGCAATCTAGTTTCTAAGCTTCAATTTGTGTAAACATCACAGTTGTGATACCGTTTTTGTAGAAAACATCCACACACATAGTTTTATCTCTTTGTAAGAAAGTGTTACCTTGACAAACCGGGTTGTGGTTTGAATCAAGAAGGCTTTAGCAGTTGTTAAAGCAGTCTGTAATATTCAGTTGAATATAGTGGATTAAGACCTCGTTGGAGAGAGGCAAAATCACCTTGACGGGTGGACTGGAGTAGTTTGAGATCAAACGAACCAGGATAAAAATATCTTGTTCATTGCTTTAGATTTCAGTTTTACAATTCAACCCCCCCTTCTTGTGTTTTTCACCACTTCAATTGGCATCAGAGCGCCTGGTTCTGAGCTAAAACACTTAACCGTGTCAGTACAAGATCCAGCGTCAGAAAAACACAATGGCAGGAAACAATTCTCACATCAGCAATGACAACAATGAGGACAGAGACAGATTCAGTGGCAAACCTCCAGTCTTTGATGGAGAAAACTTTGATTACTGGAAAGACAGAATTGAAAGCTTCTTTCTGGCACATGATGCTGATCTGTGGGATATGGTGACAGATGGATACACGCACCCTGTGAATGCAAGTGGTCAGAAGATTGATAGAAAAGCAATGTCTGATCAACAAAAGCGTGACTTCAAGAATCACCACAAGGCCAGAACCATCCTCCTCAGTGCCATCTCCTATACTGAGTATGAAAAGATCTCCAACAGAGACACAGCAAAGAATATCTTTGATTCTCTCAGAATGACGCATGAGGGCAACGTTCAGGTCAAAGAAACAAAAGCTCTGGCGCTCATTCAGAAGTATGAGGCGTTCAAAATGGAAGAATCTGAATCCATTGAAACTATGTTCTCTAGATTCCAGATTCTGGTAGCTGGTCTCAAAGTTCTGGACAAAGGATACTCTATTGTTGACCATATCAAGAAAATAGTCAGAAGTTTACCCAAGCAGTGGAGGCCTATGGTTACTGCTCTGAAGCTAGCTAAAGATCTCAACAAAATCACTCTGGAGGAACTTATCAGCTCCCTCAGAAGTCATGAGATAGAGCTAGAAGCTGATGAGCCTCAGAAGCAAGGTAAGCCTTTAGCATTAAAATCTAACAGAAAATTTGAGTCTAAAGTTTTGCAGGCAGTTGAAGAAACATCTGATGGATCCTCATCAGAAGAAGACGAACTTTCCCTTCTCTCCAGAAGAGTAAATCAACTGTGGAAGCAAAGACAAAGGAAGTTCAGGAATCCCAGAAGATCTGATCAGAACGAGTCTTCTTCCAGATACAGAAGGACAGATTCTTCCTCTGGATACAGAAGATCTGAAGGCTCCTCCAGTAGCAAAAAGCCAAACACAAAAGACATCATCTGCTATGAGTGCAATGAGCAAGGACACTACAAGAGTGACTGCCCAAAGCTTCAGAGGGAAAAGCCCAAAAAGAAGTTTGGAAGAGAGAAGAAGAAAAGTCTCATGGCTACATGGGATGACTTTGACTCATCTGAAGCTGACTCAGAATCAGATGATGAAAGAGCAAACATAGCTCTCATGGCTAACATTTCAGAAGATAGTGAAGCTTCTGAATCAGACTCAGAATCAGACACAGAAGAGGTATTTCCTAACTTTGCTGTTAACTTTACAAAGGCTGAACTTGCTGAAAGCCTTAATGAGATTCTGGAACGTTATCAGCAAATTAGAGCTAAATTCAGAGACCTGAAAAGGAATCTTGAATCTGACTCTAATAAGTCTGAGAGTCTCAAATTGGAAAATTCTGAGCTGAGAAATAAGATTTCAAAATTAGAAAACACTTTACAAAACTCTCAGAAGGAACCAATTTCTGAAACTCCCAGCAACGCTGATGAGATCATCAAGGAGTATGATCACAGTTTCCAGAAGTTCCTAGCTAAAAGCATAGATAGAAGCAGAATGGCTTCAATGATCTATGGAGTTAGCAGAAACGGCAGGAAAGGAATAGGATACCAAGGTAAGGTTCCTACACCAAAGAATGTCATGGACTTAACCATTAAACACACTCCTCTGAATTCACATTTTGTGTATGGTCACACACATGATATCAAATATACTAGCAGTAAGCACTCTGTGAAACCAAAATTCAACCAGAGTTTTGGTAAAACTAACAAATCAGGACCCAAGAAAATTTGGGTACCTAAGGATAAAATAATACATGTTGCAGATATCTTTAGCAGCAAGTCAGAAACACCAGTCATGATACCTGGACTCTGGCTGCTCACGACACATGACGGGAAGAAGGCATATGTTCCAAAGCCTGGAACTTAAGCCTGGAGGCCACGTTGGCTTTGGAGGCAATCAGAGGGGAAAGATAATTGGCTCTGGAACTGTAGGTAATGGAAATCTTCCCTCTATTAATAATGTTCTGCTAGTAGATGGATTGATGCATAATCTGTTATCCATAAGTCAATTAAGTGATAACGGTTATGATATAATCTTTAATCAAAAATCATGTAAAGCTGTTAGTCAGAAAGATGGGACTATCCTGTTTAATGGTAAGAGGAAAAACAACATTTACAAAATCAAACTTTCTGAACTGAAGAGTCAGAATGTAAAATGTCTTCTGTCTGTTAACAACGAGCAGTGGATCTGGCACAGAAGATTGGGGCATGTTAGTATGAGAAGAATATCTCAGATTAACAAACTCAATCTGGTCAGAGGACTTCCTAATTTGAAGTTCAATTCAGATGCTCTGTGTGAAGCATGTCAGAAAGGCAAATTTGCAAAACCTTCTTTTAAATCCAAAAATGTTGTTTCTACCTCTAAGCCATTAGAACTTCTGCACATTGACTTATTTGGACCAGTTAAAACTGCTTCAGTCAGTGGTAAGAAGTATGGGTTAGTAATCGTAGATGACTATAGCAGATGGACATGGGTAAAGTTCTTAAGACACAAGGACGAGTCACACTCTGTGTTTGTTACCTTCTGTAACCAAGTTCAAAATGAAAAGGATCTTAGAATCGTTAAAGTCAGAAGTGATCATGGTGGAGAATTTGAAAATAAAGATTTTGAGTCATTCTTTAATGACAGAGGCATTCTGCATGATTTCTCTTGTCCTAGAACTCCCCAACAAAATGGAGTTGTAGAACGAAAGAACAGAACATTGCAAGAAATGGCCAGAACCATGATCAATGAGACAAACGTTGCTAAGACTTTCTGGGCAGAGGCAATAAACACAGCGTGCTATATTCAGAATAGAATCTCAATAAGACCTATTCTGGAAAAGACTCCATATGAATTGTGGAAGAACAGAAAGCCCAACATTTAATATTTTCATCCATTTGGATGTACTTGCTTTATATTAAATACAAAGAATTATTTGAACAAGTTTGACTCTAAAGCATAGAAGTGTATTATGTTAGGATACTCTGAACGCTCAAGAGGGTACAGAGTATACAATACAGAAACACAGATTGTGGAAGAATCAATCAGTGTTCGTTTTGATGACAAGCTTGACTCTGAAAAGTCAAAGCAGAATGAAGTTTTTGCAGGTATAGAAATTGAATTTGCAGGTTCTGAAGACAAGTCATCAGAAGCTCTCAACACAGACATTCCTTCAACGTCTGAAAGGAGCACTGCTAGAAATCCTACAACAGCTGCTGATCAACCTCAGAAGAGATTACCCAGAAGCAGCTTGGATCACCCAGAAGAGACTATCCTAGGAAGAAAGGAAGATCCAATCAGAACAAGAGCAAGCTTCAGAAACTCTGAAGAAACACTTATGGGACTGGTGTCTCTGATTGAACCTTCTTCAATTGATGAAGCACTTCTGGATAATGACTGGATTCTGGCAATGCAAGAAGAGCTGAATCAATTCACCAGAAACGACGTATGGGATCTCGTTCCCAGACCAAAAGGATTCAACGTCATTGGAACAAGATGGGTGTTCAGAAACAAGCTAAATGAACAAGGTGAAGTCATCAGAAACAAGGCACGACTGGTTGCACAAGGTTATAGTCAGCAAGAGGGGATAGACTATACAGAAACCTTTGCCCCAGTCGCCAGGTTAGAATCTATCAGACTTTTAATTTCATTTGCTGTTAATAGAGGCATCACTCTGTATCAGATGGATGTCAAAAGTGCATTCTTAAATGGTTATATAGAAGAAGAAGTTTATGTACACCAACCCCCAGGTTTTGAAAATACAAAACATCCAGAACATGTTTTCAAACTAAAGAAGTCATTGTATGGTCTGAAACAAGCTCCCAGAGCTTGGTATGAAAGGCTAAGTAACTTTCTGCTTGAAAATGAATTCACCAGAGGGAAAGTGGACACTACTCTATTCTGTAAATCAGTTAAGAGTGACATCTTAGTCTGTCAAATTTATGTTGATGATATTATTTTTGGTTCTACTGATCCTTCTCTTGGAAGAAAATTTGCTAAGTGTATGCAGGCAGAATTTGAGATGAGCCTCATGGGGGAACTGAAATTCTTTCTAGGAATTCAGATCAATCAAACTCCAGAAGGAACTTACATTCATCAGAGCAAATACATCAGAGATCTCCTGAAGAAATTTGACCTCTCAGAATGTAAGCCATCAAAGATTCCAATGCATCCCACGTGCATTCTGGAAAGAGAAGAGGTAAGCAAAAAGGTAGAACAGAAAGTCTACAGAGGTATGATTGGTTCTCTCCTCTATCTGACTGCTTCAAGACCTGACATATTATTCAGTGTTTGTATCTGTGCTAGATTCCAATCAGATCCTAGAGAATCTCACTTAACAGCTGTTAAGCGAATTTTCAAGTATCTGAAAGGTACTACTAATCTGGGTTTGTTTTATAGTAAATCTAGTGATTACAGCTTAGTAGGCTACTGTGATGCTGATTTTGCTGGAGACAGAGTGGAACGTAAAAGTACTTCTGGAAGCTGCCAGTTTCTGGGAGAAAATCTGATCTCCTGGTCCAGCAAAAGGCAATCAACAATTGCTCTGTCAACAGCAGAAGCTGAGTACATAGCAGCAGCAGGATGTAGCACACAAATTCTCTGGATGAAAAGTCAGCTTGAAGACTTCCAGATTTTTGAGAGTAACATTCCTATACTTTGTGATAATACTTCTGCTATTTGCTTAAGTAAGAATCCTATTTTACATTCTAGAGCTAAGCATATAGAAATAAAACATCACTTCATTAGGGACTATATTCAGAAAGGTATTTTGAACTTAAAATTTATAGATACAGACCATCAATGGGCTGATATCTTTACTAAACCCCTTTCAGAAGATAGGTTTAATTTCATTCTGAAACATCTCAGCATGAAAGTATGTCCAGAGTGAAAATGTTTTAATTCCATATATTTACCTTCAGAATGTAATTATTTCACTGTGAACTTCTGATCAATCTCCTTTCAGAAAGATAGAACATGCAGATTGTATCAGATGCAAGTCTAAAGATCTGAGAGTCTAAGCTCAAAGACAGACGTGCTGATCACTACATCAAACAAGTGTCATCCAATCATCAGCATATCTCTGAAGCAGAACGCGTGCACGCTTCTGAGAAGGCAAAGCGCTGATTGGGTGCATTGAGACACATGTCTGGTAACCGCTTTTAAGTATCTTTCTCAAATCCCCCAAAATCAGCAAGCATTTAATGAAAAGTAATCATGCTTTTAAATGGCAATCATGATTTTTCTCTCTCTTAGAAAACGTTTATCTTTTCAAAATAGTTTTGAAAACTCTATTTAAGCACATTAATCTCTCATTCTTATTCTTTACGCTTTCTCACTAATACTCAAGCATTTTTTCTGCATATCTCTGTGTTCATCTCTTGCAACCTATTTTCCTCAGTTTATTCTCAAAACCCTTTTAGTGTGAACATGGCAACCTCCAGCAGCGCTTCTGCAGGTACTCAGAAGAAAGCATCATCTGAGCAATATCAAGTTCCACTCAGAACTCTCCTCACACCGGTGAAGAATCTTGAAGTGCTTTCTGAATTAATCATTGATTTTGAAAGCTTGAAGGAGAATGGTTTTGACCTAACTGAAGAAGTTAGGGCTCAAAAGTGGGAAAGGTATTTCGATAGGTTGGTTGGACCAACATTCCCAACGCTGGTCAAGGAATTTTGGATTCACGCCAAGGCTTCAACACATCTAGTCACATCTTTTGTTATGGGGAAGAAGATTGTGATTACTGAAGATCTCATTGCAAGGCTAATCGGTCAGAGTGGTGGTGGCGTCCGTTGTGTGGACATGGCTGAAAGATATGCTGATATAGGTGTGGTAGCTAACAGGATTTTCACTCTTGGGATGCCCAGCAGCAAGATTAAAGATCTGAAGGATCATTGCAGAGTGTGGCCTAAGATCATTCTGGGGTGCTTCAACCACAGGAAACCAACCAGTTCTCCTGACTACATAAATGTGGATCAGCAGTTTCTGATCTACTTTATTGATCAGAAGATAAAGATCAATCTGGCTCACTTCCTGTTCAACCACCTCAGAACCAGTGTGAAAGAAACAAGGGAAGAAGAAAGAACCAAGAGGGATTGGATACCTTTTGGAAGGCTGATATCAGATATTCTGACAGAGAATAGACTGATTGAGCATCTGATAGAAGCTCAAGAGCTAAGCATTATTGATCCAACAATTGGGAAACCTCTGAACGCAAAGAACCTGAAAAAGATGAAGCTGATAGAGAATATTCAGAAGGAACCCAGAGCTACTCCCATTGCTGATATCTCCAGCAGAAGAGTGCCTCTGAGTGACTTTCCGTTATTTTCTGAAATTGAATCCAAACCAGAAGTGATTCTCAGGTACTTGGATGCGTGCAAGGCAGATGGTACAGATCCAAAGCTGAATATCAGAGATCTACATCAACCTCAACCTGAAGTGACTCTGAAGAAGACAAAGAAGAGGAAGGCGCCATCAGAAGGATCATCTCAGCAGACTCCAAAGAAAAGAGGTAATTCATCTGCTGCCCCTGTTTTTAATTCTTCTACTATTCCAGCATCTATCCCTCCTCAAACCTCTCATAGAATCTCAATCCCCATCCCTACCATAGATAAAACTGTTCAAGAAGAAGACCCTTCTGAGGCATTAAAACTCAGAAGACCCAGAACCAAACACCCCAAACAACCAACAATTTCAACAACAACAACACTTGACCAAGTGCTGTCTGATATTGAGCGTCAACATGCCTCTGCTCACCCAAACTCTGAACCACAAAATGTTCCTCCTCCACAACCAGAACAACAACAACCAGAACCAGAACAACAACAACCACTCTCAGAAGAACCTCTGATCCCTGAGCAATCAGAGATTCCAACTCCCTCTCCCCAACCAGAAATTAATCCACCTTCACCACAAACAGAGTTTCACCACTCTGAAACTCCTTCTCCTCATCAATCTGAACCTCATTCACCTCAACCATCACCGCTGGCAATTCAGCTGCCATATGGAACAACTGTTGTCATGCCCCAGTTACCATCCTCATCAGAATCGACACCACCAAATACTCCCAAAACACCACCCAATCCAATCGTAATATCTGACTCTGATACCCCTTCTCCAAAACAAACAGCTGCTCAGAAAACCTCTGAAAACCCCAGCAGGACTTTCATAGACTTAACCAGTCTTGACCGTCTTGCTGATCTAAAACACAAAATTGCCATCCCAAAACCAAAGCAACCAGATGTTGGTTCTGGTATTTTGAATTTTGAAACAGGTGTGCTGCAATGGATTGCTTCTTTGAAGCAAGTCTGTCCTGGGATGATTGACCCAGCTGCTTCTGATCAGCTCTGGTCACAATTCAGACTTTGGGTACGTGCTGAAGCCCTCAAGTTGCAGGATATCAACTATGAGCAGGCACAACAAAATTTCAGCAAGCTTCTGAATGAAGTTGGAAATCAGCTTCTGAAAGAGGACGTGCTCCATCTGGACAGTGAACCTTGGTCTGAGAAACAGCAAGCTGCAAAGGTGCAACCATCAGAAGAAGACAAGACCATTCAGGCTGAAGAAAGTCAAGCAGAGGATGTTGCTGAAAGTTCTGAGCAGCCTCCTCCTTCTGATGCTTCTCAAGCTGCCTTGGACAGGCAGACTCTGGAAGAATTAAGGCTGAATGACATGCGTCTGCAGCAGCGGATGGATGAAAACGATCAGAAGATGAAAGAGAGAATGAATGTGCAGGACAACAAGATTGACACTGTTGTCAGCATGGTGCATAAGCAGAATGAAACTTCTGAAAAGATTCAAGCCATGCTGGAGAACCTGTTCACACGCTTGCCTCCTCAACCTTAATCTTTTTTCATGCATGACCTTTTTCATGTTTTCCCTGATTTTCTGATGTACTGTTTGGTTATGTTTTGTAATATTTTCCTGTTTTGATTCTGAACTATCTTAATATGATTAGTTTTCTGATCTTACTTGTTTTAGAACATCACCAACACTTTTTGATTGCTGACAAAAAGGGGGAGAACAAGAATGATATTTAAATCAATAACGGCTAACTAGACAGAAATTCTCAAACATTCTAACTCTATTACTTGAAATGTTTTTTTCTGTTTTGCTTAAAGTCTACAGGCACAAGGAAGCTCATGGACACTCTGAAGACTAGAAGCTCTGATCAATATGAAGCTCTGATCCGTTCAAATATTCTGATCCAAAGCAAAGCTCTGAAAAGAATAGCTCTGAAGCTCTGCTCTGACATAAAGCTTCTGATAAGGCAAAGACTCTGATAATCTGACGTTCAAAGAAAGGCAAAAAGATCTGATCCTGAAGAACACGTATAATCAAAGGGAAGTAATAAACTCAGGGGGAGTATCTCTCAACTCTGACATCTCCTTACTCCTTACTCTTTTACTTCTTATTCTGATACATATTCCAGATACCTTTTCACGTTATTTTCATTTAAAATATCTAGTTTTTGTCATCATCAAAAAGGGGGAGATTGTTAGAACAAAGTTTGAATCTACTACCCTTATTTAAGTTTTGATGATAACAAAGTGAAAAGATATAGTATTTATAAGTTTCATATATGAACTATCTGCTGCCTAAAATTATTATGTTCTGACTTGCAGATACTCTGATTGATATAAGCAAGATCACATCTATTCAGCATCAGAACTTGATTTCAGACACCAGCATCAGAAGTTGTTACATCAGAATGTCAAAATCAGATGATCAACTCACGTACATGCTGAAGCCTGATGAACAAGACTGCGCTCAATACTCTGATAAAGAAACACAATAGTTCATCAGCAGCGAAGCAGAGTCAGAATGAGCCAAGCCAGAACTTGCATTAAGTGAGCAACGATACTGTGCATTGAAAGCAAATTAATTCCAACGGCCTCATTCCAGACAAGATCTGCTCAATAAGGAAAGCTTGTTATTAGCATTGAATCAAGAATATTGCATCCAACGTTCATCATCTCAGTGCTATATAAACAAGGCTTTGAAGATTGAAATGGTTAATGCTCTCCAAATCTCTACACGCACAAAGCTGAACCATAATCTTCGTCCTATCAGTTTTGCTAAACCACACACTCTGATATTCCATTACTGTTTAGCAATCTAGTTTCTAAGCTTCAATTTGTGTAAACATCACAGTTGTGATACCGTTTTTGTAGAAAACATCCACACACATAGTTTTATCTCTTTGTAAGAAAGTGTTACCTTGACAAACCGGGTTGTGGTTTGAATCAAGAAGGCTTTAGCAGTTGTTAAAGCAGTCTGTAATATTCAGTTGAATATAGTGGATTAAGACCTCGTTGGAGAGAGGCGAAATCACCTTGACGGGTGGACTGGAGTAGTTTGAGATCAAACGAACCAGGATAAAAATATCTTGTTCATTGCTTTAGATTTCAGTTTTACAATTCAACCCCCCCTTCTTGTGTTTTTCACCACTTCAAGAACTTTGAAGAGGTCCCCCAGACTCTGGCGTCGACTGAAGTTGCTATTGAAGAACCTCCGATGAAGATGGCTTCCCTCAAGGATGCTAGGGCTGTTATAAAAAAAGGTGGGTGTGCAAATTGGGGTCAACTCCCTGACTTCACGCACAAAACTCACAAGTTTGGTTTGGGCTTTACTGCAGAGGCTCAAAGGGTTGTTCAGCGCGCGCGGATTGGAAGACCTCCTTTGTGCATCAGTAATCCAGGAGTGAATGCAATTGAAAATGATGAAGAAGAGTCAGAGTTCGACAGCTGGATTCACCCGACTACCGACGGTGGATTGAACAATTGGATGGCGAAGGACTTTGTGCCCGTTTCTTTTATTACATAGTAATAGACTTTTATTTTTGAGATTTATAACAGACAGTTTAAAACTTTACGGCCCGGTGCCTTGCCGGAGACACCGTGGCTTTGTTTGCGAGGGCTTATTATTTGTCATTTTCATATATCATCAATAAATCATTGGACGTTTTCTTGCATTACAAATTTTGTGCTCCTTGTTTTTCTTTTCTATCTTGCACTTTATTAAAACAGCTATTGTCTTACACACACTCACATATCATAATGTAGATCCACATCCATGATGGATCCCACTAATAACGACTCTGCTACTGCCAGTTATGACTTTGAAAGTCCGATCAACCAAGCCGAGGACGAAGGTGAGGATGATTGTGAAGTGCCTGGGGAACTTGCTAGACTGTTGCTACAGGAAGAGAGGGCCATAAAGCCCCATGAGGAGCCAGTGGAATCAGTAAATTTGGGTACAGAGGAAGACAAGAAAGAGGTCAAGATAGGTGCAAATCTGGAGCTTAGTGTCAAGAAACGGTTGATACAGATGCTACGTGACTATGTTGAGATCTTCGCTTGGTCTTATGAAGATATGACTGGGTTGGACACTAACATTGTGGTTCATCGCTTGCCAACTAAAGAAGACTGTCCTTCGGTAAAGAAGAAAGTTCACTGTATGCGCCCAGAGATGTCTGAGAAAATCAAAGTCGAGGTCATGAAACAGTTTGATGCCAGTTTTCTAGCAGTTACTTCTTACCCGCAGTGGGTTGCCAACGTGGTTCCGGTGCCAAAGAAGGATGGTAAGGTACGAATGTGTGTGGACTATAGGGATCTGAATAGGGCGAGCCCCAAAGACGATTTCCCGCTACCTCACATCGATGTTTTGGACGACAACACCGCGCAACATAAGATCTTCTCCTTTATGGATGGTTTTTTTGGTTACAATCAGATTAAGATGGCTCCCGAGGACATGGAGAAGACAACTTTTGTTACACAATGGGGTACCTTTTGCTACAAAGTCATGCCGTTCGGATTGAAGAATGTTGGGGCAACGTATCAGCGCGCCATGGTCGCTTTATTCCATTACATGATTCACCATGAGATCGAGGTCTACGTTGATGACATGATTGCAAGGTCCCGGACTAAAGAAGAACATCTTGACCATCTCCAGAAGCTATTTGACAGGTTAAAGATGTACAAGCTGAGGTTAAACCCGAACAAGTGCACCTTCGGGGTAAGGTCCGGTAAGCTAATGGGCTTCGTCGTTAGTGATAAAGGTATTCAGGTGGATCCTGCCAAGGTAAAGGCTATACAGGAAATGCCAGCTCCCCGAACGTAAAAGGAAGTCAGAGGCTTTTTGGGACGTCTAAACTATATTGCCCGATTCATTTCGCACCTGACTGCTACTTGTGAGCCAATCTTCAAGTTGTTGAAGAAAGATCAAGTGATAAGATGGAATGATGAATGTCAGGCCGCTTTCGAAAGGATCAAGGAATATCTCCAAGAGCCACCTATTCTGATGCCTCCAGTTGAAGGGAGACCTTTTATCTTATACTTGACCGTACTCGAAAATTCGATGGGGTGTGTGATGGGGAAGCATGACGAGTCTGGCCGAAAAGAGCATGTTATTTACTACCTTAGCAAAAACATTACCGACTGTGAGACCCGATACTCACTGCTTGAGAAAACTTATTTCGCCTTGGCATGGGCTGCTCGCTGGCTGAGACAGTATGCTGACTCATACCACCTTATTGATATCAAAGATGGACCCAATAAAGTATATCTTCGAAAAGCCTGCCTTGTCCGGAAGAATAGCAAGATGGAAGATGATCTGAACTGAGTATGACATCCAATACATAACCCAAAAAGCAATCAAGGGGAGTGTGTTGGAAGATCATTTGGCACATCAGGCGTGGATGATTACCAGTCTATGAATTTCGAGTTTCTGGATGAGAGCATCATGTTGGTGACCGACTGTGAAAAACCTGGACCAGATGAAGGACCTGAGGAAGGCTCCCGATGGTCTATGTATTTTGACGGAGCTTCAAACGCATTGGGTAATGGAATTGGCGTCGTGGTTATATCTCCTGAAGGCTGTCATACTCCATTCACCGCCCGATTATGTTTTAACTGCACCAACAACATGGCGGAGTATGAAGCATGCATCATGGGCCTTCGAGCAGCTATTGACCTAAGGATTAAGTTCTTGAGTGTATCCAAAGATTCCACTCTAGTGATCAGTCAGATCAAAGGCGAGTGGATACGAAACACCCAAATCTTATTCCTTACAAAGAGTATGTACTGACATTGCTTCCACACTTTGAGGAGATAACCTTTGAACATTTCCCCAGGGAGGAGAATCAGTTAGCGGACGCGCTAGCTACTATGTCTTCTATGTTCAAGGTCAAGTGGGACAACGAAGCTCCCCATATTACCATTGAAAGGTTGGACGAACCCACACATTACTGTGACATCGAGACTGAAGAGGTAGCAGATAAACCCTGGTTCCACGAGGTAAAGAGGTATCTTGAGGCTCAGGAGTACCCCGAGGGTGAATCTGTTAATGATAAGAAGTTTCTAAGGAGATTCGCTGCAAAGTTCTTCATTAGCAATGGTGTCCTTTACAAGCGTAATCATGATTCAACCTTACTGCGATGTGTGGACAAAAACGAGGCAGAAAGGATTATGGCAGAGTTACATGAAGGAACTTTCGGAACTCATTTCAGTGGACATACCATGGCAAAGAAGATCCTACGGGCAGGATACTATTGGTCTACTATGGAAGCTGATTGTTATCAGTATTCTCGGACTTGTCATAAGTGTCAAGTCTATGCTGATAAGGTGCACATACCTCCAGTTCCTCTGAACGTCTTGACAGCTCCTTGGCCCTTTGCGATGTGGGGTATCGATATGATTGGTGAGATCAGACCTACTGCATCCAACATGCATCGTTTTATCCTGGTAGCAATTGATTATTTTACGAAGTGGGTTGAGGCAGCCTCCTTTGCTACGGTGACCAAGAACGTCGTGGCGCGGTTTATCCGACACAATCTGATATGTCGATATGGTGTACCAGAGAGGATCATTATGGAAAATGGTACAAATCTCAACAATACAATGATCACCGAGCTCTGCAATCAGTTTAAGATACAACATCACAACTCTTCTCCCTACCGGCCGAAGATGAATGGGGTTGTTGAAGCAGCTAATAAGAATATCAAGAAGATTGTGCAGAAGATGACGGTGACCTACAAAGATTGGCACGAGATGTTACCATTTGCTCTTCATGGGTACCGAACCTCAACGTGGACTTCAACAGGGGAAACACCCTACTCTTTGGTGTACGGCATAGAGGCATTCTTACCCATTGAGGTCCAGATACCCTCTCTTCAGATTATGAAGGATGCAGGTTTGAGCGAGGACGACTGGATCCATACCCGGCTTGATCAGTTGAACTTAATCGACAAAAAGAGACTTACTGCTATTTGTCATGGTCAGACGTATCAAAATCGGATGATCAAGGAGTTTAACAAGAAAGTCAGACGACAAGAGTATCATGCTGGGGATCTGGTGATTAAGCGCATCATACTGCCGTAAGGTGATCCCAGGGGTAAATGGACCCCTACTTATGAAGGGCCAATTGTGGTTAAGAACATTTTCTCAGGAGGAGCTATGATTCTAACCACCATGGATGGTGACGAACTTCCTCACCCCGTCAATGCAGACATAGTGAAAAATACTACGCATAATCAAAGACCCGCTAGGTTGACTGGCCTAGGAAAAAATAAGGGCTTCCCGGTGAACCAAAAAGGTTCGGGCAAAAACAAGGGATGAAAATAAAAAATCTGTACACCCGGCAAGTCGAAAACCTGAAAAGGCGACTTGGGCAAAAAAGGGTATCCTGGTGGACTGAAAACCCGAAAGGGCGGTCCAGGCAAAAATTAGGGATTGAAGCGTAACACTATGTCTCATTGGATCATCTTGCAACCAGACTTCAGTATCGACTATCAAGCTCGGACGACACTAATCAATCTGATCTACCTTCAATCAAGTAGCAAAGTGATGAGACTCTCGAAGATATAAAGGCAATAGCAGAGTTGGAACCCAGTGGGATTGTTCACATAGCTGTTTTTCTTTGTTTTTCACGAATTGTATAAATTCTATCTTTCGGCGGTGTTCTCTTACTAGGACGTCAGCCTCTTGTACAAAAACGCCTATTTACAGGCCAACTTCAAAATCAATACAATTCATTTTCATAAAGAAATTTCAATTTTTTTTTCTTTTTCTGTTTTGTTTTGCAAGAACGTCCAATGGTTCATTTTTTATATATGCATTTGACAATAGTTGTTGCTCATAAATATTTACATGCGAAATAAAATACGATTACTCGTAATATCAAGAACAGGGGCAAACAAGAAATGTCCAAACCTTACGGTTGCTCTGTCCACCAAATATAGGGATAGACCTAGCTGGAGAATACGACTAAAGGTACATTCACTCCCCGCAGAGAAAAAGGTATCTAAAAACAGTTATTCTCCCCAAGCAGAGTTTATCTATCACTAGCACTAGAAGATTATCCCAAGTGGAGTTTATTTCTTCCACAAGCAGAAACTCAATCCCCAACAAGGGTTCATTATCGCTAGCAGCAGTAATTCATCCCCAGCCGAGGTTGTTTCTCCAAATCAGCGGATCTTCAGGAAGAGTACCTCTTCCCCACGAAGTCATTTTCTCGTCAGTTTATTCTCCAGCAGGATTATTCTCAAATCATCCTCGGTCGTTATCTCCAGCGAGCGAAAATCTTTTTCTCCAGCAGCAGTCCGGGATTTATTTCCCCTAGCTAGAGAATATCATAAAAACATTGCATATCCATACATCATTACATATGCATAAGTATATACAACACAATCTCATTTATTTTGAGAACATCATTGCTTGATACATGTCATGCATTACATACGACTAATCCTTTACCTTTCAGGAAAAGTACAAACAAATTCTCACAAAGTTCAAGCTATGAACCTCAGATCCGACCGGATAATATCTTGATTTCTACATCATATTGTGAAGCCCGGAGAACGACCGGATAACAGTATCAAACACCGCGAAGCCTGGAATCGACCAGATAGTGGTTTATCTCTAAGCTATGAAGCCCGGATGCGACCGGATAATAGTTTAATCCCCAGCAAGCCGTGAAGCCCAGATTACAACCGGATAATAGCTCAGCAAGTACCATGAAGCCTGGATTCGACCAGATAGTGGTATATCATAAACACAAGCCGTGAAGCCCGGATTACGACCGGATAACAGATCAGCAAGTACCATGAAGCCTGGATTCGACCAGATAGTGGTATATCATAAACACAAGCCGTGAAGCCCGGATTACGACCGAATAACAGCTCAGCAAGTTATTGTGAAGCCTGGATTATGACCAGATAGCAATACAAGTTATTGTGAAGCCTGGATTAGGACCAGATCGCAGCCAAAGACACCGCGAAGCCTGAATTACAACCAGATAGTGATATATCTTTAATACAAGTTATGAAGTCCGGATTCAACCAGATAGTATCTTGATTTCTCCGAACACCATGAAGCCTAGATTCGACCAGATAATGGTATGAGACATCGTGAAGCCTGGATTACGACCAGATAGCGATAAAAGACACTAAAGCCTGGATTACGACCAGATAACAGTGAGGGGCACTGTGAAGCTTGGATTACGACCAAATAGCAGTTTACCCGACCAGTTACTATGAAGCCCGGATTCGACCGGATATTAGTAGGCCCAACAGTCAAAGGGAAGCCCGGAGGCGATCGAATAACCACTTGATTCCTTCTGAAGCCTGGATTACAACCAGATAAGAAGTAAGGTATTGTGAAGCCTAGATTACGACCAGATAGCAGTACAGGACACCATGAAGCCTGGATTCGACCAGATAATGGTATGAAGCACCGTGAAGCCTGGATTATGACCAGATAACGATAAAAAGACTGAAGCATGGATTACGACCAGATAACAGTACAAGACACTGTGAAGCTTGGATTTCGACCAAATAGCAGTTTACCTGGACAATTACTAAGACGCCCAGAAACGACCGGATATTAGTGTGCTCTAAATTCAAGTTGAAGACCGGATGTGGCCGGATAACAACTTAGTTCCTTCTGAAGCCTGGATTACGACCAGATAAGAATCGAGAAATTGCGAAGCCTGGATTTCGACTGGATAGCAAGTTTAATCTCATCTCCCCAATAAGTCACTGTAAAGCCTGGATTACGACTAGATAGCAGTCGGTCTTATCACTATGAAGCCTGGATCACGACCAGATAGTAGTTCATTTTCACCTCTTCAACTAAAGAGACGATTCCCCAGTAGAATAACGGACGACCGAAGCTCCTAAAATTCTATTCCTCACAAGTAAAGAACAACATTCCCCAGCTTAGTCTTCCTCAACAACAGGTATGCAGACTCTCGCTAAGGAATCTCTTATGCGATCGACACTTCTTCTGATGGCATCTTTAAGCCCATCTTCCGTCATCAATCTCCAAATGGAATCTATAAGCCCATTCGCGATATCGCAAGACGGATACCACTTCATGTGAGTGCAAATTTCTGGGCACTCTAGTGTTCAATCATCTTCCACCTTCGGATCATGAAAGGCAAGCAATCCAATGTACATCCTCAGGTTTAAGAAGATTGAACAGGGGCATCTGTTGTACCCCAAAATTTGCCCTCCCATATTTCTCAAAACATTTCAAAAAAGATCCCCAAGTTGCTCAAGGAAGTCCAAGGGTTAATCAGACAAACTCTCTCCTAAGGCAGTCTACCTCAAATTAGGGTTTCATGTTGCATCAAGATACTTGAGCCCAAGGGATCTAAAATGATAACCATTTCCCTAATATGTTTTCAATATCATCCATGTCAAGTTTCAAGCCTTGTAGAGGAAGTTTGCTCAGTCAATTGCTCAAAGGCCTGAAAATCGACTATGCTAGTGCAAAAGTCAATTGTGGCCCACATACAGTCAAACTTCAAGATTTTTGATCAACATCCTTATTTTTAAGTATTATTCATCATTTTATCAAGGGTTGATCATGATTCATCAACGATTTCTCACAATTCATCAAAACCCAAAAGTTGCTAAATTAGGGTTTTGTAGAAAAAGTCAACTCAACTTTGACCAAGCATAACTTTGTCATACTTTATGAGAAATTACCCATACAAAGCTCATTTTGAAGAGGATGCAATTCTATACAATCCATCTTCAGATCCAAAGTTCAAAATATGCACTCACAAGAAGTTATGAATTTGGACATTATAGGTCATTTTGAAAAGTCAACAAAAACACCTTATTTGTCAAAGCTTCATACATTAACATGGAAGACACAATTGATATGAGACCAAAAGGGTTGCTTAGAGGACATCTTGATATTTCTAAAAAGTTCAAGAACACCTTCATAGATTCAAAATTGAAGAAGTTATGCATTGGTGAAGTTGACCTTTTTTGCAAAATTGCCAAAAGTCAAAAGTGCCTCAAATTGCAATTTTTGTTAAATGGGCCTAACTTTTTGCACTTGTTTTGAGTTGGTAGCATGGTCCACGAGCCCTAGATCTTTCCACTTTCCTTTATTTTATTTTTACCATTTATTTTGATTTTTTATTTCAATTAAATCAATTTAAATCAAAATAAATCATGAAAATATTCAAACCATTTAAGTCTTGAGATTTGGTGCATGTTTCAGGTTCCATATACAGCTAACAAGTGAATCAAATCGTGCAAGGCCTATGTGTGCATAAAAAGATTGATTTTGGCCTATTTTTGGAAAGAATTTCATGGAGATCAAATCAAGATCAAAAGCCATAATTGACAAAGATTGAATGGACTTTTGTAAACCTAATTTGATCAGTGATATATAGTGAACAAAAGCAGACAAAAAACACAAGGTTTGGAGGCGCATAGAGAAAGAACCAAACTTGAAAAAACTCAAGAAAAGTGCTAATCTGATTTTGTACTTCCAGGCAGTTTCAAGACTCCTAAGCCATCTCTTTCGTTTCTTGGACACTCAAGGAAGCCATAGCAATCAAAAGCAAGCCTTCTCGCGCGCTAGAACTTACTGTAAGTGGTCCACGGTTTGTCTCTATTTTCATAATCAAATCTCTCTATTCTTGCATCCTTATTATGTTTCAATAGCATATTTGGAATCCTGATCATGTTTTTAAGCTAACAATACCATTTATTTGCATTATTGTTAGCTGTATAGGAATCCACCATTGTTAGGGTTCCTTGTTGTGTTTTGGATTTATCTTACACAGGAAAAATTGGTCCACAAGAAGGGAACCATAATGCTCAGCAGGCCAAGGCGGTTTGATTCATGGCTTTAGATTCCATTTATCGTGCCTGTGGATGATTTTGGAAAATCATTGGCTTATAGTTACAGAGATTTGTCCGTAGGTAAAAGTCAGTGATCTTTTACCAACGGAGAGAGGACAAGGACGATGGCGTGGCAGCCCCTAATTGCCTCGTTTGAATTTTTGTGCGGGAATGTTTTTTATTCTGTTTGTTTTTTAATATAATGCTTATTGTTTCTTTTATGTACAACACGCGCACGTAGCTCATTTGGTAACAAGGCAGGTGGAAAAGGCCATAGGACCTGGGTTCGAATCCCAGGTACCCCATGTATTTCAGGATTTTTTTTCATTGCTTAATCAGGCGTGCACATAGGTGTGAAGACCACCATGGACTATCATCTTCCAACCATCAGATTACCCACCATCCAGATTTGAAGGCCACTACACAAGGATCTATCATGCGTCCCAGTCAACGCATACCATGGAATCCAGGAAGTCAACGTGGATCAGTTGGTTTGGGCCCAGAAAATTGCTAATGGCACTCCCCAAATTGCTTGCAAAATAGGCCCATTTTCTTTTTCTTTTCTTTTATAATTTCTTTTATTTAATTCATTTAATTATTTTTACTAAAACAAAATTAATTTTTTTTTATCAAAAAATCATAAAAATAATTTTTCATCCAATTAGATTTAGTTTATTTTTTATCAAAAATTATTTTAATTAGTTAATTTAATTTATTAGATAACTTTAATTCCTTTTGTAAATAAATAAAAAAAACAATTAGAAAATTAGGGTTTTAGTTTAATTTAATTCCTATTTTCTTTTTCTTAAAAATAACCAAAAACACAAAAATAGGTCAAATTTAATATTTTTCTTAATTTAATTTGTAATTAGATTCATATTTAATTGAAAACCTTTTATTTTCTTAAAATAATAAAAAAAACCAAAAAATGATTTTTTTTCTTGTAATTAGGTTAGACGGAGTCAAAACCCTAATTTCTTTTCGTTCTCCATTCGTCACGCGTTTATTTTATTTTACAATATTGATGTAACTGCTCACAGGATGTAATAGATTAATTAGGATTTTTTTTATTTATCGTTTTGACGGGTTTTTAGCTATGTAATTAATACCCGAAGCCTTGTAATAGCGTAGTTTTACTTTCCGCATTTTAATTTTTGCAAATATAAAACTGTTAGATGTATGGTAATAGGGTTGCATGACAAGACTGTATGTAAAATTTAAAACGGTTAGCAAACCCTAAATGTGCAAAGATAATAAACTTGAAATTGAATCACTCGCACATGCGCACTCCTAGGGTATACTCTCACTTCGGTTGCCTTCGATAAACGATCATTAAGTATAAGGTAATTTAATGGTCGCTCTCTTGTCTAAACAAAGATCAAAGTCCCATTCGGAAATGTTTCCTCGGAAAGGTTGCCTCGGAAATGTTACCTCGAATATTGATCTTAAGATATTAGGCTTATTACTAAGACGTCCTAACATTGCTTTAGTGATCATACGTCCCTTTTGAATTGACCCTTAAAACTCCAACGACGATGCTACCTGCTCACTAATAGTGGGATAACACTGTCTAAAGGAAACAAGAACAAGAACATTCTCTTTTTTCGAGTAGGTAGATTAGTTCTTAAGTATTTGCTCAAACAAACAAACTTTTTTCACACTTACACTCTTTTCAAACAAACTTTTCAAAACGACTTCGTAACACTCTTGAAGACAGAAGCAAGGGTTAAATCAAAGTAAAACAAAAACTTTTTCAAATCAAACACATACAAGCAATTTTGAAAATGATGAGCAAGTACCTAAGAGCCCGTAGAAAACTACGGATAGAAAGGGTGCTAATACCTTCCCTTTCTATAATCTACCCCCCATACTCAAAATCTCGAAAAAGGGAATTTTTCTGTGATTTTTTCCTTTCCAGTTGGATAAAATAAAAGCCGGTGGCGACTCTTGCTTACCGCGACATTTTGCAAACACAAACGCAAAATGCAAACCAACATTTCAAACAGTCCGATTCTGGCCACTGTATCACACCATCCCTTCGAGTGTTACCAAACTGTCTTAAGGCTAAGCATGGGTTGTAGGTGATACCTCCTCTAATGCCAAGTAAAGGGACGTTAGGGAATTCTCCACAATGGTCGACAATAGTAACATTCTCTATAGATCGGGAACACCAATGAATGTTTGAATGTTTGAGTGTCATCAACCTATGTGACCACCTTGAACCTTGCTCGTTCTTCAATACAGATTGGGGAAGATGCAAAATAAACCATCTTGCCAAGAGAGGAGTACAACACATAAGGATACCTCTTTTCCTCGTGGTGTGAGTGTGAAAAGAATGTAGGATGTCCCCTAGCAAAGTAGGCACCAGGTTACGATACATGAAGATTTTGACGGTGAAATTCTGGCAGCAGATACTCAATGTCACAGTGAATGTTATGACACCGTATCTGACTTTCTATAAGACAGTAAATAAAAAAACAGTAAAGAACACAGTCAATTGTTTACCCAGTTCAGTGTGAAACAACACCTACTCTGGGGGCTACCAAGCCAGGGAGGAAATCCACTATAAGAGATATTAATTCAGGAATAAACCAACCAGTTTATCTCCTTCACTTAAGACCTACCCAATGAAACTTCAATCTAAGTTCAACTTAAACCTGAGTTCCTACTCACTCCCCCTCAATCACAGCAGTGATACTAAACAATTGACTAATGAAATAATGAAGACACTCTTCAGAACATACACTTGATTATGCTTCACAACTTTTAATCAAGTAACACAAACACTCGTGCTTCAAAGCTTTGAGTGATACATAAACCTGACTTGACCTTGCTTCAAAGCTTTAGTCAAGAGACACAAACACTCTTGCTTCAAAGCTTTGAGTGATACACAACCCTTACAATCAAAACCTATTCCAAGTCACTTATCACAATGATACTTGCTTGGATTACAGTAGTTAAAACTATACAGCCCCAAGTTGATCTTCTGTCTAAGAGTTAATTTCCAATCAGCTTTCCTGTTGAATATATATGCAGCTGTTTCTTCAGTTAGGGCTTCCACGAAAAGCTAGGGTTAATTAGGGTTAACCTAAAGACTTGGTCACAAGACTTTATCAACCAGATTGGGGTTTAGCTAGGTTAACCTAAAGTCCACGTGAGATTCTATTCTGGAAGGTATGAACCAAATTCCTGAAAAATCTCAGAATTAACCAAACTGCATAACTGTTAGATCAGTACAGGATGTCTTAACATTGGTTATGACAACAGAAATCCTGTTTACTAATTTTGGTAGAAAGTGATAAATGTGATCATTGCAAAATGCTCAGATACACACTCATAAATAGCAGCTACTGTATGCCATTATTTTTCTGCATAAAGTACCTAATAATCCAGAATGTTATGACATCAGTCATGACATTCACACACCTGGTTTTACCAAAAATACATGCCAATAACTAAACACTTACAAACTCCCCCTTTGGCAAATTTTTGGCTAAAACCCCTAAACAATCAGAGAATAGAGAGCAGCAAAAATAATATGTCTGCAGAAAAAAATAATGTCTACCAAGTAATTAACATAAAATCTTCTCCCCCTCTTTAGCCATAAATAGGCCAAAGATACATGTACTTATAGGTTATACAGTCATCCAAAATGAGTAATAAAAACAGCAAAAAAATCTGAAATCACTTGCAGCAACAGGTACCAGCAGCAAGCTTGACAACTCCACCAAACTTCAAGCACTGTCATCTTCAGAGGAGGCACTTTCTTCAGCATTGAGCTGATCTTCAGCAGCATCCTCTTCCCTTCTTTGTCCTTCAGTCTCCTCCTGTTCTAATCTGGCAATTAGGTTCTCAAGAGTCCTTTTCCTTGTCTCCAGCTCTTTGCAGGTTTCCTTCAGCACATTTATAACATCAGATGTCTTGGACTGAGTTTTTACAGTTGATGTCTCAGCTGATGTCATGACAATGTCAGGAACATGAGATCCCTGGAATAGGTTATAGTGCAACCCAAGAGCAGGGGCTCTTTTGCATACAGTATCTCTTTCCACTAGAATGTCAGGATACTGAGCAAGGATAATACCACATAGGAGGGAGGGAAAGGCAATAGGGCCTTTAACAGCATAGCTTCCAGCATGTTTTAAAGTTTGATTTATGGTTGGTAGGCAAGTTTCATGCTTAGCTTGCTAGCATTCAGCTTGCCTTTTAAGGGCCAGCACTTGACTTGTCTTGTAGTGATGGTTTAGCATACTTGATTGTCAGTAACCTCTAGTTCAGGGCAAGCCTCATCTGGTCTTCCAAGGAATTTGTTAATTTCAGAGGGAGAGAAATTAACCTTTCTTCGTCTCACATAGACACATTTAAAGTCAGCTGACCTTCCATCAGCACATTCATCAGATAAATTCACTATGAATTCTTTGACAAGATTTTCAAAGCAATTGGTAAACTTTACCACAATATTCATTAGTCCAGCAGCTTTGATTAGGTCCATGATTTCCCTACATTCCATGGCCCCATTGTTCAGTTCTCTTTCCAAGGCTATTCTTTTCAAGCAAACATACTTCCATCTGTTGGCATTTTCAGGGTGGTGAAAAGAAATGTTGTCAGTGGGGACTTTAGGAACTTTAGCCATTTTGCTTGAAGGGACTTTCCTTCTGAGAGGAATGTCTTCAGCATCTATGTCAAATTCTGATTCCTCATCAGAATCAGAAGGTTCAGACTCTTTCCTTTTCTTTGCTATTGGTTGTCTCACAGGTTTTGAGAGACTCCCAGCATGTACTCGAGTTTTCACCTTCCCTTTGGACAATCCAGTCTTCACAGTTTCTACACCAGTCTTGCCTTCAGACCTGGTTTTCTTGTGAGCAACATCAGCAGTCTTCTCTTTGGTCAGACATTTTGCAGCATCCTGATTACCTTTTCTGTTCATCATCCTCCTAGGTATGCTAGGGTTGATATTTGCAATTAGGTCATTGTCTGAGTATTCTTCATCCACATCAATAACTGGTGGTTCAACATTCTTCTCTGAAGGGTTCTGGACATTATCAATATTTTTAGATGATTTCTGAATGTTGTCATTTGGTGTCTCAACATTCTTAGAGACATCTGGATTTATTTCAACATTTGGACTTGCTAATTCTTGATTTAATGGAACAGAAATCCCAGGTACAGAGTGGTTCTCACTCAGAATTCTTGTAACAAGCATAGCTATTACTTGATGAACATAAGCTGAGCCTTCCCTATTTGGAACAAAAGATGAAGGTTGAGAGGGATTACCGGATGAAGTAGCTTGAGATCTTCCTGCATGCCTTGTTATCAGCTTTTTAACCTTAGAGGGGTTAGTTTCCATTTCTCTAAGAGGAGTAATCTCCAGGACTTCAGAATCCATGCATGATGTGATTGCCCTAGAATCTCGATCAGAGGATGAGGATGAAACAGTCGTCTTGGAAGAGGATGATGTTTGAGACATTTTGATAGTCTTAGAAAACCAGTAGCAACGAGAGAGAAAACTTTGATTGAGAGAATGGGGATTGTTGCAGAGCCGAGAGAGGAAGGAGGTAAATGAGTGTCTATTCAACTTCATAACAATTTTGAAAGAATTAGGAAAACATATGATTAACCCAATCAAAATAGACTTAACACAAAAAACTCCTTCATCCCTTGTTTTAAGCAAAATTAATTGCTACATTTCCTCATGTTGACAAATACCCAACTTGCCCCTCAAATTTTCAAATTGATTTGCATCAAGTGCCTTGGTAAAAATGTCAGCCAACTGTAGCTCAGTGGCAACATGTTCCAGTTTAATCGTCTTCTCCTCTACAAGGTCTCTGATAAAGTGATGTCTAATGTCAATATGATTGGTCCTGCTATGCTGAATAGGATTTTTGGAAATGTTGATTGTACTCAGATTGTCACAGTACAATGTCATAACATCCTGTGTGACATTATACTCAGTAAGCATCTGTTTCATCCAGATCATTTGAGAACAGCTACTACCAGCTACAATGTATTCAGCTTCAGCAGTAGAGAGAGACACACAGTTCTGTTTCTTGCTGAACCAGGAGACCATATTGTTTCCCAAGAAGAAACATCCTCCAGAGGTGCTTTTTCTATCATCAGCACTTCCAGCCCAGTCAGCATCACAGTAACCAGTCAGAGTTGGTTCACAACCATGAGAGTACAGCAAGCCATAGTTGCAAGTTCCACTTACATACTTCAAAATTCTCTTAACTTGGTTGATATGACTGACTTTAGGATCAGCTTGGTATCTTGCACATACTCCAACTGCAAAAGCAATGTCAGGTCTGCTGGCTGTTAAGTACAGCAGACTTCCTATCATGCTTCTGTACAGGCTTTGGTCCACCTTAACCCCACTTGAATCTTTGGATAGCTTTAAATGAGTAGGTTCAGGAGTCCTTTTGTGACTGGCATTCTCCATACCAAACTTCTTGACAATGTTCTTTGCATACTTGATTTGAGATAGAAAAATTGAGTCTTCCATCTGTGAGACTTGCAGTCCAAGAAAGTAGGTCAGTTCTCCCATGAGACTCATTTCGAATTCAGCCTGCATCTGGTCAGTAAAATGTTTAACAATTTGATCTGACATTCCCCCAAACACTATGTCATCAACATAGATTTGAGCTACCATTATCTTTCCTCCTTCATTTTTGACAAAAAGGGTTTTATCCAAGCCTCATTTTCTGTATCCTTTGTCAGAGAGAAATTTTGTCAACCTTTCGTACCATGCTCTAGGAGCTTGTTTCAGGCCATACAAAGCTTTCCTCAATTTGTAGACATGATCAGGATAGTTAGGATCCACAAATCCTTTAGGCTGTTCCACATAGACTTCCTCATTTAAGTACCCATTTAGGAAGGCACTTTTTACATCCATCTGAAATAACTTAAACTTCAGGAGACAAGCAATTCCCAATAGGAGTCTGATATATTCCAGTCTGGCTACAGGGGCAAAGGTCTCATCAAAATCAACCCCTTCAACTTGAATGTATCCTTGGGCAACAAGTCTTGCCTTATTCCTGGTGACAACTCCTTCAGCATCTGATTTGTTCTTGAATATCCATTTTGTGCCAATGATGTTTGTTCCCTCTGGTCTAGGAACTAACTCCCATACTTCATGCTGCTTAAATTGGTTCAATTCATCTTGCATTGCACCAATCCAATATTCATCAGTTAAAGCCTCCTTAACATTTCTTGGTTCAATTTTAGACACAAAGCAAGAGTTTGAGATGATTTCTCTAGATCTTGTAATGACTCCACTGTTAGGATCTCCTATGATGAGTTCTTTAGGATGATATTTCTGAATTCTGATGGAAGGGATTTTGCTAGCTTCCTTGGATTCAGAGTCTGCTGCAGTGGTGTTAGGTAGGTCATTCTGTTGAGTTGGAGTCTCAAAGAATGTCTCAACATTACAAGGGACATATGTTTCCTCATGATAATCATCAACTATGACATTTATTGATTCCATCATGACTTTGGTCCTGGAATTGAATACCCTATAAGCTCTGTTGTTGGAGGAGTATCCTAGAAATATTCCTTCATCACTTTTAGGGTCCAGCTTTCTCCTTTGTTCACGATCTGCCAGAATATAGCATTTGCTACCAAATACATGGAAGTACTTCACAGTTGGCTTTCTTCCTTTCCAGAGTTCATAAATGGTGGATGAGGTTCCCTTTCTCAAAGTGACTCTGTTAAGGACATAACAGGCTGTATTCATAGCTTCAGCCCAAAAATGAATAGGAAGTCTTTTGGCATGTATCATTGCTCTGGCAGATTCCTGTATGGTCCTATTTTTCCTTTCTACAACTCCATTTTGTTGAGGAGTTATAGGAGAAGAGGATTCATGACTAATTCCTTCTGAGGAACATAACTCATTAAACTTACTGTTTTCAAATTCCTTGCCATGATCACTTCTGATTCTGACAATACACCCTTCTTTTTCTCTTTGAATTATTTTGCACAGTTCTTTAAAAACTTCAAATACATCAGATTTTTCCCTAATGAAGTTAATCCAGGTGAATCTGGAAAAATCATCCACAACAACATAGGCATATCTTTTTCCACCAAGACTTTCCACCTGCATTGGTCCCATCAGATCCATATGTAGAAGTTCTAGAACCTTAGAGGTGGTCAGATGTCTTGACTTTGGATGTGACATCCTAGTCTGCTTACCAACCTGACATTCACCACAAACTCTCCCTTCATCAATTTGCAGTCTTGGAATCCCTCTGACTGCCTCCATGGATATAATCCTTTTCATTCCTCTTAGATGAAGATGGCCAAGTTTTTGGTGCCATAGTTTCACCTCTTTTTCTTCTTTGGCAATAGAATACACAGTGGAGTACTTAGTGTTCTCAGGCTCCCACAAGTAACAGTTGTCTTTAGATCTGACTCCTTTCATTACAACTTCTTGTTTCTCATTAATTACAAGACATTCAGATTTTGAGAATTTGACCTTGAATCCTAGATCGCATAATTTACTGATACTAATGAGATTAGCAGTCAGGGCTTTTACCAATAATACTTCATTTAGATTTGGAACTCCAGGACAGTCCAAGTTACCAACTCCTTTGATTTCTCCTCTAGCACCATCTCCAAAGGTCACATAACTAGTGGTGTGAGGTTTAACATTATTGAGAAGGTTCTTGATTCCAGTCATGTGCTTAGAACACCCACTGTCAAAGTACCAGTCTTCCTTTGCAGAGACTCTAAGGGAAGTGTGGGCTATCAGGGCAGTAGCCTTTTTCTTCCACTGTGGAGTATGTGGTACCTTGTTAGACTTAGGTTTGACACCTGGGTTCTGATTAGGGTATCCATACAATCTGAAGCAAAATGGCTTTATGTGACCAAACCTCCCACAATGATGACATCTCCATCTTTGGTACTTTTTCTTCATATTTCTCTGTTCCCGATGTTGAGTGCTATGTTGTGACATCTGCTTTGACATTTCTTTATCAGGCCTGATCTTCTTGTCTGCACCAGATTTCTTTGCTGCCACAAATCCTAGACCAGACTTGTTTCCCACATTTTGTCCAACCTGAAGGATTTCTTCCAATTTGTCAGTTCCATTTGTCAGCATCTTGACAGATTTGGACATCTGGTTCAGTTTTGAGTTCAGCATCTGAACTTCCCCTTCTAGATGACTTATGGTCTCAATGTATGCCCTTTTCTCATCCTCCAACTTTATTATGAGTTTTGTGTGTCTCTCATTTTGCTGACAGACTTCAGCACTTCTGATACATAATTTCTTGTAGGTATCAGCCAGTTCTTCAAATGTCACTTCCTCATCACTAGTGTCACTTTCAAAGGTACAAATACCAGTTAGGGCAGTAACTAGTTTGGCAGATTCTTCTTCAGAATTACTTTCTGAATCACAGTCAGACCAAGTAACATACATTCCTTTCTTTTGTTTCTTAAGAAAGGTAGGACATTCAGCTCGAATGTGCCCATATCCTTCACATCCATGGCATTGGATTTCTCTGCTTTTATTTCCCTTCTCTTCAGACTTTGGTCTTCTGCTGGAGTCATAAGATCTGTTAATGTCAGAAGGAATGTTCTTAACATTTGACTTTGGATCCATTCTCTTGATGAGTTTGTTGAATTGTCTTCCAAGCATGGCTATAGCTTCTGAGATATTTTCTTCTTCCTCCTCCTTGTTTTCATCTTCAGAGTTGGATAGAAGTGTTATGCTCTTGTTTTTCTTGTCAACATTATCACTGATCCCCATCTCAAAGGTCTGAAGAGACCCAATGAGTTCATCCACTTTCAACTTGCTGATATCCTGGGCTTCCTCTATAGCAGTTACCTTCATTGCAAATCTTTTAGGCAAGGATCTGAGAATCTTTCTCACCAGTTTTTCTTCTGACATCTTTTCTCCCAATGCTCCTGAGGTGTTGGCAATCTCCAAGATGTTCATGTGAAACTCATGAATGGTTTCATCTTCCATCATCCTTAGGTTCTCAAATTTGGTAGTCAGCATCTGAAGCCTTGACATTTTTACTTTGGATGTACCCTCATGGGTAGTTTTGAGAGTGTCCCAAACTTCCTTGGCCAGTTCACATTGATGTACTAGTCTGAATATGTTTCTATCAATTCCATTGAACAAGGCATTTAATGCTTTGGAATTTCCCAGGGCTAACTCATCTTCTTCTTTGCTCCATTCTTCCTCAGGTTTCAGACTGATTGTCCCATCTTTCTCAGTTATGGTGGGATGGTTCCATCCTTTGTCAGCAGCTCTCCAAGCCTTTTTGTCCAGTGATTTTAAGAAGGCAATCATGCGAGGTTTCCAGTAGTCATAATTTGATCCATCCAGAATGGGTGGTCTGTTTCCAAAAACTCCTTCTTTGTCCATAACGCCAGAAAGTGATATCCCTAGATCTCACCCAGTAAGACAGGCAGGGTGCCTGCTCTGATGCCAATTGAAATTCTGGCAGCAGATACTCAATGTCACAGTGAATGTTATGACACCGTATCTGACTTTCTATAAGACAGTAAATAAAAAAATAGTAAAGAACACAGTCAATTGTTTACCCAGTTCAGTGTGAAGCAACACCTACTCTGGGGGCTACCAAGCCAGGGAGGAAATCCACTATAAGAGATATTAATTCAGGAATAAACCAACCAGCTTATCTCCTTCACTTAAGACCTACCCAATGCAACTTCAATCTAAGTTCAACTTAAACCTGAGTTCCTACTCACTCCCCCTCAATCACAGCAGTGATACTAAACAATTGACTAATGAAATAATGAAGACACTCTTCAGAACATACACTTGATTATGCTTCACAGCTTTTAATCAAGTAACACAAACACTCGTGCTTCAAAGCTTTGAGTGATACATAAACCTAGCTTGACCTTGCTTCAAAGCTTTAGTCAAGAGACACAAACACTCTTGCTCCAAAGCTTTGAGTGATACACAACCCTTACAATCAAAACCTATTCCAAGTCACTTATCACAATGATACTTGCTTGGATTACAGTAGTTAAAACTATACAGCCCCAAGTTGATCTTCTGTCTAAGAGTTAATTTCCAATCAGCTTTCCTGTTGAATATATATGCAGCTGTTTCTTCAGTTAGGGCTTCCACGAAAAGCTAGGGTTAATTAGGGTTAACCTCAAGACTTGGTCACAAGACTTTATCAACCAGATTAGGGTTGAGCTAGGTTAACCTAAAGTCCACGTGAGATTCTGTTCTGGAAGGTATGAACCAAATTCCTGAAAAATCTCAGAATTAATCAAACTGCATAACTGTTAGATCAGTACAGGATGTCTTAACATTGGTTATGACAACAGAAATCTTGTTTACTGATTTTGGTAGAAAGTGATAAATGTGATCATTGCAAAATGCTCAGATACACACTCATAAATAGCAGCTACTGTATGCCATTCTTTTTCTGCATAAAGTACCTAATAATCCAGAATGTTATGACATCAGTCATGACATTCACACACCTGGTTTTACCAAAAATACATGCCAATAACTAAACACTTACAGACGGAGTTCACATCTATGAGTTGGTCAGGATTTGGAAACAAAACCACCCCATAGATAAGGAGAGCCACAATTTCCTCAAAAGCTTTCAAATCCAAAGAGTTCCAACGGTTTTGGGCTTTCTCAAACAAGAATCTTGCTAGGAAACCTTTGACACCACTCCTTGTCTCCCAATTAGTTATGATATCAGATGATTGCAAGTGTAGGGCTTGAGCAATCTCTTCTGGATTTGGATCTCTTTCCGTACCGTTGAAAGTTAGTTGATTGAGAATGGGAATCCTCAAGAGTTGGGAGAATTCTTCCAATGTTGGCACAAGTGTATAATCAGGAAATGTGAAGCAATGGTGTAAAGGATCAAAGAACTAGAAGAGCACCTTCATCATGTCTTCATCAGTGTTGGAGGTGACCAAGTTTATTAGGCGACCATGTCTCTCGGTAAATGGAGCATTTTCAGGAATCCTTGATGCTAGCTCTTTAAGTTGAGGAGGAATCCTTACAAGGTTGACTTGAATGGTTTTCCTGCGAATAGAATCCATGTATTACAAAACAGAACAAAGATAAATCCCAAGATCCTTAAAATGGTTAGTGAATATGAGTATGATGTTATGATGTTTATGATGTTATGTACAAGTATATATATACAAACAAAGCAAACAAGTCCTTAGGTTTAGGCTTGCATGGAGTCTCATAGGTAAGTACCCTCTTGAAGTTTAGTTGGCTCAAACCTGTCTTAGTAATAATAACCGGGTTCTAGGGAGCTCAATATCACTGGTTTGTTTCCTTGGGCATTATTTCAGCGTAAGCCTCTTTAATGGCGACCGAAATATCCCAAAAAAACAAACATCAATGAGTGTAGTATCGAGTATTTACCAACTTCGAACTACAGCAAAGCCGGTCATCTCACTACGTCCTAATGGCCAAGTTGGTCAAGTAAAGGTTCTAAAAGTTCATTAGTGCTTCATGACATCACTCAGCGGCCCCATATTCTCCTTGACTACTCAAGGGCTACCGGTACCCACAAATATGTCTCACTAACGTAGCTATTGCTTAGACCATGTCGGTATACCCTGCACAGTTTCTATAACGTATTGCTACTTACCTATAAGGTATCCCAAATTCGGGTAGAGGATTCAAACCCAAATAAAGAACCAAAAAGTAAAGCATACAAGTCAAACAATGAAAGCAAGTAAATGTGATCTAACTCTAAGGTAACCCCACTTTTAGAATTGTCCCCAGCTGAGTCACCAGTTCTATAATACGTTAGGAGAACTGACTTGGGTGTTTTGCATTTGATCACAAATGTTGCGGTTAGTAAGAGTCGCCACCGACTTATCTTTTATCCGAAAGGAAAGGTGAAAAAGCACAGCAAATACCTTTGAGATTATTTCTTGAGTTCGGGAGGGGGGGGGGGGGGGGGGGGGTAGATTATTAAAAGGGATGGTGTTAGCAGCCTTTTCATCCATGGTTTTCCATGGGCTCTTAGTTACTTGCTAGATCACTTCCTTTTGTTTGAAAATATGCTTTGTGTGGTTTTTGAAAGTATTTTTGTAAAGAGGCCTTTATCTAGGGAAACTTTGTAATGATTCTCGTTCGTAAGAATGTATACAAAGGTGTTGAGCTTTTGAAAATGTTTTCAAGTTTTGAAAGATGTTTTGGAAGTGTTGGTGTTTGTTTTGAAAATAGAAAGGATGTTTTTGTTTTGAAATGGAGAAAGTAACTAGGAACATTCTACCTACTCAAAAGTCTTTCATGTTCATTTCCTTTTTCCTTTGACATTGTTATCTTACCATTGATTTGGTAAGTAACCCTATCTTTGGATGTAAAAGGGACGGGCGTGGGTCATCGTATAACCATGATTAACAATGTTGTAAGATATCTTAGCATTTTCTTTAGGGACTAAGATCATTTTTGAAAGGCAACTATGATAGCATCATCGAGGGACTATGATCTTGTATTTTGTTTGTTTTTGCTAAGATACCTCACATGCATATTATGGTCATTTTTGTAAGGTAAACAAGTGGATTTACCCTAGGGGTGTTTGTGTGCAAGTGTATTGATTTTCATGCTTGATTTGTCTTTGATTAGGGTTTACTATTTGTTGGTTTTAGTCTTTCTATACAAAACCCTAATTACTAGCATTTGTATATAAAGCGATAAATTATGGAATTTAAAATTACTACGCTATTACATCATTTAGGGGAAGGGGTATACAAATTTCAAATGGGGAATATTGCAAGAAATTAAATTTAAATAATATTACAACCATATTGAATTTTGAATAAATGTACAAAATAAATAAATAAAATGCAAGAATGCAAATGTAAAAAAGAAAATGTAATTTTTGTTTGGTTTTTCATAAGAAGAGGTTTTTGACTTAATTAATTAAAATAAAATAATTAACTTAAAAAAAGGAAAACAATATTTAGTTACTAAACTAAATTAATTTAAAGAAAACAAGTTTTTTTAGGGTTTTTGTGGATTTAATTAAGTTAGTAAATAAAAATAATTAAATAAAAGCCCTAAATTCTAAATTGATTTTAATTTGTAAGAAAAATAAATAATATAATATAATAATAATTAAAATAAATTATCTAAGTATTTAAAAAAAAGTAAATTTAATTGTTAAAGAAATGTTTTTATTCTTTTGTTTTCATGATGAAAAATAAAATATAAAATGTGAAAATAATAAATAAAAATATTTATGGGTTTTTATCACTAATAATAAAAATTAATATTAATAATACTACTACTAATAATAATAATAATAAAAATAAAAATGAAAATAAAATAAAATCGCCCAAGATGTATGAACAGCAAGATAGGGGTTAGAGTGTAGCAAAAAAAAAGGCCCAAAGCTAAGGAGGCCCAGACGCTGCAGAAACACAAAAAATGTCAAAAAAAGAAAAAAAAATTGGAAAAAGGTCATGCTGGGGCTTGAACCCAGGACCTCATGGTGACATGCGCGCACTTTAACCACTGGGGTGGTAATACATCCATTAACTTATGTAAAACAACAAATATATAATCTAAGTCTTGCCCTGAATGTACTTCATCTTCAACCTCCAGCCAGAAGCCTACAACTTGTTCATTTCTCAATCATTTTCAAAAATATAAACATGAAATTTGTGTAAAATTTCACCACGATTCCAGAAATGTAAACACCTTAAACTAATTCTCAAAAACGAGCATGAATTTTGAATGGTAGCAAATTCTGACCTAACTTTTCCAGGATGTTCAGATTCAAAATTCTAACTCCTTAAGCAATATAAATGAAATCTAAAGACATGGTTAGCTTCAGGACAATGATACCAACATTTCTTATTCATAAATGAACTATTAATGATGCCTGTATGAAGATTTCAAAAATCAGAAAACTCACCTTGCAAGAGGGTATCGTGTTTTGAGTTTGAGCAGCTTTTAGTGAGTTCCAATGATTGGATTAGCTTCCTCAAGTTCCCAGGAAGCTAATGTGATGCTTAGCTTGAGCTGAAAGTGTCTGGGGAGTTCTGGAGAAGTACAAGTGAAAAGCTCTATTTTTCAAAATGGAGGATGGTGTTAATGGTGTTACAGTCTTGTAACAGGGTGTGGGATGAGTTCTAAATGATGTTTAGAAACTTTAGGAACCAAAAGGCTTGAAAACGCACGAGGGAGATGTGAGTTTCAAACTTTTGGTCAGGTTAGGCAACAATGGAGGTATGTGATACAGTTTTGAGTTCTTGGTGTTTTTAGGGGTCAAGCATATGTGTGATTTTTTGCAAATGACTTGTGTATGTATAAGCAAAAGGTTGGAGAGCTATTGCACAAAGGATTTCTGAGTTATAGAGTTATGGCTAGGTTGCTTGATTTTGAAGAAAAGTGAATGTTTGGTTCCAAGAGGAAGTACAAGCATGGGCTGAGTGACTGTAAGGCTTGGGATAAACTTATCTTAAGTTATAGGACATGTTTTATCAGAAGAGAACCATTGCAAGGCTCAAGAACAAGTTTTGTGCATAAAGCTACTTTTTCAAAATGGCATTGTGCACTTTCTTCCTAAAATGGATATAAAGCATGGCATTGCATTGCATGCTTGAGTTAATACCTCTAATAACTGTGCAAGCAATTAATTAAGGAGTGCCTAACAAGTTTGAGGCCTGTAAAGTAGAGATCATGCAGCATAGGTTTGAAATTTGAATCTTGTTCATCACAAAATGACCTAAAATTTTAGTTTGAAACCCTAACTTCCTCTCTTCGATTCTCCCTGCTCAAGAAGGATCTCAAGTAGTTCTGGGACATTTTAGAAAGCTTGTAATGTGCTATACAACCCCTCATTGAATCACTTTTTAAAATTCCTCTTGGAACTATATGAAAAAGTGCCATGAAGTTAGGTCAAAATCCTACCTAAACTAGGGCTAAATTTCACTAAGTGTTTAATTTCAAGACCATGACTTTCTGAATTAATAACTTGAGATTTAAGCATATTTAGGAGAAGTTTTGTAAAGAAATGTTGCAAATATCATGGATATCTACAACTTTCATGTTGAAAGTTTCTTTTTAATCATCTTGCATCATGATGAAAAAGTTTCTCAAAGTTGTGAAAAAACATAAAGTTTTCAACAATTAGAAAAATTTCTAAGTTTGAAAACTTTGACTTTTCAAAATGAAATCTTGACTTTTTGATTTCTTGATGAATAAGTTTCATATTTTGACATGTTTGGATGAATTGTGATCTTTGACACTTGATTTTGACCAAAAAGTCAATGTTTGACTTTTCAGTGTACAGTTGACTTTTGATCAGTTAACTGAAAATTCACTATCAATCCAATTGATCTTGAGCAATGTTTTCGGTCATGCCATTAGGTAAAAATGATGCCATTGAATTATTGAGATTATGCTTCAACCCAATTGACCATTTGCTAGGTCAAAAAACAGAAATTGCCCTTTCTTAGTCAAAACCCTAATTTTGACCATTTTGCCCTTTTGATGTTTTGATCAAATTTCTTGAGAAATTGTTGTCCAAACTTGATAAAATGATACATATGAGTTTATAATGTTGATGTGGATAAAATATTATGAAGTTTGACTATAAATTGGTCATAGTTGACTTTTTCCCTAATACAACTGATTTTTTAGGTCAACTGCTCAATTGACTGAGCAGAAATGTGATCCAAGACTTGAAAATTGACATGAATAATCTTGGGGGTACATAATGATCCATGAAAGTAATATGAGGCATTGGAAGTTCAATTATCCTTGTGCAATCTCAAACCCTAATTTGAGTCATCAGTGCTTAAGGAGGTGTCTTGAGCTGATCAAACCTTGTGCAGTCTTGAACCAAATGAGATCTTGTGAGAAAATATTTGATAAATGAGAGGGAAAATTTTGGGGTATAACATTGAGCGTATATGGAGACTCGGCCCTGGTAGTCACTTAGATCAAAGGAGAATGGGACACGAAACATCCTAATCGCATCCCCTACCGAGATCATGTGTTGGCATTGATTCCATATTTTGAAGAAGTTACTTTTGAACATATTCCACGAGAAGAAAAATAGTTAGCGGAAGCGCTAGCTACCATGTAACCCATGTTTAAGGTCAGATGAGATAACGAAGCCCCTTAGATCACTATTGAAAATTAGACGAACCGCCCACTGTTATGATATTAATGCTGAGAGAGTAGAAGAAAAGCCTTGGTTCCACGAGGTGAAAAGGTATATCGAAGCTCAAGAATACCCTGAGGGAGCGTCCATCAATGACAAAAAGTTCTTAAGAAGGTTCTCTGCCAAGTTGTTCCTGAGTAACTTAATTCTCTACAAGCGTAACCATGATTCTACCTTATTGTGGTGTGTGGATAAGAGAGAAGCGGAGAAAATTATGGAGGATATGCACGAAGGTACCTTTGGAACCAATTCTAGTGGGCATAAAATAGCTAAAAAGATCCTGCGGGCAGGATACTATTGGTCCACTATGGAAGCAGATAGTCACAAAGGCCAAATCTATGCTGACAAAGTACATGTGCTTCCGGTTCCGTTAAATGTTTTGACTTCTCCTTAGCCATTCGTAATGTGGGGTATTGATATTATTGGAGAGATTAGACCCACCGCTTCCAATGGACACCATTTCATCCTTTTCGCCATTGATTACTTCACGAAGTGGGTAGAGGCAGCCTCATTTACTTCTGTTACTAAGAACGTTGTGGCTCGTTTCATCAGACACAATCTTATTTGTCGGTATGGTATCCCAGAATGAATTATCACAGATAATGGTACCAACCTCAATAATACTATGATCACCAAGTTTGTATGCAATTTAAGATCCAGCATTATAATTCTTCTCCTTACCGGGCAAAAATGAATGGCGTTGTGGAGGCCGCCAATAAGAATATAAATAAGATCATACAGACAATGACGGTAACATATAAAGAATGTAACAAGATGTTACCCTTTGCTCTTCATGGTTACCATACCTCAATGGGCACATCAACAGGGGCAACCCCTTTTTCTCTCGTATACGTTATGGAATCTGTTTTACCCGTCGAGGTCCAGATACCTTCCTTGAGAATCATGAAGGATGCAGGTTTAAGCGAAGACGAATGGATTCAGACTCAACTTGACCAACTGAACCTGATTGACGAGAAGAGGCTCACGGTTGTTTTTCATGGTTAGATGTACCAAAAATGTGTGATCGGAGCTTTTAACAAGCAGGTCAGACGTCAGGTATATCAGGTTGGTGACCTAGTAATCAAGCGAATCATCCCGCCACAAGGTGATCCCAGGGGAAAGTGGACTCCAACATACGAAGGACCATTTGTTATCAAGAGTATATTTTCTAGCGGAGCCATAATATTAAGCACTATGGACGGTGACGACCTTCCGCACCCTATAAATGCGAACATAGTTAAAAGATACTACACATGAAAAGAGACCTGCTAGGTTGACTAGCCTAGCAAAAAATAAGGGCATCTCGACGAACCAAAAGGGTTCGGGCAAAAATCAGGGATATATATAAAAAAAATTGTACACCCGGCAAGTCGAAAACCTGAAAAGGCAGGTTGGGTAAAAAAGGGTATCCCGGTGGACTGAAAACCCAAAAGGGTTGTCCAGACAAAATTTAGGGATTAAAAGCATATGACTATATCCTGTTGGATCACCTTACATCTAGACTTCATTATCAAATTGAAAAGTTCGAATGGTACGGATAAATCCAGTCAGCTTCTGCCAAGCAGCAAAGAGATGAGACGCTCAAAGATATAAAAGCAATAACAGAATTGAAACCCAATGGGATTATTTCACATGTCTTTTTTTCCCTTTTGTGTACCACGTTGTATATTTCTCATTTTTTACGACGACATTCCTCTTATTAGGATGTCCATTTCCTTGTACAAAAACGCTTGTTATATGCAGACTTTATCAAATCAATACAAAATTCCTCTTTTAAAACTCAAAACTATTTGTTTTTATTCTGTTTTGTTTGCATAAACATCCAGTGATTATTTTAAATGAACATATGCATTTGAATATGATGACCATCTACAAATATATGCATAAAAACAGAAAGACAATTACTAAAGGCTCTAAGAGTTGGAATAATGTCGAAAAGCCATCAGTAAGTCCCCACAGAACACCCCTAAGGGATCATTTTAACAAATGTCATCATCAGCAAGGGTACATTCCTCAGTAGGTACAAAAACAGGGGCATTTTCCCGCGGGTCACCGCCATATCTTCAGCATATAGCCTAATGATTTTAGGTATTCCGACACTTCTCAACAGATAAAGATTTTCAATCATCTCCCTATCATCTTAGAGAATTCCCCAACAGAGTTTCATAAAGTCCCCAAGCAGTTTATGAAATTTCTTTCCCCAGTAGAGTTTATTTCTCTAGCTACGGAAGATCATCCCTCAGAGGAGCTTAATTCTCCAAGTTGGTAAAATCTTCCAATGGAACATTTTCTCCAGCAACAGTCAGGGATTTATTTTCCCCAGTTCAACAACACTACAATGAGCAACTGGTACACTCACATCCATACATCATTTACAAACGTAATAACATATACATATAACATAATCTCATTTATTTTGAAAACATCCTTCCGCAATGCATTTCATACATCATGACATTACATTAACTCTTTACCTTTTCAGGAAAAGATATATCAACAAGACCAACATCATCAATTACTGGTAGGATCAGGAAGTCTTAGCAGAAACAACGTCTTCTGTCTTAGAATAAATCAAACAGAGGTTTTATTCTCATACTTCTCCCAATAAACATTCTTCAGGCTCATACAAATTAACCAAATATTTATTCTGATACTTCTTCCATATAAAAATAAGCATATTCGCTGACTCAGATTAAATCCACCATTGATTTATTCTAATACTTCTACCAGCAGACCTTTTTCTGGCTCAGTTTAAATTGACCAATGATTTATTCTGATACTTCCTCCAGTTAAAGACAACATAGACCTCTTCTAGCTCCGATTAAAATGACCAATGATTTTTTTCTGATACTTCTTGCAGTTGAAGACGGTCTTACATAGTCGCTGGCTCAGATTAACTCGACCAATGATTTATTCTAATACTGCTTCCAATATACCTTTTTTCTGGCTCAGTTTAAATCGACCAATGATTTATTCTGATACTTCCTCTGGTTAAAAGACAACATAGACCTCTTCTGGATTAGATTGAATCGACCAATTATTTATTCTGATACTTCTTTTAGTTGAAGATGGTCGTAGACATTTTCTAGCTCAGATAAATCAACCAAAGATTTATTATGATACTTCTTCCAGATAAAATGAACATAAATATCTGCTGGCTCAGATTAAATCGACCAATGATTTATTCTGACACTGCTTTTAGAAGACCTTTTTCTGGCTCAGTTTAAATCGACCAATGATTTATTATGATACTTCTTCCAGTTAAAGATACATAGACCTCTTCTGGCTCAGATTAAACCTACCAATTATTTCTTCTGATACTTCTTCCAGTTGAAGACGGTCGTAGACATTTTTTGGCTCAGATAAATCAACCAAAGATTTATTCTGATACTTCTTCCAGATAAAAATAAACATAAATATATGCTGGCTCAGATTACATCGACCAATGATTTATTTTGATACATCTTCCAATAGATCTTTTTCTGGCTCAGTTTAAATTGACCAATGATTTACTGATACTTCCTCCATTTAAAGACAACAGAGACCTCTTCTGGCTCAAATGAAATCGACCAATGATTTATTCTGATACTTCTCCAAGTGGAATTCAGACATAATTATCTTCTAGCTTAGATTAAATCGACCAATGATTTATTCTGATACTTCTTCCAGTCGTAGACCTCTTCTGGCTCAGATTAAATAGACCAATGATTTATTCTGATAACTCTTCCAGTTGTAGACATCTTATGGCTCAGATTAAATTGACCAATGATTTATTCTGATACTTCTTTGAGTCGTGGACCTCTTCTGGCTCAGATTAAATCGACCAATGATTTATTTTGATACTTCTTCTAGTCGTAGATATTTTCTGGCTCAGATAAATCAACCAAATATTTACTATAACACTCCTTCCAGATAATAACATAAGTATTTGCTGGCTCAGATTAATTCGACCAATGATTTATTCTGATATTTCTCCCAGTAGACCTTTATTGGCTCAAATTAAATCGACCAATGATTTATTCTGATAATTCTCCCAGTAGATCTTTTTTGGCTCAGATTAAATCGAGTAATGATCTATTTTGATACATCTCCAGTCAAAGATGAATATGCACATTTTCTGGCTCAAATTAAACCAACCGTAGGTTTATTCTGGTACTTCTTCCAGTTTGCAGTCAATGTTTACTTTGGATGGCATCTATAAGCCCATCTCCTATGACTGTCGGTAATCACTCCGAATTGCATCTTCTAAGCCCATTCAAGCATACTATCAGGTGACAACGTTACTTCGTGCACTGGCGAGCGCAAATTTCTAGGCACTTTAGTGTTCAATCATCTTCCACCTTCAGATCACGAAAGGCAGACAAGCCAATCTAAAATCCTCAGGTTTAAGATAATTGAATAGGGGCAGTTGTTGTACCCCAAAATTTTCCCTCTCATTTTATTCAAAACATACTCCTAGAGGTCCTTAAGCCCCAGTTATTGTAACCCTACTATCCAGGTTCCTTCTCATAGCCCTACTATCCCAACTTTCATTTCAAAGTAACCCTACTATCCAGGTTCCTTCTCATAGCCCTACTATCCAGGCTTTCATTTCGAAGTAATCCTACTAACCAGGTTCCTTCTCATAGTCCTATTATCTCTTTATTTCAATTCGAAGTAACCCTACTATCTAGGTTCTTTCTCATAGCCCTACTATACAAGCTTTCATTTCGAAGTAACCCTACTATCCAGGTTCCTTCTCATAGCCCTACTATCCAGGATTACATTTCAAAGTAACCCTACTATCTAGGTTCCTTCTCATAGCCCTACTATCCAGGCTTTCATTTCAAGGTAACCCTACTATCCAGGCTTTCCTTTTGAAGTAACCCTAATATTCAGGTTCCTTCTTGTGATACGGTGGGAGAACTGACTTGAGGTTTTGCGTTTTTTGTTCGCAAATGTTTCGGTTTAGCAAGAGTCACCACCGACTTTTTATTTTATCCTAAGGAAAGGTTAAAAATCACAGGAAAAACCTTTGAGATTTTTTATTGGGTTCGGGGAGTAGATTATAGAAAGGGAAGGTATTAGCACCCTTTTTATCCATGGTTATCCATGGGCTCTTAGTTACTTGCTTAGATCACTTGCCTTTGCTTTTCAATTGTTTGAAATAGTGCTTTGTGTGTGTGGTTTTGAAAATGTTTTGAAAAAGATGCCTTGTCTAGGCAACCATTGTAACAATTCTTGTTTGAATGTTTTACAAAGGTGTTTGTCTTTTTGAAAAGATGTTTTCAATATTTTTGAAAGTTTGTTTTGAAGTTGTGTTGTGATGTGTGTTTTGAAAAATGGAAAGGATTGTTTTTGCAAGATTGATCAAGTAACCAAGAGCTATTGTTGTACCCCAAAATTTGCCCTCCCATTTCCTCAACATTTTCTCATCACAAGACCCTTGGAGCTCAAGATCCAATTAGGGTTTCCTCTGTTCAAGACTTCTCCTTGCACTGTTGACCCAAATTAGGGTTTGTGTTTGCACAAAGATATTTTGACCTAAAAAGCCTAAGATGACTTTCATGCTTCATGTTGGACTCCCAAGTTTATCCATACCAAGTTTCAAGTCTTGATTCCAAATTTTGCCCAGTCAATTGGACAGTTGACCTAGAAATCAGCTGTATTGGGGAAAAAGTCAACTGTGGCCAATTGACAGTCAAATCTCATGAAAATTGACCCACATCAACATTATGAACTCACATGGACCATTTGATCAAGTTTGGATCACAATTCCACAAAAAATTTGATCAGATCACCAAAAGGGCAAAATGGTCATTTTTTGGGTTTTGACTGCACAAAGGCAATTTTTTGACTGTTTGACCTAGCCAATGGCAAACCAAGCTCACATATGGACTCAAGGACCCCATGGAATTATCTTGACATGCTCAACAAGTTCAAAAGATCCCAAATACACAAGATTGACAATTGAATTTCCCAGTCAATTGATCAATTTTGACTGTATACTGAAAAGTCAAACTTTGACTTTTTGGTCAAAATCAAGTGTCAAGATTCATTTTTCATCAAAACATGCCAAATCATGAAACTTGTTCATCAAGAAATCAAGAATTGCAAATTAGGGTTTGAAATGAAGATTTTTCATAACTTAGAATTTTTCTAAGTTATGAAAAATCCTAATTTTTTCCTAACTTTGTCCCACTTTCTCACCAAGATTCATTTGGATTCAAGCAAAAGTCAAAACATGAAAGTTGTAGCCTATTGAAAAATATACAACTTTGATTCACAAAGTTTTCCCAAAATAAGTTTGTAGCTGAAGTTACAATTTTTGGAACAAGGGTACCAAACCATTCTTAACTTAGAGAAAATTTGACCTATTTTAGGCAAGGTTTTTACCTAACTTCAAGACCATTTTTCACATACTTCCACTTGGAATTTCAATTTGCATTTCAAAGATGGATTGTAGTACACATTCCAAGCTTTCCAAAATGTCCAAGAACTCATAAAACAACCTCATGGTTAGGGAGAATCGAATTTGGCAAGTTGGGAAAAACTCACTTTTGATTTGGCCAAGTTACATGTTCATACATCTAGGCCATTTTGAAATCAGCTTGCACAACTTGATTACATGTCCTATATCCCTTTTGCACTCATAAATTTAATGCAAACTCATTGTGCCAAGACCATATTTTATGTGTTCAAGCATTACATAAAGGTTTAGTCCCAAAATAGAAAAAGCATAATGTCTATTTTAGCAAAAGTGAACTTTATGTCAAATAGCAATCCAAGCAAGTACAGGGCAAATATCTTTGGCACAAGTTTATGAGTTAATTACACTGATCAAGACTAAGTGGTGCAGCACATTAGGGGGGCCTCTATCATTCTAAAACTCAACTTGAACATTTGTTGCTTAAAGTGGAAGAAAGCTAGCATAACATACAACAACTCTCATCTCAGCTAACACAGGCTTAAGCAAACTTGTCAAACATATTCTAAACATCCATTCTGAGCTAGAACACGAGCCAACCATCTCCAACACCTTCTCAAATACATAATCACCCTCAAACTTCCAAAACAGGGGACCTGCTGCAGATTGAGTTCCATAACTCATTCCATTCGTGCATTCTTGCTAAAAACACTTCAAACACATCCCACAACATCCCTTGAAGCTATTCCAAACCTCAAACACGACCTGTAACACTCCCATTCAACATCACCATTTTCATTTTTCTGTTTTGCAGGTGGGGTTTTATAACTCGATTCAGCTAGTTTCAAAGCAAAGTAAAACTTGGAATAGCATCCCTGGACATCAAGGAAACTGTACCAATCATCACCTTGCACTGAAAGTACCTCCATCACCAGATACAATTCCAACTGAACAGGTAAGTTCATGAACTCATATCTCTCTATCCAGGCATTGTTAGCTTTAGGTTTGTGAAGAAAATATGTCACATTCATAGCCCTGAACATGCCCATGTAATTAGATTTCATTTATATTATGTGTGCTGTGAGAATTTAATGTCTGAACATGGAACAAAAACTAGGTCAGGAATTGGGGGAGAAGAAATTCTCTCTCATCTTAGAGAGTTAAGTCAAGTTCTTTATATGTCCGGATTCGTCTCTTAATGCTCTACATTTTTCATGTTGTGAGTTTTGCTTGAAAGTCCAGGAATTGTGAGATAGAAAACGTGTGTTGATTGTTGTTCATACAGGTTCAAAGGTTGAAGAAGGACTTTTTGGGCTGGGCTTTGTTTCAGTTTCCTATTTGCACCATTTTGTTACTTTTAAACCTCCTTGGCCCATTGTGCTTATTTTAATCATTTTTTGACTTTTGTTTTTTATTCCTGACTTATTTATTTTTCCTCACAATATTAAAAATATAAAAAATATTTTTCACACCATTTTTATATTTATTAGGTATTTATTTGTTTAAATTGATGTTTTGTACATAAATAAATACTTACATACTTTTATTTAAAAAATACTAAAATAATGCAAACACATTTATTTTCCATTTTTTATTTTATTTTATCTTCTGAAAATATTTTATATAAAATATACTTTTTTTATAAATATTAAATATTATTATTTTGTATATATTCAATATATTTAATAAATAATACAAATACATATATATATATATATATATATATATATATATATATATATATATATATATATATATATATATATATATATATATATATATATATATATATATATATATATATATATATATATATATATATATATATATATATATATATATATATATATATATATATATATATATATATATATATATATATATATATATATATATATATATATATATATATATATATATATTAGTATATTTAGGTTAAAAAATACAAAATATACACATTTCTATTTTTATTAATATTTAACATTAAAAATACCTTTTTGACAAATATACTTCATTTTTATTTTATTTTTGTACATAATTATTAAATATTGTATATATTAAATAATTAATACCTTTTATTTAATAAATTAGGGTTTTGCCCTAAATGCATAAAAACTCCAAAAAATTGATACTTTTTATTTTGTTTATTTGACATATAAAAATACTTTTTTTTCATACATATAAAAAACATTTTTTGCATCTTGCATATTTATTCCATTTTTATTTAATTGTTATATATTAAATATCTTGTAAATTCTCAATTTGATGTAATAGTCTAGGTTTAAATTCCTTGTCAAAATATCCCCCATTTGAACATTTGTACCCCCCTTCCCATATATTGTGTTGTAATAACTTAGGAACTTTATTTTTCGCACTTTAATGCTTTCTAATTATACCATGCTAGAATTAGGGTTTGTATGCAAATCAATTGACCAAAATAGTTTGACCTAATTGCAAGATAAACAAGCATGAAAATGGATAACACTAATCACACTTGCACCCCTAGGGTATTCCACTTGTTGCCTTCAATAATGGGCCATATTGCATGCTAGGTCTCTTTGGGCAAAACAAACAAACAATTAAATGATCATAGTCCCTCGATGACGCTTTCGAAAGTTGCCTAAAAATGATCAAAGTCCCTCCAAGGAAAAATTTCCCAAAGATACTTGGCACCATTGTAATTATGGTCTAAACGATGACCCGCGCCTGTCCCTTTCACATCCTAACACAAGATTGTCCACCAAATGCAATGGTGGAACAAAATTGTTAAAAGGGTTAAAAACATAGGAGAAAATCTTTGAGAAATTTAGGAGTAGACAACCTCTTAGTTACTTGAATCAAACTTGCAAAACAAAACACTTGCCTATTTTCAAAAACCACACATCACTAAACTTTCAAAACAACTTTCAAAAAAACATTGAAAACCTTTTCAAAAGACATACACCTTTGTATACATCCCAACATGGATCATTACAAAGGTTTCCACCACATTGTCCTCTTTTCAAAAACATTTTCAAACCCACACACACAAAGCACCATTTCAAACAATTGAAAATCAAGACAAGTTGATCTAAGCAAGTAACTAAGATCCCATGGATAACCATGGATAGAAAGGGTGCTAATACCTTCCCTTTCTATAATCTACTCCCCGAACCCAAGAAAACATCTCAAAGGTTTTTGCTGTGCTTTTTAAACCTTTCCTTAGGATAAAATAAAAATTCGGTGGCGACTCTTGCTCAACCGAAACATTTGCGAATACAAACGCAAAACCATAGTCAGTTCTCCCACCGTATCACAGAACTGGTGACTCTGCTAGGGAGAAATTTAAAAGTGGAGTAACCTTAGGGCTTAGATCACCCTCTTGCATGACTAATTGTTTTATTTGATTTCTTTATATCTTGGCTCTCTTGTTTGGGTTTGCAATCCTACACCCAGATTTTGAGAAACATTCATAGATAGCAATACGTTGTGGAAACTGTGCGGGGTATACCGACACGGTCGAAGCAATAGCTATATTAGTGCGACATATTTGTGAGTACCGGTAACCCTTGAGTTCAATCAAGGAGAGTACGGGGCCGCTGAGTGATGTCACTAAGCACTAATGACCTAGAACCTTACTTGACCATCTTGGCCTTTCATTAGGGGTAGTGAGATGACCGGCTTTGGTGCAGTCCGAAGTTGGTAGATACTCGATACTACACTCATTGAGGGTTGTTTTCTTGGAATATTTTGGTCGCTAGTTAAGTGGCTAAACCAAAACAATGAACAATGAAAATAATCCAGTGATATTGAGCTCCTTAGAACCCGGTTACTATTTATAGGACAGGTTTTTAAGCCAACTACACTCAAGAGGGTACTTACCTATGAAACCCCATGCAAGCCTGAAACTAGGGTTTGGTGTGATTTGCCTGTACATATGTTTGTGCATACATCATAAACATCATAAAGCATCATATGCATTTACTAACCACTTCAAGGGTTTAGATCTTCATCTTTGTTCTTGTTTTGTAGGTCATGGAAATTCCTCGCAGAAAAACCATCCAAGTCAACCTTGTGAGAATCTCTCCTCAGCTCAAGGAGCTTACCTCAAGAATTCCGGAAAGCTCATCCTTCAGTGAAAGACATGGTAGACTGCTCAGCTTAGTCAACACCAACATTGAAGAAGACATGATGAAAGTGCTATTCCAGTTCTTTGACCCTCTTCACCACTGTTTCACTTTCCCTGACTATCAGTTGGTACCCACTTTGGAGGAATTTTCTCAACTCCTGAGAATTCCTATCCTCAATCAACTACCTTTCAACGGTACGGAAAAGGAACCAAAGCCTGAAGATGTTGCTCGAGCATTACATCTACATCCTTCTGACATCAAGGGGCATTGGGAAACTAGAAGCGGTGTCAAAGGCTTCTTGGCTAAATTCTTGTTTGAGAAGGCACAAGAATGTTGGAATTCATTGGACCTGCAAGCCTTTGAAGAGATTGTAGCACTCCTTATCTATGGGTTGGTACTATTCCCAAATTCTGACCAATTGATAGATATCAACGCCGTCAAAATCTTCTTGTCCAGAAATCCGATACCAACATTGCTTGGGGACATCCTTCACTCATTTTACACACGAACAATGAGAAAGAGGGGTGTTCTCATGTGCTGTACTCCTCTCCTTGCAAGGTGGTTTATTTCGCACCTTCCACAATCTGTCTTGAAGAATGGCCAAGGCTCAAGGTGGTCCCAATGGTTGATGACTCTTACTCACTCTGATGTACATTGGTGTTCTCGGTCCAAAGAAAATGTCATCATCGTCGATCGTTGTGGAGAGTTCCCTAATGTTCCATTACTTGGAATCAGAGGAGGTATGACCTACAACCCTTGCCTAGATTTGAGGCAATTTGGATATGCACGAAGAGATGGCCCTCACGACATGTTAATTCCTGACCTAGTTTTTGACTTCGACAACGATGCGCAAGGACTTCGCCAAAGATTCATCAGAGCTTGGGGGAGGCCCAACAAGGTTGATAGCAAGACACTGGGACACAAGAACTCCATCCCTCTTGAACCTTATCTCAAGTGGGTACGAGCCCGAGCCCAGAGTCTAATGATGCCTTATCCTCATGTTCTCCCTGTGATTAAAGAGCCCGTCAAGGAAGGAGAGGTTCCCTACACCATTCTACATCCTGACATGCCTACATCGTGGGAGGAGATGCAGAAGAGTTGGATCCAACTCAAGAAGGAACGGAACACTTTTGAAGCCAGCTTCTACGCCAGTGAGAAGAAGGTTTTAGAGCTCACCCGCCGACTCCATGAGCAAGAGGCCCTCAACACCTACATTGCGCCAAAGAGGATGCGCAACGTCTTTTTACCTTGAGAAGTTGTTTTTGTAATATTTGGCCCATGGGGCACGTATGTACTTACAAATTTCTTCTTATTAATATGACGTGCGTTCTTTTTGTCTGCAACAATTGTGAATTTCTAAAAAAAACCTTGAATGCATTGCATAGTTAACATCTCATGCATCATGTGCATAACAGGTACCCATTTTTCTACAGGTTGCTTAATCTTCTTCGCTGTTTATTTGGAACAGTCATCATGAATCCAGAATCATCCAGTGAGCAAGCAATCAAGGCCCTTCAGGCCCAAAGTGCCCAGTTTCAAGAGATGGTCCTAAGCCTGGCCCAAGGTCAGCAAGAGTTGAAGGCTCTGCTCCTAAAGAAGAAGAAGAAGAAGAGAACTGCGTTATTCAACACTGGATGCAGGTTTGGGAACACACTCCATAATGAGGCTGATCCAACTACTTCCTCTGCAGAGAAAGATAGTCCCCAAGGGGGAGGAGCTCCTAGTCCTGCAGTCTCTGACAACGAGACGGATTACAATGACGAACAATACCCACCCGCTACTGACAGATACAAGCAATTAGAAGACCGCTTGAGTGCCATGGAGATTCAAAATGTGTCGGGGCTGGATTTCGGAGATTTGGGCTTATCTTCTGGGGTAGTAATCCCACACAAGTTTAAGGCGCCTGCCTTTGCCAAATACGACGGGGCTTCCTGTCCAAAGCTGCATCTAAGGTCGTACGTAAGGAAGATCCAACCTTACACGGCAGATAAAAATCTTTGGATCCACTTCTTCCAAGATAGCCTTTCGGGGTCACAGCTTGAGTGGTTCTATCAACTAGATGGAACTAGTATCCGACATTGGGAAGATTTGGCGACCGCATTTTATAGACAATATCAATACAATTCTTACCTCGCTCCTACGCGTACCCAACTTCAGGGTATGTCTCTAGGAACGGGCGAAGGGTTCAAAGAATATGCACAGAAATGGAGAGATTTGGCTGGCAGGGTGCAGCCTCCATTGACTGATCGTGAGCTGGTTGATATGTTTCTAGGGACCTTGTCTGGTCCATTTTTCAATCATCTGGTTGGCAATTCCTCAGCTAGGTTTACGGATTTGATTCTGACGGGTGAAAGGATAGAAGCCGGCATCAGGTCAGGAAAAATACAGAAAGCTGCCTCCGCAAGTACTGAGAAGAGGCCTTTCAAGAAGGAAGCAAGTGTCGTCTATGTTCCTAGAAGACAAGTCAAGCCAGAAAGCCGCCAAGCCGTCAATGGCTTGGTCATTTCAAAGCCTGTTGCTGCTCCTCAACAGTACAATCAACAAAGAGGTGAAAGGCCCAAGAGGCAGTATACTCGGCTGAGTATGACCTTGTCACAAATCTTACCGCAACTGTTATCAACCAACTTGGTGACCATCAAAGAGGCTTCGAAGGTCGTGAATACTGCATCTCCTAAGTATAACCCAAATGCCCGTTGTGCTTATCATTCCAATAGCCCCGGGCATACTACTGATGATTGCTGGGCCCTGAGAAATAAAGTGCAAGACCTTATCGACGCGAAGGAAATTCAGTTTGAGGCGCCTGAGAGGCCAAATGTTGTAACTGCTCCTATGCCACAGCATAGAGTAAATGCCGTCGAGGAAGATTTGTATGCTGTTTCGGTAAATGATGTTGCTACCCCTCTTTTGACTGTTAAGAGGAACTTACTAATAGCCGGTTTATTTCCGGGTTGTAGCAAGGGTTGCCTCCTGTGTGCTGTTATCCCTACCGGTTGTCCGCTGCTGAAATCAGGCATCCAAAGCCTGATGGATAGCAAAGAAATTTTGTTCAAGAAAACTGATGTTCCGTTTGTTTCCGCTGAAGAAGTATTTGTCGTCACAATTTTCAACAATCCTACCAAGGCTCTCCCGAGGAAGCCAGTCCAAATTATGTCTGTTGCGCCCATTACCATTACTGTTCCGGGGCCTCTCCCCTATGAATCTGACAAGGCTGTCCCCTGGCACTATGGGGCAAACGTGTATGTGCTTGGAGTGAAGCAGGAGTTCAACACCAGTACCAGTATCAGTAACATCACTGGTCCCGCCAAGATTACTCGCAGTGGCAGGCTCTTCTCGCCTGACATTGCACCACCAGTTATCCGAAAACCTCTTATCATCACACCCGCAAGTGTGCATGTTCCAAATCAAGTTCCTGTGTCTACTACTGCCGCCGAGTCCTCTGATACTCGGGGCAAAGAAGTTGCTACCGATTTGCCTGCCCGGACGGAGGCACCAAAAAAGACTGCTGTTGAAGCCTCCCAACAAGAGATGGAGGAAATCCTTAAAATCATTAAAAAGAGTGACTTCAATGTCGTTGAACAGCTGGGGCATACCCCCTCCAAAATCTCCATGCTATCATTGCTGCTGTGCTCAGAGGCCCACGCCAAGGCCCTGATTTCATTTCTGAAAACGGCCCATGTGCCGCAAGAGACCTCTGCAGATCAATTCACTGACTGTGTCGCTAATTGGACAGTTGACAATGGCTTGGGTTTCTCAGATGCAGACCTTACCGCCAAAGGGAAAAATCACAATGATGCCCTGCATGTCTCTATAGAGTGCAGGGGCACTACTCTCGCACACGTATTGGTGGATACCGGTTCTTCCCTGAATGTATTGCCTAAGAAGGCCTTAGATCGGTTGGATTGTGAGGGCCTGGAATTGAAACCTAGTAACATCATTGTTAGAGTCTTCGACGGTTCTAAGAGGATGGTGCACGGTGAGGTAGACATTCCTATTCGTGTGGGTTCCCAAGTCTTTGACTCAACGTTCTATGTAATGGATATCCGTCCATCTTATTCCTGCTTGTTGGGTCGACCCTGGATTCACAAGGCTGGGGCAGTAACATCCACTCTACACCAAAAGCTCAAATACCCTGTCAAAGGGAAGATTGTTACTGTGCAGGGCGAAGAGGAATATATGGTAAGTCACTTGAATTCATTCCGGTATATCGAGATGGACGGGGAGTTTATTGAAACCCCCTTTCAGCATTTTGAGGAGGTACCTCCAACGTTGGCGTCGGCTGAGACAGTGGTTGAAGAAGACTTTCCTCTGAAGATGGCTTCCTTGAAGGATGCCCGGGCTATAATCGAGAAAGGCAAATGCACAAACTAGGGTCAGCTTCCTGACTTCACTCAAAAGACCGACAGGTTTGGGCTGGGCTTCACTGCAGAGGCTCAGAGGGTTGTTCGCAAGGAAATGATCAGAAAGGCTCCAGTGTTCATCACCAACCCAAGGGTGAATGCTATCGAGGAGGACGTAGAGGAAGCAGAGTTTGACAGTTGGATCTATCCAACCACCAACAATGGACCCAGCAACTGGACGGCAAAGGATTTTACACCTATTACATTTGTCACGCAGTAATGAACTCTTTTGATTTTCAATTTGTAACAAACAATATGTTGAAACTTTTATTGGCTCGGTGTCCTACCCGGGGCACCGTGGCTCCATTTGTGAGGGCTTTTTGTATGACATTTCCATATATCATTAATCAAAACATTGGACGTTTGTTGCATTTCAAATCTTGTGCTCTTTTTCTTTCTGTGTTATATATTGCAAAACAACTATATTTACACACACTCACTTATACAGGTTTCAATCCACTCTGGATCTCACTGGTAACAGCTCTGCTACTGCCAGTTATGACTTCGAAAATCCGATCAACTTGGCCGAGGACGAAGGTGAAGATGATTGCGAAGTGCCTGGTGAACTCGCAAGACTGCTACTCCAGGAAGAGAGGGCCATTCAGCCGCATGAGGAGCCGGTGGAGACAGTGAACCTGGGTACTGAGACAGATAGAAAAGAAGTCAAGATCGGTGCCAATCTAGAGCTCAGCGTGAAGCAACGATTGATCCAGATGCTGCATGACTACATGGAAATCTTTGCTTGGTCTTACGAAGACATGTCCGGTTTGGATGCCGACATTGTGGTTCATCACCTGCCTACCAAGGAAGATTGCCCTCCGGTAAAGCAAAAAGTCCGCCGTATGCGCCCAGAGATGTCCGAAAAGATCAAGGCTGAGGTTATGAAGCAATTCGATGCCGGGTTTCTAGCAGTGACTTCTTACCCTCATTGGGTTGCCAACGTGGTGCCAGTATCGAAGAAGGATGGTAAAGTCAGAATGTGTGTCGACTACAGGGATTTGAACAGGGCCAGCCCCAAAGATGATTTCCCTCTGCCTCACATCGACGTTCTTGTTGACAATACTGCTCAACACAAGGTGTTCTCCTTCATGGATGGTTTTTCGGGGTATAATCAGATCAAGATGGCTCCTGAAGATATGGAAAAGACTACCTTTGTGACTCAGTGGGGCACCTTCTGCTACAAGGTCATGCCATTCGGGTTGAAAAATGCTGGGGCAACCTACCAACGTGCCATGGTTGCTTTATTTCATGACATGATACACCATGAGATAGAGGTGTACGTCGATGATATGATTGCAAGGTCTCAAACTGAGGAGGAACACCTTGACCATCCGCGGAAGCTGTTTGACCGACTGAAGTTGTACAAGCTGAGGTTGAACCCAAACAAATGCACCTTTGGGGTGAGGTCTGGAAAGTTGCTGGGTTTCATTGTAAGCGAAAAAGGTATTCAGGTGGACCCTGCCAAGGTGAAAGCCATACAAGAGATGCCGACTCCCAAGACAGAGAAAGAAGTCAGAGGCTTTCTGGGACGACTGAATTACATTGCCTGATTCATCTCACATCTAACTGCTACTTGTGAGCCAATCTTCAAATTGCTGAAGAAAGATCAAGTAGTACGCTGGAACGATGAATGTCAGGATGCTTTCGAAAAGATAAAGGAGTATCTCCAAGAGCCACCCATTCTTATGCCACCAGTGGAAGGGAGACCTCTAATACTATACTTGACAGTACTTGACAACTCGATGGGGTGTGTGTTGGGGCAGCATGACGAGTCTGGCTGAAAAGAGCACGCTATTTATTACCTGAGCAAAAAGTTTACCGACTGTGAGTCTCGGTACTCACTACTCGAGAAAACTTGTTGCACTCTGGTATGGGCTGCTCGCCGGCTGAGACAGTATATGCTGACTCACACTACTCTGTTGATTTCAAAAATGGATCCAATTAAGTACATATTCGAAAAGCCTGCTCTGTCCGGAAGAATAGCAAGATGGCAAATGATCTTGACGGAATATGACATCCAGTACACGACTCAAAAAGCAATCAAGGGAAGTGTACTGGCAGATCATTTGGCACACCAACCTGTGGACGATTACCAATCATTGAACTTTGAATTTCCAGACGAAGATATCATGGTAGTAACTGATTGTGAAGTGCCTGGACCGGATGAAGGACCTGAGGAAGGATCCCGATGGTCTATGCACTTTGACGGGGCCTCCAACACTTTGGGTAACGGTATCGGTGCTGTGATCATATCCCCCAAAGGAACTCATACTCCACTCACCGCCTGGTTGTGTTTCAACTGCACCAACAACATGGCGGAATATGAGGCATGTATTATGGGTCTTCAAGCTGCAATTGACTTAAGGATCAAGTTGTGATACGGTGGGAGAACTGACTATGGTTTTGCGTTTGTTTTCGCAAATGTTTCGGTTGAGCAAGAGTCGCCACCGACTTTTTATTTTATCCTAAGGAAAGGTTTAAAAAGCACAGCAAAAACCTTTGAGATTTTTCTTGGGTTCGGGGAGTAGATTATAGAAGGGGAAGGTATTAGCACCCCTTCTATCCATGGTTATCCATGGGCTCTTAGGTACTTGCTTAGATCAACTTGCCTTAGTTTTCAATTGTTTGAAATGGTGCTTTGTGTGTGGTTTTGAAAATGTTTTGAAAAGATGCCTTGTGCTAGGCTAACCTTGTAACAATTCTTTACTCGAATGTTTTACAAAAGGTGTTTTATCTTTTAAAAAGATGTTTCAAGGGTTTGAAAAGTTGATTTTGAAAGTGTTTGTGAAGTGGGTTTGGAAATTAGGCAAGTGTTTTCTTTGCAAATTGACAAGTACTTAAGAGTTTATCTACCCTAAAGTTTTCTCAAAGATTTTTGTTATGTTTTTAAACCTTTTGGCAATTTTGCTCCACCATTGCATTTGGTGGACAATCTTGTCTTAGGAGATGAAAGGGACAGGCGCGGGTCATCGTTTGGACCATAATTGTAATAGCGTTAAAGATCTTTGGGCAATTTTCTTTAAGGGACTTGATCATTTGTTTTTGTTTGTTTTGAAAAGTTTTATCGAGGGACTATGATCATTCAAATTGTTTGTTTTGCCCAAAGAAATTCAACATGCAATATGGCCCATTTATTTGAAGGCAACCAAGTGGAATACCCTAGGGGGTGCAAGTGTGAGATGTGTTGTTTATTTTCATGCTCATTTATCTTTGTATTAGGTCAAACTATTTTTTATCGTTTTTCGCATGCAAACCCTAATTCTAACATGGCATAATTAGAAGGCGTATAAAGTGCGAAATTTAAATTCCTACGCTATTACAACATAATAATATAGGGAGGGGGGGTACAAATTTACAAATGGGGAATATTTAGACAAGAATTTAAATCTAAATTATTACATCATTTTTGAATATTTGCAAGGTAAATAAATTGCATAATTAAATAGAAATTAAATAAATATGCAAAATGCAAAGAGAAAGTTTTTATATGTATGAAAAAATGTTGTTTATGTAAAATAAAATAAGAAAATAAAAAGGTATTATTTTTGAGGATTTGCATATTTAGGGCAAAAACCCTAATTTTAATCAAAATGTATATTAATTAATTAATTCACATAATATTTATTATTTACATACAAAAATAAAATAAAATATGGTATATTTATAAAAAAGGCCTTTTTTAGTATTAAATATTAAAAAATAAAATATGTACATTATTTGATATTTTATTCTAAGTATATTAACAAATATGTATTTATATACATTATTTTAAATATGTATCATGGATAAATAATAATAATAATATTTAATATTTTTTAGAAAATAGTATTTTTTGTATGAAATATTTTCAGAGGGTAATATAAAATAAAAAATGAAAATGAGAATGTTTTTACACTATTTTTCTATTTATCCTAAATAATAATATATATACATATATGTATAAATCAAAAGAAAATCAAATAAATACCAAATAAAATCAAAAAATGATGAGAAAATTATTTTCAAAATTTTAATATGCTGAGAAAAAATAAACAAGTCAAACAAAAAAAGAAAAAGTCAAAAAGGATTAAAAATAAGACAAATGGGCTTGGGGGGTGTAATAGCAAAACCGGGGTGCAAAAAGAAATAACAACAAGCCCAGCCCAGGAAGCTGTTATCTTCAACCTTCAGACAACCAATTTCAAAAAAACGCGCGCCTGCTTCTCAAGTTCCTAACTCCTGATCCTTTGATTTTTTGAACAAACTTCCAACACAAAAGATATTAAGCATGAATCCACGATTCCAAATATATAAAAAACATCTCCTAACTCTAAAAAATGAGAGAGAATTTTAGTGATCCCAAATCTTAACCTAAGTTTTCTGCCATTTTCAAAGCTTAAATTCTCTCAACTCAGGCAAAATAAATGAAATGTAAAAATATGTACATGCTCAGGGCTATGAGTAGAACCTTGTTTCTTCACAAACTTAAGACTAAAGATGCATAATAAGAGAGATACAAGTTCAAAATTTTACCTATTCAGTTGAACTTCTATCTGGAGAATGAGGAACTTTCAGTGCAAGGTGATGATTGGAAAAGCTTCCTTGGGGTCCAGGGATGCTATTCCAATGTTTACTTTGTCTTGAAAGCTTCTGAATCAAGCTATGGAACTTCAACTGCAAAAGGAAAAAATGAAAATGGTGGAAACTGTTAGAGGGATTACAGGTCAGGTTTTAGGTCATGGTTAGCTTGCATACATGCTAGGGAATGTGTATGAATTGATTTTGGTAAGAATGCTCGAGGGAAATGGGAGTTTGCACTCAAACTGCAGAGGCAACCCTGTTTTTGCAGTTTGAGGATGATTCTGAGATGGAGGGTGTTTTGGAGGCAAATGGCTCGTGTCACAGCTTGGTTATGTTGTCTTGAGTGTGTTTGGTAAGTTTGTTCTTGTGTGCTAATGCTGGTATGAGAGTTGTTACAAAAAATGGGACTTTCTTCTTTCTTAAGCAACAAAATACCACTTGATGTTCTAGGCATGTAGGGGGCCTCCTAATGGGCTGCATAATCTTCTCTTGATCAGAGCAATTTGTCCATAATCTTGTGCCATTCAGATTTGCAATGTACTTCTTTGATTTACCAATTGACATAAAGCAAGCTTTTGCAAAAATGGAAAGTTCACTTTATCTAAAAATGGATCAATCTTGTGTACAATGCTTGAACTCATGGAACAACACTTTGGCACAATGAACAAGCATTAAATTATGGAGTGTAACTTGGTTTAAGGACCTGTAATCTAGCCTAAAGCATGCTGAGTTCAAATTTGCAAAGTTATGGACATGGAACTTGGTCATGAACAAAGTGGTTTTTTGCTATATTGTGAAATTCGATTCTCTCTAACCATGAGGTTGTTTGAGAAGTTCTTGGACATTTTGGAAAGCTAGGAATGTGTACTACAATCCATCTTTGAAATGAAAATTGAAATTCCAAGTGGAAGGGTATGAAAAATGGCCTTGAAGTGGGGTAGAAAACCTTGTCAAAATAGGTTAAAATTCTACTAAGTTAAAAATGGTTTAGTGCCCTTATTCAAAAAATTGTAACTTGAGATACAAGCTTCAAATGAGAAAACTTTGTGAATCAAAGTTGTAGATTATGCAACAAGCTACAACTTTCATGTTTTGACTTTTGTTTGAATCCAAATGGATCTTGGTGAAAAGGTGGGGCAAAGTTGGGAAACAATTAGGGTTTTTCATAACTTAGAAAAATTCTAAGTTATGAAAAATTCCATTTTCTAACCCTAATTTGCAATTTGTGATTTCTTGGTGAACAAGTTTCATGATTTGGCATGTTTTGATGAAAAATGAATCTTGACTCTTGATTTTGACCAAAAAGTCAAAGTTTGACTTTTCAGTATACAGTCAAAATTGATCAATTGATTGGGAAATTCAACTGTCAATCCTGTGTACTTGGGATCTTTTGAACTTGTTGAGCATGTCAAGATAATTCCATGGGGTCCTTGAGTCCATATGTGAGCTTGGTTTGCCATTGGCTAGGTCAAACAGTCAAAAATTGCCTCTGTACAGTTAAAACCCTAAAAATGACCATTTTACCCTTTTAGTGATCTGATCAAATTTCTTGTGGAATTGTGATCCAAACTTGATCAAATGGTTCAAATGAGTTCATAATGTTGATGTGGATCAAATTTCATGAGATTTGACTGTCAATTGGCCATAGTTGACTTTTTCCCCAATACAGTTGATTTCTAGGTCAACTTGTCCAATTGACTGGGCAAAATTTGGAATCAGGACTTGAAACTTGGTATGGATAAACTTAGGGGGTCAATATGAAGCAAGAAAGTCATCTTGGGCACTTTAGGTCAAAGCATCTTTGTGCAAACACAAACCCTAATTTGGGGTTAGCAATGCAAGGAGGAGTCTTGAGCAGATGAAACCCTAACTGGATCTTGAGCTTCAAGAGCTTTGTGAGGAGAAATCAATGAGAAATGGGAGGGAAAATTTTGGGGTACAACAGTTGCCCCTGTTCAATCTTCTTGGACCTGAAGAGTTAGATTGGCAAGTTTGCCTTTCGTGACTCGAGGGTAAAAGGAGATTGGACACTAGAGTGCCCGGAAATTTGCACTCATCAAAGCACTGGATGCGGGAATGGGCTTAGAGATGCCATTTGGAGATGGCATTATCGATGCCATCTGGGAGAGTGACAGAAACTTGTCGGGGATGGGCTTAAAGATGCCATCTGGAAGGGAATATTAGGAAAGTGTCCAAGCTTTGGACCATTTCTGAATTGGGGGTCTGAACAAGCCGTAGGTTGACATCCGTTGTTGGGAGGAACCTGCAAACTGTTTTCAGGAAGTCGCATATGAACAAGTTGATAGGTTAACATCTGTTACTTGGGAAGAATCCATGAACTGTTTTCAGAAGTCTGGAAGAAGAAACTGAATAAGTGACAGGTTAACATCCGTTTACTTGGAGAACCCGTGAACTGTTTTCAGAAATCTTGAGATTGAATCAGCAATAGAGCAGCATTCGTTGTTGGGAAGCTTCCGTAAACTGTCTTTAAAAGTGCATCTGAACAAGCTGATAGATTAACATCCGTTACTTGGGAAGAATCCATGAACTGTTTTCAGAAGTCTTGAGAAGAATCTGAACAAGTGATAGGTGAACATCCGTTTACTTGGAGAACCCGTGAACTGTTTTCAGAAATCTTAAGATTTGAATGATTTTAGTCTGTCGACTGATCTTACCTGAAAAAGGTAAAGAGTTAGTTGGATGCAATGCTATGATGCATGATACAATGTATATTATGGTGTTATGAATGTAAATGGATGTGCATGTAAGCTGGAGAGCTGTCTTGCATAGGATAGATGAATCCGGGACAGCGGAAGATAGAAGTATCCTGACTGCTGCCGGGGAAGATAAGTCCTGGGTCGTTACTGGGGAACCTGGAGCTTGGGTTGTATACCAATCTTCTGGGGAATTCCTGAAGTCTTCTACTGGGGAGTACCAAACTAGTAGACTCATGTTGGGGAGGCCAGATTGAGAATCTTTAGCTTGGAGAGAAGTATCTCTGGAGATTTTACTGGGGAACTCAAGATTTTCTTCCTAAAACTCTGTGGGGAAAAGGTTTAAAAGTCTGACTCCGCTGGGGACTGTCCATTTGAAGCTTTTGATCTGTTGGGGATACCGAAGCTTAAACTCTGAGGGAAAATGATTTCCGGAAAATTCTCTGGCTGGGGATTTGCAAAGATAAACTCCTCCGGGGATAGTATTGATAAGTTATTGTTGGGGGAATTTTGAGGAACTCCGCTGGGGATGGGAAGAATTTTGGCGAGCGCGATCTCCCCTGGTGGTTAGCTGAGGATAACCCAGTTATAAGCCTTTGTGAGGAATAACTTTGAATAAAACTCGGAAGGGACGTCCGTACTCTGCGGGGAATACCTTTCAGAACCTTACTGGGGGTAAGCTTCGAGAGTCTTGCTGGAGATAGACCTCAGGGTTTGCCAGGGATGTGGATTACAGATCTTGAGGGATTTCCTTTGAAAGGGTGTCAAAATATCCGTTTGTACTTTCATCCTATCAGTAATCCTTTTCTTAGGTTCAAATAGGAAGTGATCATGTTTCAAATGCATATGCCTATTTAACAAAACATTGGACGTTTCTCAAAATAAAACAAATAGTGCAAGGGAAAAAAAAGAAAGGGAAATGACACAAATTTTGGGAAGAGTATTTGTATTGATTTTCTTTGGGTATATTTGTACAAAGGAGACAATCATCCTAGTAAGAGGATCTTGTCGTAAATATTTGAAAAATTTATACAAAACAAAGATGGCTATGTGAAATAATTCCATGGGATTCCATTTTGCTGTAGCTTTCACAACTCCGAACATCTGTCCATTCAATGCTTCGTTTGACGATGATTGGATTGATCAGAAGCCTGGAACCGGTTGATGAAGAGACTGTCTTTGAAGTGATCTGACGAGACATAGTCATACGCTTTAATTCCCTAACTTTTGCCTGAATCGCCCTTTTGGGTTTTCGATCCACCGGGAAACCCCTTTTTGCCCAAGCCGCCCTTTCGGGTTTTCGTCTTGCCGGGTGTACAGATTTTTTGTTTTTATCCCTAATTTTTGCCTGAACCGCCCTTTCGGGTTTTCGGTTCACCGGGATGCCCATTTTTTGCCCAAGCCGCCCTTTCGGGTTTTCGACTTGTCGGGTTATTTTATGCGTAGTATCTTTTGACTATGTCTGCATTCGCAGGGTGCGGCAAATCGTCGCCGTCCATGGTGGTCAGAATCATTGCCCCACCAGAAAATATGCTTTTGATCACAAATGGTCCTTCATATGTAGGAGTCCATTTGCCCCTGGGATCACTTTGCGGCAAGACAATCCGCTTGACTACTAGATCTCCGACTTGATACACTTGACGTCTGACTTTCTTATTGAAGGCCTTGATCATCCGTTTTTGATACGTCTGACCATGACATATAGCCGCAAGTCGTTTTTCGTCGATCAGATTGAGTTGATCAAGTCGGGTCTGCATCCAATCATCCTCATTCAAACCTGCATCCTTCATAATCCTTAGAGACGGGATCTGAACTTCCATAGGCAAAACAGCTTCCATGCCATAAACCAAAGAAAATGGGGTTGCCCCAGTTGAAGTACGTATCGTCGTACGGTATCCATGCAGCGCAAACGGCAACATCTCATGCCAGTCTTTGTAAGTGACTGTCATTTTCTGAATAATCTTTTTAATGTTTTTGTTCGCAGCTTCAACAGCACCGTTCATCTTCGGCCGATAGGGAGATGAATTGTGATGATAAATCTTGAACTGTTCGCATAATGCAGTGATCATTGTATTATTCAGATTTGTACCGTTGTCTGTGATAATCCTGTCGGGAACACCATACCGACATATGAGATTATGTTTGATAAAGCGGGCAACCACATTTTTGGTGACAGAGGCGAAGGAAGCTGCTTCGACTCATTTAGTGAAGTAGTCAATGGCAACCAGGATGAAGCGATGTCCGTTGGAAGCCGTGGGCTTGATCTCTCCAATCATATCAATGCCCCACATTGCAAAGGGCCATGGAGCAGTTAGGACGTTGAGGGGAACCGGAGGAGTATGAACTTTGTCAGCATAGACTTGACACTTGTGACAAGTACGGGAATGTTGATGGCAGTCAGCCTCCATGGTAGACCAGTAATAGCCTGCCCTTAGGATCTTTTTAGCCATTGTATGCCCGCTCAAGTGAGTGCCAAATGGGCCGCTGTGTATATCAGTCATGATCAATTCTGCCTCAGCCTTATCCACACATCGGAGTAATACACAATCATGGCTTCGTTTGTAAAGGATGTCGTTGCTCAGGAAGAACTTAGCAGCGAATTTCCTTAAGAACTTCTTGTCATTCACGGAAGCTCCTTCAGGATAATCTTGGGTCTCGAGATACCTTTTGATTTCATGGAACCAAGGTTGTTCCATTACTTCTTCGGTATTAATCTCGTGACAATGCGCGGGTTCATCCATTCGCTCGATGGTGATTTGGGGAGCCTCGTTATCCCAATTGAGTTTAAACATGGAGGACATTGTGGCTAGAGCATCTGCTAGCTGATTCTCTTCTCGCGGAAAGTGCTCGAAGGTAATTTGCTCGAAGTGAGGCAACAATGTCAGAACATGTTCTTTGTATGGAATAAGATTAGGATGTTTGGTATCCCAATCTCCTTTGATCTGGCTGATGACCAAAGCCGAGTCCCCGAATACGATCAAAGATTTGATCCCCAAGTCTATAGCAGCCTTGAGACCAAAGATGCAGGCTTCATATTCAGCCATATTGTTCGTGCAGCTGAAGCAAAGTCGGGCCGTGAAAGGAATGTGGCATCCTTCCGGAGAGATGAGTACTGCGCCAATGCCATTTCCGAGTGCATTTGAAGCACCATCAAAGTACAGGGTCCACCGGGATCCCTTTTCGGGTCCGTCATACGGTCCGTCACCTTTAATGTTGTCCAAATTCATGATGTCCTCGTCTGGGAAATCAAATCTCATGGGTTGATAGTCTTCGATAGCCTGATGAGCCAGATGGTCAGCTAATACACTCCCTTTTATAGCTTTTTGGGTGGTGTACTGGATGTCATACTCGGTCAAGATCATTTGCCATCTGGCTATCCTTCCAGATAAAGCGGGCTTTTCGAAGATATATTTGATAGGGTCCATTTTGGATATCAACAAGGTAGTATGAGTCAGCATATACTGTCTTAGTCGGCGAGCAGCCCATACCAAAGCGCAGCAAGTTTTCTCGAGCAGTGAGTAGCGAGTCTCACAGTCGGTAAACTTTTTGCTAAGGTAATAAATAGTATGCTCTTTTCGACCAGACTCGTCATGCTGGCCCAAAACACACCCCATTGAGTTATCCAAGACAGTCAAATACATGATCAAAGGTCTTCCTTCGACGGGTGGCATCAGAATAGGAGGTTCTAGCAAATACTCCTTGATTCTATCAAAAGCAGCTTGGCAGTCGTCGTTCCATTCAACTACCTGATCTTTTTTCAAGAGTTTGAAAATTGGCTCACAGGTAGAAGTCAGATGCGAAATGAATCTGGCAATATAGTTTATGCGCCCCAAGAAACCTCTAACTTCCTTTTCAGTACGGGGAGCAGGCATCTCTTGTATTGCTTTTACTTTTGCTGGATCGACTTCAATGCCTTTGCTGCTTACAATGAATCCCAGGAGTTTACCAGACCTAACTCCAAAAGTGCATTTGCTTGGATTCAGCCTTAACTTGTATTCTTTCAATCTGGCAAACAGCTTTTCCAGATGCTCAAGGTGCTCTTCCTCTGTTTGTGACCGAGCTATCATATCGTCTACGTAAACTTCAATCTCATGATGTATCATGTCATGAAATAAAGCTACCATGGCGCGTTGATAAGTTGCCCCTGCGTTCTTCAGCCCGAATGGCATCACTTTGTAACAGAAAGTGCCCCATTGTGTGACAAAAGTTGTTTTCTCCATATCCTCGGGGGCCATTTTGATTTGATTATAGCCCGAGAATCCGTCCATGAAGGAAAACACCTTATGCTGAGCTGTATTGTCGATCAAGATGTCAATATGAGGTAGCGGGAAATCATCCTTAGGGCTGGCCCTATTCAAATCCCGGTAGTCCACACACATTCTGACTTTGCCATCCTTCTTAGGCACTGGCACAATGTTAGCGACCCATTGAGGATAGGACGTAACAGCCAGAAAGCCAGCATTGAACTGCTTCATTACTTCTGCTTTGATTTTTTCAGACATGTCAGGCCTCATTCGGCGAACTTTTTGCTTGATTGGTGGACAGTCTTCTCTTGTGGGGAGACGGTGAACCACGATGTCGGTGTCTAGACCTGGCATGTCTTCATAGGACCAAGCGAAGATTTCAACATACTCATTCAGTAACTGTACCAAGCGTTCCTTAACTTCTGGTTCCAGGTTGGCACCCACTTGCACCTCCTTCCGATTCTCCTCGGTTCCCAAGTTGACAGTTTCCAATGGCTCTTCATGCGGTAAAATGGCCCTTTCCTCTTGTTGCAGAAGTCTGGCTAGTTCCCCTGGTACTTCACAACCTTCGTCATCTTCATACTCGGCTAGATTGACCAGGTCTTCAGAGTTATTGAAAGATACAGTAGAATAGTCACCCATGGAATCCGGAGTGGATGGGTACCTGCATTGGTGAGTGTGGGTGTGTGTAAGGGATAGCCATCCTTAAACAAAAAAAATGCAAAAGGAAAGAAAATGAACACAAGCAGTTTTATCAAATGAAAAACGTCCAATGAATCATTAAACATGGCATATGAATATGAAAAATAGTCAAAACCCTTACAAGTGGACCTACATGCCCCGGGTAAGGCAGGAGGCGAAAAGATAGTGTACGGATTGTTTGAAAGTAAAATATTACAGACCAAATAGGAAATGTTTGATAGATAAATTACTGAGGAATAAAAGTAATGGGGACAAAGTCCCTAGCCTCCCAATTGCTCAACCCTCCTCTGACAGTTGGATGAATCCATTCTTCAAAGTTGCTTTCTTTGTCTTCATCTTCCAGGGCGTTAATTTGGTAAGGAGAAATTTTGACTGGCACTCTCTTAATCTTTGACCGGCGCATAGCTTTCTGGCCAGCGGTGGTGAAACCTAATCCAAGCTTATCAACCTTATGCGGGAAATCGGGTAACTGCCCCCACGCTGAATTCTTCCCTTCTTTAACTGCAGCCCTTGCATCCTCCAGAGATGCCATCCTGGCCATCCGTCTCGGTGTCTCAGCTGCCAACTTCGCCATTGCTATCTCAGGAAGTACTTCTTCGAAATGTTGAAACGGTGTCTCAATGAACTCCCCCTCAACCTCCACATACCGGAAAGAATTTAAATGGCTAATCATGTACTCTTCTTCACCATGGACAATAATGATCTTTCCCTTGACAGGATACTTCAGCATCTGATGCAGGGAGGAGGTGACTGCCCCAGCATGGTGTATCCAAGGTCTACCCAGCAGGCAGGAGTATGATGGACGGATGTCCATTACGTAGAAAGTGGATTTAAACACCTCAGTACCTATCTTGACAGGAATTTCAACTTCTCCATGGACCATCCTTTTTGACCCATCAAAAGCTCTGACGACAATATCACTCGGCTTCAATTCCAAACCTTCGCAATCTAACCGGTCCAAGGCCTTTTTGGGCAAAACATTCAGTGATGAACCGGTATCAACCAAAACATGTGCAAGGGTGGTTCCGCGACACTCGATTGAAATATGCAACGCATCATTGTGGTTTCGGCCTTTAGGGGTCAGGTCGGCATCAGAAAAACCTAGCCCATTGTCTGCAGTCAGGCTAGCCACGCAATGTTGAAATTGATCCGCAGAGGTTTCCTGGGGCACATGAGCTGCCTTTAGAAACTTAATCAAAGCTTGAGCGTGCGCTTCTGAGCAAAGCAATAGTGCCAACATGGAGATCTTGGAGGGGGTTTGCCCCAACTGTTCCACCACATCATAATCACTTCTCTTGATTATCCTCAAAATCTCGTCCATTTCTTTCTTGGAAGCTTCTGGAATCGCCAAGGATTGAGCCCTCGTCCTGACGAGCTCATCTTGTATTCCTTTTCCTTTATCGGCAATGGTAGGAGAGACAGCACTAGGAACGAAAATTTCTTCAATCAAAGGAGTTCTGGCAGAGAGCTTTACTGTTGCAGGGATGACTTCTTTAGCTGATGAGGGTCCAAAGACTGCTTTTGGAGGGGCAATCTCTGGAGAAAATATCCTCCCACTCCTGGTGATTTTGCTGGTGCCCGCAATGTTACTAATGCTGGCTTCTTCATCATCTGAATCTTCTTCAATTATTTCAACTTGCTTGATACCATGGTAGTAGATGTCACCACCATAGTTCCAAGGTATCGACTTCTCGGAGACATAGGGAACAGGCCCTGGCATTGTTATCTTCAAAGGTATAGACTTTGCAGCTGGTGTAATCTTAACTGGCTTTTTGATGGCCTCAGAAAGATTGGCGTGAATGGTTATGATTGAGATATTTTCAACATGAACTGGAACGGCAGGAACTTTTTCGAACAAAATTTGTCGGCTATCCATGAGGCCTTGGATGCCTTTCTTCAATAGCGGACAATCAAACGGCAGAGAGTGGAAACAGTAACAGTCTTCTTTACATGCCGGGAAGATTCCGGCCCTTAACAAATTCAACTTAATGGTTAGCAGTGGAGTAGTCAGATCACTAACGTCGGCAACATACAAATCCTCTTCAATGGCGTTGACATTCCAGCCGTGCTTTGGCATAGGTGCAGATATCACATTGGGTTTTTCTGGAGCGTCAAACTCTACCTCCTTAGCCTCTATCAGGTCCTGGATCTTATGCTTGAGTTCCCAACAATCATTGGTGTCGTGTCCAACACTGTCTGAATGATAGGCGCACTTAGCATTGGCATGATAATGCGGAGAGGATGTATTTACATTCTTTGGCGCCTCCTTGATAGTGGCAAGATTCAATTTCAACAGATGGGGAAGCACCTGCGCTGGAGTCATATTAATACGGGTGAACTACCATTGTGGCCTTTCCACCCGTTGCTGGTTTGGTCTGGATTGGTTGTAGCGAGGCTGCTCACTCGGAGTATTTTGAATCATTACGGCCCCCACAGTCGGCCGACGCTCCATCCTCCCTGCTCTTCTTTGAGAATATACCATAGCTGTCTCCTTCTTAAACGGCTTCTTCTCAACACTTGCAGCGACACCCTTCTGAATCTTTCCTGACTTGATGCCAGCCTCGATTCTTTCGCCCGTTAAGATCAAATCAGTAAACCCCGCGGAAGAGTTACCAATTAAATGATTGAAAAATGGCCCAGATAGGGTCCCAAGAAACATATCAACGAGCTCACGATCGGTTAAAGGAGGCTGCACCCTGCCATCCAAATCCCTCCATTTTTGTGCATATTCTTTGAATCCCTCACTTGTTCCTAGGGACATACCCTGAAGTTGGGTACGAGTAGGAGCAAGATCAGAATTATACTGGTATTGTTTATAGAAAGCGGTGGCCAAATCTTCCCAACTTCTGACACTGGTTCCTTCTAACTGATAAAACCATTCCAACTGAGCTCCCGACAGGCTGTCTTGAAAGAAATGAATCCAGAGATTTTTATCTGCTGTATAGGGTTGAATCTTTCTCACATAGGACCTGAGATGCATTTTGGGGCAGGACAGCCCATCATACCTTACAAACACTGGCACCTTGAATTTTGGGGGAATCACAATTCCGGCGACCAAGCCCATGTCTTCAAAATCCAAACTCGGTACCCTTTGCAATTCCATAGCAGCCAATCTGTCTTCTAAACCCTTGTACTTATCATCAGCTGGAGGATACTGCTGGTCAGAATAATCTTCATCCTCTTCAACCTCTTCCTCCTCTGCATCAGACTCGGAAGGCACCGCAACTCGATCTCTTTTACTAGTCCCTTCATCAGAAGTAGGAGGAAATTCAAGCACCCTCCGAGCTTCTCTGTCAAATCTTCTCCCCAAAGTAGCCACTCCGACCCTCTTTTTCTTCTTCTTCACTGGTTCCTTATTCTCCAGTTGAGTCTTGATATCCTCCTGACCTTTAGCCAAAGTCATCAGGAGTTGCTGGAACTGTGCATTCTGAGCTTGTAGGTCTTTGACTGTTTGCTCGAGATCCATCCTACTGAAATAAACAGCAGATAGATAAGGAACCCTGGAGTGAGACCTGCTTATGCACATGATGAATGGTATGCTTATGTATGCAATGCATTCAAGGGTTTAGAACATTCAAAATTGTTTCAGACACAGAAGAACGCACGTCATATTAATAAGAAGAAATTTGTTAGTACATAAATGCCCCATGGGCCAAATATTACAAAATAAACTTCTTAAGGTAGAAAGACATTGCGCATCCTCTTTGGTGCGATGTAGGTATTGAGGGCCTCTTGCTCGTGGAGTCGGCGGGTAAGCTCTAGAACCTTCTTTTCACTGGCGTAGTAGCTAGCTTCAAAAGTGTTCCGTTCCTCCTTGAGCTGAATCCAACTTTTCTGCATTTCCTCCCCCGATGTAGGCATGTCTGGATGCAGGATGGTGTAGGGAACCTCTCCTTCATTGACGGGCTCTTTAATCACTGGGAGTACATGAGGATAAGGCATCATTAGACTTTGGGCTCGGGCTCGTACCCACTTGAGATAGGGCTCAAGAGGGATGGAGTTCTTGTGTCCCAGAGTCTTGCTATCAACCTTGTTGAGCTTTCCCCAAGCTCTGATGAATCTTTGGCGAAGTCCTTGCGCATCGTTGTCGAAGTCAAAAACTAGGCTAGGAATCAACATGTCATGAGGGCCATCCCTCCGTGCATATCCAAATTGCCTCAAAGCTAGGCAAGGGTTGTAGGTGATACCTCCTCTAATTCCAAGTAAAGGAACATTAGGAAATTCTCCGCAACGATCGACGATGATGACATTTTCTCTGGACCGAGAACACCAATGCACATCAGAATGAGTGAGAGTCATCAACCGTTGGGACCACCTTATACCTTGATCATTCTTCAAGACAGATTGTGGAAGGTGCGAAATAAACCACCTTGCGAGGATAGGAGTACAGCATATGAGAACACCCCTCTTTCTCATTGTTCGTGTGTAAAATGAGTGAAGGATGTCCCCAAGCAATGTTGGTATTGGATTCCTGGACAAGAAGATTTTGACGGCGTTGACATCTACCAATTGGTCAGGATTTGGGAACAAGACCAACCCATAGATAAGGAGTGCCACAATCTCTTCAAAGGCTTGTAGGTCCAATGAGTTCCAACATTCTTGTGCCTTTTCAAACAAGAATTTTGCTAAGAATCCTTTGACGCCGCTTCTGGTTTCCCAATGCCCCTTGATTTCAGATGGTTGTAGATGTAGTGCTCGAGCAACATCTTCAGGCTTTGGTTCCTTCTCCGTACCGTTGAAGGGTAGTTGATTAAGGATAGGGATTCTTAGGAGTTGAGAAAACTCTTCCAAAGTGGGAACCAACTGATAATCAGGGAAAGTGAAGCAATGGTGAAGAGGGTCAAAGAACTGGAATAGCACTTTTATCATGTCTTCTTCAATGTTGGTGTTGACTAGGCTGAGCAGTCTACCATGTCTTTCACTGAAGGATGAAATTTCCGGAATTCTTGAAGTGATCTCCTTGAGTTGAGGAGAGATTCTCACAAGGTTGACTTGGATGGTATTTCTGCGAGGTATTTCCATGACCTACAAAACAAGAACAATGATGAAGATCCAAACCCTTGAAATGGTTAGTGAATGCATATGATGCTTTATGATGTTTATGATGTATGCACAAGACATATGTACAAGCAAATCACACCAAACCCTAGTTTCAGGCTTGCATGGGGTTTCATAGGTAAGTACCCTCTTGAGTGTAGTCGGCTTAAAAACCTGTCCTATAAATAGTAACCGGGTTCTAAGGAGCTCAATATCACTGGATTGTTTTCATTGTTCATTGTTTTGGTTTAGCCACTTAACTAGCGACCAAAATATTCCAAGAAAACAACCCTCAATGAGTGTAGTATCGAGTATCTACCAACTTTGGACTGCACCAAAGCCGGTCATCTCACTACCCCTAATAAAAGGCCAAGATGGTAAAGTAAGGTTCTAGGTCATTAGTGCTTAGTGACATCACTCAGCGGCCCCGTACTCTCCTTGATTGAACTCAAGGGTTACCGGTACTCACAAATATGTCGCACTAATATAGCTATTGCTTAGATCGTGTCGGTATACCCCGCACAGTTTCCACAATGTATTGCTATCTATGAATGTTTCCCAAAATCCGGGTGGAGGATTATAAACCCAAACAATAGAGCCCAAGTATAAAGAAAGCAAATTAAACAATTAGTCATGCAAGAGGGTGATCTAAGCCCTAAGGTTACTCCACTTAAAGAACAGTCCCCAGCAGAGTCGCCAGTTCTGTGATACGGTGGGAGAACCGACTATTGTTTTGCGTTTGTTTTCGCAAATGTTTCGGTTGAGCAAGAGTCGCCACCGACTTTTTATTTTATCCTAATGAACTCTTTTGATTTTCAATTTGTAACAAACAATATGTTGAAACTTTTATTGGCTCGGTGTCCTACCCGGGGCACCGTGGCTCCATTTGTGAGGGCTTTTTGTATGACATTTCCATATATCATTAATCAAAACATTGGACGTTTGTTGCATTTCAAATCTTGTGCTCTTTTTCTTTCTGTGTTATATATTGCAAAACAACTATATTTACACACACTCACTTATACAGGTTTCAATCCACTCTGGATCTCACTGGTAACAGCTCTGCTACTGCCAGTTATGACTTCGAAAATCCGATCAACTTGGCCGAGGACGAAGGTGAAGATGATTGCGAAGTGCCTGGTGAACTCGCAAGACTGCTACTCCAGGAAGAGAGGGCCATTCAGCCGCATGAGGAGCCGGTGGAGACAGTGAACCTGGGTACTGAGACAGATAGAAAAGAAGTCAAGATCGGTGCCAATCTAGAGCTCAGCGTGAAGCAACGATTGATCCAGATGCTGCATGACTACATGGAAATCTTTGCTTGGTCTTACGAAGACATGTCCGGTTTGGATGCCGACATTGTGGTTCATCACCTGCCTACCAAGGAAGATTGCCCTCCGGTAAAGCAAAAAGTCCGCCGTATGCGCCCAGAGATGTCCGAAAAGATCAAGGCTGAGGTTATGAAGCAATTCGATGCCGGGTTTCTAGCAGTGACTTCTTACCCTCATTGGGTTGCCAACGTGGTGCCAGTATCGAAGAAGGATGGTAAAGTCAGAATGTGTGTCGACTACAGGGATTTGAACAGGGCCAGCCCCAAAGATGATTTCCCTCTGCCTCACATCGACGTTCTTGTTGACAATACTGCTCAACACAAGGTGTTCTCCTTCATGGATGGTTTTTCGGGGTATAATCAGATCAAGATGGCTCCTGAAGATATGGAAAAGACTACCTTTGTGACTCAGTGGGGCACCTTCTGCTACAAGGTCATGCCATTCGGGTTGAAAAATGCTGGGGCAACCTACCAACGTGCCATGGTTGCTTTATTTCATGACATGATACACCATGAGATAGAGGTGTACGTCGATGATATGATTGCAAGGTCTCAAACTGAGGAGGAACACCTTGACCATCCGCGGAAGCTGTTTGACCGACTGAAGTTGTACAAGCTGAGGTTGAACCCAAACAAATGCACCTTTGGGGTGAGGTCTGGAAAGTTGCTGGGTTTCATTGTAAGCGAAAAAGGTATTCAGGTGGACCCTGCCAAGGTGAAAGCCATACAAGAGATGCCGACTCCCAAGACAGAGAAAGAAGTCAGAGGCTTTCTGGGACGACTGAATTACATTGCCTGATTCATCTCACATCTAACTGCTACTTGTGAGCCAATCTTCAAATTGCTGAAGAAAGATCAAGTAGTACGCTGGAACGATGAATGTCAGGATGCTTTCGAAAAGATAAAGGAGTATCTCCAAGAGCCACCCATTCTTATGCCACCAGTGGAAGGGAGACCTCTAATACTATACTTGACAGTACTTGACAACTCGATGGGGTGTGTGTTGGGGCAGCATGACGAGTCTGGCTGAAAAGAGCACGCTATTTATTACCTGAGCAAAAAGTTTACCGACTGTGAGTCTCGGTACTCACTACTCGAGAAAACTTGTTGCACTCTGGTATGGGCTGCTCGCCGGCTGAGACAGTATATGCTGACTCACACTACTCTGTTGATTTCAAAAATGGATCCAATTAAGTACATATTCGAAAAGCCTGCTCTGTCCGGAAGAATAGCAAGATGGCAAATGATCTTGACGGAATATGACATCCAGTACACGACTCAAAAAGCAATCAAGGGAAGTGTACTGGCAGATCATTTGGCACACCAACCTGTGGACGATTACCAATCATTGAACTTTGAATTTCCAGACGAAGATATCATGGTAGTAACTGATTGTGAAGTGCCTGGACCGGATGAAGGACCTGAGGAAGGATCCCGATGGTCTATGCACTTTGACGGGGCCTCCAACACTTTGGGTAACGGTATCGGCGCTGTGATCATATCCCCCAAAGGAACTCATACTCCACTCACCGCCTGGTTGTGTTTCAACTGCACCAACAACATGGCGGAATATGAGGCATGTATTATGGGTCTTCAAGCTGCAATTGACTTAAGGATCAAGTTGTGATACGGTGGGAGAACTGACTATGGTTTTGCGTTTGTTTTCGCAAATGTTTCGGTTGAGCAAGAGTCGCCACCGACTTTTTATTTTATCCTAAGGAAAGGTTTAAAAAGCACAGCAAAAACCTTTGAGATTTTTCTTGGGTTCGGGGAGTAGATTATAGAAGGGGAAGGTATTAGCACCCCTTCTATCCATGGTTATCCATGGGCTCTTAGGTACTTGCTTAGATCAACTTGCCTTAGTTTTCAATTGTTTGAAATGGTGCTTTGTGTGTGGTTTTGAAAATGTTTTGAAAAGATGCCTTGTGCTAGGCTAACCTTGTAACAATTCTTTACTCGAATGTTTTACAAAAGGTGTTTTATCTTTTAAAAAGATGTTTCAAGGGTTTGAAAAGTTGATTTTGAAAGTGTTTGTGAAGTGGGTTTGGAAATTAGGCAAGTGTTTTCTTTGCAAATTGACAAGTACTTAAGAGTTTATCTACCCTAAAGTTTTCTCAAAGATTTTTGTTATGTTTTTAAACCTTTTGGCAATTTTGCTCCACCATTGCATTTGGTGGACAATCTTGTCTTAGGAGATGAAAGGGACAGGCGCGGGTCATCGTTTGGACCATAATTGTAATAGCGTTAAAGATCTTTGGGCAATTTTCTTTAAGGGACTTGATCATTTGTTTTTGTTTGTTTTGAAAAGTTTTATCGAGGGACTATGATCATTCAAATTGTTTGTTTTGCCCAAAGAAATTCAACATGCAATATGGCCCATTTATTTGAAGGCAACCAAGTGGAATACCCTAGGGGGTGCAAGTGTGAGATGTGTTGTTTATTTTCATGCTCATTTATCTTTGTATTAGGTCAAACTATTTTTTATCGTTTTTCGCATGCAAACCCTAATTCTAACATGGCATAATTAGAAGGCGTATAAAGTGCGAAATTTAAATTCCTACGCTATTACAACATAATAATATAGGGAGGGGGGTACAAATTTACAAATGGGGAATATTTAGACAAGAATTTAAATCTAAATTATTACATCATTTTTGAATATTTGCAAGGTAAATAAATTGCATAATTAAATAGAAATTAAATAAATATGCAAAATGCAAAGAGAAAGTTTTTATATGTATGAAAAAATGTTGTTTATGTAAAATAAAATAAGAAAATAAAAAGGTATTATTTTTGAGGATTTGCATATTTAGGGCAAAAACCCTAATTTTAATCAAAATGTATATTAATTAATTAATTCACATAATATTTATTATTTACATACAAAAATAAAATAAAATATGGTATATTTATAAAAAAGGCCTTTTTTAGTATTAAATATTAAAAAATAAAATATGTACATTATTTGATATTTTATTCTAAGTATATTAACAAATATGTATTTATATACATTATTTTAAATATGTATCATGGATAAATAATAATAATAATATTTAATATTTTTTAGAAAATAGTATTTTTTGTATGAAATATTTTCAGAGGGTAATATAAAATAAAAAATGAAAATGAGAATGTTTTTACACTATTTTTCTATTTATCCTAAATAATAATATATATACATATATGTATAAATCAAAAGAAAATCAAATAAATACCAAATAAAATCAAAAAATGATGAGAAAATTATTTTCAAAATTTTAATATGCTGAGAAAAAATAAACAAGTCAAACAAAAAAAGAAAAAGTCAAAAAGGATTAAAAATAAGACAAATGGGCTTGGGGGGTGTAATAGCAAAACCAGGGTGCAAAAAGAAATAACAACAAGCCCAGCCCAGGAAGCTGTTATCTTCAACCTTCAGACAACCAATTTCAAAAAAACGTGCGCCTGCTTCTCAAGTTCCTAACTCCTGATCCTTTGATTTTTTGAACAAACTTCCAACACAAAAGATGTTAAGTGTAGGTGTTTAGGTATTGGCTTGCATTTTTGGTAAATCCCAAGTGTATGTGTGAATGTCATGACTGATGTCATAACATTCTAGTTCAGGTTGTACTAACTCAATAGGTACATGTGCAGAAAAATATTGTAATTCAAATACTGATGTTTAGAAGTGTGTATCTGAGCATGTTTGCAAAATGATCACATTTTGCTAATCAGTAGACAGGTTTTCTCAGATGTCATAACAGATGTTATGACATCCTGTTCCGAACTAACAGGATTGCAGGATTGGATAAGTCTGAGTTTTTTCAGGAAATAACTCAGTCCCCTCTAAACAGAATCCTGCGTTTTCTGAGGAGTAACCTAGCTCAATCCTAACCTGATCAACAAAGTACTGTGACCTGGTCTTTAGGTCAAACGGAATCAACCCTAGGTTTTTGGAAACCCTAACTGAAGTTGCAGCTGCTATATATTCAACAGAGCTGCGGTTTTTGAAGATATCCCTGCTGATTGATTAGAAGATCAATTTTGTAATCTGTATAGATTTGTTTATTGTACTCCAAGCAATTATCATTGTGATAAGTGCCTTGGAATAGGTTTCAATTGTAAGGGTTGTGTAGCACTCAAAGCTTTGAAGCAAGAGTGTTTGAATGTTACTTGACTAAAGCTGTGAAGCAGAGTCAAGTTAGTTGTGTACATCACTCAAAGCTGTGAAGCACGAGTGATTGTGTTACTTGATTAAAAAGCTGTGAAGCTTAATCAAGTGTGTGTGTTTTGAAGAGTGTCTTCATCAATTCTCAAGTCAAATTGATTTATGTATCACTGCTGTGATTGAGGGGGAGTGAGTAGGAACTCAGGTTTAAGTTGTACTTAGATTAGAATTGCATTGGGTAGGTCTTAAGTGAAGGAGATAAACTGGTTGGTTTATTCCTGAATTAACATCTCATATAGTGGATTCTCTCCCTGGCTTGGTAGCCCCCAGAGTAGGTGTTGTTGCACACTGAACTGGGTAAACAATTGACTGTGTTATTTACTGCTTTTGTATTTACTGTCATATAGTAAGTCAGATACGGTGTCATAACATTGGACGTGACATTGAGTATCTGTAGCCAGAATTTCAATTGGTATCAGAGCAGGCACCCTGCCTGTATTACTGGGTGAGATCTAGGGATATCACTTTCTGGCACTATGGACAAAGAAGGAGTTTTTGGAAATAGACCACCCATTCTGGATGGAACTAATTATGACTACTGGAAACCTCGTATGATTGCCTTCCTAAAATCTCTGGACAAAAAGGCTTGGAGAGCTGCTGATAAAGGATGGATACATCCCACCATAACTGAAAGAGATGGGACAATCAGTCTGAAGCCTGAGGAAGATTGGAGTAAAGAAGAAGATGAGCTAGCCCTGGGAAATTCCAAAGCTCTAAATGCCTTGTTCAATGGAATTGATAGAAATATTTTCAGATTAGTTCATCAATATGAACTGGCCAAGGAAGTTTGGGACACTCTCAAAACTACTCATGAGGGAACTTCCAAAGTAAAAATGTCAAGGCTTCAGATGTTGACCACTAAGTTTGAGAATCTAAAAATGATGGAAGATGAAACCATTCATGAGTTTCACATGAACATCTTGGAGATTGCCAACACCTCAGGAGCACTGGGAGAAAAAATGTCAGAAGCAAAACTGGTGAGGAAGATTCTCAGATCCTTGCCTAACAGATTTGCAATGAAGGTAACTGCCATAGAGGAAGCCCAGGACATTAGCAAGTTAAAAGTGGATGAACTTATTGGGTCTCTTCAGACTTTTGAGATGGGGATCACTGATAATGGTGACAAGAAGAACAAAAGCATAGCACTTGTATCCAACACTGATGTTGAATACAAGGAGGATGAAGAAGAAAACATATCAGAAGCCATTGCCATGTTTGGAAGACAGTTCAACAGGCTCATCAAAAGAATGGACCCAAAGTCAAGGTCTAATGTTCATAACATTCCTTCTGACATTGACAGTTCCAGCAGAAGACCAAGGTCAGAAGATAAGGAAAACCAAGGCAGAGGTATTCAATGCCATGGATGTGAAGGATATGGACATATTCGAGCAGAATGTCCTACCTTTCTTAAGAAGAAAAAGAAAGGAATGATTGTTACTTGGTCTGACTATGATTCAGAAAGCAATTCTGAAGAAGAATCTGCCAAACTAGTTACTGCCCTAACTAGTGTTTGTACTTCTGAAAGTGACACCAGTGATGAAGAAGTAACATTTGAAGAACTGGCTGATACCTACAAGAAATTGTGTATCAGAAGTGGTGAAGTCTGTGTGCAAAATGAGAAACAATCAAAACTCATTGTAAAGCTGGAGGCTGAAAAGAGGGCAAATCTTGAAACTATAAGTCATTTAGAAGGAGAAGTTCAACTGCTGAACTCACAACTGAATCAAATGACCAAATCTGTCAAGATGTTGACCAATGGAACAGACAAATTGGAAGAGATCCTTCAGGCTGGTCAAAATATGGGAAATAAATCTGGCCTAGGATTTGTGGAAACAAAGAAATTTGGTACCGGGAAGCAAATGTCAAAACGAATGTCTCAACATTACTCTCAACATCAGGGACAGAGACATATGAAGAAAAGGTACCAAAGATGGAGATGTCATCATTGTGGGAAATATGGTCACATAAAGCCCTTCTGCTTCAGATTACATGGATATCCTAAACAGAACTCAGATGTCAAACCTAAGTCTAAAAAGGTACCACACGCTCCTCAATGGAAGAAAAAGGCTACTGCACTGATAGCACACACTTCCCTAAAGATCTCTGCAAAGGAAGATTGGTACTTTGACAGTGGATGTTCCAGACACATGACTGGATTCAAAAATCTCCTCAATAATGTTATGCCTCACACCACCAGTTTTGTGACCTTTGGAGATGGTGCTAAAGGAGAAATCAAAGGAGTTGGTAATTCGGACTACCCTGGAGTTCCAAGTCTGAATAAGGTACTGCTGGTAAAAGGGTTGACTATTAATCTCATCAGCATCAGTCAATTATGTGATCTAGGATTCATGGTCAACTTCTCAAGATCTGAATGTCTAGTGTTTAATGAAAAACTAGATGTTGTAATGAGAGGAATCAAATCCAAAAATAACTGTTATGTGTGGCAGCCTGAGAACACTGATATCTCCACTATGAGTCAAATCATCAAAGAAGAAAAAGAGATGAAACAGTGGCAGCGTAAGCTTGAAGGAATGAAAAGAGCTATTCCTATGGAAGATGTCAGAAGAACTTCTAAACTACAGGCTGATAATATAAGTGATGTGGCAAAGAACAAGTCTCATAAACTCTGTTCTCAAAAATTCTGGTCAAAACAGATGCTACCTGAGGACAATGTTACACAAGATGTTGTGACATTGTGGTGTGGTAATCTGAAAACATTCAACATTGGAGAAAAGAAGTCATTTGAACTGGAACATAGGTTCTCTAAGCTTCAGCTAACTGATTCTTCTACCAAGTCGCTTGTTGGAAATAAACTTGAAAATTTGAGGGGCAGATTGGGTATTCACCAACATGAGAAATTATAGCAATTAGTTTTGCTGAAAACAAGGGTTGAAGGGATTAATTTTATTAAGTCTATATTCAGTGGGTTAATCATATTCATTCACAATTACTTCAAAAGCCTTAAGAAGTTGAAGAGACTCCCTTGTACTCCCTACCTCTCTCGTCCTTGCAACCTGTTTCCTCCTCCCAATCGAAGAATTTTCTCAAACTGCTACTATCACTCAACGTTACACACAATGTCTCAGACATCGTCTTCCACCATGGCGGCTTCGTCTCACTCATCATCGTCATCATCTGATCAAGATTCTAGGGCAATCACTACATGCATAGAATCTGAAGTTCTTGAGGTCACTCCTCTCAGGGAGATGGCAACTGACCCAGCCAGAGTCAAAAAGCTCAGGACCAGACATGCAGGAAGAGCTCAAGCTACAGTCTCTGGTAACTCTTCTCTTCCTTCGTCTTCTACACCTAATAAAGAAGGATCAGTTCAAGTACACCAAGCTATTGCTAGACTGGTTTCTAGCATTCTGAGTGGCAACCAATCTGTACCGGGGATTTCTATCCCGTTGAATCAATCAGAAAGTCCAAATGTGGAAGGTTCTGAAAATATAGATGTCACTGAGGATGTTGTGACACCAAAAGACAACATTCAGAATCCCTCTGAAAAGGCTGCTGATCCACCTATCATTGATGTGGATGAAGATTACTCAGATAATGAACTGATTGCTAATGTGAACCCTAGCATTGCTAGGAGATTGATGAAAAGAAAGAGTAGTGAGACTGTTAAACCTGATGCTAAGAAATCCAAGGCTGAAGGGATGGCTGAGAAAATTCAGACAAAAGGGAAGAAGGCACAGGTGCAGACTGCTAGACAACCAATCTCCAAGAAAAGTAAAGAACCTGAAACTTCTGATTCTAATGATGAATCAGAATTTGAGGTTGACATTGACAATACTCCCATCAGAAGGAAGCTCCCCTCCAGCAAGATTGCTAGAGTACCTGAAGTGCCAACAGACAACATCTCCTTTCATCGTCCTGATAATGCAAACAGATGGAAGTATGTTTGCTTGAAGAGAATAGCCTTGGAGAGAGAACTCAACAATGATGCTTTGGAGTGCAAAGACATCATGGAGCTGATCAGGAATGCTGGGCTAATGAAGACAGTGATGAAGTTTAGCAAATGTTATGAAAATCTGGTTAAAGAGTTTGTAGTGAACTTGTCCAATGATTATGCTGATGGGAGGTCAGCTGACTTTGAGAGTGTGTTTGTTAGAGGAAGAAGGGTCAAGTTCTCTCCATCAGAAATCAACAAGTTTCTTGGAAGAACAAATAAGGACTGTCCTGATCTAGAGGCAACTGACAATGAAGTATGTTTGACCATCACTGCCAGGCAAGTAAAGTGCTGGCCATTGAAAGGGAAGTTGAATGCTAGTAAACTCAGCGTGAAATTTGCCATCTTGCATAAAATAGGTGCAGCAAACTGGGTGCCTACATATCACAAATCAACCATCTCCACAGGATTGGGGAGATTCATCTATGCTGTAGGAACCAAGACTGCCTTTGACTATGGAAGGTACATCTTTGAACAAACCTTGAAGCATGCTGGCAGTTATGCTGTCAAAGGACCAATTGCTTTTCCCTCCCTCCTTTGTGGAATCATCCTTGCACAATACCCTGACATCCTTGTAGCAAGAGATACAGTCTGCAAAAGAGCCCCTGCCCTTGGCCTGCACTACAAACTGTTTCAGGGATCCCATGCTCCAGACATTGTCATAACATCAGCTGAGACATCGTCTGCAAAGATCCAGTCCAAAACATCAGATGTCATAGCTGTTTTAAAAGAAACTTGCAAAGATATGGATGCTAGAAAAAGGACCCTAGAAGCTCTAATTGCCAGGCTAGAAAAGGAAGAAGCTGAAGAAAGCAGGAGGGAAGAAGATGAAGGACAGCTCAACATTGAAGAAATTGGCTCCTCTGAGTCTGATGACAGTGCTTGAAGGATGATTGCTGCTTGGTGGTGTTGCTGGTGGAGTTTGGAAGTATGGTCTGCTGTTGTCAGATGCTGATCTCATTATTTTTGTCTTGGATAACTGTATAACTTTATAAACATGTAATCTTTGGCCCATTTGTGGCTAAAGTGGGGGAGAATATTTTTGGTACTGCTTAATTAGTACTTAACACTATATTTTTCTGCTGTCACTTATTTCTGCTGCTATCTATCTATCTCTGATTGTTTAGGGACTTTAGCCAAAAATCTGCCAAAGGGGGAGTTTGTAGGTGTTTTGGTATTGGCTTGCATTTTTGGTAAATCCCAAGTGTATGTGTGAATGTCATGACTGATGTCATAACATTCTAGTTCAGGTTGTACTAACTCAATAGGTACATGTGCAGAAAAATATTGTAATTCAAATACTGATGTTTAGAAGTGTGTATCTGAGCATGTTTGCAAAATGATCACATTTTGCTAATCAGTAGACAGGTTTTCTCAGATGTCATAACAGATGTTATGACATCCTGTTCTGAACTAACAGGATTGCAGGATTGGATAAGTCTGAGTTTTTTCAGGAAATAACTCAGTCCCCTCTAAACAGAATCCTGCGTTTTCTGAGGAGTAACCTAGCTCAATCCTAACCTGATCAACAAAGTACTGTGACCTGGTCTTTAGGTCAAACGGAATCAACCCTAGGTTTTTGGAAACCCTAACTGAAGTTGCAGCTGCTATATATTCAACAGAGCTGCGGTTTTTGAAGATATCCCTGCTGATTGATTAGAAGATCAATTTTGTAATCTGTATAGATTTGTTTATTGTACTCCAAGCAATTATCATTGTGATAAGTGCCTTGGAATAGGTTTCAATTGTAAGGGTTGTGTAGCACTCAAAGCTTTGAAGCAAGAGTGTTTGAATGTTACTTGACTAAAGCTGTGAAGCAGAGTCAAGTTAGTTGTGTACATCACTCAAAGCTGTGAAGCACGAGTGATTGTGTTACTTGATTAAAAAGCTGTGAAGCTTAATCAAGTGTGTGTGTTTTGAAGAGTGTCTTCATCAATTCTCAAGTCAAATTGATTTATGTATCACTGCTGTGATTGAGGGGGAGTGAGTAGGAACTCAGGTTTAAGTTGTACTTAGATTAGAATTGCATTGGGTAGGTCTTAAGTGAAGGAGATAAACTGGTTGGTTTATTCCTGAATTAACATCTCTTATAGTGGATTCTCTCCCTGGCTTGGTAGCCCCCAGAGTAGGTGTTGTTGCACACTGAACTGGGTAAACAATTAACTGTGTTATTTACTGCTTTTGTATTTACTGTCATATAGTAAGTCAGATACGGTGTCATAACATTGGACGTGACATTGAGTATCTGTAGCCAGAATTTCATTAAGCATGAATCCACGATTCCAAATATATAAAAAACATCTCCTAACTCTAAAAAATGAGAGAGAATTTTAGTGATCCCAAATCTTAACCTAAGTTTTCTGCCATTTTCAAAGCTTAAATTCTCTCAACTCAGGCAAAATAAATGAAATGTAAAGATATGTACATGCTCAGGGCTATGAGTAGAACCTTGTTTCTTCACAAACTTAAGACTAAAGATGCATAATAAGAGAGATACGAGTTCAAAATTTTACCTATTCAGTTGAACTTCTATCTGGAGAATGAGGAACTTTCAGTGCAAGGTGATGATTGGAAAAGCTTCCTTGGGGTCCAGGGATGTTATTCCAATGTTTACTTTGTCTTGAAAGCTTCTGAATCAAGCTATGGAACTTCAACTGCAAAAGGAAAAAATGAAAATGGTGGAAACTGTTAGAGGGATTACAGGTCAGGTTTTAGGTCATGGTTAGCTTGCATACATGCTAGGGAATGTGTATGAATTGATTTTGGTAAGAATGCTCGAGGGAAATGGGAGTTTGCACTCAAACTGCAGAGGCAACCCTGTTTTTGCAGTTTGAGGATGATTCTGAGATGGAGGGTGTTTTGGAGGCAAATGGCTCGTGTCACAGCTTGGTTATGTTATCTTGAGTGTGTTTGGTAAGTTTGTTCTTGTGTGCTAATGCTGGTATGAGAGTTGTTACAAAAAATGGGACTTTCTTCTTTCTTAAGCAACAAAATACCACTTGATGTTCTAGGCATGTAGGGGGCCTCCTAATGGGCTGCATAATCTTCTCTTGATCAGAGCAATTTGTCCATAATCTTGTGCCATTCAGATTTGCAATGTACTTCTTTGATTTACCAATTGACATAAAGCAAGCTTTTGCAAAAATGGAAAGTTCACTTTATCTAAAAATGGATCAATCTTGTGTACAATGCTTGAACTCATGGAACAACACTTTGGCACAATGAACAAGCATTAAATTATGGAGTGTAACTTGGTTTAAGGACCTGTAATCTAGCCTAAAGCATGCTGAGTTCAAATTTGCAAAGTTATGGACATGGAACTTGGTCATGAACAAAGTGGTTTTTTGCTATATTGTGAAATTCGATTCTCTCTAACCATGAGGTTGTTTGAGAAGTTCTTGGACATTTTGGAAAGCTTGGAATGTGTACTACAATCCATATTTGAAATGAAAATTGAAATTCCAAGTGGAAGGGTATGAAAAATGGCCTTGAAGTGGGGTAGAAAACCTTGTCAAAATAGGTTAAAATTCTACTAAGTTAAAAATGGTTTAGTGCCCTTATTCAAAAAATTGTAACTTGAGATACAAGCTTCAAATGAGAAAACTTTGTGAATCAAAGTTGTAGATTATGCAACAAGCTACAACTTCCATGTTTTGACTTTTGTTTGAATCCAAATAGATCTTGGTGAAAAGGTGGGGCAAAGTTGGGAAAAAAATTAGGGTTTTTCATAACTTAGAAAAATTCTAAGTTATGAAAAATTCCATTTTCTAACCCTAATTTGCAATTTGTGATTTCTTGGTGAACAAGTTTCATGATTTGGCATGTTTTGATGAAAAATGAATCTTGACTCTTGATTTTGACCAAAAAGTCAAAGTTTGACTTTTCAGTATACAGTCAAAATTGATCAATTGATTGGGAAATTCAACTGTCAATCCTGTGTACTTGGGATCTTTTGAACTTGTTGAGCATGTCAAGATAATTCCATGGGGTCCTTGAGTCCATATGTGAGCTTGGTTTGCCATTGGCTAGGTCAAACAGTCAAAAATTGCCTCTGTACAGTCAAAACCCTAAAAATGACCATTTTACCCTTTTAGTGATCTGATCAAATTTCTTGTGGAATTGTGATCCAAACTTGATCAAATGGTTCAAATGAGTTCATAATGTTGATGTGGATCATATTTCATGAGATTTGACTGTCAATTGGCCATAGTTGACTTTTTCCCCAATACAGTTGATTTCTAGGTCAACTTGTCCAATTGACTGGGCAAAATTTGGAATCAGGACTTGAAACTTGGTATGGATAAACTTAGGGGGTCAATATGAAGCAAGAAAGTCATCTTGGGCACTTTAGGTCAAAGCATCTTTGTGCAAACACAAACCCTAATTTGGGGTTAGCAATGCAAGGAGGAGTCTTGAGCAGATGAAACCCTAACTGGATCTTGAGCTTCAAGAGCTTTGTGAGGAGAAATCAATGAGAAATGGGAGGGAAAATTTTGGGGTACAACACAAGTTTCTGAGTGTCTTCGGAGATTCCGCTCTCGTGATCAATCAGATCAAAGGCGAGTGGGATACGAAACACCCAAATCTTATTCCTTACAAGGAGTATGTGCTGACTTTGCTTCCCCACTTTGAAGAGATAACTTTTGAACACTTCCCAAGAGAGGAGAATCAGTTAGCGGACGCACTAGCTACGATGTCTTCAATGTTCAAAGTCAAATGGGACAATGAGGCTCCCCAGATCATTATCTGGAAGTTGGACGAACCTGCATACTGCTGCGATCTTGAGGCCGAAGAGGTAATCGAGAAACCCTGGTATCATGAGGTGAAGAGATATTTGGAAGCTCAAGAATACCCCGAAGGTGCATCGGTCAATGACAAGAAGTTCATGAGAAGGTTTGCGGCAAAATTCTTCCTCAGCAACGACATTCTCTACAAACGGAATCATGATTCAACTCTACTGCGTTGCGTGGATAAGGCTGAAGCAGAGAAGATCATGATAGAACTGCATGAAGGTACATTCGGAACACATTACAGTGGACATACCATGGCAAAGAAAATCCTTCGGGCAGGATATTTCTGGTCCACAATGGAAGCCGACTGTTACCAACATTCTCGAACTTGTCACAAATGCCAGATCTATGCTGATAAGGTGCACATCCCTCCGGTTCCTCTGAACGTCCTGACGGCACCTTGGCCTTTTGCAATGTGGGGCATCGATATGATCGGTGAGATCCGACCAACGGCATCCAACGGGCACCGTTTCATCCTAGTTGCAATTGATTACTTCACGAAGTGGGTTGAGGCAGCTTCCTACGCCACGGTAACCAAGAGCGTCGTGGCACGTTTCATTCGGCATAACCTGATCTGTCGGTACGACGTCCCAGAAAGGATCATTACGGACAATGGTACCAATCTTAACAACAAGATGATCGCTGAGCTCTGCGAGCAATTTAAGATACAGCACCACAACTCTTCTCCTTACCGGCCGAAGATGAATGGGGCTGTAGAAGCAGCCAATAAGAATATCAAGAAGATTGTGCAGAAGATGACAGTGACCTACAAAGATTGGCACGAAATGTTACCATTTGCTCTTCATGGGTACCGTACCTCAGCAAGGACGTCAACCGGGGCAACTCCTTTTTCCTTGCTCTACGGCATGGAGGCAGTCTTGCCGATTAAAGTCCAGATACCCTCTCTCTGGATAATGAAGGATGCAGATTTGAGTAAAGATGACTGGATCCAGACTTGACTTGATCAATTAAACCTGATTGACGAAAAGAGACTCAATGCTATCTATCATGGTCAGACGTATCAAAAATGAATGATCAGGGCATTTAACAAGAAAGTTAGACCACAAGAGTATCAAGTTGGGGACCTGGTAATCAAACGCATCATCCTTCCTCAAAGTGATCCCCGGGGAAAATGGACCCCTACGTACGAAGGGCCATTTGTGGTTAAACATGTGTTCTCAGGAGGAGCCATGATCCTGACCACCATGGATGGTGACGACCTTCCTCACCCCGTCAATGCAGACATAGTAAAAAGATACTACGCATGAATAAAAGACCCGCTAGGTTGACATACCTAGGCAAAAATAAGGGCTTCCCGACGAACCAAAAAGGTTCGGGCAAAAATAAGGGATGAAATGAAAAAAAAAATTGTACACCCGGCAAGCCGAAAACCTGAAAAGGCAGCTTGGGCAAAAATGGGTATCCCGGTGGACTGAAAACCCGAAAGGGCGGTCCAGGCAAAAGTTAGGGATAAAGCGTAACACTATGTCTCATTGGATCACTTTGCATCCAGAATTCGGCACCAACTATCTGGCTCAGACTTCGGCATCGATCAATCAGCTTCATCCTCAACTAAGCAGCAAAGTGATGAGACGCTTGAAGACATAAAGGCGATAGCAGAGTTTGAACCCAGTGGGAATATTGTGCACATAGCTGTTTTGTTTCCTTTTCAAAATTGTATAAACTTTGTGTTATTCGACGGCGTTCTCTTACTAGGACGTCAGCCTCTTGTACAAAAAACGCCTATTTACAGGCAAATTTCAAAATCAATACAGATTCAGTTTTCCAAACAAATTGCCAATTGTTTTTCCTTTTTTCTGTTTTGTCTTGCGAAGAACGTCCAATGTTCATTTTTGATATATGCATTTGACATTAAATTGCTAATTCATAAATACTTGCATATGAAACAAAAGACTAATTACAGGTGACATCAGAAACAGGGGCAATGTAAAGTTGTCTGATGCAGTCTGGTTGCTTTGTCCGCCGAAGTACCAAGGTAGGTTCAACTGAAGAATGTGACCAAATTATCTCAACTCCCCGCAGAGTAAGACAAGATTCAGCAATACTTTCCCCAAGTAGAGTTGGTTCCCTCATCAGCCCTACAATAGGCACCCTGTTCCCCTAGCAATAGTCAGCAATACTCTCCTCCAGCAGAGTTAGTCTACGGTCAGCCTAAAGGAAGTTGGGTATCCCCAGAAGATATCAACATTCCCCAGTGGAGTATAGGCATTTCTCAGCAAGCATCCCCGGCAGTCTTGATCTAAGATTGTTCCCCGGCGGAATACAGACACCCCAGTGGAACCATTCCCCAGTGCAATTCCAAAGGTTTCCCCCAGGAAAGTGGAATTCGTATCCCCGGCAGGTCTTGAAGCTTATCCCCTGCAGAGTACGGACGTCTCTCCCGAGCTTTATTCAAAGTTATTCCTCACAAGGGCTTATAACTGGGTTATCCTCAGCTAATTACCACAGAAGATCGCCCTCGGTAAAGTTCTTCCTATCCCCAGCGGAGTTTATCATTGTTATCCCCAGCGGAGTTTATCTTTGTTATCCCCAGCGGAGTCCATCATTGAAATCCTCAGTGAAGCTCTCATCAAACTTCAGCGAAGTATCTCTTCCCATAGAGTAATTCCCCTCAGAGTAATCTCTCCAACAAGTTTTTTCCCCAACGGAATCATCTCCTCCTACCGGTGTATTCTTGCAACCGTCATCCCCAGCGGAAGCAAAGAACTCTACTCTTCGAACGTCGGCCCAGGATTTAATTCCCCAGCCGATCGTCAAGGATTTATCTTCCTAGACGAAAATGCATTCATAAACATTTCATATTTCATACATCTTGTTTACATACATCATAAAGTGCATACAACACTATCTCATGTTGAACATCATGACATCATGCATTTCATACATCATGACATTACATACAACTGATGTTTTTCCTTTTCAGGAAAAAGACCACCTAAAAGACAACTACCTTCAACTGTCACAATTCCAGATTCGATTCCCGTATCTAGCCAGGGCACATCTGTGGGTGATCAGTTTCCAGACTCGATTCCTGTATCTAGCCAGGGCACGTCTGAAGAGTTTGAAGATTCGATTCCTGTATCTAGCCAGGGCATATCTGTTGACGACTATTTCCAGATTCGAATCCTGTATCTAGCCAGGGCACGTCTGAAGAGTTTGAAGATTTCGATTCCTGTATCCAGCCAGGGCATATCTATCGACTGTCACAATTCCAGATTTGATTCCTGTATCCAGCCAGGGCATATCTGTTGACAACAATTCCAGATTCGATTCTGTATCCAGCCAGGGCATGTCTGTTGACAACAATTCCAGATTCGATTCCTGTATCTAGCCAGGGCACATCTGAAGAGTTTGAAGATTCGATTCCTGTATCCAGCCAGGGCATATCTGTTGACGACTATTTCCAGATTCGACACCTGTATCTAGCCAGGGCATATCTGCATGAAGAGATTGAAGATCAAACACCTGTAACAAGCCAGGAAAACATCTATCTTTCTCAAAATACACAAGTTCTCGCTAAGGAATCTCTTATGAGATCAACCCTTCCAAATGGCATCTATAAGCCCATTCCCCGACAAGGTTCTGTCGCGTCTCCAGATGGCATCTATAAGCCCATCTCCCTATCCACCATCTCTCCAAATGGCATCTATAAGCCCATTTCCGACATCACATTGCTGATACTCCAACATGCGAGTGCAAATTTCCGGGCACTCTAGTATCCAATCTCCTTTTACCCTCGAGTCACGAAAGGCAAACTTGCCAATCTAACTCTTCAGGTTCAAGAAGATTGAACAGGGGAAACTGTTGTACCCCAAAATTTGCCCTCCCATTTCCTCAACATTTTCTCATCACAAGACCCTTGGAGCTCAAGATCCAATTAGGGTTTCCTCTGTTCAAGACTTCTCCTTGCACTGTTGACCCAAATTAGGGTTTGTGTTTGCACAAAGATATTTTGACATAAGATGACTTTCATGCTTCATGTTGGACTCCCAAGTTTATCCATACCAAGTTTCAAGTCTTGATTCCAAATTTTGCCCAGTCAATTGGACAGTTGACCTAGAAATCAACTGTATTGGGGAAAAAGTCAACTGTGGCCAATTGACAGTCAAATCTCATGATAATTGACCCACATCAACATTATGAACTCACATGGACCATTTGATCAAGTTTGGATCACAATTCCACAAAACATTTGATCAGATCACCAAAAGGGCAAAATGGTCATTTTTAGGGTTTTGACTGCACAAAGGCAATTTTTTGACTGTTTGACCTAGCCAATGGCAAACCAAGCTCACATATGGACTCAAGGACCCCATGTAATTATCTTGACATGCTCAACAAGTTCAAAAGATCCCAAATACACAAGATTGACAGTTGAATTTCCCAGTCAATTGATCAATTTTGACTATATACTGAAAAGTCAAACTTTGACTTTTTGGTCAAAATCAAGTGTCAAGATTCATTTTTCATCAAAACATGCCAAATCATGAAACTTGTTCATCAAGAAATCAAGAATTGCAAATTAGGGTTTGAAATGAAGATTTTTCATAACTTAGAATTTTTCTAAGTTATGAAAAACCCTAATTTTTTCCTAACTTTGTCCCACTTTCTCACCAAGATTCATTTGGATTCAAGCAAAAGTCAAAACATGAAAGTTGTAGCCTATTGCAAAATCTACAACTTTGATTCACAAAATTTTCCCAAAAGAAGCTTGTAGCTCAAGTTACAATTTTTGGAACAAGGGTACCAAACCATTCTTAACTTAGAGAAAATTTGACCTATTTTAGGCAAGGTTTTTACCTAACTTCAAGACCATTTTTCACATACTTCCACTTGGAATTTCAATTTGCATTTCAAAGATGGATTGTAGTACACATTCCAAGATTTCCAAAATGTCCAAGAACTCATCAAACAACCTCATGGTTTGGGAGAATCGAATTTGGCAATTTGGGAAAAACTCACTTTTGATTTGGCCAAGTTACATGTTCATACATCTAGGCCATTTTGAAATCAGCTTGCACAACTTGATTACATGTCCTATATCCCTTTTGCAATCATAAATTTAATGCAAACTCATTGTGCCAAGACCATATTTTATGTGTTCAAGCATTACATAAAGGTTTAGTCCCAAAATAGAAAAAGCATAATGTCCATTTTAGCAAAAGTGAACTTTATGTCAAATAGCAATCCAAGCAAGTACAGGGCAAATCTCTTTGGCACAAGTTTATGAGTTAATTACACTGATCAAGACTAAGTGGTGCAGCACATTAGGGGGGCCTATATCAGTCTAAAACTCAACTTGAACATTTGTTGCTTAAATTGGAAGAAAGCTAGCATAACATACAACAACTCTCATCTCAGCTAACACAGGCTTAAGCAAACTTGTCAAACATATTATAAACATCCATTCTGAGCTAGAACACGAGCCAACCATCTCCAACACCTTCTCAAATACAGAATCACCCTCAAACTGCCAAAATAGGGGACCTGCTGCAGATTGAGTTCCATAACTCATTCCATTCGTGCATTCTTGCTAAAAACACTTCAAACACATCCCACAACATCCCTTGAAGCTATTCCAAACCTCAAACACGACCTGTAACACTCCCATTCAACATCACCATTTTCATTTTTCTGTTTTGCAGGTGGAGTTCTATAACTCGATTCAGCTAGTTTCAAAGCAAAGTAAAACTTGGAATAGCATCCCTGGACATCAAGGAAGCTGTACCAATCATCACCTTGCACTGAAAGTACCTCCATCACCAGATACGATTCCAACTGAACAGGTAAGTTCATGAACTCATATCTCTCTATCCAGGCATTGTTAGCTTTAGGTTTGTGAAGAAAATATGTCATATTCATAGCCCTGAACATGCCCATGTAATTAGTTTTCATTTATATTATGTGTGCTGTGAGAATTTAATGTCTGAACATGGAACAAAAACTAGGTCAGGAATTGGGGGAGAATAAATTCTCTCTCTTCTTAGAGAGTTAAGTCAAGTTCTTTATATGTCTGGATTCGTCTCTTAATGCTCTACATTTTTCATGTTGTGAGTTTTGCTTGAAAGTCCAGGAATTGGGAGATAGAAAACGCGTGTTGATTGTTGTTCATACAGGTTCAGAGGTTGAAGAAGGACTTTTTGGGCTGGGCTTTGTTTCAGTTTCCTATTTGCACCCTTTTGTTACTTTTAAACCTCCTTGGCCCATTGTGCTTATTTTAATCATTTTTTGACTTTTGTTTTTTATTCCTGACTTATTTATTTTTCCTCACAATATTAAAAATATAAAAAATATTTTTCACACCATTTTTATATTTATTAGGTATTTATTTGTTTAAATTGATGTTTTGTACATAAATAAATACTTACATACTTTTATTTAAAAAATACTAAAATAATGCAAACACATTTATTTTCCATTTTTTATTTTATTTTATCTTCTGAAAATATTTTATATAAAATATACTTTTTTTATAAATATTAAATATTATTATTTTGTATATATTCAATATATTTAATAAATAATACAAATACACACACACATATATATATATATATATATATATATATATATATATATATATATATATATATATATATATATATATATATATATATATATATATATATATATATATATATATATATATATATATATATATATATATATATATATATATATATATATATATATATATATATATATATATATATATATATATATATATATATATATATATATATATATATATATATATATATATATATATATATATATATATATATATATTAGTATATTTAGGTTAAAAAATACAAAATATACACATTTTTATTTTTATTAATATTTAACATTAAAAATACCTTTTTGACAAATATACTTCATTTTTATTTTATTTTTGTACATAATTATTAAATATTGTATATATTAAATAATTAATACCTTTTATTTAATAAATTAGGGTTTTGCCCTAAATGCATAAAACTCCAAAAAATTGATACTTTTTATTTTGTTTATTTGACATATAAAAATACTTTTTTTTCATACATATAAAAAACATTTTTTGCATCTTGCATATTTATTCCATTTTTATTTAATTGTTGTATATTAAATATCTTGTAAATTCTCAATTTGATGTAATAGTCTAGGTTTAAATTCCTTGTCAAAATATCCCCCATTTGAACATTTGTACCCCCCTTCTCATATATTGTGTTGTAATAACTTAGGAACTTTATTTTTCGCACTTTAATGCTTTCTAATTATACCATGCTAGAATTAGGGTTTGTATGCAAATCAATTGACCAAAATAGTTTGACCTAATTGCAAGATAAACAAGCATGAAAATGGACAACACTAATCACACTTGCACCCCTAGGGTATTCCACTTGTTGCCTTCAATAATGGGCCATATTGCATGCTAGGTCTCTTTGGGCAAAACAAACAATCAAATGATCATAGTCCCTCGATGACGCTTTCGAAAGTTGCCTAAAAAATGATCAAAGTCCCTCCAAGGAAAAATTGCCCAAAGATACTTGGCACCATTGCAATTATGGTCTAAACGATGACCCGCGCCTGTCCCTTTCACATCCTAACACAAGATTGTCCACCAAATGCAATGGTGGAACAAAATTGTTAAAAGGGTTAAAAACATAGGAGAAAATCTTTGAGAAATTTAGGAGTAGACAACCTCTTAGTTACTTGAATCAAACTTGCAAAACAAAACACTTGCCTATTTTCAAAAACCACACATCACTACACTTTCAAAACAACTTTCAAAAAAACATTGAAAACCTTTTCAAAAGACATACACCTTTGTATACATCCCAACATGGATCATTACAAAGGTTGCCACCACATTGGCCTCTTTTCAAAAACATTTTCAAACCCACGCACACAAAGCACCATTTCAAACAATTGAAAATCAAGGTAAGTTGATCTAAGCAAGTAACTAAGAGCCCATGGATAACCATGGATAGAAAGGGTGCTAATACCTTCCCTTTCTATAATCTACTCCCCGAACCCAAGAAAACATCTCAAAGGTTTTTGTTGTGCTTTTTAAACCTTTCCTTAGGATAAAATAAAAAGTCGGTGGCGACTCTTGCTCAACCGAAACATTTGCGAATACAAACGCAAAACCATAGTCAGATCTCCCACCGTATCACAGCTATCTACTCTAAATTTCTCAAATATCTTTCTCATGTTTTAACCCTTTTAACAGTGTTGTTTCACCATTGTATTTGGTGGACAACCTTGTGTTAGGATGTTAACGGGACGGGCGCGGGTCATCGTATAGACCATGAATGCAATAGTGTCAAGTATTTTGGCAATTTTCTTGAGGGACTATGATCATTTTGTTTAGCCAACAAGATAGCGTCATCGAGGGACTATAATCATTTTGTTTGTTTTTGTTTTGTTTAAGTACTTGACATGCAAACATGGCCCATTTTTGAAGGCAACAAATGAATGTAACCCTAAGGGTGTAAGTGTGCAAGTGTGTTTTGTTGCATACAATAGTTTATCTTTGAATTAGGATTTTCTATTTCATTGATTTTATCTTGCCATACACATCCTAATTACTAACATTTTATATTTGAAAGCAGTAAAAAGCAGAAATATAAAATCCTACGCTATTACAGCAATTAGGGGGTGGGGATACATATTTGTACATGGGGTGGTTCAATGAGAAAAATAGATAAGAAAAGAAAATAACAAAGGCAAGATAGAGAGAAAGAGAGAGAGAGAGAGAGAGAGAGAGAGAGAGAGCCAGCGTGCTGCTGAGAGGTCATCAGAAGTTCTGACTTAAGCCTGCTTCCAGATTATCAACCTTTTGGTTAAACTGTATGAGTCAGAACTTCTGACTCTGGCACCTGCAAAACAGAAACCTGTTAGTGGGAAGATCAGAAGTTCTGACCCCCATGCGCTGCAAGACAAAAGTTTGTTAGTGGGGAGATCAGAAGTTCTGATCCTGCTGGAGATACAATAATCTTCAGAAGTTCTGATATTATTGACAGCAGAACAGGCTTCAGATATGCTAACGTTAAAGTCATCGCTTTGGCTTCTCTCTGTGCTAGTCAGAACATCTGCAGTTTTATTATTTTTCCACAAAACAGAAAACATGTTTGGGACAGCTTCAGCAAATGTCAAAGTGTTTTAGGAGACAGAACCAACAAGGTCACAGGCAGGTTCTACGCTGATTTACTTTCTACTCAAACATTCTGAGGTATGAAAATCCTCAGAACGCAAACAGCAACAACATGATATTTACATTATGTTTATTTGAGCATGCAAAGCTGATGATGCTTAGCAGCGTGATGAAGGTCAGCAGGTGCTTACCTGGCTGTTGGAAAAGTTTGTGAGTGAGAGCTAGCTTTTAGCTCTGATGGTGTTCTGGATAGGTTCTTTTTTGAAGGGGTGGATGGAGAGTATATGTGGTCAGAAGCTGTAGGGGCGTATTTCTTTAATCAAGAAGCAATATGGGTACAAATGAGGTTTTGAGACAGGAGATTCAAAGTTATGTTTGAGGCTCTTGAAACACCAAGATTTTTTGACAGAGTTTCAAAGTATTTTCTTGCTAAAAATTTCGGTTTCTCTTCTAGCAATTTTTTCTGGACCGCTTCTTAGTGGTCAATGGTGCTCTATTTATAGGAAAAACTCTTGTGGATTCTTGAACGTTAAAGGCGCCAATAGAGGTTAAATTGTTTTTTTTAAAGAAGTTCATGGAAAGTTGTGATAATGTACAACTTTTCAACCTAGGCTGGAACAGCAGGCAAGGATTGAGGAGAAGTGACCTCTATAGGTGGAAGGTGGCGCATAGACCCATGCCTAAGCCTGCATAAAGGTGTTTACCAAGCCACACGTGAAGAGACCTCTTGGATGAATGTTCAGGAGTGGTTGGGAGCATTAATGAGCATTAAATGGTGATGAGACTTATCAACACCAAAATTCTTGTAATAGGAGAAAACCTGAACCAGCAGTTTTTGTTTTACCAAAAACAACGTGAACCAAGCTCTGATCTTGGCCTCTTGCTGTCTCAGCAAATTCTGGGGATTCTCCTGACTTTCTAACACGTTCCTTGGATTTGCTTCTAGAAATCCTGGACTTAGAGATTCTGTGTCAGTGTAACACCCACTCTTCTGACCCTTTCATCTTCTGATTCCAGCATGTTCTGAAGGAGCCTTCAGACTTCTTTACTTCCTTTGCATTTCTCTAGCAAACTCTGGCTGAACTTGCGTAACTGCTGAAAGAGCCATGTTCTGTTTGAGGCTTACGTGTTGAACCATGTTTGCAACCTCTAACTGAGTTAATGTAGCTGTTGAAGAGCCAACCTCTGACTGCGTTGAGCCAAGCTTGCAACTTCTGACCGTTTCTGTCTGGAGGTTGGTCCAGAAGTTCTGAAGTGCTATTTTCTTCTTAAACACCCATTTTTAGAGAAAAATTCCAAATGTTTAGAATTTAATTTTTTTCAAGGTAAAAGTTTTGCCTTTAGAGCTTGTGTGATCATTTTGCTCTTGTAAATGGTTTGCTTGGGAAGAAATGATAATTCAGGACTTGGATTTGTTTCAGAGAGACTCTGAGAATCCAGGATGATTTCCTGAAGAATGAGAGGGCAAATTTTGGGGTACAACAGCTGCCCCTGTTCAATCTTCTTGAACCTGAAGAGTTAGATTGGCAAGTTTTCCTTTCGCGACTCAAAGGTAAAAGAGGATTGGACACTAGAGTGCCCGTAAATTTGCACTCGTCCAAAGCATAGTTGAGGGAATGGGCTTAAAGATGCCATTTGGAGATGGTAGAATCTTGCTGGAGATGGGCTTAAAGATGCCATCCAAGAATATTTGTTAACTTGCAATGTTGTAAGTCAAAAGAATGAGTATCAAAATGGTATCCGTGTCTGGAATGCATTCGAACTGTATCTGGAGACTGAATTTGTATGAGTAAAAGAATGGCATCCGCGTCTGGGGCGTATCTGAGTTGTAACTGTGTTTGAATGTAGAATGAATATCAGAATGACTGTCGTGCCTGGAGTGTATCTGTATTGTATCTGGATGACAGAGGAATATCTGTGTATGGAGCAACTGTGTATTGAGGATAAACTCTGAATGAGTGACAGAATGGCAACCGTGTCTGGAGCATATCTGGACTGTACCTTGGAGTTGAGATCTGTATGAGTAGTAGAATGATCGCCGTATCTGGGGTGTATCTGAACTGTAACTTGGAGTTGAGATCTGTATGAGTAGTAGAATGACTGCCGTGTCTGGGGTGTATCTGTACTGTAACTGGGATCTGAATAAGTGACAGAATGACTTCCTTGGCGACTGCACTGGGGAGAATCAAACTGTCGATGTAAGGGTCATAATGGTATCCGTGCTTGGAATGCATTGAACCTTGAGGTTGATAAATGAATCTGAATGAGAGATAGAATGGTCGTAGTGTCTGGGGCGTATCCAGTCTATATCGGATTGCTGAAGTATGAATGAGTAGTAGAATGACCGCCGTGTCTGGGATGTATCCATATTGTATCTGGCTTGAAATCCTAAATGAGTAATAGAACGACCGCCGTGTCTGGGGTGTATCCATATTGTATCTGACTAATTGTTAGCGATAGCCTTTTAATCCTATCCTGGAAAGGATAAAATGTTAGCTAAAACGCAAAGTTATGTTGCATGAGATGTATGATGCAATGAATTGCGTTTCATCAATGTTTATGCCATATGAATGTAATGATTATGCATGTAAGCTGGATAGATGTCTTGCTGAGGAAGATAAATCCTGGACTGCTGCCGGGGATTTGAAAATCCTTGGTGACTTGTGGGGGAATGAGAATTTTGATGATCTCTATTGGGGAGTCCAGAACCTGGTAGACTTATGGTGGAGAAGTAAGACTGAGAATCTTCAATCTGATGGGAAGTATCTTTGTGGGGAGAATGTTCACTAATCTGGTTCCGCTGGGGATTGATAGTTGGAAGCTTTAGCTCCGCTGGGGATTAACAGTTTTGGCTCCACTAGGGATCTTGAAACTGAGGGGAATTATATTCTGGAAAGCTCTCTGGCTGGGGAAATCAGCTTTGAGAAAGCTTTTGTTCTGCTGAGGATCCTGAAGTTTAACTCTGTTTGGGGAATTAAACTCTGGATTTTAACTTTGTTGAGGAATTTGAAGTTTAATTCCGCTGGGGATTCCCTCTGAAAGGGCATCAAGATATCTATCTGTACCTTCAACCTATCAGCAATCATCTTTCTTGATTTGTAAGAAAATGATTATGTTCAAATGCATATGCCTATTTAACAAAACATTGGACGTTTCTCAAATAAAACATAAGTGTAAAAAAGCAAAAGGGAGACAAAGCAAATTTCTGTATTTGGAAAAGTGTTTGTATTAACTTTTTATGAGTATCTTTGTACAAAGGAGACAGGCATCCTAGTAAGAGGATGTTGTCGTAAAAAAATTGGAAATTTTATATAAAAGAAAGATGGCTATGTGTAACAATTCCATGGGGTTCCCATTCTGTTATAGCCTTCACAACTCTGAATATCTTGTCCATTCAATGCTTCGTCTGCCGATGATTGGATTGATCAGAAGCTCGGAGCTTGTTGATGAAGAGATTGTTCTTTAAAGTGATCCGACGAGACATAGTCATACGCTTTAATTCCCTAACTTTTGCCTGGATCGCCCTTTCGGGTTTTCAATCCACTGGGAAACCCTTTTTTGCCCAAGCCGCCCTTTCGGGTTTTCAACTTGTCAGGTGTACAGATTTTTTTGTTGTATCCCTAATTTTTGCCTGAACCGCCCTTTCGGGTTTTCGGTTCACCGGGATGCCCATTTTTGCCCAAGTCGCCCTTTCGGGTTTTCGACTTGTCGGGTTGTTTCATGCATAGTATCTTTTGACTATGTCTGCGTTCGCAGGGTGTGGCAAATCGTCGCCGTCCATGGTGGTCAGAATCATTGCACCACCAGAAAATATGCTCTTGATCAGAAACGGTCCTTCGTAAGTAGGAGTACATTTGCCCCTGGGGTCACTTTGTGGCAAGATGATCCGCTTGATTACAAGATCTCCGACTTGATATACCTGATGTCTTACTTTCTTGTTGAAAGCCTTGATTATCCGTTTTTGGTACGTCTGACCATGGCAAACAACAGTGAGTCGTTTCTCGTCGATCAAATTGAGTTGATCAAGTCGGGTCTGAATCCAATCTTCTTCATTCAAACCAGCATCCTTCATAATCCTTAAAGAAGGAATCTGAACTTCCATGGGTAGGACATCTTCCATGCCATATACCAAAGAAAATGGGGTTGCCCCTGTTGAAGTACGTGCCGTGGTGCGATATCCATGCAGAGCAAATGGTAACATCTCATGCCAGTCTTTGTAGGTAACTGTCATTTTCTGAATGATCTTCTTGATGTTTTTGTTCGCAGCTTCAACAACACTGTTCATCTTCGGCCGATAGGGAGATGAATTGTGATGATAAATCTTGAACTGTTCGCATAGAGCGGTGATCATAATATTGTTCAGGTTTGTACCGTTGTCTGTGATGATCCTGTCGGGAACACCATACCAACATATGAGGTTCTGCTTGATGAAGCGGGCAACCACATTTTTTGTAACAGAGGCAAAGGAAGCTGCTTCGACCCACTTGGTGAAATAGTCAATAGCGACCAAGATGAAGCGATGTCCATTGGACGCTGTGGGCTTGATCTCTCCAATCATGTCAATGCCCCACATTGCGAATGGCCAAGGAGCTATCAGAACGTTGAGAGGAACATGAGGAATATGAACCTTGTCGACATAGATTTGGCATTTATGGCAAGTACGGGAATGTTGATAGCAATCAGCTTCCATGGTAGACCAATAGTAGCCTGCCCTTAGAATCTTCTTAGCCATCGTATGTCCACTCAAGTGGGTGCCAAATGTGCCGCTGTGTATCTCATTCATGCTTAACTCTGCTTCAGCTTTGTCTACACATCAGAGTAAAACACAATCATGGCTGCGCTTGTAAAGGATGCCATTGCTTAGGAAGAACTTGGCCGCAAATCTCCTTAAGAACTTTTTGTCATTGACGGAAGCTCCTTCGGGATATTCTCTGGTCTGGAGATACCTTTTGATTTCATGAAACCAGGGTTATTCCACTACTTCTTCGGTATTAATCTCATTACAATGCGCAGGTTCATCCATTCGCTCGATGGTGATTTGGGGAGCCTCGTTATCCCAATTGAGTTTAAACATGCAAGACATTGCAGCCAGAGCATCTGCTAGCTGATTTTCTTCTCGCGGGAAATGCTCGAAAGTAATCTGCTCGAAATGAGGCAGCAATGTCAGGACATGTTCTTTGTATGGGATAAGATTAGGATGTTTGGTATCCCACTCTCCTTTGATTTGACTGATAACAAAAGCAAAGTCCCCAAATACGATCAAAGATTTGATCCCCAAGTCTATAGCAGCCTTGAGACCAAAGATGCAAGCTTCATATTCAGCCATGTTGTTGGTACAACTGAAACAAAGTCGGGCCGTGAAGGGTATATGGCAACCTTCCGGGGAAATGAGTACCGCACCGATACCGTTTCCGAGTGCATTTTAAGCACCATCAAAGTACAGGGTCCATCGGGATCCATTTTCAGGTCTGTCATACGGTCTGTTACCTTCAATGTTGTCTAAAGTCATGATGTCCTTGTCCGGAAAGTCGAATCTCATGTATTGATAATCTTCGATAGCTTGACGATCTAGATGGTCAGCTAGTACACTCCCTTTTATAGCTTTTTGGGTAGTATACTGGATGTCATACTCGGTCAGGATCATCTGCCATCTAGCGATTCTTCCAGATAAAGCAGGCTTCTCGAAGATATACTTGATAGGATCCATTTTGGAAATCAACAAAGTGGTATGAGTCAACATATACTGCCTTAGTCGGCGAGCAGACCATACCAAAGCGCAGCAAGTTTTCTCGAGCAGTGAGTAACGAGTATCACAGTCGGTAAACTTTTTGCTAAGGTAATAAATGGCATGCTCTTTTTGACCAGACTCATCATGTTGGCCTAGCACACACCCCATTGAATTGTCCAAAATAGTCAGATACATGATCAGCGGCCTTCCTTCGACGGGTGGCATCATAATAGGAGGTTCTAGCAAATACTCCTTGATCTTATCAAAAGCAGTTTGACAATCATCGTTCCATTCGACTACCTGATCTTTCTTTAATAGTTTGAAAATTGGCTCACAGGTAGACGTCAGGTGAGAGATGAACTTGGCGATATAGTTCAAGCGTCCCAAGAATCCCCTATCCTCCTTTTCAGTACGGGGGGCAGGCATTTATTATATAGCCTTTACTTTTGCTGGATCGACCTTAATGCTTTTGTTGCTGACAATAAATCCTAGAAGTTTACCAGACCTAACTCCAAAAGTGCACTTACTTGGATTCAGTCTGAGTTTGTACTCCTTCATCCTGGCAAACAGCTTTTGCAAATGTTCAAGGTGTTCCTCCTCTATTTGTGATCGAGCTATCATGTCGTCTACGTAAACTTCAATCTCATGATGTATCATATCATGAAACAAAGCTACCATGGCGCGTTGATAGGTTGCCCCTGCGTTCTTCAGTCCGAACGGCATCACCTTGTAGTAGAAGGTACCCCATTGTGTAACAAAGGTTGTTTTCTCCATGTCCTCGGGGGCCATTTTAATCTGGTTGTAGCCCGAGAATCCATCCATGAAAGAAAATACTTTGTGCTGAGCCGTGTTGTCAATCAAAATGTCGATATGTGGTAGCGGAAAATCATCTTTAGGGCTAGCCCTGTTCAAATCCCGATAGTCCACACACATTCTGACATTGCCGTCTTTTTTAGGTACTGGCACGATGTTAGAAACCCATTGTGGATAGGATGTAACAGCCAGAAAACCAGCATTGAATTGCTTCATTACTTCAGCTTTAATCTTCTCAGACATGTCAGGCCTCATTCGGCGGACTTTTTGCTTGATCGGTGGACATTCCTCTCTTGTAGGGAGGCGGTGAACCACAATGCCTGTGTCTAACCCTGGCATGTCTTCATAAGACCAGGCGAAGATTTCAACATATTCATTCAACAGCTGTATTAAGAGTTCCTTGACACTTGGTTCCAGATTGGCACCCACTTGTACTTCTTTCCTGTCTTCCTCTGTTCCTAAGTTGACGGTTTCCAACAACTCTTCATGAGGTAAGATGGCCCTCTCTTCTTGTTGTAGAAGTCTGGCTAACTCTCCCGGCACTTCACAATCTTCGTCGTCTTCGTACTCAGCCTGATTGACCAAATCTTCAGAGTTATTGAAGGATACAACAGAATAGTCACCCATGGAATCCGGAGTGGATGGGTACCTGCATTTGTGAGTGTGGGTGTGTGTAAGGGATAGCCATCCTTAAACAAAAATGCAAAAGGAAAGAAAATGAACACAGTAGTTTATAAATGAAAAAAACGTCCAATGATTCATTAAACATGGCATATGATTATGAAGAGAATCAAAACCCTTACAAATGGACCTACATGCCCCGGACAAGGCATGAGGTGAAAAATAGTGTGCAGATTGTTTTAGTAATTATTACAGACCAACAGGAAATGTTCGAAAGATAAATTACTGATTGATGAAAGTAATGGGAACGAAGTCTTTTGCCTCCCAGTTGTGCAGTCCTCCTTCAATGGTTGGAAAGATCCAGTCTTCAACGTTACCTTCTTCGTCTTCGTCTTCTAAAGCATTGATTCCATGAGGAGAAATCTTGATGGGTGTCTTTTCAATTTTTGAGCGACGCATAGCCTTTTGCCCCGCATCCACAAACCCCAACCCAAACTTGTCCGTCTTGTGAGGAAATTCAGGCAACTGACCCCATACTGTGCTCTTCCCCTCTTTCATTGCAGCCTTTGCGTCTTTCAGAGATGCCATCCTGGCCACCTACTTGGGTACCTCAGCTACTGCCTTTGCTACTGCAACCTCGGGAGAAACTTCCTCAAAGTGTTGAAAGGGTGTTTCGATGAATTCGACATCCACTTCCACATACCGAAAGGAATTCAGATGACTGATCATGTACTCCTCCTCACCGTGTACAGTTATGATTTTTCCCTTAACAGGGTATTTCAGCATCTGATGTAGAGAGGAAGTGACTGCCCCAGCATTATGAATCCACGGCCTTCCTAGCAAGCGAGAGTAAGATGGGCGGATGTCCATCACATAGAATGTGGAGTTTAACACCTAAGTGCCTATCTTGATGGTAATGTCGACCTCCCCATGCACCATTCTTTTAGACCCGTCAAAGGCCCTGACAATGATATTACTTGGTTTCAGCTCCAAGCCTTCACAATCCAACCGGTCCAGAGCCTTCTTAGGCAGCACATTTAGAGAAGAACCAGTGTCGACCAAGACATGGGCGAGAGTGGTTCCTCAGCATTCAACTAACACATGCAATGCGTCATTGTGCTTTCTTCCCTTCGGAGTCAGGTCAGCATCAGACAAACCCAAGTCGTTGTCGGCGGTAAGGCTGGCTACACAATCCTGGAATTGATCGGCTGAGGTTTCTTGGGGCACATGGGCTGTCTTCAAAAACCTTATCAAAGCTTTGGCATGAGCCTCCGAACAAAGCAATAGGGCCAACATGGATATCTTTGAGGGGGTTTGCCCCAGTTGCTCTACCACATCATAATCACTCTTTTTGATTATTCTCAGAATCTCCTCCATTTCTTTTTTAGAGGTTTCGGGGATGACCAATGGCTGAGCCCTCGTCCTGACGAGCTCTTCTTGGATCCCTTTTCCTTTATCATTGGCAGCAGCAGAAGGGACAACCACAGGAGTAACAGCTTCTTCAATCATTGGAGTTCTTGCAGACAGTTTTACCGGTGCAGGAGTAACCTTGGGAGCAGCTGAGGGTCCAAAGATTGCCTTTGGAGGGGCAATCTCTGGAGAGAAAATTCTTCCACTTCGGGTAATTTTGCTTGTTCCGTCAATGTTTCCAATGTCGGCAGTTTCTTCGTCAGAGCTCTCTTCAGTTATCTCGATTTGTTTAACACCATGGTAGTAGATTTCTCCACCATAATTCCACGGTATTGATTTGTCAGATTTGTATGGGACGGGCCCAGGCATGGTTATTTTTAGAGGTACTATCTTCGGAGCGGATGTAATCTTAACAGGTCTTTTGGGGACCTTGGAAATATTGGCGGAAATGGTTATTATTGAAACTTCATTGATAGGAGTTGGAGTAACGGGAGTCTTTTCGAAAAGAATTTGTTGGTTGTCCATTAGGCGTTGGATGCCTATCTTCAGCAATGGACAGTCAGTTGGTAGGGCGAAACAAAGGTAGCATTCCTCTTTACAACCTGGGAAAATCCCAGCCTTCAACAGATTCAACTTGATTGTCAGTAGTGGAGTTATCAGATCATCAACAGTAGCAACATACAGATCTTCTTCAACAGCATGGACGTTGTGACCATGCTTTGGCATTGGAGCGGAGATTACATTCGGCTTCTCAGGGGCGTCGAACTCAACCTCTTTAGCATCTATCAAATCTTGAATTTTATTCTTTAGCGCCCAGCAATTGTTGGTGTCATGCCCGGCGCTGTCAGAATGATAGGCACATTTAGCATTGGCATGATAGTATGGAGATGTGGTGTTAGGGTTTTTCGGCGCCTCCTTTAAACCAGTCAGATTCAACTTCAACAAATGGGGAAGAACTTGTGCAGGCGTCATGTTGATGCGGGTGAACTGCCGTTGTGGCCGTTCGACCCGTTGCTGATTAGGTCTAGACTGATTGTTACGAGGCTGATCATTTGACGAATTTTGAATCATCACGGCCCCTACAGTCGGCCGGCGCTCAGTTCTTCCCAGTCCTTTCTGAGAGTATATAACAGTTGCTTCCTTCTTGGCCGGGAATGGTTTTTTAACAGTTGCAGAGGCAGATGCATCCCTTTGAATCTTCCCACTCTTAATACCGGCTTCCACCCTTTCGCAAGTCAGAATCAATTCAGTAAACCCTGTGGAAGAGCTCCCAATAAAATGGTTGAAGAAAGGGCCATATAGGGTCCCCAAGAACATATCAACTAGTTCCCTATCTGAAAGCGGTGGTTTCACCCTTCCGGCCAAATCGCGCCATTTATGGGCGTATTCTTTGAATCCCTCATTTGAGGTCATCCCCATACTTTGTAGCTGAGTACGGGTTAGCGCCAAGTTAGCGCTATATTGATACTGGCGATAAAAGGCAGCTGCCAAATCCTCCCAACTATGCACTTCTGACCTCTCAAGCTGGTAAAACCAATCTAGCTGTGTACCAGACATGCTGTCCTAGAAGAAGTGTACCCAAAGATTTCTATCGGATGAATGAGGTTGAATTTTTCTGACATACGACCTTAGGTGCATCTTTGGGCAAGACAGACCATCGTATTTTGCAATAGTTGGCACCTTGAACTTTGGAGGAATCACAATCCCCGCAATCAATCCTAATTCTTCAAAATCTAGCTCGGGAACCCTTTGCAGCTCCATAGCTGCCAGTCTATCCTCCAGGTTTTTGTATTTGTCGTCCGCTGGTGGGTATTACTGCTCTGAATAATCTTCATCTTCCTCAACCTCTTCCTCTTCAGCCTCAGACTCAGAAGGTAATGCAGCTCCTTTTCCTTTTCCAGTCCCCTCATCAGACGTGGAGGGGAATTCAAGAACTCTCCTAGCTTCATTCTCAAATCTTCTTCCCAGTGTAGGTACCCCAACTCTTTTCTTTTTCTTTTTTCCTTTTTCTTGCTCTTTATTCCCTAACAGTGCTTTAAGATCCTCCTGACCCTTTACCAAGGTCATAAGGATCTGTTGAAACTGCGAGTTTTGTGCCTGCAGATCTTTGATCGTCTGCTCGATATCCATCTTACTGAAATAAACAGCAGAAAGATAAGGAAACCTGGTGTGAAGACCTGTTTATGCATATGATGAATGATATGTTTATTCATGCAATGCATACAAGGATTTAGAAATTCAAAATTGTTGCAGACAAAAAGAACACACGTCATATTAATAAGAAGAAATTTTGTCAGTACATAAATGCCCCATGGGCCAAATATTACAAAAACTTCTTAAGGTAAAAAGACGTTGCGCGTCCTCTTTAGTGCGATGTAAGTGTTGAGGGTCTCCTCCTTGTGAAGTCGGCGGGTAAGCTCCAAAACCTTCTTCTCACTGGCGTAGAAGCTGGCTTCAAAAGTATCCCGTTCTTCCTTGAGTTGGATCCAACTCTTCTGCATTTCCTCCCATGATGTCGGAATGTCAGGATGTAGGATGGTGTATGGAACCTCTCCTTCCTTAACAAGCTCTTTGATCAAAGGGAGAATGTGAGGATAAGGCATCATAAGACTCTGGGCGCGGGTTCGTACCCACTTGAGGTAAGGCTCAAGAGGGATGGAGTTCTTGTGCCCCAAGTGTCTTGCTATCTACCTTGTTAGGCATCCTCCAAGCTCTGATGAATCTTTGGTGAAGTCCTTGTGCATCATTGTCGAAGTCAAAAACTAGGTAAGGAATCAGCATGTCATGAGGGCTATCCCTCTGTGCATATCCGAATTGTCTCAAAGCTAGACAAGGGTTGTAGGTAATGCCTCCTCTAATGCCAAGTAATGAAACATTAGGGAACTCACCACAATGATCAATGATGATGACATTTTCTCTGGATCGAGAACACCAATGTACATCAGAATGCGTGAGGGTCATCAATCGTTGTGACCACCTTGAACCCTGCTCGTTCTTCAAAACTGATTGTGGAAGGTGCAAAATAAACCACCTTGCTAGGAGAGGAGTACAGCACATGAGAACACCTCTTTTCCTCATTGTTCGTGTGTAAAATGAGTGTAGGATGTCCCCAAGTAATGTAGGTATGGGATTCTTTGACATGAAAATCTTGACAGCATTGACATCTATAAGTTGGTCAAGATTTGGGAACAAGACCAACCCATAAATGTGGAGTGCCACAATATCTTCAAAGGCTTGCAGATCCAAAGAATTCCAACACTCTTGTGCCTTCTCGAACAAGAATTTTGCCAAGAAGCCCTTGACACCACTTCTGGTTTCCCAATGCCCCTTGATGTCAGATGGTTGCAAGTGTAGTGCTTGAGCAACATCTTCAGGTTTTGGTTCTTTTTCCGTACCGTTGTAGGGTAGTTGATTAAGAATAGGAATTCTCAAGAGTTGAGAAAATTCCTCCAAAGTAGGCACCAATTGGTAATCGGGGAATGTGAAACAGTGGTGAAGGGGGTCAAAGAATTGGAACAACACTTTCACCATGTCTTCTTCAATGCTGGTGTTGACTAGGTTGAGAAGTCTACCATGTCTTTCAATGAAGAGAGAACTTTCTGGAATTCTGGATGTAAGCTCCTTGAGTTGAGGAGGGATTCTCACAAGGTTGACTTGGATAGTTTTCCTGCGAAGAATTTCCATGACCTACAAAACAAGAACAAAGATGAAGATCCAAACCCTTGAAATGGTTAGTGGATGCATATGATGCTTTATGATGTTCATGATGTATGCACAAACATATGTACAAGCAATTCACACAAAACCCTAGTTTCAGGCTTGCACGAGGTTTCATAGGTAAATACCCTCTTGAGTGTAGTTGGCTTAAAACCTGTCCTAAATAGTAACCGGGTTCTAAGGAGCTCAATATCATTAGATTGTTTTCCATGTTCATTGTTTTGGTTTAGCCACTTAACTAGCGACCAAAATATTCCAAGAAAACAACCCTCAATGAGTGTAGTATCGAGTATCTACCAACTTCGGACTGCACCAAAGCCGGTCATCTCACTACCCCTAATAAAAGGCCAAGATGGTCAAGTAAGGTTATAGGTCATTAGTGCTTGGTGACATCACTCAGCGGCCCCGTACTCTCCTTGATTGAACTCAAGGGTTACCGGTACTCACAAATATGTCGCACTAATATAGCTATTGCTTCAACCGTGTCAGTATACCCCGCACAGTTTTCACAATGTATTGTTATCTATAAATGTTTCCCAAATTCGGGTGTAGGATTTCAAGCCCAAACAAGAGAACCAAAATGTAAAGCAATCAAAGCAAACAATTAGTCATGCAAAAGGTGATCTAAGCCCTAAGGTTACTCCACTTTAAAGTTGTCCCCAGCAGAGTCGCCAGTTCTGTGATACGGTGGGAGAACTGACTTGAGGTTTTGCGTTTTTTGTTCACAAATGTTTCAGTTTAGCAAGAGTCGCCACCGACTTTTTATTTTATCCTAAGGAAAGGTTAAAAAGCACAGGAAAAACCTTTGAGATGTTTTCTTGGGTTCGGGGAGTAGATTATAGAAAGGGAAGGTATTAGCACCCTTTCTATCCATGGTTATCCACGGGCTCTTAGTTACTTGCTTAGATCACTTGCCTTTGCTTTTCAATTGTTTGAAATAGTGCTTTGTGTGTGTGGTTTTGAAAATGTTTTGAAAAAGATGCCTTGTCTAGGCAACCATTGTAACAATTCTTGTTTGAATGTTTTACAAAGGTGTTTGTCTTTTTGAAAAGATGTTTTCAATATTTTTGAAAGTTTGTTTTGAAGTTGTGTTGTGATGTGGGTTTTGAAAAATGGCAAGGATTGTTTTTGCAAGATTGATCAAGTAACCAAGAGCTATCTACTCTAAATTTCTCAAAGATCTTTCTCATGTTTTAACCCTTTTAACAGTGTTGTTTCACCATTGTATTTGGTGGACAACCTTGTGTTAGGATGTTAACAGGACGGGCGCGGGTCATCGTATAGACCATGAATGCAATAGTGTCAAGTATTTTGGCAATTTTCTTGAGGGACTATGATCATTTTGTTTAGCCAACAAGATAGCGTCATCGAGGGACTATGATCATTTTGTTTGTTTTTGTTTTGTTTAAGTACTTGACATGCAAACATGGCCCATTTTTTAAGGCAACAACTGAATGTAACCCTAGGGGTGTAAGTGTGCAAGTGTGTTTTGTTGCATACAAGAGTTTATCTTTGAATTAGGATTTTCTATTTCATTGATTTTATCTTGCCATACACATCCTAATTACTAGCATTTTATATTTGAAAGCAGTAAAAAGCAGAAGTATAAAATCCTACGCTATTACAGCAATTAGGGGGTGGGGATACATATTTGTACATGGGGTGATTCAATGAGAAAAATAGATAAGAAAAGAAAATAACAAAGGCAAGATAGAGAGAAAGAGAGAGAGAGAGTGCCAGCACGCTGCTGAGAGGTCATCAGAAGTTCTGACTTAAGCCTGCTGCCAGATTATCAACCTTTTGGTTAAACTGTATGAGTCAGAACTTCTGACTCTGGCACCTGCAAAACAGAAACCTGTTAGTGGGAAGATCAGAAGTTCTGACCCCCATGCGCTGCAAGACAAAAGTTTGTTAGTGGGGAGATCAGAAGTTCTGATCCTGCTGGAGATACAATAATCTTCAGAAGTTCTGATATTATTGACAGCAGAACAGGCTTCAGATGTGCTAACGTCAAAGTCAGCGCTTTGGCTTCTCCCTGTGCTAGTCAGAACATCTACAGTTTTTTTATTTTTCCACAAAACAGAAAACATGTTTGGGACAGCTTCAGCAAATGTCAAAGTGTTTTAGGAGACAGAACCAACAAGGTCACAGGCAGGTTCTACGCTGATTTACTTTCTACTCAAACATTCTGAGGTATGAAAATCCTCAGAACGCAAACAGCAGCAACATGATATTTACATTATGTTTATTTGAGCATGCAAAGCTGATGATGCTTAGCAGCGTGATGAAGGTCAGCAGGTGCTTACCTGGCTGTTGGAAAAGTTTGTGAGTGAGAGCTAGCTTTTAGCTCTGATGGTGTTCTGGATAGGTTCTTTTTTGAAGGGGTGGATGGAGAGTATATGTGGTCAGAAGCTGTAGGGGCGTATTTCTTTAATCAAGAAGCAATCTGGGTACAAATGAGGTTTTGAGACAAGAGATTCAAAGTTATGTTTGAGGCTCTTGAAACACCAAGATTTTTTGACAGAGTTTCAAAGTATTTTCTTGCTAAAAATTTATGTTTCTCTTCTAGCAATTTTTTTTGGTTTTTTCTGGACCGCTTCTTAGTGGTCAATGGTGTTCTATTTATAGGCAAAACACTTGTGGATTCTTGAAAGTTAAAGGCGCCAATAGAGGTTAAATTGTTTTTTTTTAAAGAAGTTCATGGAAAGTTGTGATAATGTACAGCTTTTCAACCTAGGCTGGAACAACAGGCAATGATTGAGGAGAAGTTACCTTTATAGGTGGAAGGTGGCGCATAGACCCATGCCTAAGCCTGCATAAAGGTGTTTACCAAGCCACACGTGAAGAGACCTCTTGGATGAATGTTCAGGAGTGGTTGGGAGCATTAATGAGCATTAAATGGTGATGAGACTTATCAACACCAAAATTCTTGTAATAGGAGAAAACCTGAACCAGCAGTTTCTGTTTTACCAAAAACAACGTGAACCAAGCTCTAATCTTGGCCTCTTGTTGTCTCAGCAAATTCTGGGGATTCTCCTGACTTTCTAACACGTTCCTTGGATTTGCTTCTGGAAATCCTGGACTTAGAGATTTTGTGTCAGTGTAACACCCACTCTTCTGACCCTTTCATCTTCTGATTCCAGCATGTTCTGAAGGAGCCTTCAGACTTCTTTGCTTCCTTTGCATTCCTCTAGCAAACTCTGGCTGAACTTGCGTAACTGCTGAAAGATCCATGTTCTATTTGAGGCTTACGTGTTGAACCAAGTTTTCAACCTCTAACTGAGTTAATGTAGCTGCTGAAGAGCCAACCTCTGACTGCGTTGAGCCAAGCTTGCAACTTCTGACCGTTTCTGTCTGGAGGTTGGTCCAGAAGTTCTGAAGTGCTATTTTCTTCTTAAACACCCATTTTTAGAGAAAAATTCCAAATGTTTAGAATTTAATTTTTTTCAAGGTAAAAGTTTTGCCTTTAGAGCTTGTGTGATCATTTTGCTCTTGTAAATGGTTTGCTTGGGAAGAAATGATAATTCAGGACTTGGATTTGTTTCAAAGAGACTCTGAGAATCCAGGATGATTTCCTGAAGAATGAGAGGGCAAATTTTGGGGTACAACACTTCTCTTTTTATCTCTGGATAATAGTTTACAACACTGTAACCCCTGGACCCGACCAGATACGGTCAATTTCACATTCCCTAGTAGAGTAATGGAAAATCGAAGCTCCTAGACTCTATTTCCCAGGACATAAATCAACATTCCCCGGTGAAGTTCTTCTAAACGGCATGTACAGGAATTCTCGCGAAGGAATCTCTTATGCAATCGTCACATTCTCCGGATGGAATATTTAAGCCCATCTTCGATGATTCTCCTTCGCCATCCAAATGGCATCTGTAAGCCCAATCTCGATATTATCGATCAGTATTACTTCATGCGAGTACAAATATCTGGGCACTCTAGTGTTCAATCCTCTTCCACCCTCAGATCATGAAATGCAGACCAGCCAATCTACATCCTCGGGTTTAAGAAGATTGAACAGGGGCAGCTGTTGTACCCCAAAATTTTCCCTCCCATTTTGACACAAAACATACTCTTAGAGGTTCTCAATTGCTCAAGTTGACTAATGATTGACCAAGCAAATCCTCCTCCTAAGATAATGAGCCTCAAACTAGGGTTTCACTCCTCATCAAGATGTTTAAGTTCCAAGGGTCATAAATGGTTTCCATTGCCATAATATATCCTCAATATCATTCATGCCAAGTTTCATGCCTTGCACAAGAAGTTTGCTCAGTCAACTGCTCAAATGCCTGAAAATCAATTGTGTTAGGGCAAAAGTCAATTGTGACCCACATACAATCAAACTTCAATATTTTTGGTTAAAATCAACATTTTGAGGTTATATCCATCATTTGATGAAGGGTTGATCATGATTCCTCAAGGAATGCTCCTAATTCATCAAAACTCAAAAGTTGCTAAATTAAGGTTTCTATAGGAAAAGTCAACCAAACTTTGACTGGGCATAAATTTCTCATAATTTATCAGAAATTTCCCAACCAAGGCTCATTTTGAATAGAATCTAATTCCCTACGACTCATCTTCATCCCTCAAGTTCAACAAATGCACTCATGAAAAGATTTAATTCAGACATTATAGGTCATTTCAAAAAGTCAACAAAAACACCTTTTGGGTCAATGCTTCTTACATGAACATAGAAGATCCAATTGAGATGAAACCAAAGAGGTTGCTTAGGAGACATCCTAAGCTTTCTAAAAAAGTCCAAGAACACCCTCTTAGGGTCAAAATTGAGAGAGATGTGCATTGTCAAAGTTGGCCATTTTTGGAAATTTGCACAAAGTCAACAATGCCCAAAATTGCATTTTTTTCCACACGGGCCCATCTTTTCTAGATTGAATCTCAGTCCTAGCATGGTCCACGACCTATGGGACCCTCCATGTCTTTTTATTTTTGTTTATTTAATTTATTTTGATTTTTATTCAATGAAAAATAAAATAAATTCAAATTAAATCAAATTAAATAAAAAATAAATCAAATTAAAGGAATGAGATTTGTTTTGCATTGAATTATAGATCATGCAAGTTGTATAACATCAAGCAAAACCGTGCCAAGCCATGAGAGGAAGAAATCTCCAATTTTGGAAAGATTTGAATCAAAATTCAAGACCATCAATCTTTTGATTCTTTCCAATTATAATGACCTAATTGGATTCAATACATATACACAAAGCATTGTGAACCCTAAGGGCAAGAATTCACACGCACCCTGCCTCTCTAAGAGCAAGAACAAAGTTCAACTTTTTGTCAAAAAAGTGCAGATCGGATTCCCTTCTACAGGCCGTTTCAAGTCATTCCAAGGATCAAATCACATCCCTGGGCATCCTGTGAAGCGATTTCAAGCATTATCAAGGCCTGAAGCATCAAGAATCACGTGCTACCACCGTCACGGTTTTCCCTTTTTTCCAAAACTCGATTACAATGATTCTGGCATCATAAACATGTTTTGATTATATATCTATGCTTGTTATCATATTTACAACGTACTGGAATACTTTGATTGGAGATTGAGTGCAGGTATGGGCACCTGCCATGGCTAGGGTTCCGGAGCTCCAATTTGGGGAACCCTAGTTAGAGGAAAAATTAGGTCAAATTAAGGACCTCTTCGTGTCCAGGGGTTGATTTACAATCGATCCATGGCTTTGGATGGAATTTATTATGCTTATATTGCATTTTGGATGTTTACAGGTTTGCAGCCACGCACAAGAACTGTCATTATAGCATATAGTGACGAATTGGACTTTAGGTAAAAGACCTTTCTAAAACAACATACCCTGGGGAAGAAGATGAGGGTGTGGCAGCATACCACTGGCCCATTTGAAATTCGCGCATTTTTCTGGGCGCACTACTTTGTTTAGATTATATTTTATTTTGTTTATTATACAACTAAACTCTCCAGCGCATATGGTCAAGGAACAAACGTGTAAGGAGAACGTCTTGGGTTCGATCCCAGGCATGTTGCTTTTGTATTTTCTTGATATTTCCTAGCAGATTAAGTAGTATCATTCTAAACACGCTCACCATGCACCTCAACATCTCACCATTGGATCATTATGTATCCAGATCTCACGCCTCAAGCATGCAGGCGCATGGTGCACTCCCTGAAGGTGAACAACACTGGATCCAGTGCAAATGGGCCAACCGGATTGGGCCTGGAAAATTCAACTCCTCACACCCCCAGAATTATTTTTCATACCAGGCCCATTCTTTTTCTTTTTTTAATTTCTTATTTTAGTTATAGGTTTTTAATTATTCTACAAAATCATTGTTTTCTTTAATTAAATCAAAAAATCATAAAAACACAAAAATAAGAATTAGGTTTTTTATATAAAATATTTAATTTCATTAATTAATTAGATTAATTAGGATAATTTAAATTCTTTTTCATAATTAAAATTAATTAGAAATTAGGATAGTTTACAAAATTAATTACTTTCCTCAAAAAAATCCAAAAAATATTTTTTTTTCTTTATTCACTAATCAAATGCCTTTTTCCTCGTATTTAATTTCATTGCGCGTATTTATTTCATTATTTTTCCAATTAATGTAATTGCTCCGAGTTTGTAATAGTTTTAATTAGGTTTATTATTATTTTCATTTACTGTTTTCCCCCGGTTTTTGACTATGTAATCCCCCTCCCCAAAGCCTTGTAATAGCTAGGTTTAAATTTCTCGCACTTTTACTTTCTGTCATTATAAATTGTTAGATGATTGATAATAGGATTGAATGCAAAATATTCATAATTTAAAACAGTAGAAAACCCTAAATGTGCAAAGATTAAATAAACTGAAATCAAACACTTACACATGCTCACTCCTAGGGTTTTCCCCACTTCGGTTTCCTTCGGTACACGGTCATGAAGTACAGGGAGTTTTAGTGGTTTCCCTCTAGTCCCGAAAGATAAAAAATGACCCATTTGAATGTTGCCTCGGAAAGATCTTTAGGACTCTAGGGTAACTACTAAGGTTTCCTAATCATTGCTTTAGCGATCGTATTCGTCCCTTTCGATTGTCCCTTAAACTCCAACGACAGAGCTACCTACTCCTTAGTAGTAGGACAGCACCGTCTAAAGGAAATAAGAAAAGGAATAGCCTTTTCGAGTAAGTAGAAACTCTTAAGTACTTGCTCAAAACAACAAATTTTTACACTTACACTTTCAAACAAACTTTTCAAACCAAAGTTTTCAAAAACATTTTATCACACCCTTGAGGACTGATACAAGGGTTACCATAAAGTGAAACGCCACACTAAGGCAAATTTCAAAACTTTTTTTCAAACACACAAACACACAAAAGCAAGTAATCTTACAAGTGACTCATACCACTAAGACTTAAACTAGTCCTAGTCCACTTGAGAAATCTGACCAAACTTGGTCTCTCAAGGAACAATTACAAGAGTTAAATCTTTACAGATAGTGAAACAAAGTTTGCTTCTAAGAAAGCTATATCACAACCGTGATTTTTCACTAAGAATAGTATTACACAAAGTGTATGAAAATATGATTTGTGAGCCCAGAATATTTTCACGTAGTTCTTGCTTCTTTTGAAATTGATGAGTTATTGGCTTGCAATAAATGTTCTTCTATATATAGTAAGAACAAAATGACCGTTGTTGCCTTCAAATGTGGAGAGCATTAAATGTTTGTGTGTTTCCTTGTACTATTCCATTTTCCAATGAACTAGCGTAGACACTTGAGTGCATGTAGCCGTCTTTGCATTAAATGAGCAAACGGCACTTGTAAGAGCATGTTCCTGAAGCTTGACAAGACTTGATACCTTTTAAATTCTTTCAGAACTTAGCTTCACGTCTTGATTCAGAACATGCTTGCATATCTTCTAAACAACGCTTGCTTGCTAAGTACTTCTGATCAGCGCTTGATTTCAAAGAACTTCTGAAACATAGCTTACACAGAAACTTGATAAACATTAGAAGATGTATTTAAATAATTATCTTACCAGAGTCAGCATCAGCACTTGCGCTAAAACAAATAGTTCTTACATCAAAGAACTTCTTCATTTGTTTTCAGCTCAGCACATCAAAATGCTTCTGTTAGAACATTATCTAAAACAATTAAATACGTTCATCAGAGTATCAACTATATAAAATATAATTTATTGTTATCATCAAAACTCTGAGATATGATCAGAACCAATCTTGTTCTAACAATCTCCCCCTTTTTAATGATGACAAAAAAAAATTCAGATAAGAAATAAAATTTAATAAGAGATAGGAATCTCCCCCTGAAATAAATATTTCTATAAGAAAAACTTTCTGAGAATTTTCATCAGAGCATTGAAATTTTCTTCTGGGATTTCTTCATCAGGTCTTTTGAAGACAATGTTCATTTGAATTAAACTTCCAGAATTTAAATGATACTGCAAAATTCTTGTATTTTGATAGAATGTTTGAGACTTAGTCCCATAACTGTTAATCAGAGATTAGATCAAAATACTCATTTTCTCCCCCTTTTTGGCATAATCGAAAAAGTATATAAAAATAGTTGAAGAGCGTAAAAGGAAAAAAAATTTAATAAAAGATCCAGAGGTTCAACAAAACAACAAACAAAAACAAGAAATAGAATGACACTAAGATTTCTTAGAAACAAGGGCCATAAGAAGATTCTTGATCTCAGATGCAAATTCCTCTTGTTTCATCATCCAGCTTCTGATTTCTTGGTTTGTCTGATCGTTCTTGTCCAAGCACTCATGAAAATGGCACGCCAAGTGTTTGTTAAAATGACTGCAGGGGTGTGTAGCATGACTTGCCAACTTTAAAGCCTTGTGCCTAAAACTTCTAAGCCAATTTTCTCTCAAATGGCTCACAATTGAGACTTGCACCCACATTGACAAAGTCAAAGGATTTTTTTCAAGCTTTTGAATATGTATCATTTGCTTCATTTAATTAAAAATGAGCAAGTTATGAGAAGTCAAAGATCAGTAGTATGGAGACTTAAGGAATTTTCAAATGATCAAATAACTTCTTCCACAAGTTATCTTCAAATTAACCAATTATCTTGATTTTATGATAAAATTGATCATGTTATGTGAACATAGGCTCTTTGAATTGATGGTTGACCAAAAGTCCACTTGGCGAACTTTGACTTTGGTTGACTTTTGACAAAATGACCATTTTGCCCCTTTTGATCAATTGAACCTCTTCCAATCAAAACTGATGATCAATCCTTCAATCATAGATGCTCACGAGCATGTAGAGAAGCATGGAATTAAGTCTTGTCCAAAAAGTTAGAGATTTCCTAATTAAATTCAAAACCCTAGTTTTGACCTTTTGTGTTAGGAGATGGTGAGATGAACACAATTATGCCATCACCTATAATATGAACATTCAAAGAGACATATATACATATTTTGATGTTAGTTAAAAGAACATATGTACAAGATACACAATTCAAGGTGCTTGGTGATCCCTCAAGAGAAAACTTAAAGATGGGATAAAGTAGAAAGAGAGAACCAACCCTAATGCGTGATCTTGATGTATTGATAAAAGTGTGATGGTGAGAAATCTTAGGGGGGAAAATTGGGGTATAACACTAAGTAATGGCAAAAGAAATGGTTTATGGAAGTACAATTTAATAGGTTATTTACCTCTGAACATCTAATATCTAAACCTATACATGATTTCATTGTTGCCAAATATAAAAATAGATGACATGGGATGACGGATTAAAAATACTATGATATAGAATATTGATTTGGTTAAGTAATTAATTTTCGGCAAGTGTATTGATAATGTCGAAGTAATAATTAAAATATTATCTACACGAGGATTATAATTTAACAAGAGAATTACTTGCAAAATTAGGTAATTAAGTGGGGAGGGGGTTCGTTAGAAAAACGGTTCTAAAATAAGATTTTGAAAAGATAATATAAAAGATTGCAAAAGGCAGTTATGACTTTATTATCAAATACCCTTATTTTTACATATTGATGAATTGTGTACATGTCGAGTTTCAATTATGTTATTATCTCACGGTAAATTAACATAAACCACTACACCAAATTTCTTGGCGTACAACTCACTAACTTATACGACAATTCCCTAATTCCTTAAGAAAATTAAAAGTTAAATTAGGTGTTCTAAGTGTGTTAATTCATTAGAAACAACTTATATTCCTATTTCTAGTTCATTACAAAGTTGAATAAATTGCCTAGTAAAAATAATTAGACTAAGGGTCAGAAATCCTTAATTATCTAGATTGATTTATACGCCCGTAAGCAACAAAAAACATGAAACACAAGAATAATTTAAATAAGATAACAATGTTAAAAGCACTAAATAAATCTCAAACAGACATATGATCCAACAGAGTAAAACCAAGGTTCATCTCAAAAATCCCTAATATAGAGAAACTTAACTACTCATTGATAAGATAACAAATATCATGAGTGCAAAAGTATTTGTCATCAAAATTCATGGAAGAATTGCTCTCCATGGACTCTAATGTGCTCCAAAAATAAATCTCCCCTTGAATGACCCTAGCCGTCATTTCTCTCTCTCTCTCTCTCTCTCTCTCTCTCTCTCTCTCTCTCTCTCTCTCTCTCTCTCTATATATATATATATATATATATATATATATATATATATATATATATATATATATATATATATATATATATTTTACATAAACACACACACACGTGCATACGCACACACATACTCTCTCTCTCTCTCTCTCTCTCTCTCTCTCTCTCTCTCTCTCTCTCTCTCTCACATTCAGAACCCTTGAAAAAGTAGTCAAACAAACCTTTAAATAGAAAAAGCACTACTACAGAAAACCCCTTTCACAATGTTTGTAAAGAAATATCATCATGCGTGACATACCATTCTGAAGTAGTGTATGGTTATAAGTTCGTTGTTTCAACCACGGGCGCACGATTGTTCTGATAAAATATGTACACAATATCTATCACAATGATTTACCTAAACAACCGTTGTCATAAATATAGTGTCATGGGCTCGATATCCAGCTAAACCAAAATTAAAGCGCATAAAAAATAACATTTTACCATAGTTATAAATTCCATCTGTTGTGGAATATGTAAGAGTTTATTATAAAATACGGGATTACTTGTTTTTCCTTGCCCCTCATTAACTATATAAAACCATTCAAATAGATTTTTGATATAATAATCATAAAAATTAAATTATGATTAAAAAATAAATTAAATGATCAAATGTTTTTCAAATTCTATCCCAAATTCTTCAAAGTAATGTTGATGAATGAATGTCAATCTGAGTCTTTCACACAAAATTTTATTTGCTCTTCTTTTCTAGTTTATTTTTAAAACATCAAGATTTGTGTGAAAGACCCAGACTGACACCCATTTATCAATATTATTTTGAAGAATTTGTGACATTGAATAAAATTATATAGGCTAAAAAGGAAATTATGATTTACAATATGCACATAATTCGAAAAAGTATTGGATCGTCTAAATTTATTTTCAAGAATAATTCATTTATTTTTAATTATTATGTTAAAAATCTATTTAAGCGAATGCAAGGTCAATGAGGAGTTAGTGAAACAAGCAATCACATATGATATAACAAACTCACTAACAATATTTATCAACAAAAATCAATTAATTAATATAGATTGAGAGAACTTAATAACTAACCATTTCTCGAAACTCTAAGTGATAAGTAAAGAACCATAACCACTTGCTAGGTGCACATGAAAAATCACTTATTAACAAAAAAACAAAAAATAACATCAACAACGACAAGAACATAAACAAAAGTTATCAACAACATACATATCTTTAATTGAAAAAAAAAAGATTTTCTCATAATGAAGTTGAAGTTGATCTACTTGTGTTACTATGAAAAAATACAAGGAGGATGAATAGATTCATTCTTCTTGTATTTTTTTCTCATACTATGTGAGTCATAAATCATCATGTGAACCACAACCATACTATATGAATTTGAATCCTACAAACACCATAAAAAAAATAGCATGTTAATATAAACTAGCATGACATTGTAATCCAACAAAATTTATCAATATACATAACAATAACATCAACATAACAACAACATACACAAAGAAGAGAGAATATGGAAAACTATTTATCAACAACAAGCAACAACAAAACACGTGAAACCGAGGTAAATAATATGAAAATCATGTCAACAAACATTTATCTACATTTATCAACAACAACATACAACAATAAAAAACTATAAATTATCTAACAAGAAGAAAATTATATAAAAATCATGTGAAACTTAACAACAACATACACGAAAATGAGAGAATAAGGAAGAAGAAGAATACCTTTATATATGAAGAACAAGATTGACGAATATACTGTAGAATAAGAAATCGAATGACAAAGAAGAAGAGAAAAAATGCGTGTTGGGGTTTACTGTGAAAGATACAACGATACTGTCATGAAGCAAGAGTTAATTCACTTATATATGGGTAAATAATTTTCAAACGGTTGTCACTATAAAATATGGTGATATATATATATATATATATATATATATATATATATATATATATATATATATATATATATATATATATATATATATATATATATATATGTGTGTGTGTGTGTGTGTGTATGTGTGTGTGTGTGTGTGTGTGTGTGTGTGTGTGTGTGTGTGTGTGTGTGTGTGTCACAACGGTTGAAAAAAACAACAATAGTGATATCTCTTTTATTTTTTATTTAAAAATAAATAAAAAAGAAAATGCGCGTCTTAATGTTAAATAAATAAAATATTTGAGGGTGTTGAGGTTCGAACTCACGAAAGCTTGATTGTGTCACCACAGTGAGGTCGTCAACCGTTATTAGATCCTAACAATTTCTAATTAAAAAAATGTCAGCGCCTAAGTTTAGAAATGTCACCACGGTGTTTGGAAGAACTGTGGTGACTTGGGCATTGTTGTTTACGTGTTTTGTACTAGTGAAGCATGTCAGCTCATAAATCACCATCGTGATGCGAAAGTCAGCATTGTGCCACGATGCATTTCTCACTCCATACATTTTTCTTCCTTTTTATTCACAAATTTTACCAAGTGCCTATTTCTTCCTTGTCTTGGTTTTTTGCTTCTTTCTTCACTCTTTGGCTTTGCTTTTGATCAATATTCTTCAGAATTCATCTAAGTATAGTAATTAAGCTTGTATGTCAAGATCTAAAAAAAGACGTTAGAAAACCCTAATTCAAGATAAGATAATTGAACTGAATCACTTTGCACACATACACCTCAAGGGTAATTCCCTATATTTCCTTCGGAAAACTTGGTCATGTCCCTCGAAAGTAAAGTTATTTTAGCAAAGACCCTCGATTAAGTCATCATAGTCTCTTCTAATAAAGATCATGGGCCCGCAATGTCCCTCGAGTTACGTACGAAAAAATGATGTTGTCTCTTGTTTCCTATGAATAATATGATGACAGTCCCTTCGAATTGCTAAAGTATCCTTACAAGTTGCTTTCTATGACCATTCGACGACCCTTCGCCTGTCCCTTCACATCCAATAGATAGGGCTACCTACCAACTAATGGTACAGATAGCACTATCTCTAAAGGAGAAGAAAAATAATAAGAATGACCTTGAGTGGGTAAGAACTTTTAATCGCTTTCTCACAGATCTTTTCTAAAAAATAAACATTTCACACATCACCTTTTCAACACAAACACTTTATACGCGTTCTTGAGGACTGATACAAGAATCGTTAAAAAGTTATCCGTACTTTGGCTTTTCAAAAATTTTAAAATCACAGACGCAAAGAAAATTTCAAAAAGTGAGCTAGCGATTAAGAGCCTGTAGATAACTACGGATGAAAAGGGTGTTAACACCTTCCCTTTTCATAACTTACCCCCCAAAATCAAAATCTATCAAGGTCATTCCTGTTCTTTTCAGCCTTTCCTTATATTGGATAAAATAAAAGTCGGTAGCGACTCTTGCTAACTGCGACATTTGCGTTAAAATGCTAAACAAATCAGTTCTCTAACCGCATTATAGAACTGGAGACTCTGCTGGGGAGATAATTAAAAGAGGGGTTACCTTAAGAGTTTAGATCACTTTACTTGCTTAAATTGTATGCTTTGCATGCTTTAAATTTAAGGTATTGCTTGGGTTTATTACTTGTAAGATGCTACACCCGGATCTAAAGATGCCTTATGTAAGTAGCAATAGATCATGAAAATTGTACGGCATAGACCGATATGGTTGAAGTGATGGCTACGGTTAGTGTGACACTTTGGTTTGTACTAATGTTCCTTGAGTCAGTCAAGGATAACATTAGGCTTCTGCGTTATGTAATTAGCATTAAATTACTTTTAGAACCTTAATTGACCCATCTTGGCCATTAGAAGGTAGTGAGATGGCCGAATTTGGTGCAGTCCAAGGTTGGTTGATACTCGATGCTACGCTCATTGAGATTCGACTCTCGGGACATTTTGGTAGCAAGCCAGTTGTCATTCTAAAATAAAGCCTGTGAGAAAGATCAGTGATATGAGATTCCTAGAACCCAATTACTATTTTAGGATAGGTTGAGCTAACTTAACTTTAATAAAGAAGGGTACTTACCTATGGACCTCATGCAAGCCTTTAAACCTAAGGCTCTTGTGTGATTTGTTTATGTTTTCTACTTGTCTAAACATGAACATAACATCATGACATCATAACATTTTCACTAACCATTTCAAGGACCGAGGAATTTATCTTTGTCATTTGTTGCAGGTTATGGTTTTCGCTCGCAGAAATACTATTTGAATCAACTTTGTAAGGGTACCTTCCAAGCTTAAGGAGTTAGTCTCAAAAGTTCCTGAAAACTCTCAATTCACCAAAAGTCATGGCTATCTACTCAGTTTGGTTACCCTTGGTTTCAAAGAAGACATGATGAGTGTTCTGTTCCAGTTCTTTGATCCTAAGTATCACTATTTTATCTTACCAGATTATCAGTTGGTGCCCACAATGGAAGAGTTATCTAAACTACTTGGAGTGCCTATTCTTGATCAGACACCCTTCATCGGTCTAGACAAAGTTTCAAAACTTGAAGATATTGCAGCAACCTTACATCTGAAACAGTCAGACGTTGTATCTAATTGGGAAACAAGAAGTGGAGTTAAAGGTCTTCTTGCAAAATATCTGATAGAGAAGGCTCAATTGTTTCTAGATGCCATGAGTTTTCATGATTTTGAAGATATTTTGGCTTTGCTGATCCAGGGTTTGGTACTATTCCCTAATCCAGACCAACTCACAGATGTGAACGCCATCAACATATTTCTTACTCATAATCTTATGTCTACTTTGCTTGGATATATTCTGCATTCTCTTCAAACTCGTACTATGAGGAAGAGGGGGACTCTCATGTGTTACATACCTTTACTTTCCAGGTGGTTTATTTTGCACCTTCCCCGATCAGAGATGAAGAATGAACAAGGTTTGAGGTGGTCTCAAAGGTTGATGTCACTCGCTCATTCAGATATCTGTTAGTGTTCCCGATCTCAAGAGGATATCATTATTATTGACCGCTGTGGGGAATTACCTAATGTGCCACTCCTTGGCATAAGGGAATGTATCACTTATAAACCTTCTCTAGATCTACGTCAGTTTGGTTATACTCAAAGAGACAGCCCTCATGATATGTTTATCCAAGGTATTGTATTCGACTACAAGAACGATCTTTAAGGTTATTGTCAAAGGTTTATCCGTGATTGGGGCATGACCAATAATATTGATAGCAAGACTTTGGGAATAAGAACTCCATCCCTTCGGATCCCTACCTCATATGGGTGTGATCTCGTGCTCAAAATCTTATAATGTTATATCCTACTGTCCTACCAGTAATTACGGAGCCTGTTGTTGAAGGAGATATTCCTCATACCATTCTCCATCCTGATATGTCTACTGACTTTGAAGAACTACATAAGTCCTAGATTCAATTTAAGGAATAAATGGATACATTTGAGACTCAGTTCTATGCTAGTGAGAAGAAAGTATTGGAGCTGGCGAAATAACTCCACAAAGAGTAGAGCCTTAATGCATATGTCAACAAAAAGAGGAAGCGTCCATGGGAGACTTAACTCCTTAGGCCTTAGGAGTTTCATAATTTAACTATCTTGTTTTCATTGTAAGCCTAAAAGGCAGTTATAATTTGAACTTATTACTAAATTTCTTTGTTTCTCTTTGATAAAAAAATTTAAATCCCATGAGGTCCTTAAAAACGTTGCATATGCATATACATTTACATACCATATCACTACATAACAGGTGTTCTCAAGACAAGTTTCTCATCTTCTTGTTGTTTATTTCAGCAGAAAATGGCTCTCGAGCAGATGGTCAAGGATCTCCAAGCTCAAAATGCCCAATTCCAACAGATGTTCCTGAACTTAGCCAAGGGCAGGAAAAATTGAAGGAAATTATCACCAATGAGAAGAAGAAAAAGACAAAGAAACTAGTTGGCATCCTTAACATGGGAAGAAGGTTCAGGGGTCCAATCAAGCGAGATCAGGATTCTGATAATCCATTAGACGAAGACGACGAACATGATAAAGACGATAATTGTGTAGTAATTAGGATTTTATGGCAACATCTAAAACAAGACGTTAGAAAACCCTAATTCAAGATAAGATAATTGAACTTGATCACTTTACACACATACACCTCTAGGGTAATTCCCTTTGTTGCCTTCGGAAAACTTAGTCATGTTCCTCGAAAGTAAAGGTATTTTAGCAAAGACCCTCTATTAAATCATCATAGTCTCTTCAAATAAATATCATGGTCCCGCGATGTCCCTCGAGTTACCTACGCAAAATGATCTAGTCCCTTGTTGCCTACAATATGATGACATTTCCTTCGAATTTCTAAAGTATCCTTACAAGTTGCTTTCTATGACCATTCGACAACCCTTCGTCTATCCCTTCACATCCAATAGATAGGGCTACCTATCAACTAATGGTACTAATAACACTATCCCTAAAGGAGAAGGAAAAGAATAAGAACGACCTTGAGTGGGTAAGAACTTTTAATCGTTTGCTCACAACTCTTTTCTAAAACATAAACACTCCACACATCACATTTTCAAAACAAAAATTTTCAAACACTTTGTACGTGTTCATGAGGTCTAATACAAGAATCCTTACAAAAATAGTCTTACTTTGGCTTTTCAAAAATATTTTCAAATTACACGCGCAAAGAAAATTTCAAAATGTGAGCTAGCGATTAAGAGCAGGTATATAACTAGGGATGAAAAGGGTGCTAACACCTTCCATTTTCATAACTTACCCCCCGAACTCAAAATCTATCAAGGTCTTTCCAGTTCTTTTTTAGCCTTTCCTTATATTGGATAAAAGAAAAGTCAGTGGCGACTCTTGTTAACCACAACATTTCTGATAAAACGCTAAACAAGTCGGTTCTCCCACCGTATTACAGTTGGGAATAATCTCGTTCAAATTCAAAGATCAAATTGTATTAAGGTTTATGGGCATAACTGATAAAATATCACACGTCTATATTGAAAAATCTCAAGAAGACCTCTTGGGGACAGGACTAGGCCAACGTTCGCTCAAACCTGTATAACTCTCTAGTGAAGTCTTTCTATCCTTACTCCCTTTAATTTTTTTAAATTTTTTATTTTATTTACTTATGTTATGCTTTACTACTCAAAAACATTAATAATGCGATCTTAATCGACAAAGGGAAAATTATTCACATTTTAAAAAACCACAATTCACCCCTTCTTGTGCTTGAGGTCACTTGTTCAAAAAGTTGCATCAGATCCTAACTCCTGTTAAGGACTAATCGTCTCAGGATGAAGGATGAGTTCAAGTTATTAACTAAACAAACTTACATCCTTTAATGGAGAAGGGTATGGATTACGGAAAGAGAAAATGAAATTCTTCATAAAAGGAATGGATCATGGTATTTGGAAAACTGTGGAAGATAGACCATTTTGTTATTTCTCTGAAATTATGATTGGCATACATTTTGGTAAAAAGGAACTTGGTAGCAACATGTTAAACAAGATGTTCCAACTTGCAGTTTTTAACATATCTAATAAGATGTCCCAACCAGGAGGATAGGACATTGTGTCTATAGCAGCTGACAGTTATATTTCAACTGATATATTAGTTAGTGAATATTCAAGGAATATTTAGTTAGCTTATGTGGCGTTCAAGATTGACAAATCAGAGATTCTATGTTGGTTTTCAAAGATATGAAAATTTCTAAATATAGAGACATTTTAGGAAACTAATGATTTAAGACTTATTTTATTGGAGAAGATTTTGTAGCCTTTGTGAAGCCTCACTGCTGTGTTTTTGAAGCCCAACCCATTCTAGAATAATGTTATATACAGACTGTTGTATACCTAGTTTTAGATGGAACTTACGTGTGTGTTTTGTTAGGGTTTTTAGAATCCTTATTGTTGGGTTGTAAGTTCTGTCATATGTTCATAAGCTTTTAAGTATTGAACATTTATATGTCAAATGCTCATAAGTTTTTAAGCATTGAGGGTTATGTGTCTTGGAAGAGTTACTTCTTGTTTTTGTTCTTTACTGTATTTATAGTTGCTCCAATCGCTGAGTGTGATTGAAGAGGGATTTGAGGAGGGCCTTATACCTAGGTGTGTCTTAGGTAGAAGTTAAGAAAAGGGTAGTAATTGAGTATATAAATTGTAAATTGGTGTGTTTGTTGTGTGGTCTACAAATTGCTACTATCATAGTTAATTTCGTCATTGGCTTGGTAGCCCCCAGACTAGGTGTTATTGTCAACGAACTAGGTAAACATATATGTGTTATTTACCTTCAACATTGTTTTTTGTTTATATATTCTACTATTACATTTTGAAGTCAGATCTGGTGTCTCGACATCTCTTAGGATATCCGGGATCTGACAACCAGAATTTCACATTTGTTTCTACACACACGGTTGATGGTGTTGTAGTAAACATACCTGAAAAGGATTGGTACGAAGAAGATAAAGAGAATTTGCAATATGGTTTAAAATTTAAGAATATTATCACTACTGCACTAGGTTTTGATGAATTCTTACGAGTTTCTCACTGCAAAACTACCAAATAAATATGGTACATCTTCCAAATCACCCATGAAAGTACTACCGAGGTGAAGAGGGAAAAGTTGGGTCATAAACCCATGAGTATGAACTTTTCAGAATGAAACCTGAAGAGAACATAAATCAAATGCAAACACGATTTAATCATATCGTAAGTCATATGAGGATTCTAGGGAAAACATTATCATATGAAGAATTAGTCTAAAAAATTCTAAGATGCATGAATCGTGATTGGCAACCAAAATCGTTGTGATTTGTGAATCAAAGAATTTTGAGACTATAGACACATACACACACACACTTTGTTTGGAAAATTGTAGGAAAATCAGATGAAGCTAAAGAGATTGGCCATGGATGAACATGAGAGCAAGAAAACTAGAAGTCTAGCACTCAAAATAGGAGAAGTCATCTTGAACAATGACATAGCTTTCATAGTAAAGAATTTTAAAAGATTTATGAAGAAATAGAAAAAGGAATAATAATAATAAGAAGAAGAAGAAAAAGATGAAGAAAAGACATTCATTCCGACCCGCTACAATTATGGAAAGAAATGACATACTAAACCTAATTGTCGCCTACTCAAAAGAAAAAAAATAAGAGACCAACAAGAAATTAAAAACAAAAGAAAGCATATTGCATGGGAAGACAATAATGCATAATCGTCAGATGACGAAGAAAAATCTAACATCTTCCTACTGGCATAACATTAAGATAATAAGGTAACCTCCAAATTTTATTACAGTGATTTGTTCAAAATATGCAAGGAATTATCCAAAGAAATAGATAAACTAGAAAAAAAAACATTTCAAAATCAAATGATAAAATATCTCTTCTTGAAACTAAAAATAAAACCTTAGAAAAAGAATTAAATCATCTTAGGGAAAAAGAAAAAGAAATAAGTCCTTCCACTTCCAACACATGTAATGACTGCAATATCTTTAAAGAATAAATTTGCAACCTTCAGAAAATCTTGGTAAAATTCATCAATGGAAGAGATAATTTGGAATTACTATTAGGAAATTAAAGAGACTCCTACAATAAAGTAGAATTAAGATATGATCCAACAAACAATAGCAAAAAATTAGAAAGTATGTGCAGGAATAAAACAATATCTCACTGCATAAAGTTTGAATGCAACTATTGTAAGAAGGAAGGTCATCTAGAAAAAAAATTATTTCTTAAAGAAAAGTCATAAAAGAAAAGAAGGACATCCCCCTTCATATTTTTACAAGAAATATCTTGAACATCAAAATAAAATATCATCTGAAAATACATATACATCTCAACCAAAAATAAAAAATGTTTATGATACTAACAAAAAATGACCCAAGATGATATGGGTATCTAGAGTTAAGAACTAACCTTTTTTTTGCAGGAAAGATTTACAGTCTCAGACACTAAATGGTATTTTGATAGTGCATGTTTAAAGCATATGACAAGTGACAAAACCTTATTCTTCACCTTCTTTCCAAAAGAAGGAGGATATGTCTCATATAGATATAATAATAAGGGGAAAATATTAGGTTATGGGACCATTGGTAAGATCCATAATCCAAATATTGGGGAAGTCCTCTTGGTAAAAAGACTAAAACATAATTTACTCAGCATTAGTCAACTATGTGATAAAGGTAACAATGTAACGTTTGAATCTTCTGGTTGCAGGGTTATAAAATCAAAATCAAATGAAACTTTATTTACTATTTCAAGAAGTGGAAACACCTACACAGTAAATTTAAACAAAATCGCTTCAAATGATGTATGTCTCTTCAGCAACGAAGAAGAATCTTGGCTATGGCATAGGAGAGTGGTACACATCCATATGGACCACTTAAATAAACTAGTCTGAAAAGATCTTGTAGATGGTCTGCCAAACTTAAGTTTTGAAAAAGAATAGATTATGTGATGTGTTATAAAAAGGAAAGCAAGTGAGGGCCTCTTTTAAACCTAAAAACGTACGGACTTTGCAATTGCTCCATATGGATCTTTTTGGCCCATCAAAAAATATAAGTTTAGGCGAAAACATTTACGCTTTAGTTATTGTGGATGACTACTCTCGATATACCTAGACAAAGTTATTATCCTATAAAAGAGACGTGCTTAATACCTTTTGAAAATTAGCCAAATTTATCCAAAACAAAAGAGGAACAAGCATTACATCAATAAGAATCAATCATGGGGGAGAATTCCAAAATGAGGACTTCAAAAAAATTTGTAATGAGAATTGTATTCACCAAAATTTCTCCACTCCTAGAACTCCCCAACAAAATGGGGTAGAAGAAAAGAAAGACAAGTCTCTAATAGAGCTAGTAATAATGATGCTCAATGAAACAAATCTCCTAAAATATTTATGGGTCGATGTTGTAAACATTGATTGCTATGTAATTAATCGTATCTTGATATGACCCATTCTAAAGTGAACACCCTACTAATTATATAAGGGGATAAAGCCAAATATCTCCCACTTCCATGTCTTTAGATGCAGATGTTATATCCATAATAACAGAAAAGATAACTTAGGAAAATTTGAATCAAAAGTTGATGAAGGCATATTTATAGGATATTTCGCTTCTAGCGAAGCCTTTAGAATTTATAACACAAAAAACAGAACAATCAAAGAATTGATTCATGTTACCTTTGATCAAAATAACCCCAAAATGTAAAAGTTGTTGATTATGCAGGTATTCTCAAAAGAAAAAATCTAGAAGGCAATATAGAACCAACCCAAAATGACAATAATTATGAAGTCATAATTGAAGACTCAAATCAAGAACAAATTCTAGTTACTCTACCATAAATTCAAGATCCTAAAAAATAATGGAGATTAGAAAAAGATCATCCAATATAAAACGCAATTGGGGACATATCTAAAGAAGTCACCCCTAGATGATTACTCAACAAGAATGAATTTGAAATGTCTATGATGGGAGAGTTAAAGTACTTTCTAGGGCTTCAGATCTATCAAACCAAAGAAGGGACATTCATAAACCAAGCTAAATATTGCAAATAGTTACTCAAAAGGTTTGATATGGAAAGATAAAAAAATACTAGCAAGACCAATATCAATATCGTGCTCCCTAGAAAAAGATGAAAATGAAAAACCTGGCGACGACAGAAAGTATCAAGGTATGATCGGGTCACTATTATATTTAATTGCATCTAGACCAGATATAATGTTTTCTATATGTATGTCTGCACACATTCAAGCATCTCATAAAGAATCATATCTTCGCACCGTAAAGCACCTAATGAGATATCTCACTAGCACACAACAAATGGGTCTATGGTACCCCAAAGGAACCAAATGTAAATTAGTAGGATACTCAGACTTCGATTTTTCAAGATGTAGATTAGATATAAAAAGTACTAGTGGCACATGTTATCTAATCGGAAATTCACTATTTCTTGGCATAGTAAAAAACAAGCTAATGCACATCTGAGGTAGAATATGTCGCTACCCGAAGCTGTTGTGCCCAACTCATATGGAAGAAGCAACGATTAAATTACTATGGTGTCATAATAGAAGTTGTACTAATAATATGTGACAACACTAGTTCAATAAACCTCACCAAAAACCCTATATGTCATTCTCGTTCCAAACATATTGACATTAGGCACCACTTTATTAGGGATCATATAGAAAAAGGAGAATGCATGCTTAATTTTGTAGACTCATACAATCAAATTGCAGATATATTCAATAAATCACTCCCAAAAGAAAATTTCTGCTTTATAAGAACCAAACTTGGAATCTTGAATCAATCATGCATAAATAACTACATGTGAATCTATATTTTATTTACCTTTTTTATAATGATAAAGGGGGATAAATATACTCTCAGGGGGAAGGAATATCTTCTATCTAACTCAAGGTGGCTTAAAACACTCCAAAAATATATTCTCTTTGCTGCTTTATACCACAGTCCCTGAGAGATGCATTGTCATCATAAAAAAAGGGGGAGAATATGGACCTATGTGCTTCCAAGTAACAACCAAGTTTTGACGACAACAACGCATCTACAAACATGAAGTACGCATATTCAATTAATATCAACATGAAGTACTCAAAGAC